>CM054183.1:79342070-80574570 GCA_028829895.1 Sinotaia quadrata | reverse complement strand
TGAATTCATGTGTAACCTACAGGCAATTTTCTTTAAAACTAGTGAATCAATAGCAAAAAGATAAAAACTCTGACTGTTACACAAAGTGCTATAACAAGGAAAACAAAATGGCAATGATTGCTGAATATACCATCTTGGTAAGTTCAGTCTTTTACACAAATTTAATAAAATACATCCACTACTACTATAAATATTTTTACTACTCCTACTACATATTACTACAGGGTAGTAAAATACTACTGCTATTATTATTTAATGTGCCATGACAATTACTTTTATTATTAGTGCTGCTACTACATGCTTCTAGCTACTACGAATACTTAGTATCCATGCTTTATTTATTTCCACTACTACTATAATTATCTACTTTCTACAGTATCCTCTTACTACGACCGCTACTGCTGGTATTACTACCACTACTCCTACTCTTACTACTGCTACTATTACTACTACTTCTACCACTACTAATCTCGATGATGACTATAAAAATAGTAATGATAATAACGATGTTGACGACGATGATGATGTATCAGTGTGTGTACATAATGTAAAATTATCTCTACTCCATTGTTGTAAACAATACTCTCACTAGTATTACAAAGTAAACAAAGAATATATAATAAAATATTAAAACTCTATTATATTAGTGCGTTGAAATACAGGTAAAATACTACTTTAAAGATTACAGTGATATTTGGTTTAAAGTTTATCATGATGTTTCTTTTAGAGTAAAAAGTTATATTGCTTTTAAAAGTTCACAGTGATTATGTTTATACAAGTTTACAATTATGTTTGGTTTATGGTTGATCGTTATGCTTAATTTAAAGTTTATAGTGATGTTTTGTTTAAAGTTTACCATGAAGTTTGGTATAAAGTTTACAGTTGGTTTACATTTGACATAGAATTGGTTTAATGAATTTTTATTTAAAGCTTACATTGATTTGCTTTAACATTTACAATGATGTATGGTTTAGAGATTACAGTGATGTTTGGTTTAATTTTTTCAGTGATTTATTTTTAAAGTTTACAGTGATATGGTTTTTCTCTTTTTTCTCTTTCTTTTGCTTTTAAGTTTCTATGACTTGGAACAGCGACATCAATTATTGTTGCTGTTCTGTTGGACTTATTGAGAACTTCAATGTCTGGTCTTCGTGCATGAACCACCCGATCTGTTCTTATCTCGAAGTCTCACAGTATTTTGACTTCTTCTGTTTCGGTGACTGCTTCTGGTTGATGCATCCATGTTCTTTCTGGGGTTTTTACGCCATAGTTCTCACACATATATCTATGTATGAGTTAAACAACTTCGTTGTGTCTTTTAATGTAAACTGTAGCCAGAATCTGACATCCAGACAGTTTATGCTCTTTTATTTCATCCATTGATTTGCGTGGACTTTTCACTCTGCAGATATTCTTGATTTTGTATGATTGACAGTTATTTATATCCATTTTCCATTGAAACGTCTTTGATTTTTCCAATGTGGAATTGTAGATCTTCTGTTGTTTGATCTTGCCTTTCTGGACGATAATTCTGCCACATTTCTCATAGCCAAATTTCATGTTAATATTCTCACTACAAATCTCGATAGTACAGTAGCGAAGTGATGTCACGTTCATTTTTATTGTATATCTTTAGATCGCATATGTACAGGAATTCCTGATATCCTGTCCAGCTTTCATTAATCCTATTTTGTGTATGACTTGAACGAGATGATGTAGGGCAATGCAGAAAAGCGTTTTATTGGTATGTTGTTGCATGGAAAGGTGGTTTTCCAGTTTTTCATTGATTCTTGAATTTGTTTTGTACTGATGGTGCTATTTTGTACAAGCTTATTGTTTCAAGTATCCATGAATGTAGAACTTAATTATATGCCTTTTGATAGTCAATCTTTTCCAGTGCAAGATTTGTATATATATATGAACCATACAATACAGGGTGGCCCAAAAGTAGGTTTACAGTTATCACGTAGACTATTTATTTGAAAATTCGACACTAGAACAGCTGGAAATTCGTGATACCTGTTAACATAAACATAAACATAAACAATTTAATCTCTCAGATGCTCAAAATGGTATTACTAAGCAAGTAACTTCAACCATATAAAAGGTAGTTTAATAACTGTAAACCTGCTTTTGGGCCACCCTGTACTTTTATTGTTTTGTGTGCAGTTCCTGGATCAGTGGTGAAGATTGGAACCCATTGATAAATTTCTAAATTTCTTGGACAAGGAGATTTATTATACTTGTGCATTGTGAAGACACTATCATCTCGCCTTCATAAATTGGAACTATTACTCAAACTTTATTATTTGTTGGAAAATAACAGTGAATATTATTAATGAACTGTACACGATTATGAAACACTGAATATCTATAAATAGATCTATTTTAGCCATGACCCTGTAACAGTTTACTAAAAATATTCTGTAAAACGACTTTATCAGTTGGATGTGTTGATTATTATTGTATTCGAATACTGTTACATTATACTGCACATTAAAACTGTTGCTCCCATAACCACAAAATCACTATTATCGCAAATATCAACTGGATCTGATTCTGGAAAATGTAAACGTTTGTAGAGACTACTGATGTTATAACAAACATGTTTAACCTATAAACGTTTGTAGAGACTAATGATGTTAAAACAAACATATGGTTAAGCTATAAAGATTTGTAGAGAATAATGATGTTAAAACAAACATATGGTTAAGCTATAAAGATTTGTAGAGACTAATGAGGTTAAAACAAACATATGGTTAAGCTATAAAGATTTGTAGAGACTAATGAGGTTAAAACAAACATATGGTTAAGCTATAAAGATTTGTAGAGACTAATGAGGTTAAAACAAACATATGGTTAAGCTATAAAGATTTGTAGAGACTAATGAGGTTAAAACAAACATATGGTTAAGCTATAAAGATTTGTAGAGACTAATGAGGTTAAAACAAACATATGGTTAAGCTATAAAGATTTGTAGAGACTAATGAGGTTAAAACAAACATATGGTTAAGCTATAAAGATTTGTAGAGAATAATGATGTTAAAACAAACATATGGTTAAGCTATAAAGATTTGTAGAGACTAATGAGGTTAAAACAAACATATGGTTAAGCTATAAAGATTTGTAGAGACTAATGAGGTTAAAACAAACATATGGTTAAGCTATAAAGATTTGTAGAGACTAATGAGGTTAAAACAAACATATGGTTAAGCTATAAAGATTTGTAGAGACTAATGAGGTTAAAACAAACATATGGTTAAGCTATAAAGATTTGTAGAGACTAATGAGGTTAAAACAAACATATGGTTAAGCTATAAAGATTTGTAGAGACTAATGTGGTTAAAACAAACATATGGTTAAGCTATAAAGATTTGTAGAGACTAATGTGGTTAAAACAAACATATGGCTAAGCTATAAACGACGAAATCGCGATAAAATGTTTTTCATCGGCTTTTGGGTTATATTTGGATTGGGAACTAATATCATCCTACTACCGATTGTTTTCTACTTAGTAAAACTGAATGAATGGGAATGGGTGCAGATGCATACTTCTTACTATATATTTATGTTCTTGAGTATGTTAATAGTTCCTTTCTCTTACGTGTTTTGGCAGTTTTATTTGTTGCGATTTTGTTGTTGCAAGAAAAGTATTCCAACTGTATTTCCGGTGACTAGCACGCAGTCGAGTGTCGCTCCTGCTGTTCCCCACACCACCACAACGTTCCCGCCTGTTGAGGAAGACACATATGAGGAAGAAATCAGACCTCAAATAAAACCCGGCGATAAAAGGAAATTTAATTTCACTCAACTACACAACTGAATTCATGAACAGTCTAGTCGTGTACATTTAATATTAATAAATTTGTTTACATGAAGACCGAAACACTTTTCACTGAACTGTTATTCTTATTCAAAATTAATTTCAGATTTATCTTTCCGTTTTGATACCTTACATTATACGTACAAATTATTTGTTTTTCACATTTGTCTTAAAATTTGTTTTTTTTTCCATTGCACTACTATTGCATTTATTTATATAATCTATGATTTGACATTTTTTTCTTTTCTACTTCATCATTGTTATACAGGCTTATTAATGTTTATATACTAAATCATTGTTATACAGGCCTATTAATGTTTATATACTAAATCATTGTTATACAGGCCTATTAATGTTTATATACTAAATCATTGTTATACAGGCCTATTAATGTTTATATACTAAATCATTGTTATACAGGCCTATTAATGTTTATATACTAAATCATTGTTATACAGGCCTATTAATATTAATGTTACTAAATCCGACAATGACTAGTTGCTGAATATGTAACTCATGATAAGCAAATACCATCATATACAATGAACATATAAATAAAACATTTAGTTTGCTGAATATTTTATGTGTAAGGGAACATGAAATAGAAATTTATTATTTATCTCGACTTGTGACATAAAGAATTTTGCAGACCTCCATTCTTAGTAACGATTCCATCAATACTGGAATCTAATAGAATTCTAAATTTGGAAATTTTAACTCTCATAAGCTCATTAAATTCATAATTAGACCAGTAATGGAATCATGTTTGATAATTTATTCAATTGATTTATTTGCCTATGAATCCAGATTTCACTGATAATAGTCGTTTCGCCTGTATTATCAATGAATGTATCAAATATCTTATTTCGGAATAGATATGTTGAACGAGAGTTATGTACCTTTAGAAAGTTCAGTTGGGAAGAGTGCCGCCTATATCTCTCTCTCCCCCCCCCCTCCTTCTTCCCAAGTAGATTAACGTAAACATATGATATTTATAACGATGAATGATACAAATAAAATGTATTAGCACTGATTTTTTAACATTAGCTATAACATATAAGATATATCATGGAACTGTTTTACCTTAAAGATGGTGATGAGAAAAGTAGGGCAAACAAGCGTGAAAGATGTGCGCGACTTTCAACAGAACAAGATTCATACTCACAGTGTCTTCGGCACTAATTATAGTTATTATAATTAGTGGTCTTCTAAAACAAATTAAACATTAATATGTACTCAAAGTCAATTGCAATTAGGGTGGTCAGGGACAGGATTAAAGTTAGATATATTACATTTTGTATGTACAGTGCCTGAAGCCATAAATGAGATTTCTCCAAAATGGTAGACGACTCAATGCAAATCCGCACAAGAAGGATCATGGATAACAGGATTACTGTTGGAATTTAAGTAGAGAAAAAATATGTGTTGCTCTGTTATTTGGGTTTTTCGATAAATATGGTAAGAAATCTGATAACATTGAATTATGAGGGGATGGGGAAAATCTTAAAATAAAAATGTAAATGGGCAGTAATTAACAGGGAAATATTCTATTCTGTTTATTTGCTATTTTAACTTATTGTTTTAGAGAATAGATTTCACTAAAAAATATCAATATCCTCTTTCAGTCTTTCATTTCCACACGTAGTTCAACATGTATGCAGGCCAGTGATGAATTGTTTACTTTTGGTTTATTAAAGAAAACTCAGAGTTCTCTGTCAGGCGTTAGATCACATAATTAGTAAAACACCATTGAGACCAACGATCAATTGTTTCTATTATTTCTTAAAAGTATAATTAGCATTGACTTTTAATTATATAATTAGTCTAACACTCAGCGGGCATACTGTGAAATTTATATTATTTGTTAACTGTAAACTTCTATATTCTCTGTTACTTCTTGAATTATGCAATGAGTCTGTCAAAAAGTCCAATAAATTATTTTTTTATTTACTTAAAACTTAAAAGACCTCAGCCAAGTGTTAAATATACACTGATAATACTAACATTTCGTCATGTTACCCATGTCTTAAGTCCCCATGCAATTAAAAAAATTCAGAGTTACAAAATGTACTTTGCGTATATAAATGTGTGTGTGAATTTTATAGGACTGAAAATAATTATTCGTGTTACAATACACGTTATTCTTGTTACATTATACATTACTCTTCTTACATTACTCGTTATTCTTGTTACATTACTCGTTTCCAGAATTTTGTGCAATCAAATGCACACTGATTTCATTTAACAATACATTCCTGATGACATATTGTTTAGCAGAGTTGGTGTTTTGTGATTTCTTGCTTTACTGGGATCGACATTTGACGACAGATGCTGCATGAAATTAATCTTAGCATTATTGCTATTTTATTTTTTATTGTATTTAATTTTTCAGCATCCCCCGGTCTCCATTGTATGCATAGTCTGAAATACACCACAGCCATACCTATCAGCATGACCTTTCCTTTATACATTTACATTCCTGACAGTGAAAAAAAAACTATTATATATTCTTGACCACCAAGGTTTTTTTTTATATAAGTGGCAAGTCTTTAACTATTGACTTATGCACTTCTTTCTATTTTGCCTCTACTTCGCAATCATCACGTTCGACTAATAGCCTGTTAACCTCTTGCAAGATATTAATGAGCGCAGATATACCCGATGGTACACTCTTGGTATTTAATGTATAGCCAATGGTACACTCTTGGTATTTAAGGTATAGCCAATGGTACACTCTTGGTATTTAAGGTATACCCAATGGTACACTCTTGGTATTTAAGGTATACCCAATGGTACACTCTTGGTATTTAAGGTATACCCAATGGTACACTCTTGGTATTTAAGGTATACCCACTGGTACACTCTTGGTATTTAAGGTATACCCAATGGTACACTCTTGGTATTTAAGGTATACCCAATGGTACACTCTTGGTATTTAAGGTATACCCACTGGTACACTCTTGGTATTTAAGGTATACCCAATGGCACACTCTTGGTATTTAAGGTATATCCAATGGTTACACTCTTGGTATTTAAGGTATACCCAATGGTACACTCTTGGTATTTAAGGTATACCCAATGGTACACTCTTGGTATTTAAGGTATGAACATATCACAAATTTATGTGCATGGTTTTCATTTACTGAAACAGAAAGAAACGTAATGACGTCATTTTAATGCTTTGGCGTCAGAAACAAATAGGTATCACTTGCAAGCGTCTGTAATATTCATTTTGAAATGTTTACGATTGGGATTGATAGGTGTAATAAATGCAACACACCTGATATGACGCCATGAAAATCCTGTCACACCCTTTAATTAGCAACATGACGTGATTAAATAGAACATGAAAATAAGAGTTACAATAAAAAGTCAGTGGTTTAGTTCCAGAAAGAAATAATAAGGAGATAATTTTAGTGATCAAATTTGATACTTAATATCAGGTTTATCACCTATGAGATTTCCGTAAACAGGTATAGTAGTGTAGCTATAATCGAAACCGTCATCTGTACTGTCTTAATTTTTGAAGATTTTTACTGCTTTCAATGTTTTAATTTATTATCATTAAAAGAATAATGCTGGGTTAAATGTACCATTCTTTAATGTTTATGAATATTCTGTAAAGCAATAATCTGACTGCCTATTATACAATCAAAATGCGGTCTTTAACCAGGTTATGAATATTGTATAAATCAATCATCTGACTGATTATTATACATTCAAAATGCGGTCTTTAAACATGTTATGAATATTGTATAAAGTAATCATCTGACTGATTATTATACAATCAAAATGCGGTCTTTCAACATTTTTGGAATATTCGAGTGATAAAATATAAACCACAGACCGCTATCGTTAGGCTGTATTTAAAATAACATTTAATATCTAAATCTATATTGAACAAAAACTGTCCTTAGTCTAACCCCGCTCTACTTCATTAATTAATTTTGTTCCGTGCTCGCCCGGGGGAATATCAAACTCTAAAATAAGGCCAAGATTATTTCCTGGGATTTGTAACATACCTTGACGACGAGATAGCGACTTTCTTGTTGATGTATTCACTGTACCTGTGACATTCCTAAGTTTGGACGTGGGTGTAACATAAACCTTACGACTTTCTTGTTGATGCATTCACTGTACCTGTGACATTCTTAAGTTTGGACGTGGGTGTAAAATAAACCTTACGACTTTCTTGTTGATGCATTCACTGTACCTGTGACATTCCTAAGTTTGGACGTGGGTGTAAAATAAACCTTACGACTTTCTTGTTGAGGCATTCACTGTACCTGTGACATTCCTAAGTTTGGATGTGGGTGTAAAATAAACCTTACGACTTTCTTGTTGAGGCATTCACTGTACCTGTGACATTCCTAAGTTTGGACGTGGGTGTAAAATAAACCTTACGAGTTTCTTTGTTGTGGGAAAGAAATTCCAGTTTACTTAGTCTCTTGAAAATCACACTAGCAATCATCTTGGACAATTATGTATACCCTACTGGCCATTTTGTCTAAAACTAGTGGATCAACAGCAATAGATATAACACTGGATATTACACAAAGTGCTATAACAAGAAAAGCAACACGTTAATGATAGCTGAATACACCATTTTGGTAAGTTCAGATTTTATGCAAATTAAATAAAATACATCCACTACTGCTATAAATACTTCTACTCCTCCTACTGCATTCTACTGTCGTGCTTCTAATACTACGTCTACTATTATTTAATGTGCATACTACGATTACGTCTGTTACTACTCCTGCTAGTACTACACGCTTCCACTATTTTAGCTACTACAGATACTACAACATCTAAGCATGTTACAATTTCGTCCTCAACATCTAAGCATGTTACACTTTCGTCCTCAACATCTAAGCATGTTACACTTTCGTCCTCAACATCTAAGCATGTTACACTTTCGTCCTCAACATCTAAGCATGTTACACTTTCGTCCTCAACATCTAAGCATGTTACACTTTCGTCCTCAACATCTAAGCATGTTACACTTTCGTCCTCTACTTCTATGTCATCTATATTACTGATACTACATCATGCAGACATAAGAATAAACTGTGAAATCTTCCAAAGTGATTCCTTATCACCACTGCTGTTCTGCATTGCCCTAAATCCTCTCAGTCAAGTGATCAAGAAAACAGGATTAGGATACAAAATGAAAGCAGAACAGATCATCAGCCATTTACTGTATATGGACGATCTCAAGCTCTACGATAAAATGAACATGACATCAAATAAATATTGTCAAGATCTGCAGTGGGGATATTAACATGGCATTCGGCCTTGAGAAATGTGGAAGAATTATCATCCAAAAAGGCAAGGTCAAAACAGCAGATGGCCAACAATTCAACATCGGAAAAATCAACGATGTTTCAATGGAAAATGGATATAAATACCTTGAGATACAACAGCATCAAGAAAATATGCAGAGAGAAGTCCAAAGTTAAGAGAGAGTATGAAAAACGGATTAGACAAGTCCTGAAGTCCAAGTTAAATGGAGCGAACAAAATACAAGTCCTTAAGGAATACGCAATACCTATAGTAAGCTACACTGGAGGTATTATAGATTGGACAGCAAATGAAATAAATGAACTGGACAGAAAAACAAGAAAACTACTCAAAATATATAAAGCCTTATATACAAAACAGATGTAGACAGGCTATATGTATCTCGAAAAATGGGAGGCTGAGGTCTCAAGAAAATCAAACATGTCAATTAAGGAAAAGTCCTTCGTTTTGTGGACTACATCTAGAATAACAACCAAGACGATCCAATGATAGAAGCAGTAAAGAGGAGTGGACTGTACTAACTTCCAGACTTGGACAAAGAAACAAGCATCAACACATACCTGGAACCCAAAACCTCAACATGGCCGGTATGCACGACAAGCCGATGAAATATGAACAAAACAATCAACGTAGGATTGAAAGCAGAAACAGAAGCATTCGTAACAGCTACACAAGATCATGCAATCAACACGAAATCACACAAAACGAAAATCATGAAAATCTCAAATGATTCCAAATGTAGACTCTGCAAATCCATGGATGAAACAACAGAGCACATACTATCTGGATGTTAGGTTTTCATTGGAACAGAAGACACCAAAAGATACAACGAAATGGCGAAACACATACATAGAAATTTGTGTGAGAATGTTGGAAAACCCCACAAAGAGCATTGACGCACCAACCAGATACAGTCAGTTTTTAATTAACCAAATAATATGATTTATAAGAATGAGATTAGCCAATGGGCTGAGTTTAAGGAGTTTACTTGCAGTAGAGAATTTTGCTGTCTATTGACTTTTGAATTTGATGACAAAAAGAGAAATCCGGCTATGAAGGCAGTCATTAGTTTGAGTGGTGAGTTTAAACTGATTGATTGAGAGAGAGTGGACTTAGAAACATTTCATACATTTTTCTATTGATATGTCATACATGTGTTATGTAAAGATGTACAGTGTAAGTTGATTTATTTACTACAAATATTTGAACTAAGCTGCGCCTTTGTGGTGTATTAATATGTGACATTGTTTGATACATTGTATTTCTTATACCACATGTGCACACACAGCATAATAAATGCAGCATTTCAAAACACGGCAAGTGTTAGCATACTACTTATAAGCAGCTTAGTTCAAACATGTGTAGAAATAATAGTCTACTCTCATAACACATCTTTAAGTATAACACAAGATATCAATAGCAAAACATGCATGAAATATTTCGAAGTCCATTCTCTCTCAATCAGTCAGTGAATTCACCATCACGGTACTGGCCACCTTTCAAGACCGGACTTCTTTGCCACTTCACTTCAAGTGATCAGATAATAAAATTCTCTACAGAAGGTAAACATTTTCATCTCAACCCATTGGCTGGCCTGGTTCTCATAAATCATAGCCATTGGATAATATAACTACTCACACAAGTGGAATTAGTTTGCATTACATCAGCAATTTCTAGGACATTCTCAACTCATGTGTTTACTTCAACACAGACACTTGCGAAACTACCATCATAATGAGTGCCCAAGGTCGGGTAACTGTGACAATTAACAATTAATATAACAATTACATTTTAAAATAAGGATAGGTAAACTTACTCCATAACAGATACCAATAATGATAGGATCTTTTGAGCTGGAAGGCTATCTAAATATTACTATCTGAAACCACAGATACCAATAATGATAGGATCTTTTGAAGGCTATCTAAATATTACTATCTGAAACCACAGATACCAATAATGATAGGATCTTTTGAAGGCTATCTGAATATTACTATCTGAAACCACAGACTCACCCCACTACTAAAATCAGTAATCCTTGGAAGTGTTCACATCCTCTGTACAGCTTTGGATCTCCCAGAATTTTTGTAAGACTTCGAGACCTTGGTTCACAATCGACAGTCAAAAAAATTCGTAGGAAAAGGATGAATACTAATAAAACCACATAGAAAGAAAGATAGGGAATATTAAATATTATTAATAAATATTTTTAAAGAAGTGGTTTAGAGGATTATAGTATTTCACATTCTTTACGCAAACACTTATTGACTTTCTCCATCCTGATTTGAATATGTCACTTACTAAGCAATATTTTAATTTGCATGACTTCCTTACAGAAGGTCTATCTTAAATAGTTCACTCTTTGTATCCAACAATCTTCATCAAGCATAAAAAATTATAGGCTAACAATCTTCATCAAGCATAAAAAATTATAGGCTAACAATCTTCATCAAGCATAAAAAATTTATAGGCTAACAATCTTCATCAAGCATAAAAACTTATAGGCTAACAATCTTCATCAAGCATAAAACTTATAGGCTAACAATCTTCATCAAGCATAAAAAATTATAGGCTAACAATCTTCATCAAGCATAAAAAATTATAGGCTAACAATCTTCATCAAGCATAAAAAGTATTGGCTAACAATCTTTATCAAACATTAAAAAATTATAGGTTAACAATCTTCATCAAGCTAAAAAAAAACAGTTATAGGTTAACAATCTTCATCAATCATATAAAAGTAGTTATAGGTTAACAATCAAAGGCAGTATTCACACTTAAAAATCTCTTTTTTAAAGAAACATTTCCTTCACTCTCACAAATACATATGTGTGACAACGGGCACGCCAGTTAGTTATCATTATTAATTAATCTTTCTTTCTAATTTCAAGTGATAAGAATATTAATTTTATTTTATTACTGATCCTCCAACAGATACCACCCGTCTCTCACTTGTTGGATATTTTGGCGTTGTAAGCGTTTTCTCTATTCCACAACATCAACCAATATTTACAGCCACATAAGATCTCCGTGAGTGGAAAACGTCTTACTAAAGGAGAAGACAAATCCGTCTTTAATCTACTTTTTAGCGACTCCCCCCTTCCACCCACATTCTTCGGGAACATAAGATTACCAAATTCAATATGCGTAAGAAGGTCAATAAATTTAACAATAAATTATTAAAATAATTATCAAATATACAAATGACAGATATATGTACAACTCGATTGTGTGATTTGATTAAAATAATAATTTGGATATTTTCTAAACAACGGTTGTGTGCGAGTGTATATATCTATGTATATATACGTGTGTGTGCCTGCGTGTGTGTGTGTTTGTGTGTGTGTGTTTGTGTGTGTATGTGTGTGTGTGTTTGTGTGTGTGTATGTGTGTGTATGTGTGTGTATGTGTGTGTATGTGTGTGTTTGTGTGTGTGTATGTGTGTGTGTATGTGTGTGTGTGTGTGTATGTGTGTGTGTGTGTTTGTTTATATAATAACTATGTGAAAACGAAACTTTATTTTTTTTTTCAGTTTTCCAGTGTTTCTGCAGATACTGGACATTTTGTACAGTTCGAATCCCGCTGTGGAAAGATTATTCAGCTCATTCTCGTGACAACAAATTGTTATACCTGGAAGTGTGAAGAAATATCTTTCTTGTAAATTTCAGAGTAGTGGAAATATTGTTATACCTGGAAGTGTGAAGAAATATCTTTCTTGTAAATTACAGAGTAGTGGAAATATTGCTCACACTACACTATTTATGATGAAAGTAAAATGCAATTTGATTGACGAATTGTATACGATTATCGAGTGTTGAAAACTTACTTTTAATTTTTGTTCTCGGCCTTGAACATGTAACAGCAATCAAGAGCAAATGATTTCCGCGTGGATTTGTATAAATAAACTGAAAAGCAATTTGTTTTGTGTATGGGTATATTGCGTTTATTTCGGTTATTTCATGCAGTTGCATTACAAAAGGAACTTGAAATGCGAGATTCAAAGCTTTAAATCATTGTTATTGTAAAATTTAATTCAATGACAGTTCAAAATAAATAGCCACAGTGAAAACAAGAATATAAATTCGAGTAATGATAAAGTAAAATATTTGTCAACTTCAAAAGTACTCTTTGCTCATTGTGCAATGTCTCTTAATCTAGCGATTATTTTGGGCACTGGGTATGGAACAAATGTTTTGCTGGGACCGATATTGTTGTATTGGATTTTGAAACATGAAAAGAATACTTGTTTAGATTGTACCTGCATAATTAATTGTTTATTTCTATTTTATTTTCCCTTTGGTATGCTACTGCTGCTAATAATTAATTCGATTCTTACACTCTTAGCTTATTCCTGTACAAGGAAGTCAGATATATCTCCTGTAACCCAAAGGCCAGTAACTATTCAGATATACAGTCCTTCTCCAGGCGAAAATGTCATTCAGACTGTTACTGATAATAGTGAAACACCTCCTCCAATGCAGGCTGATGTAGATGTGGAAGCTATCATACTTCATACATAACGTTAAGAAAAAGTTAAATTTAACTTTACCCAACTCAACAGAAATCCTTCGCAGACATCTTGTGTGCACTGTGTTAATGCAATTGTTTAACACGAAGATCAATAAATATTTAACTGACATTAATTGTGTACATTTATATGTTTCTTTCAAACAACCTTTTCATACAGTTTATGTACTAACATTTCACATCTAGCACACTCGTACACACACTCGTACACACACACGTACACACACGTACACAGACACGTACACAGACACGTACACATACACACACTCTTTCGCAGACATGTACACACAAACGTACACACACTCGTACACACACACGTACACACATATGCTGGTGGTGATATTTTTGTGATAGCTCTGTTTTATTTTTAATGTTATTTATTTATTTATTGTTCTCATTGTCTAAGGTTAAATTAGGTTAGGTATAATAATTTAACTTCTAGTATAATTACCTGTCTGTTACGTGTTTTCCTATTCTTCTACTTGCACATGTTTATATGTTTCTCATGGTTATTTATTTATTTTAAATATCTTTTTATGTTTTTGCTGGTTATTTTTCTCATGGTTATTTATTTTTTTACGTTTTTGCTGGTTATTTTTCTCATGGTTATTTCTTTATTTTTAATATTTTTTTACGTTTCTAGCTGGTTTAGATTTTTCTGCAGATTTTAAGTTGTATTTATATTAATTGTTATAGTTTGTTTTGATTAGTTAATTTATGTATATGAGTGGCCCTACCATCACTACTTATATATATATAAAAAGCATTTTTTTATAAAAATTACTTATATACATGTAATTCTTAAGCTAAATTTTCTTTATAAAAGTTAGTTATGTGCCCCTACCAAAGCTAGCATATTATATTTTGTAACGTGCAAAATCCTGAACTGCCTGGCACTTAAATACGTGACAGCTGTAGCAAACACCAATCATACCATGCACCTATCAACATTTGAAAAATTCTCAAGTATTAAAATTTTAATTTATGCATTTATGTTTTTGTTAAGAATTTTACTAGACACTCAATAAAGAATCGTGTATAAATAAAATTAAAAATTAAAATGTTTCGCTAACTTTCCAATTAATTTAAAACTATTACTCCGCAGTCTACAAGAACACTGTTCTATCGTATAAATTATCCGGCAATCTGCACTGACTAACCCTAGTCTTAATGTATTAATAGCTAGTACAACTATATACGTGTGTGTGTTTGTGTTCGTGTGTTGTGTTTGATCGTGTGCAATAGTAGTGTCAGAAAATCTTGTATAATATTTTGTTCAGTATTATCCGGAAATATATTGCTAGCACCAATATCTACGTACATAATTATTCGACAGTCTGTATAAAGACGAACAAACGAATAGCTTACGTCTCTTTAAGCGCACAGATCACACTTTATTGGCAGGCGAAATAAATTCTTAAAAGAATTGTGAAAGTAGTATCCGCCAGTAGCAGGATACCAATAAACATGAGTAGTGTCCCCTCAAAGTAGCCTTGTCCTACACATTTGTAATGTCCCTTGAGAAAAAGATATGCACATTTATCGTGGTTATTTAAAATCTTTGAAAAGTGGTTGAGGAATAGCGTTTTTAGCTTCAAAGTGCATCAGGGCATGTTTTGCAAGATTTTTATAAAGTGTTATTATTACAAGGAACTACACTCCAAGTTAACAATAATTCTTGTGTGACTCAGGAATGAAATTAGAGAAAAAAATGTTTTACAAGATTATTTCTTAAAATTCGATATCGCTCAGTACATGGATGCACAATATGGCCATTATCAAGATAAAGAGATATTGATTTCTGTTACTGAAGCGGGAGGAGAATTGAAACGTGTTTGGCATTTAGAGATTTTATGCTGGCATTCTCTCACTTCATCTTGGAGAACAGCTGATCGAACGACTAAGTGCTGCCAAACATTGCGATCACACGCTTGGCACGGGTCTAACAACATTGCGATCACACGCTTGGCACGGGTCTAACAACATTGCGATCACACGCTTGGCACGGGTTTAACAACATTACGATCACACGCTTGGCACGGGCTAACAACATTGCGATCACACGCATGGCACGGGCTGACAACATTGAAACTGAGCACGTGGTATCTGGCAAGAGAAGTCAATGAGAATAGTGCAAGAGGTAAACATGGACAAGAGAATGTCTGAAGCCTGCAGCTCTATCAACTCCAATTGCACATTCAGAGGGGGGGGGGGACGTCCATAGGGAGAGTCCAAAGGAGTGCTGACGATCTTGAACTCTTGCGAATGAGAACGCACATCAGTGAAGACAAAGATAATTCATTCTGCAGGGTTGACAGCACACTGATGTATTATTCAGTGTCAACGAAGACTTCATCACACTGGGCGTGGTGAGGGAAATGGACATAGTCGCCCTTATATAGCTGTTTCTCCCATAGAATCAGCTTTGCTTCAAATGTCCGCACGTGTTCTTCCATGTTTGTGATGAGCACGTCACATCCTTGCAGCTTCAGGTTAAGTTCGCTAAGGTGAGAGCTGATATCAGTGAGGAAGCCGAACCGACAGAGCCAGACTCGTCAAAGAACTTTGAAAGCCGTTAATGCTCCTAAAGTATAAAGTTAGTTATGAGTAATTACGACTTATTAGGACATAGTAATTAAGCTTAAGATTTTTACCAAGTTGTAGAGGAGCTAAATAGCTCCAGGACTCTATTTTGTTTGACATTTTAAATAACTTTGTGTTCTTAATAGTTTGCATTTCAGGATATTTTCCAATCGCATTCACATTGGTTTCATTTACCAATATATTCCTGATGACAAATTGCGAAAACATTTACCAATATATTCCTGATGACAAATTGCGAAAACATTTACCAATATATTCCTGATGACAAATTACGAAACCATTTACCAATATATTCCTGATGACAAATTGCGAAAACATTTACCAATATATTCCTGATGACAAATTACGAAAACATTTACCAATATATTCCTGATGACAAATTACGAAAACATTTACCAATATATTCCTGATGACAAATTACGAAAACATTTACCAATATATTCCTGATGACAAATTGCGAAAACATTTCGTATTTTGATTTCTTGCAATGCTGGTATCGACATTTGCAGATAGATGTTGCATGGAATTAATGTTAACAGTATGCCTAATTTATATTATTGTATTTAATTATCCATTGTATACCTTAGTCTCTATTTATTTCTCAGTAAATTTCCACACCCTAAGGCTCAATGACACCAGGGTCATATCTATCAAAATGGCATTCCGTTTGTCGAGACATGGTGCTGTCTTTACACTATACAGTTACATTCCTGAAGAACAGTGACACTGTTATATCTTCCTGACCTTCACGTTTTTCTTGCAAATGGGAAGACGTTGACTATTAGTTTGTATTCTTCTTTCTGTTTTCTTCACTCCTTCTTCACACACACTATGCAAGTGTACTTGCAGCCAATAATGGCTAACACATATACACCATTATTTTAGTTATAAACATTTTATTACAATGATACACACATGGTATTTTAGTTATAAACATTTTATTACAATGATACACACATGGTATTTTAGTTATAAACATTTTATTACAATGATACACACATGGTATTTTAGTTATAAACATTTTATTACAATGATACACACATGGTATTTTAGTTATAAACATTTTATTACAATGATACACACTTGGTATTTTAGTTATAAACATTTTATTACAATGATACACACTTGGTATTTTAGTTATAAACATTTTATTACAATGATACACACTTGGTATTTTAGTTATAAACATTTTATTACAATGCTACACACTTGGTATTTTAGTTATGAAAAACAAATTTGTGTGCATAATTTTCAGTTACTGAATTACAAAGAAATGTAAAATATGTTAATTTAATGCATATACTAGTGACGTCATGATGTATCACTTACACATGTTTATAATATTACTTTATTGAAATGTTTATCATTATGATTTATGGGTAGTGTAAATGCAACTAAGTTAATAATATGACGTCACGAAAACTCTATCACACCCTTCAGATATTAACAGCCAAAGTCAAAAACATGACGTGATTGGAAAGGACAATTGTTGCAAAAGTCAGTCGGTTTATTCCGGAAATAAATACAAAGAGTAATTTAGTCTGCAGTGTCTCCGTTGTCTCCAGTGAGATATCTCATTACATAGCTTATAGCAGTGAAGCATGTACTGTAACTGAAATCGTAATAGACTTTTGTATGTCTTAAGTGTTTACTATGTTCTTTATTAATATTATTATTAAAATAATAATGTTGAGTGAAATTTATAGGTTTTTATTTTATTTTAATATTCATCAATATTCTGGAAAACAATCGTTTGACTGCCTATTATGGAAATGATTTGCATATCATTTAAGCAGACTCTGAATATTCCAGTAACTATATATAAATAGCAGATTGTTATCAATCGGCGTAGACTGCAATTTAAAAAAAAATATCAGCTTATCAGTTCTCAATCTACACTGAACAAACTGTATTTAGTCTAAACCTGCTCTGAGTCAATTATTTTTTTTCTGTGCTCGCCTGGGGAATGTCTATATCTGATGTATAGATTATTTGTAGGTGCTTGTAATACACGTTGACGATGACTTAGGAGCTTTTCTTGTTGATTTTCCTAAGTTTGATCTTGGGCATAAAATGCGCCTTACGAGTTTCGCTTCTGTGAGAACAAATTATCTACATATAATTTTAATATAGATCTTGGAGTAGATACATATAAAAATTATGTATCAATAAATAAATACATAGCGATTACGGAGAAAGTGGATCAATCTTACAGCAAAAGATTTTAAAGGCACTTTATGTTACACAAAGTGCTAAGCAAGAAAAACAAAATGTTAATGATTGCTGAATACAAGATCTTGGTAAGTTCATTCTTTTATATAAATTTAATAAATAATTCCACTACTCCTATAAATACTTCTACACTTCCTACTGCATACTTATTACTATAAATGGTGTTTCTAATGCTACCGCTACCGTTTTTTAATTGCAACCTACGTCGACTACTGTTGCTATAACAGGCTTCTACTACTTTAACTACAAAAAATACTATTACAGACTTCAACTACTTTAACTACTAAATACTATTACAGACTTCAACTACTTTAACTACTAAATACTATTACAGACTTCAACTACTTTAACTACTAAATACTATTACAGACTTCAACTACTTTAACTACTAAATACTATTACAGACTTCAACTACTTTAACTAATAAATACTATTACAGACTTCTACTACTTTAACTACTAAAATTACTACAGCATGCATGTTATTCTTCTATCCTCAACTGTCTAATTCTATAACTGTTACCAAAGCTGTCATTTTTACTAAATATAATAATAATAATAATAATAATAATAATAATGACGACAACGATGATAAAGATGATGTACGTGTACGTCATGCTACTGTATCCGTAGTATATTGACGTAAACATTACTCACGCTAGTGATACACGATAAAACAAAGAATATATAATAAACATTGACGTAAACATTACTCACCCTAGTGAAACACGATAAACAAAGAATATATAATAAACATTGACGTAAACATTACTCACCCTAATGATACACGATAAAACAAAGAATATATAATAAACATTGACGTAAACATTACTCACCCTAGTGATACACGATAAAACAAAGAATATATAATAAACATTGACGTAAACATTACTCACCCTAGTGATACACGATAAAACAAAGAATATATAATAAACATTGACGTAAACATTAGTGATACACGATAAAACAAAGAATATATAATAAACAGTGACGTAAACATTACTCACCCTAGTGATACACGATAAAGCAAAGAATATATAATAAACAGTGACGTAAACATTACTCACCCTAGTGATACACGATAAAACAAAGAATATATAATAAATTATTAAAACGGTACTACTGTATGGAAATACACGTACAACTTTAATCTAAAGATTACAGTGATGTATGCTTTAAACTAAAGTTTAGAGTAATGTTTGGCTTAACGTTTACGTTGATGTTCGGTTTAACGTTTACAGTGATATCTGCTTTACAGTTTAAAGTGATGTTTGGTTTAAAGTTTACAGTGATATCTGCTTTACAGTTTAAAGTGATGTTTGGTTTAAAGTTTACACTTATATTTGGTTGAATGTTTACTGTGATATTTGGTTGAAAGTTTGCAGTAATGTTTGATTTACGGATTTAAATTTAATGTAAATCCTGACATAAAAAATTGAAAGCAATCCACGTATGCATTTTGGTAAAATGAAGAGCTAGCTTATTACAGCATTTTTAATAACTCGCGCTTTACTACGTGAAGTCTTAAAACACCTAACGAAAATGGACTCATCCGTTAGTAAAACATTTGCGCATTCAAGATTTACAGTTGTATTTTTGAAAATAAATGTCGAATAAGTAATATATACACAATAGTGCACATATGAGCACCAGTTACAGTAAATAATTAATTTCAAAGAATAAACCAACAGATTAAAGTAAACGAAATTGCAGAATGTAAGCAAATGCTTTAATAAAAAAATGTTCCTAAGTTAAATAATTATATTATGTCACTGTTATGATTAACTTAAAAATTATAACTTCACATTGTGTTTACTAAGTCAGAACGTTGTTAGATTATTCATACACCTGCAAATTACTAATCTGCATTGTTAACAAACAATTGTACTCAAGCAGTGAGACACAAACAATTGTACTCAAATAATAACACAAAGAATTGGACTCAAACAATTGTACTCAAGCAATGAGACACAAACAATTGTACTCAAACAGTGAGGCACAAACAATTATACTCAAGCAGTGAGACACAAACACTTGTATTCAAGCAGTGAGACACAAACAATTGTACTAAAACAGTGAGACACAAACACTTGTACTAAAACAGTGAGACACAAACAATTGTACTAAAACAATGAGACACAAACACTTGTACTCAAGTAGTGAGACACAAACACTTGTACTAAAACAATGAGACACAAACACTTGTACTCAAGTAGTGAGACACAAACAATTGTACTCAAGCAATGAGACACAAACAATTGTAAACAAATAATGTCACAAAGAACTCGACTCAGCAGTAAGACATAAACAATTGTACTGAAGTACTAAGACACAAACAATTGTACTCAAACACAATCACACTGTCACACAGAAGTTTGCACTCAGAAAGTCTGTCTACTTTCGATGCACCCTAAAAGCATTCTTCACTCAACTTTAGTAGCCCGTACGATTTCAAGCACAAGAAACACCCCAATCAAGAGACGGCGCCATGACAACAGTCTAAAATAGAAATGTGACTAGGTCATTAGAGTAACAATAAGTGTATCCTGCATTTCATTCTGACTTCTCAGAAAAGCCAGAAATTTGTCAAGTAATGAAATACATGCAAATGTATTAATGGTAATATTATTTCATTTAGAGTTCTGAGTTGAAACAGAATATATGTATCGCTTTTCTGCTTGTGTTTAAGGAATTCCAAGTGAATTCCAACAGATAAATCAGAAAATGAAATCTCAGTGACTCCTGAATATGTGATCCAGAGTATCACTGGATCTCGATCTGGACTCCAAGGCAAGATGCAACAAATCTCAGAATGTCACTCCAAACCAAGGCAATAAACGGCTCTGCGATTCCAAGGTAACAATCACAGATTGTATGAACTCTGTAGACTCAAAGCAGCACACAACCCACACACCCCGGTTGGTTCCTAGTTACTGAATTAAATGAGGTTTGGGGGTTTCTGGAAATAAATTAAATCTGCCTATGAATAATAATAATAATAATAATAACTATAGTGATAGGAGCCTTGGGGAACATAACACTGAATCGGAAGGCTACCTGAATAAACTCCCTGTAAACCACAGACTCGCCCCACTACTCAAAGCAGCGCTCCTCGGAAGTGCCCACATCCTCCGTAAAACATTGGATCTCCCATAATCTTGGTAAGATTCCGAGGCCTTGGATCACAACCGACAGTCAAACAGAAGTCGTGGACAGAGAATAAAACTATAGTTACTGATAGCAAGAAAAGAAGAACAAATCTTGTCATGGCATGAATTGACTGTCAAAAGGCGTGTGTGTGTTTATATATATATATGTGTGTGTGTGTGTGTGTGTGTGTGTGTTTGTGTGTGTGTGTGCGTGTGCGTGTATGTGTATTATATGTATGTGGGGGTGGGGGGCAACATGACTCATATAATTCTTTATTTATTTTTTCTGTGCAGACACTGAGCTACTGAGCTCAAAGTTCGAGATCGATTTTGAAAAGACTCATTCTTGTGACGAGAGAATTTGTTATATCTGTGCAGTTTAGAGAAATATCCATTGCATCTTCACAAAATGGAACTATTGTTCATGCTATATTATTTGTGGGGGAAATATGATTGAACATTTTTACTGAATTATACTCAATTATCAAACACTGAAGACATGACAAATTCTTATTTTCAGCCTTGAACCTGAGGCAGTTTCTTCAGCAAAGCCCATAAATTTAAAACCAGTAGAGCGAGTTTGATAATTGCATTTCGGATTTACTTAATGCAAGTGCATTTTAATAAAGATTAAAACTGATGTCTACTAAAGTATAAAAATCACTGTCATTGCAAACTTCAACTGGATCTGATTGTTGAAAAAATAACAGTACTGTAAAAGATTGTAGAGTGTACTGTAAAAGACTGTAGAGTGTACTGTAAAAGACTGTAGAGTGTACTGTAAAAGACTGTAGAGTGTACTGTAAAAGACTGTAGAGTGTACTGTAAAAGACTGTAGAGTGTACTGTAAAAGACTGTAGAGTGTACTGTAAAAGACTGTAGAGTGTAGTGGTTTCAAAACAAACACACGCACAAACTTTATATATATAAAACTATAAATGAGCAAATCGAAACAAAATGCTTGAGTTCTTTGTTATTTATTTAATCACTGGATTTGCAACAAATATTCTCTTTGTACCGATTGTGTTCTATTTCGTAAAACTGATTGATGGGGATCGGATAAAAAGACGTAAGTGTTATTACATATGTATGTTTTTGTTTATGTTATGCATCCCTTTAGTTTACCTAGTGTGGTTGTTGTATTTGTTTCTATATTACCACTTCAATCAAATAAACCCAACAATATCTCCAGAAACACGTAGGCCAGTGACTGTTCAATCGGATTGTCCTACTCCGAGTGAAAATGTCACTCCTGCTCTTACTCATAAAAAGAAAAGAGTCCCACTGGTTCCGGCAGAAGCAGATATTGAGGCAAACAACAGACTTTAAACAAGATCAAATGAAAACGTTAAATTTAATTTCACTCCACATAAATAAATTCCTTATCAGATCAAATTGTGACGTTTGTTCACCAATGCAATTGTTTACATGAAGACCAATAATCTTATTTGAACTGTTATTCTAGTATTCAATTAATGTTGAAATTACTCTTACGTTATTAATATATAATATAATGCGTGTAATTATTTGTTTTAATCCACATATATGTGTAATAAAATTTAGTTGTCTGTGTATTGTATTATTAGCGCATATTAAACAGATCTTATCTTTGCTTTTCTATTATGTCTTTGCTGTATTTGTGAATACTGAGATAAATCAACATTTACAAAGACACATTAACGTGGTGTAAATCAGCTGTCATTATTTGTAGGCAGTATCTGTAAAGTTAGCGTCGTTATTGCGTAATTGTTCACGTTTGATCTCATTATGTCGCACGCAGTGTGTCTGCTGGAGGAGAGGGTGAGGGCAAACAAGCCAACATTAATCACACTCTATATCTGGCCACCGCCCCTTAAATATTAGTAGGGTTTCTCTATAGGCGCTTGTAGTCAGGTTAGTGCACAGGTCAGAGTGCATTGAAAACTATCTGCATAAATAAGTCACACCAAGGATTATACGACCGTTATATCGACAGTGGAGAAAATCTTCATCACAAATCAGTAAATTAATTCAAAATAACCGAAAAGGTGATTTCTGAAAATACAAAATGAAGCAACATATTTAAACATGTTTACTGCGCAACACATGTTCCTCATCTAGAGAAAAATACAAAATGAAGCAACATATTTAAACATGTTTACTGCGCAACACGTGTTCCTCATCTAGAGAAAAATATCCTACTAGCATCTGTGGACATGTTTATATTCTTTGTAAACACAATCACTTATGGAGAGTAATAATACACAATATGAGCCGTGTTGTTTTTGCCATTCTGTCAGGCAAATAAGACATTTAACAAGAATTAAAGAAAATATTATGTGCTGTTAGGTTTTAGAATTATTGTTTTATTGTTTAAGCAAGTAATACTGAACTCTTAAAGTCTGCAATCACATAAAAAGATCTTCATAATTTGGTGATAATAAATGACTTTAAAATGAATGCCATTATACGAAATTATTTATGTCAGTTTCAGAATATGTATTGAAATTCAAGGAACATTAAGCAAGAACACTCAAAATCTCCATGAGCATTCATGTGTATATATATACGAGTGTGTGCGTGCGAAAATGTGCTGAGAATCTGTTCCTCGTGGATTTGGATTTTGTACATATCTGTAGATTAGCGCCTCCAGATAGATAACAAAAGTCGTTGTTAAGTTTTAAATGTTTAGATCTTAAGTGAGCAGTGTTGCCAGGTGGATTTGTGGGATTTTATTGTAAGTGGTGAAGAGTAAATGTGGCCGTAGAAAATATTTTATATTTGCTTTTCCTTTTCCTGGTTGTGTTGTACACTTTTTCATATGTAAAGCCCACCCAGCAAACTATATTAGCTGGCAAATATATGTGCTGTATTACTCGGCAATCTACTCCAGCACTAACACCTAATTATCAGACAACCTGTTGTAAGTTGTATGGTATTACTCGGTACTACAATATATATATGTGTGTGTGTGTGTGTGTGTGTGTGTGTGAGTATGAGAGAGAGTGTGTGTGTGTGTGTGTGTGTGTGTGTGTGTGTGTGTGAGTGTGAGTGTGTGTGTGTGTGAGTGTGTGTGTGTGTGAGTGTGTGTGTGTGTGTGTGTGTGTGTGTGTGTGTGTGTGTGTGTGTGTGTGTGTGTGTGTGTGTGTGTGTGTGTGTGTAACAGTAGTGTCCACAATCAGTATAATAGAACTCTTAACTACGTTCACTTTTACCCGGCAAACAATTTTAGTAATAATACGGTACATAATTCTTCTGAGGTCTGTACGAACACATGTACCGTACTTGTCTGGATATCGTTCAAATGTCATTTTAATTGTGCGGGTGAGCAAAGTCCTTAAAGTGAAAGTGGTGTCCCCTAGGAGTAGCGTACTTATACAAACAGTGGTGTCCCATAGCAAAAGCTATTTGCTCACGTTTCGCAGTGATTTAAAATCTTTGAAATGTTGGTGAGGAACGACGTGTTTCATTTTCTTGTACTGCAATGCATAATCACCATAGCTGTTAACCTCCTTTTAAATTGAATTGATTGATACTGATCATATTGGACTGTGCGTGTGAAAGTTAGTAGTCAAGCTTTGAAGCAAAGAATTCATCATTTCCAAAGGTGATTGAATTTAATAATTGTAACCACAAAGGATCCAAAGAATTCATCATTTCCATAGGTGATTGAATTTAATAATTGTAACCACATAGGATCCAAAGAATTCATCATTTCCATAGGTGATTGAATTTAATAATTGTAACCACATAGGATCCAAAGAATTCATCATTTCCATAGGTGATTGAATTTAATAATTGTAACCACATAGGATCCAAAGAATTCATCATTTCCATAGGTGATTGAATTTAATAATTGTAACCACATTGGAGCCAAACTCCAACCATAGCAGTAATTCTGACGTGACTTACGAACGTTACCATCTTGAAGACGGGTCATACAAATATCTCGAATCATGTTTAAGAAATCTGTTCGGTATTGAGAAGAAGAGACATTTCATACTGTTATTGGAAGTAGAGGAGGTTTGAGGCATTTTGAGGTATTAAGAATGCTTTGCAGATTTCTCCAGTATTAGTGGTATATGTCGGAAGAAACAGAGGAAAAGGTGAGGACACTGTACGTAACAAATTAAATATGTGTTAATGTGTGAGTGTGTAATTTTAAACTATATAATTTGAGGATTTTGTGTGTGTTCAGGCATACAGACTGACATGACGGAAGCATATATATATATATATACATACCGACACAGAGACAGACAGACAGACAGACAAACTGAGGGAGAGAAGGATGGGATGGAGAGATATAATTTAGTAGTATTAGAATTAGAGTTCCCTGTGTTTCGTTCTTGATTTTTTTGGTGTGGAAGTATGATATTGCTAGAGTCCTTTTGCGAACATTGAGAGGGAGGAAACTGTTATTTAGTGTTTGTTCTTTAATTTATTCGGAATATTGTGTGACTGTCTCAGTATTCAATTTTGTCTCCTCAGGTGAATACTTTTAATTATACCGGAATTACTAGCAAGCAAGTGTTTAAATCATTTAAGACCCCGATCTCACTTTGTGAGTGGAATTAGTTTCGTTGTCCGTCTGTTTTTATTACTTGTTGCTTTCGTTCAATACGCATGTCTGTTTCCGTTACGTGTTGCTGTCTTTCATTATACATGTCTGTTTTTCTATTACCTGTTGCTTTCGTTCAATACGCATGTCTGTTTCCGTTACTTGTTGCTGTCTTTCAATATACATGTCTGTTTCTATTACCTGTTGATGGAATACGCATGTTTCTTTCTATTACTTGTTGCTGTCTTTCAATATACATGTTGTTTCTATTACCCGTTGCTGTCTTTCAATACTCATGTTTGTTTCCGTTACGTGTTGCTGTCTTTCAATATACATGTCTGTTTCTATTACCTGTTGCTGTCTTTCAATACGCATGTCTGTTTCTATTACTTGTTGCTGTATTTCAATATACATGTCTGTTTCTATTACCCGTTGCTGTCTTTCAATACGCACGTTTGTTTCCGTTACTTTTTGCTGTCTTTCAATATACATGTCTGTTTCTATTACCCGTTGCTGTCTTTCAATACGCACGTTTGTTTCCGTTACTTTTTGCTGTCTTTCAATATACATGTCTGTTTCTATTACCTGTTGCTGTCTTTCAATACTCGCGTTTTTTCCCGTTACTTGTTGCCGTCTTTCAGTACGTATGTCTGCTTCTAATACTTGTTGCTGTCTTTCAATACGCATGTCTGTTTCTAATACTTGTTGCTGCCTTTCAATACGTATGTTTCTATTACCTGTTGCTGTCTTTCAATAGGTATGTCTGTTTCTTTTACCTTTTGCTGCCTTTCAGCTATTATTCGTGCATGTGTGAGTGTGGGTGTTTGTGGGTTTCTCGTCAAAAACATCATACGTTTATTTAGCCGCTTCATGCACTCCTGAATGTCGCGCAATCAGTGTTATGTACAAGTCATCGTGTGAATATAGCAAACTTATCAACAACAGCATAAAGTCGTGACAAGGTTTGGTGACCCTCACGTGATAGTTTTAGGAGGCAATTGAAGTGTTCGACTATGGATCTATCGTCAATTTCTTCCTTCCTTTCTTGTCCCGAACCCTGATGTCTCTAGGGTAGGTTTACATTTAAAGCCTAATGGTAGGTTCTGCAGTCTATGCAGATCACGTGATCCACAAGACAGAATTAACATATGGCACATTTCGGTTCGGCGGTTAACTAAGTAAAAACTTCGTGTTGATTATTTTATTAACTTTATAACCTTTGACTCGGACTTTCTGAGTGCGTCTTTGCCACGTGGTGATTTAAAGTTGATCTGTCAGTCTTGTACACATCTGTCTGTGCTGTTTTCGGCCCTGTGCTGTATTCGGCCCTGTCCTGTATTCGGTCTTGTGCTGTATTTGACCCTGTACTGTATTCGGTCTTGTGCTGTATTCGGTCTTGTGCTGTATTTGACCCTGTACTGTATTCGGCCCTGTGCTGTATATATTCGGCCCTATTCATTTGTATGACGGAAATTCTCACAGATATTTTAAAAATAAATTTTCATTTCTAATCTATAATTTTAAGCTGTTCTGTTATTTGTAATTTCCATAGATCAGAATGTTATAATAATTAATAAATAATATAATACAATTTATTCCTGAAAAGAAAGTTGAGGATGGACAGAAATGAAGGGCTGTTTTTATTGAGAGATTACGAGTTGAGTAGTTAGCTGTTGAGTGGTTAGTTGATGAACATATTGTGCAGCTGTTTGTTAAAAATACCTTATAGCTTTCATAAAATTAGTAGTAGTAGTATAAATTAACATAGTTACACATATTTTTATATAAAGGATAAATTACGAACGAAACAACTTTGGTCAATACCTTACTAAAAAATATCAAGCGAACACTCTACATTTCCTCAAAACGGTCGTGCTATAAATAGATTCAATATAAATTACGACACTTTGACATTTTTCTTCCTGATTTGCATGTTATTTATTATGTGATACTTCCTTATTTGCATGCTATTTATTATGCAATATTTTCATTTGCATGTTTTCCTTCTCCAGGGCAGACGTAAACATTATTACTTTCTTTATTGCCTTCTACAACCAACGAACGTAAATATAGGTTAGAGGATATATCAACAATTACAATAGCAAATGTATAAAGCACAACAATGGCCAAATGGTTCCTTCGCATATATATATATATATATATATATATATATATATATGTGTGTGCGCGTGTTTGTGTGTGCGCGTGTTTGTGTGTGCGTGTGCGTGTGTGTATGTGTGTGTGTCTATGTGTCTCTGTATGTATGTCTGCTTGTGTGTCATATGAGTCATACAGTGCTTCATTATTGTTTGTGTGCAGATTTTGGGAATCCCGGAATGTTCCAAATCTGTTTTGAAATGACCACATTCTGTTGACAAGGAATTTCTATCCTTCTACATAGTGAAGAAATATGCATCTAGTCTTCACAAAGTGGAACGTTTGATCACAGTTTATTATTTGTGGGGAAAATAAATTTCAATATCACTAATTAATTGCTCATGAATATGAAACAACACGTTTGACTATTTTCTTATTTTCAGACTTGACCCTGTGACACTTTACTAAGACAATTCCAAGGAGCGTCTTTATAATTAAACAGTAATCTCGAAAATTTGTTCTGTGTGTGGATAATCGCATTTCAAATTTATTTTATTTTATCTGCATCATAATAAACATAATAGTGACACTCATAGGTATATAAATCGTATTATTGCAAATATGAACTGGATCTGAACAAAACAAAACAGTATTGTGCAAGACTGTAGAGAACTGGATCTGATTGTTGAAATCAAAACAGTATTGTGCAAGACTGTAGAGAAATAACAAGCCTATATTTAGCTGTAAACGACAAAACCTTGACAAAATGCTTACAACATACCCAATTTATCTCTTCGTATTATTCACTGGGTTTGCAACAAATATTCTCCTGGTACCGATTATGGTCTACATAGTAAAAGTGACTGAGGAAGAGCCGGAACAAAACAATACGTGTGGCTATATATGTGTATTCTTGATAGTCTTATGTGTACCGTTTGCCTACACTGTCTGGGTACTGTTGTTTTCACTCTTTTATTGTTGCATTCAAGGAGAAAATATCGAGGACTCAGTTATCCAGACTAAGGGAACGTTATCACCACTTCCGGTAGACACTGATGTTAAAGCACCCACACTTCACTCTGGACCAGGTGAAAAAGTTAAAATTTAACTTCGCTCGCCAAAACAGAGTTCTTAATTTACATGTATATATTGTACATCAATATAACTCTTTGCATAAAACTCGCTAAACATTTTATTGAACTGTAATTCTGATATATAACTGATTTCAATGTTACACTTCCTTCAGCGGTACATTATGTTAAACATATACAAATATAGGTTTTGAAACATGCATATTTGTGAGTACAACTTAATTGTCTGTCCATTTGCACAACTAACGCATATATCTTTATAACCTGTAAAAAATATAATTGCTGTTTGCATTTTTTTACATCTTGTTATACATTATTCTACATGTGTTAATTCCTAAACTGCCTGTTTGTTTAATATATAATATTAACACCTAGAAAATTTCATCACATACAATGCATATAATTATAAATAAAAATTTGAAACAAGAATAAGAATACATTCGTGTACAACACCTGGAAACTTTTCATCTTCTTGAAGTTCTCAGTTCCTGTGGGGCCTTCCTCCTTACTCTGTTTTAGGAGGGTAGTAATGTTAAACAAACAAACAAACACACACACACACACACACACACACACACACACACACACGCAGTCCTTTGGGGCGATCTTATAATAATACGTTATATCAATTTTTATGGTCAAACGTATATCTACAAACTTCTGATACAAGGACGGACTTCTGAGACAAGGACGGACTTCTGAGACAAGGACGGACTTCTGATACAAGGACGGACTTCTGAGACAAGGACGGACTTCTGGGACCTGGACGGACTTCTGGGATATTAATTATGAAAAACTTTTAGACTCATAATTACGTCACACTGTGTGTTATGTTTCCCACTCATCAGTAGATTGGGACAAATAGACGTCACTAGATAGGGGAAAAGAGTAAGACAATATAATTACGTCACTATTACAATTCACGACAAACGAACGAAGCAAAATTACGATAGGCTAATATATACGCGAGACGGAAATATAATTAACACAAATTTACTAAATAAAAAATTGTTAACAATCTTACCAGTATAAATATAGTAAAACACTTCTAATGGTGGCCTTTCATTGTAAGACACACAATGCTCTGAAAGCAAAACTAGCCATAGCTACTAAATATTTCTTGCTTTAACAAACGTGCATTTATTATAAATCAATTACCAGCATGGAAATACATAATATTAAATGTCGGTTTCTTAACTTTTGTCATTTCCATCGTTTTAAACTTGGTGGCTCTACAATGGTAAATTGTATTCAATAAACTTTCTTTTGTCTTCAATATTGCCTGAAGGACATACAGTCATGGATTTAATGTAACTACAATTTTAGTTTAAAGTTGAAATCTTCGACGATATACGACACTTTAATTGTAATATAAGTAAATTCTTAGTTAAAGATAAAAATGTTCGTTCGGAAAGACAACTTTGCTTGTTTATAATTTTCGAAATAACGGACTTCCTTCCCTTGTATGTATTAGTGGTTCATAGAGCGAACAGGATAATTATGTGTCTTCTCTGCTGAAAGGATTAAAATGTTTGCCCTTTAAATTAGTCAACAGAGCCCCAATAATGTTATTTAGTACGTAAATTTCTTTTATATTCTGTTGTCAAATTTCCTTTATATTCTATAGTCAAGACGGCTCATTCATTTCTATTTATTACTTACTGTGACAAGTTAAATTTGCCCCTTCCTATTTTTAATTTTAATTGTTATTTAAGTTGCTAAATTGTCAGAGTGACCCTACTTTGGGCACTCCTTGTGGTGTTATTTTGAAAGTGTCTGAGTTTGAAGTAAACAGTCTAAGGGAAGAATATTCTAAATGTGCTGACCTAATGGAAACTGAGTGAGAATTTGGATTTTTTATTATTATCCAATGATTATCATTTATGAGAACGAGACTAGCCAATGGGCCGAGTTTTAAAGAGTTTACTTGCAGTAGAGAATATTGCCGACTATTCACTTTTGAATTTGAAGACAAAGAGAGAAGTCCGGCTCTGAAGGCAGTCGTTAGCTTGAGTGGTGAGTTTAAACTGACTGTTTGAGAGAGAGTGGACTGAGAAACATTTCATACATTTTTCTATTGATGTGTGATGCTAGTAATGAAACAATTAATTTCCTCCCCTTGATGAGGATATTATATGATGTATGATACCTGGGTGATCTATAATTAATCTTGCAAATAACTCACATGCTCTTCGACGTAATGCTCTCATTTAGCTCTAGATGCCCATGCAAGAAATGGACTGGTTTATTTATAGCGACGTAATGCACTCATTTAGCTCTAGATGCCCATGCAAGAAATGGACTGGTTTATTTATAGCGACGTAATGCTCTCATTTAGCTCTACATGCCCACGCAAGAAATGGACTGGTTTATTTATAGCGACGGTCTGGTATTAGTTGTAATTATGATCGTTAACTCTCCACGCCCCATGCAGTAAACATGTGACCATAAGGAACAGTACAGACAAGTACTCTATGATGTTAAACGTTGTGAGTTGACGCTACTCTGTATAATAGTTGATGGTGCACTAAGAGAGAAACTACACGTGACACTACACAATACTCTAACAGTGACCCGAAAGAAGGTGTGTAACAATGAGTAATTACAATTTAAGATGCACATTTCTCATCACAAATCGTGTGACCTAACAGTGAATCGTCTTCTCGAATACAGAAGTAAAATAACGAGAGTTGTTGAAACACAACTATCCAGTGTAGTTGTGAAGGTCCCATTAACTACTGTATATGGAACATCACGCTGATTAGTCACTGGCCCAAACACGCACAGGTAGACGGTAACTTTCTCTCATGTTAGCTGCTGGCCTGACCCAGTCCTAGATCTGGAACGACTTCTAAATCGCTGTGATACGGGTCCAAACGCTTGCACTCTGGAAACTTAAAAAGAATTTGCGCTGTTTCCTTTATAATTTTTCTTTATTTGTGTCTCAATAATTCATGCCAATCGTTCAGCAAAGTCATCTTTAAAATACAACTGAAAATATTATACTCTGTTTTCATTAATACGCTTCGTTAGAAAAAAATAAAATTATAATTTTCACTCTCACAAACGCTGAGTGTATTTTCTAAAAACTTTAACATTCATTCTTTTAGCTTCTCCCAGCCTGAAGGGACTCTCTCTACTCTCTCTACCAAACTATTTTACCAGCCTGAAGGGACTCTCTCTACTCTCTCTACCAAACACTTTTACCAGCCTGAAGGGACCCTCGCTATCAAACCCTTTTCTCCCAGCCTGAAGGGACTCTCGTTAACAAGCCCTTTTCTCCCAGCCTGAAGGGACTCTCTCTACCAAACTCTTTTACCAGCCTGAAGGGACTCTCGCTATCAAACCCTTTTCTCCTAGTTGAACTTTGTGCCGAGCGGAGTTACTTCTTTCGGGCATAATGTCTGCTCCTTCACTTTTTTCCCGACCTTGATTGACATCTGGATATACTGGCGAAAGCACTGATCTAATCTGATTGTTTTCTGTTTCGGAAAGCGCGCTACACCCGGTCACTAAGGTCAATCTCCATTAACACTTCATTCATTCATACTTCACCACTTTAACTATTCAATCAACTACCAGGAAGTATAAGTTTCAGTTCATAAGCTAACATAGACAGCAAATTACAAATATGTTCATATTCATATAACTCTTCCATTTCAAGGGTCAACATTCAAATAATAATTATAATCCATTAAAATATTAAAAATGCATAATTAGCTAAAAATGAAATCCCCATTTCATGACATAAAAATAGTGAGTGAACAACACGTAATGTAAATCAGATGAAAGTTTTTTTTCTACAGATTAACATACCAATATGACTAATTCAGTAGCATTATAAATACGCATAATTATCCCTAACCAGAGCAAGTATTCCGCCTGGACTTTACTCGTCTGAGTGACACACATTATAGAGGACAACATTGAACACTCACTAATAAGCAAGGGAACGCGTCATTAAGTTCTTTCGTTCGAATGAGTGCATCCGTACCGATAACAGGGGGTATAAAATAGGGACTTTAGGAAAAATAGAAACAGTACGTGACATGTGAACATATCTGCTATTGGACTGTTGAACAAGGTAGTGAGTATACTCAGAAATACATGTGACCTTCAAAAAAAATTCCATGACGAAAGAAATTCAAGGACCTAAAGACATTGTATCTAATATTCAAAAGCACTTGGAAACTTGATATGAGAAGTGCAATCGTACCCTTGAGAGGCAGTAAGAGACACACAATGAAAGCTGCATTGACATCACAAGCTCATGCCATTGCATGCAGGTGATCATGATACATACTGACACCTGAGGCAGACACTATTTTCTCCAAATTGTGATTGTACGAATGACTAAGCTTACAAGGAACTAAAATATAACACGAGTGATACTTCCTTGACTCAAATATTTGACCCTCTCACTATACAATTTAATGATGAGTCGGCATGCACTCAGATCGCTGACAAGCTGAAAAACGTCTGGGTTACAACCCAGACAGACAAAATCACGACAACCATAATTCTGAAAAGCCATAACCCTAAAGAGCCCAAATCCAGATAAGCCCTAATAAAAAAAAACCCATCAAAATCCTAACAATATAACAATACCTTCTTAATAGCAACAAAGTTAACAAATTAAATGGAAATTAATTTTATTTCGTAGTTTTACATTTACACTGGTTTGACGCTCATATAAAAAAATGTAAAGGACAAACATTGTGTGATGGGGTAGTGGATGTAGTAGTGTAGTGGGTTACCACAGGATGCAAGACAACGACGATGATGATGGACACACGCTTGACGACAGCCACAGCAAGAGATGAAACACGTGTTTTAATTCATGGCGACACAGCAGCATGGGCCCGCCTAACTCAATCTTTCTTCTTTCGTGCTACATAGTTCCCTGTTCCTGTCAACAGCATGGGCACGCCAACTTCGCTATTTCTTCTTTCGTGCTACATAGTTCCCTGTTCCTGTCAACAGCATGGGCACGCCAACTTCGCTATTTCTTCTTTTGTGCTACATAGTTCCCTGTTCCTGTCAACAGCATGGGCACGCCAACTTCGCTATTTCTTCTTTTGTGCTACATAGTTCCCTGTTCCTGTCAACAGCATGGGCACGCCAACTTCACTATTTCTTCTTTTGTGCTACATAGTTCCCTGTTCCTGTCAACAGGACGGGCACGCCAACTTCGCTATTTCTTCTTTCGTGCTACATAGTTCCCTGTTCCTGTCAACAGCATGGGCACGCCAACTTCGCTATTTCTTCTTTTGTGCTACATAGTTCCCTGTTCCTCTGTTGCAAGCACGCCCATTTTTTTTTTCGCTGACTTTTCTCCAGAGGATGCAGTAAGCCTTTTTATCAGTGATATTCTCAGCTTTGGAGGTCCTCTGGAGAAAACTTCCTCTCCTCACTTGTTTCCGGAGAGGGCGGGGGTTGTTGAGTGTCGAGTAGATGTAGTGTGTGTGTGTGTCGGTGCATGTCGTAGGTGATGGTCGCTTGTGTGTTGTGCTGCTTGTCGGCATGTCTGGTCGGTGGAGGTGGGCTTTAGTCCGGGGTTCCGTTAACTAAGTCGTAGTTGTCGCCGTTGTTGTATTGGCGGGTGAGGGGGTTTACAGAGCCCAGGTTAATACTTCACCAAGTCTGTACTTAGTGTGTATGTGCGCCCGGGATATTCAACCCCTGTAATGTTCACCAGTGGTGTTGTTGTTGTTGACGTTGGCACTGTTGTTGTTGATGTGGTTGTAGTAGTTGATATTGTTGTTGTCATCTGATTTGTTGTGGCGGGCGCCTTCTTTCAGATTTGGGGCTCCGTTCTGTAGTTTTTCCTTGTGTGTCTGTTGTGGTTGTCGTTGTTGTTGCAGTCCCTGGTGGTGACTTTGGCAGTGCACACCCACTATCCACCACTATATTTATAAACATGGCTCTAAAAACCAAACAGGAACAGGATCTGCAGCACACAACGACCCACTCTTACAAACTCCACCACACACGGTGATGGTGTTATTGACAAGTTTGACGTCACCACCTGAGCTTTCGATGATCAAAAACCAAACAGGAACAGGGTCAGCAGCACACAACGACCCACTCTTACAAACTCCACCACACAAGTTTGACGTCACCACTGGAGCTTTCGATGATCATTCCATCAAAGACATTATCTGATCTGCAGTGCTTCAGTGGGTCAACCTCCCCTCACGAGTATTCGTGGAGGGCTGGTGATGGTGTTGCTGTTTGGGTTTCGTTAGGTGGTGGTGCTTGCTCAGCGCTGGCTTGACTCGTGATTATTTTTATTTTATTTTCCTGTGGTGCAATTTTCTTGTTGTTGCGTGCAAAAGGATTAGGTATTTAGGGGCCACCTTCGGGGCCACCTCCGCGCTTTGTATAGAATTTTCCGGTATTGCTGAAAACAAAACACAAAAACAAGAAAACGAACAAGAAGAAAAAGAAACCTCCGGGGTCCACAGTAAGTTGTGGACTTTTGGACAGCTGCGTGGACAAGGGATATCTCACTGAGTTTTAAACTCTAACGGTACTTTCCTCCATGCTACTCCTGACCTGAATGGAAAAATAAATTAAAATAAAATAAAATTCCTAATGTCCTCCAGGATCCGTAGAAGGATGGTTGTTGACTAATGTTTTGACGGCGGTGTCCATGACGCTGGTCCAGCTGCTGGTGTGCTGTGGAGTGTAGGGCATTTATGAACCACCATATCCAAGTGGGGAGTTCTGGTAGTGTTTTGTTATTGTAGAAGTCCTGGTGTTGGTTTTGTCTGTCTGCTTGGCTTTGTTGTTTATGCTATTCTCTTATCCATTTTCGGGGTGGGGCTATTCCTTTTTTTCTTTCAGTTTGCATTGTTGCGGCCAGTTTTCTAGATTTTTGTTGTTGTGAATGTGACGGATGTTGGTGTCTTTTCTTTGTCTTCTTCCGTTTGTCGTATCATGTCTTTCACTATGGGTGATTTTGAATTTAGGTGTCAGAAATATGGCTGGAGTGATTTTGAATATAGGTGTCAGATGTATGGCTGGCTTGATTTTGAATATCGGTTTCAGAAATATGGCTGGAGTGATTTTGGCTGTCGGGAATATAGCTGTCAGAAATATGGCTGGCTTGATTTTGGCTGTCGGGAATATAGCTGTCAGAAATATGGCTGTCGGGAATATAGCTGTCAGAAATATGGTTGTCGGGAATATAGCTGTCAGAAATATGGCTGGCTTGATTTTGGCTGTCGGGAATATAGCTGTCAGAAATATGGCTGGCTTGATTTTGGCTGTCGGGAATATAACTGTCAGAAATAGGGCTATGGGGAATATAGCTGTCAGAAATATGGCTGTCGGGAATATAACTGTCAGAAATACGGCTGTGGGGAATATAGCTGTCAGAATTATGGCTGTGGGGAATATAGCTGTCAGAAATATGGTTGGCGAGATTTTGGCTGTCGAGACTATGATCCAAACCCGTTCCAGCGTGTCGTCTGAGTTCTTGTAAACTCATCATCAATTGTATAGTGAGATAGACAGATATCTTGGCCAAAGAAATATTATGGCTTGTCCGGATTTTGACTGTAGGGATTAAGATCCAAACACATTTCAATGTGTCATCTGAAGTCCACATACTGGAAATGACAGCAGTTTTCACGATCAAGACGTCAGTAAAAGTGAGCTGTGATTACATTCGTGGTTTATTTCATTCTTGACAAGATGGTCATTGGGGGGGGGGGGGGCAGATTTTATCTAACACTTTAAATTATGTCATTAATGTTTAGGTAAGGAACGAACCTTTATTTAACACCTGTCATCAGCACAGGACAATACTATCTCCATTCAAGTTTGGCAGAGAGTTACTAATTTAAACTACCAAATGAAATTATCACTCTAACATGAATGAATGCAAAGTTGAAACAATTTTAAAACAGCAGACCCAATATTACATCCAACACTTTTTATATGACAAAATACTTTAATGCAATATTTGACTTCCTACTTCAGCATGCAAGGCAAACTTTCTGTCACAGCTCGTCACTCAGATTGTCCTGTCCTTTCTTGGAAATACAGGCAGGTTTTCGGCCCTATCTCGACAATGACAGGCTGATTTTCTATCCCATCTCAACAATGTCAGGCAGATAGGTTGTCCCATCTCAACAGTGTCAGGCAGCTTGGTTTTTCCACCTCAGCATGTTAGGCAGATTTCACTCAGCACAAATGTTCATGCATCAGCAATTGCCTTTGAGAAGACATGTCATTCTTGCTGGTCACGGAGGGTCGGTATATTGACACGGATTTCACAATTCTCACTAGAAGAGTTTCTTATTGTGCCGTGTCTATGTGTTTGGTACATCACACTTCCGGACATTCTTGGGGACGCTCTGTTGACATTCACAATCGAGCGTGACGTTTCTACCAACGGTTCTGACAAAAGTTGCCGGACCCGGCCCTTCGCAACCTCTGGCTGTACTTGAACTTCTGGTGCCCTTACAACCGACTTTGGGTCTTCTTTAACCTCTATGTGAGAGCCTTTGTGCCCTGAGTGAGACAGGTTCGGATCCTCGATATCATTCTTACGCTCCTCGTTGCGTTTACTCTTCTGCTTCGATGACTTCTCTTTTTTTTTTTTTTTGTTTTGAAATATCATGTATCGTTTCTTCACTACAGCTAGCACCTGTAAAAAAGAATACCACATAATGTGTCTGTATGTGTCAATGCACGAAGTGTCTCAATTCAGTACATGATGAGTACTGTGTTTTGAGTTACGTAGAAATTCAGTACATGATGAGTGTTGTGTTTTGAGGCAGGTATAAATTCAGTACATGATGAGTACTGTGTATTGAGGCAGGTAGAAATTCAGTACATGATGAGTACTGTGTTTTGAAGCAGGTAGAGAAAAATGTAGCAAATGAGATATGAGTGGACATTTTCGCATTTACCCTGTAATTTCAGCTGAACAAGCATCAGAAAAGGACTTAATTGTTAATGTTTCTGTTTACCCATTTATCGGGTGTTTGTGATATTACCCAATGATATTCTTAAGAAGAAAACGTTCGAAATTACTCGTTACTGTTAGCAATTTTCGACATTTGCCCTAATGAATGATGAAATCCATCTTTTCAAGATAAAAGCTCAGCTAATATCGTGAAAGGAAGAGACAAAGTTGTAAGTAAAGAAGTTATGAAAGGACCCAGGTAGAAATATGGAAAGGTCTGTTTGTCCACATCCTGCAGCCCCGGAAAATGCCTTACCGTCTCTTTCCCAAAACGTCGCTGACACGGTACTGCAACTAACACAATGTTTCATCTTATGCTAAATGAGATGCTGTAAAACATGAAATCTTCAACAGTGTGTAAATATAAGGAATACACCACACTCCATTTATGTAAGGAGCAATTTCTAGTACAAGGAAGTTACTAGAAATTGCTACAATTGTTGTTCTGCCTGAGGAGCTAATACGGCGGAGCATCTGATGGCCTTGAGAGAATAGCAGCTAGTCAGTGTTTTACAAAGAAACACGTGGAATTGACAGTAATAACATGAACAATAAACGTGTGACTTTGTTATGAAAAGCGTGCAAAAAGGATGTTGTTATGGATGATTAATGAATTATTAATAGTAATAACCATTAACTAGGTGGCTAGGCATCACACTATCAATTGCTCCCTCAACACTATAGCCCTTTCATTGTCAAGTGAGCAGTTAATGCTATAATACAACCTACCCCTTTTGGTTAGGGACTATTATCTGCCAAAATATAGATACAAAATATACACAAATCCTTCACAAATCATGATTTACTATGAGATATATTTTTAAGGTTTTGTTTATTCCTCAAAGCTACTGGGCTATAAAACAGTATGTTAGAGATAACTAAATGTTGCAGACACTTTGCGTGTGTATACTAACCGTCAAACACATCATTTATACTCATGCGTTGTCCATATCATCTGCAAGGTAAAGATTCCATTTTATATCCTAGTTTGCAATTAATGTCATATAAGCTTACTAATAAAATTTCCCCAACTGTTTAGAATACTATCTCGCCTTTTCTTCAATAATATGTTTACATTTATTTAGTTTGGATTTTGTTTCTTTGTTTTGTTTCTTGTTTCGGGGGATGGGGCAGAGGAACTATTCCCGAATAAATCTTCCTAAAGTTTCGTAACCCTCGATCTTCTCATCCGCTCGGAAATAAAACGCTATTTTTAGAATATGATTCAAAAGTTCAATAAATGAATGTTATTTTAATGCTGTCAAAAGGTTACTTGATGATGATAATATATTGATGACGATATTAATGATGGCAATACAGTGGTAATGATGATGGCGATGACACTGCTGTTGCTGCTGATGATGATGATGATGATTAGTTATAACAATTATTTCTGAAGTCCTTTACATTTTACATTCGATTCTGACTTTTGAACTGAGAGGGAGATGGAGTTGGTAACTGTAGGAAGCAAACACGATGGATTATCGTGACGTGTATGGCGTGAGGTCATTGCCTCTAGCATGCAAAGACTATGTTCAAACCTTGTATGATAGGTATGTCAATCCATTCTTCATAATAATGAATTCAATTAGGAATTTTGTTCAGGCCATTACTTACCTCCCCATTCCAGATACAACAGATCAATGAAATACATATTCCCTGAAAAAGATAGGTCAGAAAATATTATTCTTTTAACTGATTTCATTCAGTAAGTTTAAGTTGAAATCTCTCTCTCCATCTCTTTCTTTCTCTCCCCATCTCTCTCTCCATCTCTTGCTCCCTCCCTCTTTCTCTCCCTCTCAGCTGAGAGATAAAGATTGCTGTCTGTGCATTTCATTTGTATAATCTCATTTATTCATACATTCATCCATCTCTACAACATTCTATTTAAAAGACACTCTACACACCTATCTATCTCAACTCCTACCGATATCCGTTTATACTTCATTACGTGACAATAAACCTTTGAAGAGAACCTTCTAAAATAGCTATTTCCTTTACAGACCTTTTGAACGCAGTTCTTTAATTAGCTATTTCCCTTACATACATTGGCTGTTATCCTGTAAATTAGCTATACCCTGTACATATATTGGACAGAATCTTGTGAAATTGCTGCACAGATGGGACATAACCCTGCAGCATAGATATTGATTATACATACATTGGACACAAACCTGTGAAATACATATTGTCAAACTCAATCACACACACACAGTTGATACAACCCTATACAATACTTATTTCTCAGACACAAATTTCAAGACATAATGATCATTGTGATGGAGCTAAACTTTTATAGGCACATACGAGGAAGGATATAAAGTGCCCCCCCCTATAGACACATATATGCAAGAGTATAAACTGCCCCCCTATAGACACATATATGCAAGAGTATAAACTGCCCCCCTATAGACACATATATGCAAGAGTATAAACTGCCCCCTACAAGCACATGCATAAATAGTATAAACTGTTCCCTAAGAGCACATACCTGAAAAAGTGTAAACTTTCCCCTACCTGTATGGGCAGAATCAAGGCTTCTAAGACGGCTGTAGCGTTGATGACTTGGGAATGTTCAGTTCCCCGGTAAACCACAATTATGTATGGAATCCCAAGCAAAGGAAGCAACATCAGTACTGTTTGCACTATTTTTCTGCAAAACAATAAACACTAAACTAACAATAAACACTAAACTAACAAAAGAAGGAGAAAAGAGACTGAAGATGAGGAGGACAGGACTCTTCTGATAGTGATAATGATGATGGCGGTGGTGGTGGTAGTGGAGGAGGAGGATATTATGACGATGCCCACTACTATATAATTACTTTGTTATATATTGTTTAATATCTGTATTTCTCATTCATTCTTTCATGGGCATTAGACTTTATGATATGCACTGCGTATCCTTTACTCAGTATAATAATATTGTTATTATTAATAACTCTAATACTGATCATAATTATTAAGGTACTGTTAATAATATACTAATAATAATAATACTCATAATTCAGCTTGTAAACCTCATCCAGATGTTAATACAGTTAAACTATCGGCAAGGTATTTACATCGATTAAATCCCTAGTGATCCAAGACTGTTTTCATCATATATTCCAATTATTAATAATAATGAAATGGTAATATCCCCTGGGAAGGGGGTAGAAATAGTTCTTCTATATCCCTAGGCCATCTTGCTACCTTTGTCACTGGCCTATTTGGTCTGAATTTATAAAGCCCCCCCCCCCAGCCCATAACGACAAATACTCGAAATAAATTGCAATGCATAAAAATAAAGTAACAAATAATTGTATTAATCAATTTCAAATTATTTTAAATTTAATTACACAACAATAATTATGTATACACTAAGAAAGTATTTCTTAATCTCATTTACACCATTCAAGCATGCACACAACTCAATATCTTTTAATACGTTCAATTAGTTCCACTTGAGCCACGCTACTTCCATCACACAGTTACAAAAAATGTTCAAACGCAAGTGTCCTTTTGATACAGCCATTCTAGAGAATTCATAGTGTGGTTTTCATTATAAATCGCTTGCATAGTTTAACATGTATTACAGGAAGAAACAGAATAAGAAAGTATAATAAAAATTTCAGCAACTTAACCTGATTGAAGCTGACTTGGATTTATGTGTGGTCATATATAAGTTGTTTCTCCTTTAGTAGCCGTCATCCAAACTGTCACCCAATCAAATAGCTTCCTTATAAAGCTCAGCAATCATTCTAATAGCTTTACTCCGCCATTGGCACTTAAAAGTGTTTGAAATCCATTTCCTTATTTAGTATTGGTGCTAACAAGTGCCAGAAAAAAGTTCTCTCATCTAATCACTCTCATTTGGGAAACATATCAAGCCATAAAATTCAACTCATCTAACTATTCTAAACGCGTTAAATGAATGTGAGTCTACAGTATGCTCTCTTAAAATTCCACATCCTGATTTACCAACCTAATTCAGTCATCATTGAAAATATTTGTAATGAACGTTCAGGAAACCAAATAAATATGCATTTTCTGAGAATGCTTTGAACTCTATCTTTACCAGTGAACGTGGACTTCCACTATGAACACAAATGTTCATTTCAACTTTAACCTTGATACAACATCGCCAGTTTGGTCATAAAACAAACTTCAATATAAGTTCAGGTACGAAAACTTCACATACGTTTAACCGTGCTAACTTCACATTAAGTTTAAACATGCAAACTTCACATTAAGTTTAAACATGCAAACTTCACATTAAGTTTAAACATGCAAACTTCACATTAAGTTTAAACTTGCAAACTTCACATTAAGTTTAAACTTGCAACCTTCACATTAAGTTTAAACATGCAAACTTCACATTAAGTTTAAACTTGCAAACTTCACATTAAGTTTAAACATGCAAACTTCACATTAAGTTTAAACTTGCAAACTTCACATTAAGTTTCATCATGCAACCTTCACATTAAGTTTAAACATGCAAACTTCAAATTAAGTTTAACCATGAAAACCTGTCATATTTCTGAAACATTTAAAGTAGAAATGACACTAAATTGGTATATTTTTACATTTACATCATACATTATTCCTGCAATACAATACTCTTTAACCATGATGAATTAAATCGGACAGCTGAAAAAAATAGTCCAAATTTTCATTCCCACAGCTACAAAATAGAAACATGTTTTAATGCAGATGAAGTCACGTGGTAACAGTACTTTGTCTGGAGAAATTAAGCAGGGTTATCTAATACTTTAGGCACGAGTTTTTTGTATATAAGAATTTCTGCAGTGTTCTCGTCTGAATCACTCGTGTGACGTGTCTTCCGGTTTCTAAGTAAATAAAATTCCTCGTTAGATGGACTGGAGGTTACACCTCAGGCTTACTGAAATGTCTGTCCGACTCGCGCTTCTTTCGCCAGTACCTCCAGGCCTCTGTTATCCTCTTAACTCATTTTACTCGTGCTCATTCTACATACTCGTTCACCTTGATCCACACACTTCTTGCATAGCATTATAACTCCGTCTTTATACCTCCTCGTTACACTTCTTGCATAGCATTATAACTCCGTCTTTATACCTCCTCGTTACACTTCTTGCATAGCATTATAACTCCGTCTTTATACCTCCTCACTACACTTCTTGCATAACATTATAACTCCGTCTTTATACCTCCTCGCTACACTTCTTGCATAGCATTATAACTCCGTCTTTATACCTCCTCACACTTCTTGCATAGCAGTCTCCTAGGCTAACAATGATACCATTATTACTTTTACTGCTAATATAAATGCTTTTACTTCTGATGCTAAAATATATGCTGTTAGTGAGATTGGTAATTATGATCCTGATAATAATTATAATATTAATATTTGAACTGATCATGATGCTAATAGTGATACTTCTAATGGTTATCTTATTAATGTTGTTCAATTGTGATACATGTTTTATATTTTCCTGAATTTAATGCTCTTTTAATATAACTACTTCTAATTATGATTAATGACTCTATATATCCTGGCAACAATTTTACATTGTCACCTACCTCATCCAAAAGAAAGATAAAGCAAACTCATGTATCGATAATTTACCTTGTTTGAACGTTTTCCACAGTAACATTCGTCCTAAGATAAGTCATGAATGTCCATGTTATGATACCCAGAAACACCATATTGCACTGCAAGCATTACATACACACGTATTTGCTAAAGTAAACACTATATTGCACTGCAAGTGTTACATACACAAATGTGTATTAAAGTAAACACTATATTACAAAGCAAGCATTACATACACACATATTTGCTAAAGTAAACACTATATTGCACTGTAAGTATTACATACACACGTATTTGCTAAAGTAAACACTATATTGCACTGCAAGTATTACATACACAAATGTGTATTAAAGTAAACACTATATTGCAAAGCAAGCATTACATACACCACATATTTGCTAAAGTAAACACTATATTGCACTGTAAGTATTACATACACACGTATTTGCTAAAGTAAACACTATATTGCACTGCAAGCATTACATACACACATATTTGCTAAAGTAAACACTATATTGCACTGTAAGTATTACATACACACATATTTGCTAAAGTAAACACTATATTGCACTGCAAACATTACATATACAAATATGTATTAAAGTAAACACTATATTGCACTGCAAGCATTACATACACAAATATGTATTAAAGTAAACACTATATTGCAAAGCAAGCATTACACATATTTGCTAAAGTAAACATTATATTACGACTAATTATACAAGTATTTCATTTAGGATGACTAGTTATAGTTTATAACGCTCAGAGTCGTGTGGTATATAACATTTTTAGACAAAAGATTGGTGCTCTTAAAGCCTTGTGCAAATTTCATTGCTCGCAGAACAGGAAATTCAATTAGAGAAGATTTTGTTCATCTTGGAACAGATGCTGTGAATCCTAAATAAATTCTTTGTGTCTCTCCAATTGTTTATTTTGAAAAATATCTAACAATCAAATAGAGGAACAGGGTGATATTATGGTTAGTTTACTGTTGACTGTTTTGTATAGGTTTTGGAAATCCTTTGACAAAATCTCTTTTATCATTTGAAGATTGTCTAAAGTCGTTTAGGACATGTTCCTTCATGAGCCTTAAAAACGAATTAACTCCATTCCTAGAGATTTGCCAATGTGTTCAAGCCAACATATGCATCTGCTCCCAACCTTACTAGAATACAGAATCAAAGATAAACTAAGCAAAACAATAATTAACAAATGCTGTCAGAGTTCTATATATTTGAATCATCTCCATGAAATAGCTGAGGTTGTATCTCCATGTACTCTTTGTTCCCGAGTGACAAGGACTGGAGAAAATAACAAGACACAGCGTGCGGCCATCGTACAAATCTTTACATCAACATAGCTCATGATCCCAGATAAAAGTAACTAGTACTAGTCGTTGGATCATGACGTATATACACACTGTTTAGCGCTTGACATTATTGGATCATGACGTATATACACACTGTTTAACGCCTGACATTATTGGATCATGACGTATATACACACTGTTTAGCGCCTGATATTATTGGATCATGACGTATATACACTCTGTTTAGCGCCTGATATTATTGGATCATGACGTATATACACTCTGTTTAGCGCCTGATATTATTGGATCATGACGTATATACACACTGTTTAGCGCTTGACATTATTGGATCATGACGTATATACACACTGTTTAGCGCCTGACATTATTGGATCATGACGTATATACACTCTGTTTAGCGCCTGATATTATTGGATCATGACGTATATACACTCTGTTTAGCGCCTGATATTATTGGATCATGACGTATATACACTCTGTTTAGCGCCTGATATTATTGGATCATGACGTATATACACTCTGTTTAGCGCCTGATATTATTGGATCATGACGTATATACACTCTGTTTAGCGCCTGATATTATTGGATCATGACGTATATACACACTGTTTAGCGCCTGATATTACTGGATTGTGACATACGCGCACTGTTTACCGCATAATATTACTGGATTATGAATTATGCACACATTTTAGCGCCTAATATTACTAGATTATGACATATGTGTACTTTTTTAACGCCTGAAGTTAATGGATTCTGACGTATATACAATACACACTTTTAACGCCAAATATTACTGGATTACGATGTATATAGACACTTTTTAACGCCTAATATTATTAGATTATGATGTATGTGTTAACGACTGATATTACTGGATTATTGCGTAAATATACGTTTTTAAAGCCTGGTATTTCTGGATTATGTGCTTATATAGTTCGTATCATTAAACTTTAATGGACTATAACGTATATTCAGCTTTGATAATCAGTTAGAATTTCTAGATTTAAATGCAATAATTTAAGTCTATAACTACTTCTTTCAGAAACTGTTACTGAATTATTTTTTTAAATATCTATAAAATGTGCCGATACACATAGTTTCAATCAAATAATGTACGAAATTATTCTTCAAAAAGTGTGTATAATACACAGCTTGTATCTACTAATATGTGGACTTATGCAATACTTGGATTTACAAAACTTTAATCAGCTAATATCGTTAAATTATATAGTAAATACAAAAGACGTGTGTGTGCGTGCGTGCGTGTGCGCGCGCGCGACTGTGTGTTTACATCATTTATCAACTAGCATAACTGTGTTGCAATAAAACATACCAAAAGAATCAAATTTCCGATAACAGTAAAAATCAGATCCACACTGAGTTGGAAATATATCGGTATAGACCAGCATCTGCGAAATGTAAAAGAAAGAATGGCTATGTACTCATCAGCTACTAATCATAACAAAATCTAACATATTTTCCTTCCAACAAATAAAAATAGTCAAACAATAACTACGAATACAATGTGTCTTCGCCTCTGATCTAACTTGGAAGTAGAAAAAATATTGGTGAACTACAGTTTATTATAATATTGTGTTAATAATAAGAAAAGTATCTATATCAAGCATGTGGGGATAGAGAATGTATTTCTGTTGGGGGGGGGGGAGTATTTCTTCATCGTTGTGTTTTCGTGTGTCATTCGTGCAAAGACATCAGATAATTTAACCTGATATGAATCCTAGCAGAGAGACAATTTAATACGTTACAGGCTTCAGTGTTACTCGCTGACTGCAGTTACAGTGTGCTAAGTTACATGTTATTAAGTCTTTTTATCAGCTACATAAGAGTTAGTCTATTCCTCCTATCCCACCCAGTTTTATCACCTATGTGAATCATCGTGCTGTCAAACCTTTTTACTGTCTCGTCCACAAGTGTGTGTGTTTGTGTGTGTGTTTTATGTGGAGTTTGTGTGTGCTGTGTGTGGTTGCATGTATGTGTGTGTGTTCTAATATGTCCAAATCCCCAATTTCTTGTCTATGTTTCCTCTAAAACCATTAATGTCACGTGACGTTTTTGTTAGCTTTATTTCAAATTTCTTGAGCTAAAAACATATCCAACCCATTAACTTCCAGCAGGCCTTTGTGGATCTTTGTTATGTTATAGTGATTGCGTACTGACAAATGTTATCCACATGTACGTACGGGGAAACATTCGGTTCAAAGTTCACTTTCAGTAGTATCCATATGAGCGTTACCAGTGCAGGCATCCCTAAAAGATGGGAAACACAAGAGCTATATTATACCAATCAATTAGAACGTTAAAATTAAAGCCAAGTAAAAGATGCGGACACAAACTGTAAAATGGCGCTCGGTACAGATTATTTCCAGCGCTATCGTTAGAATGAAGAAACAACAGTGAAACTATCTAGCTTTTGTTCCTTCGGATTGAAAAGGAAGAACAAAAGCAAACGAAACAGGTAGTAGTAGCAGTAGTAGTAGTGGTAGTATAGTAGTAGTAGTATAATAGTAGTAGTATAGTAGTAGTAGTAGTAGGAGTAGTATAATAGTAGTATAATAGTAGTATAGGAGGAGGAGGAGGAGGAGGAGGAGGAGTACAAGAAATGAAAACAGTAAGAAGAGCAACAATAAGAGTCAAAGAGATAAAGCACACAGAAAAACAAGTAGTAGTAATAGTAGTAGTAGTAGTAGTAGTAGAGTTAGTAGTAGTAGTAGTAGTAGTAGTAGTAGTAGAGTTAGTAGTAGTAGTAGTAGTAGTAGAGTTAGTAGTAGTAGTAGTAGAGTTAGTAGTAGTAGTAGTAGAGTTAGTAGTAGTAGTAGTACAGTAAATACAAACAGTAAGAAGAGCGACAAGAAGAGACAAAGAAAACAGAAGCACAAGACACAAAGGTACAAACAGACAAAGGTTTTGCTAAATTAAAGGTATTCACATTGTAATCACAACATAAAACAATGGCAGCGCAGCTTATCACTCACAATATACCGAGCACTGTATGAGGATACAAACCGCTGTAGGAGATAATAAATTTGCAATAGCACGTATATTGACCAAGTCAGAGTTTCACAACATTCAACAGATAATCTCACTGCATGCAATTGTTAGTATCTTAATTATATCTGAACAAACACGCTAAGTAATTATGCCATCATGTATATCTGGTATCTTGCAGCGCACAGTGTATATTTCTGAATTAATGTAATTGCGTGAATTGTAAAAGCTGTGTACATTTCGGAACTACTGTACTCGTGTGGCTTGTGAAAGCTGTATACATTTCTGAATTAATGTAATTATGTGAATTGTGAAAGCTATTTAAATTTCTAAACTAATCCAATTGTGTCAATTGTGAAAGCTGTGCACAAATAAGGGTGATTCTGAAACCGTACCCCAACCAATGGCGATGATGTGTTTATGCTTTATCTTCTCATCGGACAAATAAATAACATGATAAACAATATCGAGTCCTTCCACAAACATCCAGAAAAAACGTGAAATGTCGGCGAAGTTGAAGCAGGAGTACAGGATTTTGCACAACAACTGAAACGCAAATAGATGAAGCGTGAAGAAAAACTTTTCAACAGCCTGTGAAATACAAACATAAATGCAGGACTTTACACAATTCAAACATTATTGCAAGTTTTTGTAGACTGATCAGCCACTGAGTGCAAATTGAAAAGAGTACATAATGGAATTTGCACAACACTGATATACAAGAAAGCTCAAACATGAATGAAGGATTGTATACAGACATTGAAACGCAAATAATTTAAATTTGAATCTGAGACGCCAACGCCAGTTAGTTGACTATTTTGATTGTTGTTATTAATTATATAAAAATCATTCATAACTAATTACAAGTGATGAGAATCTTAATTTATGTTATTAATAATTCTCCAGCAGACACCACTCGTATTTCACTTTGTGGTTATGCGGGCGCTGTTTTCTCTCTTCCATCACATTAAGGACAATATTTACCGTCACACAATATTTCCGTAAGTGGAAAACCTCTTACTTAGTCTTTAATCTATATTTAGCGAGCCCCCTCCACCCACTTTCTTCTCCAACATATTTTATCAATATGTGTCAGAAGGTCAATAAATCTAACAATAAATTTATTAATCAACATTCAAATATACATACATGCAATGAAGATTACTTGACATCAATTATTTCCATGAAACCATGTTCGAATAATTTTATGTCTAGAGAATCTTATATCCTAAAATACAAGTCAATAATAGTGTCAATACAAATCACAGTGTAGTTCTTATCATAGAACGGAAATTGAGTTTTTAGAGATAAACAATAAACCTTCTAATAACCTTGTATAGACAAAGCTGCAATTGTCATTTATGTGCACTTTTCATATCAAAGTTACAAGTTCCCGCATGCCCGCCTAGTGAGAGAGGTGAGTGGGGTTTGCTGGAGAATTATTAATAACATAAATTAAGATTCTCATCACTTATGGATGATTAATTAATAATAATCATAATCATCATAACCATTAACTAGGTGGCGTTGGCGTCTCACACATACATACATGCACACATACCGTGTAATATCCTTTATAGAAGTCTTCAATCATATTTACTTAGAACAAAGGTAATCCAACTTACTGTAATATCCTTTATAGAAGTCTTCAATCATATTTACTTAGAACAAAGGTAATCCAACTTACTGTAATATCCTTGTCAATATAGAATTCGTCAGACATGTTTACCTACCACAAAGGCAATCCAACACACTTACTGTAATGTTGATATAGAATTTGTCAAACATGTTTACATAGCAAACAGGCAATCCAACACACTTACTGTAATGTTGATATAGAATTTGTCAAGCATGTTTACATAGCAAACAGGCAATCCAACACACTTACTGTAATGTTGATATAGAATTTGTCAAACATGTTTACATAGCAAACAGGCAATCCAACACACTTACTGTAATGTTGATATAGAATTTGTCAAACATGTTTACATAGCAAACAGACAATCCAACACACTTACTGTAGTGTTGATATAGAATTCGTAAAATATGTTTACATAGCAGAAATGCAACGTAAAACACCTACTGTGATGTTGTTGTTGATATAGAAGTTGTCGTTCACATTTATCAGGTACAAGTGCAGACTATGATGAAGAACAAAAGAAAGGAGGAGATGACAGTGGATGATATTTCGCCGTCGAAGAAATCTCCTGTGGCAAAAAGCTAACATTGAATATATTTTCTGCGTTAAACAAACAAATGTATTTTCTGTTTACATTGAATATATTTTCTGCGTTAAACAAACAAATGTATTTTCTGTTTACTTAAAATATCTATTTTCTGCGTTAAACAAACAAATGTATTTTCTGAGTTAAACAAACAAATGTATTTTCTGAGTTAAACAAACAAATGTATTTTCTGAGTTAAACAAACAAATGTATTTTCTGTTTAAATAAAACATGTATTCTCTCCCTTAAAATAAAACCCACGTATATTCTGCTTTAAACAAACGCATGAATTTTCTGTTTTAAAAAAATATATTTTTTGCTTAAAACAAAAATATGTATATTCAATTTTAAACAAACGCACGAATTTTCTATTTTTAATAAAACACTTTTTTCGCTTGAAATAAACACGTATATTTTCTGTCTGGCACAATCATATGTATTTGATAAGAAAAGGTGCTGCACATTTGGAAAAATATTAAAGAATGTGAATTTGGTAAGGAGAGATTCCAAAAGAACGAGTAGTTTACAGGTGTTTCTACTTTAAATGAATGCATTTGACAAGTGATAAAGTAAAAGTAAAGATTATTTATTTCATATGTACAAAGATACCATCAACAACATGTCTTTGAAGAAAGAAAAAGTAAAAGGTATTTGTATATGACATTTAAAACGAAGTGCATACATACATACGAAATATAAAGAACGTGAAATTATGACACTCTTGAAAGAACATCAAGAACATGGATTTGTACACACAAATAATGACTGCACACATCAAAAGATAATGAGCACACTCCAAATAATATCAAGATCATGTAAAAATAAATTAAAATGAGAAATTTTTAGCTAAGATTTGGAAAGGTATTATTTGAAATTTGAAAAAGAAGAAAATTTTATTGAGATTTCAGAAAGGTGTATGACATGTGAAAAACAAAATATGTAACCGAGACTTTACGAGATTGAAATTTGAAAACTGTGGTTGAGACTGGAACAAAGATGTAACTAAGATTGAAAAAGTAAAGAAAACTACTTGAGAATGGAAAATGATGTAACTGAGACTGGAAAATAAAGAAAATGTATTTGAGACTGGAAAAAGATTTAAATGATACTGGAAAAATAAAGAAAATATACTTGAGACTGGAAAAAGAATATGTAATTGAGACTGAAAAAAGGAAAGACCAGCTGATACTGCAAAAAGAACATTTAACTAAGACTAGAAAAAATTAATTGCGGCTAGGAACAGATGATATAACTGAGACTGGAAAAAGATATCGTTGAGAATGGAAAAAGAAGATATAACTGAGATTTGAAAATGGATAAATGAAGATATACTTGAAACAAACGCACGAATTTTCTATTTTTAATAAAACATACGTGTAACTTCGACATAAACGAAATCTGCTACAGACCCATACTGCTTGGAGAGAGGGAAGGAGGAAAGTTTTTTGAATACTTAATGTAGAGGACATTATAAAATATGATGATAGTTGAAAATAAATGTGAATTACATTCCAAATACTCATATACAACACTTCAGAAAAATATCCTTACTTGTACTCAAGTACTTGACACATTAAAATAGATTGTAAAACTAAGTACAACCAATTGACAGTTCAAAATATTTTCAAGTATTATACACTTGACAAAATAGCATATCGAGAACAGATAGTGATGGAAAAAACAGAAGTACATTTGTATTTGACGTGCACGTGTTTCACACTACTTTGTAAAAAATGCAATTATTTAACACAAACGTCGAAATGTGAATTGAATTGACTGTGACGTATCTGTCCATTCCCTTCATCCTTTATTTCTACAAGATTTCAAAGTCTAATTCTTAATTCTTATTTTACTTCTTCACTGTAATTGATACTTTATCCTTCAGAAAAGTCATTTGTAATTCTTCATTTCTTTCGAATTCCTATTTAGTGTTTTCATGTTTTAAATATCGTTAATAGTTTGTTTGTTTGTTTAGGATTCGTGTTTGCTTTTCTTTGTATTTTTAGCCTATATGTTTGCCTGTTTGTGTTTGCTTTATTTACCTGAAATAGAAACATATGCTGAGAGAGGCGACGAGAGCTGTGAGAGACACGATGTACCCTATTGTGAGAATTATTCTGCGTAAATCAAGTGCCTGGAAGTTAACAATAAAATAATGATTTACTGTTCTTATAATTTTGTTTTACATGCATTAAGTTAACGAGAAAAACCAATGATTTACTGTTCTTATAATTTTGTTTTACATGCATTAAGTTAACGAGAAAAACCAATGATTTAATGTCATATTTCGATTTGCATGCATTCACTGATGTGTAGGGTTTATTTCTTTTCTCTTCTTTCTTTTAAACAGCACGTTATTTACACGAAGAGAATTTTGTCTTCATTTTCTTACAACTCCAAGTAAAACATACACAAAAGATTGAATGCATACATCTTGCAATAGTTTACCATAATGACTCTTCACACACACACGCTTTATATTTTTATTATTGGAGGAAAGAGGCCAGCAAATTGATTTTTCTAAATATTGTATGTAATAAAAATAATTATTTGTAAAGACAGTCAGTCACTCATGTAGTTGGTTGGTTGGTTGGTTAGTTGGTTGTTTGGTTGGTTGGTTAGTTAGTTGGTTGGTTGGTTGTTTAGCTAGTAGGGTGAATTCTTGGTTAGTTTGCTGGTTAATGATTTTGGGGCCGTTAATTAATTAATTATAGTACACAATTATGTATTTATTTCTAACGTTTATTTTGTAATGATTTAGTGCGTAGGACTTCGGTCGTACTGTACAATAAATATTAATATTACCAGCTGTGAAATCGGCTTGGACGTTTCATCGAAACAATTGGAGACATTGGAAAACTGATCCCATGTGCCGTTACCATGGCAAAATCGAGTGACATTTCCTGAAAACAATAAAAATGTGTTTACTGACTGAATGCATAAGTAAGTGTTAACACTTATGTGTAAGTGTTTAACGCTGTTAAACATGTTGACCCAAAATGCTGGTGACTTCTTTGAGACTTGCGTGATAAGTAAATGGTGACCGAATGCAATTATATCTTCTAAACTAAGTAGGTAGGATCCGGAGTGCCTCACAAATAGCGCCATCTTTAGTGTGTCTCCTCCTATAAAACTGAAATACCACTGAAAGAATACAACTAAAGAACTGATTTTCTGCAAGCCTATTAGTGCGGTTGTCTGCTGGTTGTTCATTTTGTTATTAGAATGTGACTCACTATTGCAATTAAATGATAATATACTAAAGACTAGTCTTCGTTAGTGCTGTATATCCGAGAAGTGACAGGAGACTTAAATGTCAGTAACTGATTCCAAACGCTCTGATTGAATCAGCGCAGCAGGTATATTTTACCTTTCCAGTTGATTAGGACGATACCTTCTACCTGCAGAAGAGAAAACATTCCAAGGTATTTAAGATAATTCAATCATTCCCAGGCTCTAAACTTAATTTCACTCTTAATACAACATCTAATTACACCCATAGACGTAAGTGTTGATTATTTATTAAATATCCTATATTATGACATCCAAACAGGGAGTATGCTAAAAGGGGGTTGAAGCGTTTTCGGCTTCCGATAAAGAGAATGGACTTAGGAATATTTCGTGCATTTTGCTATTGATATATTATACCTGCATTTTATGTAGAGATGTATTATGTTGTAGACTATTACTTTCTACAATTGTGAATTATAATGCATGTAAATAGTATGTTAAACACATGACAATGTTTCTAGTGAACACGTTCATAGATTATTATGTTGTATTTATTATGCTGTATGCGTAAATACTGTTGCAGGAAACTGTAATTATTTTGACATAGGAATGTAAAAAGGAATGGAGTTATTATTATTATTGTTATAATATAATAAACTAGAAAACTTAGCATTTGTTCAAAGACTATATTTTACAGGAAAGAAGCAGCCTTTCTAGAATCTCTGATATTGCTAGAATTTCGGATATTCTTCCTGGTTCCTGGTTTATTAATTTATAAAATGTTAAAACATTGGTAGATTTAAGAGGTATCTACCCAGTGTGTAAGTGTAAGGATGCTCTGAACTCTGTTAATTTATTGTGGCCAGGTATGCTCGACTACATCATGGAATTTCTGGTATAAGGAAGTTCCTGGAAATCGCTACATTGCTAGAAGGAACTAATACAGCAAAGAACGCCCATATTAGTCGAGAGAGAGACAAGCTACTAGTGGAATGCTTTACAGCACATAAAGAATTGACAATGCTATTATGAACAATAAACGTGTTACATTGATAAGAAAGCATGTGAAAGACTATTGCAGCATTGTCATTAACAAGAGTACGTACAAATTACTATCGCATCTCTCTAAAACTCCATTTCTGATCTATTATAAGAATGATTTATATTGATACTAATCTGCTGAATCATGTGTTAGGATATAAGACTGTATAAGCGTTGAAATTATTCAAATATGGTTTAATGGAAATATTGACGTCAAATAATCTTTTCATTGTATTTGTTATGTGTATATTTGATTGTTGATTTAATACATTTACTGAACTTCTTACACATACTGATAACAATGTGATGGAGAGATAGTGGGTGTATGGGGTCTCGCTAAATATAAAGATGGATTTATCTTCTATTTTGGTAAGAAATTTTCCATCTACATAAATATTGTGTGTTGGTAAATGTTTGTCTTTAATGTTGTGGAAGAGAGAAAATGTTTACAGCCCCGCATTTCCGCCATATGCGATAAACGAGTGATGTCTTCTGGAGAATTATTAATAACATAAATTAAGATTCTCATAACTTGTAATTAGTTATGGACGTTTAGTAATAATAATCATAACCAAATAACTAGGATGGGGCTGTGGGGCGTCACACGTTAATAAATGTTAATTGACTCACCATTAAAATGCTATTTCATGCCTCTATGCAAGCCTAATTGTTGTTCATATTAGTTGTTTGGTTAAACCTTTGCTTGTTTTCCTTTTCTGAACGGTTACACAGTGACAGGAGTTCGCACCCAGACCTTACCTGTGCTGTTAGTAAACATCGCACATGGAAATTCAGCAAAGGAGTTGGCAGCTGTCATCGGCCAGCACCCATAGGAGTTGGCAGTAGCATTGCAGTATATAACTCCAGGTTCTGAAACATAGACACATGGACTTCATCAGTCTTGTCGAGGATTTTTATTAATGCAGGTGCGTTCTGGATGATTCACACCTTTGCTTCGAAAGTTTAGCATGACAGGTTGTGGAATCTGTATAAAGGTTTGCTATGATAGTCAGCAAAAGATGGGTAGGGATATGATTATGCATCACAATCCAGAAATGTTTATGTGCAAATTCAAGTAAGGCTTTTGTTCGATATCTTGTGTGTTTATTCAAAGATTTCACATATCCATATAGAAAAGAAAAATGAAGGTAAGGTGGCTAAATTGCTGACTGGATGGATGAAATTTGGCAAAACCAGCAAAACAGTAAAATATATTCCTACTGTTTTCAGTGGAAGTAGATAGGAACAATCCCAAATTCCAAACTATGACTTTGCAGTGAATATTCATGATGCCAACAAATAGCCTGTACCTGTGGGGATTTCCCAACAGTGGAACATGTTATTTTAAAATGTACATGTAAGCCTGCTACCATGATATATATAGTGCATGCTGATGCATTTGTGTGTGTGTGAGTGTGTGTGTGTGTGTGTGTGTGTGTGTGTGCGTGTGCGTGTGCGTGTACAGCCGCATCTGCATGTGCGTTTGTGTATAATGCTTAATGTTTTGCTGTACAAGTAGGACCATGGCTGTCTGCAAATTAGGTCACCATCACTCCTTGTTTAAATCATGCGGTATATTGGCGCATAAATGTGTCAATGTTAATGAATAGAGTTCTGGCTTTCATTGTTGTATACTGTTTTAGGTAGTTAATAATTAAAGTTGATATTTATATATTCAGAAAGGAAAAAGTTTATATTTTTAATTGACATATTTATATATGATGAATAATGTTATCGCATTTGTGTATTTTGTAATTCAAGTATGTGTGAATGCTTTCCCTACAGCCCACCACCACAGATTTTATTTTATTATAGGTCAAAATCTTTATATTATTTATTATTTATATTAGGAAAGATATGTGTAAAGTATAATTATGGTAGTTTCATTATATATTTTATTCTTATGAAAGTAATTTATATTAAATGAAACACAGAAGTTATTTTTAGAAGCCTTTCACACTAGATTTTTATTTCGGCCACTATGGGCTTTGGTGAAGGCCGCCCTCATAGAATATAATGAACATTTGTGGCTTGAACATTCACTGAACATTCCAAATGGTCTCTGAGCGATCTCTGAGCGATTGTCACACCTTTTTGAATGGCTTACCGAAATAAGGATGGACAGGCGACGCACACTGGAACAACCAGTACCACACCTAAGCCCTTACTAGGGCTGGTTATGGAGAAACCTAATGCCGACATGAAAGCCTTTGTCAGGGCAGAAAGAACAAACAAATAAAGAAGCGAAAACAAAAGACGAAGATGATGTTGTATATATCGGTGATGGATTCTCACTTGCTATCCAAAGAGAACCACTGGCTTATGAAAAAAGATGGAACAAGCTATTGGTAAGTCATATCACCAAGAGAACCACTGGCTTATGAAAAAAGACGGAACAGGCTATTGGAAAGTCATATCACCAAGAGAACCACAGGCTTATGAAAAAAGACGGAACAAGCTATTGGTAAGTCATATCACCAATTCACTCCATTTTTACTGCTCCTGACAAACGAACCAACCGTTGTACCAACATTTATAGACAGCATGATAGAATTAAAACACATTCTCGTGGACCCCTTCAATTACACTGACATCAAAAACCAAAGAGACTCATCTCTGTTACCAAAGTTATGACCCGACCTATCATCTAGGCCCCATCACTTCAATTGGTTCGTGTTTGTCATCTCTATTACCAAAGTTATGACCCGACCTATCATCTAGGCCCCATCACTTCAATTGGCTCGTGTTTGTCATCTCTATTACCAAAGTTATGACCCGACCTACCACTCTAGGCCCCATCACTTCAATTGGCTCGTGTTGTCATCTCTGTTACCAAAGTTATGCAATGATGTAGTACTGAAGTTTTATTTTTGTTTAAAAAGTAAACACTGCTCCCAGAGAGTTTACAACAGTGAGGGAAGAAGATTAAAAACAACCCCATTGTAATGCATTGTGCGTAAAGCAACTCCAGTTTAGAGGATGTGATCAGAAGTCTTGGCAGGTCTTATAGTAAAGTAAAAGCTTCACAAAGTGGATTTGACCATACAGCGAAATTCTGCGGGATGCAGATAAAAGTTCAGATAATAGAATACGTTTTTCTATATTATTTCAGGAAGTCAACAATAGTTATTTTATTTTAGACTCAAAGAATGGATATGCAAAACTAAAAGCAAGAAATTGTATAATATATATATTAATGTATAGTTGTTGGCGAAATTATTTGTATTGTACTGTTTTGTTTTATTTCGTAAAAGTCATTATATTTGTTTGCATGCATTGATTTATTGTAGAACAAAGTAAAAGAAAATAATATAGCCTTTTCATCTCACCCCACATTAATTAAACAAATTGAAGAGTAAGAAACTAAATAAATCCATTGCCAGGCGTAACGTACGCCCCTAATTCTGCTCATCCACCCATCCTACAACACCCCGCCCAACCCATACCTATCTATTCTGTGCGAATCGGCATACGTCGGAAGTGTTCCCCATTTTACTTGATGATGACGGTGGGTTGCTTGCTTGCTTGCTTGGATTTTTGGCTGTACTCTTTATTATGTTAGGGAATTTTATTATTCCCTAAGGGAATCAAAGCAGTTGATAGATAACATTTATTAGGACCCTATCAATACCTTTTCTCTTTAAAAATGTTTTTTTATGAATGAAAGTATTATTCAAGGTATTGACACCTGCCGATCATATAGTTGAACAATTACACATGTATCTATCTATCTATCTATCTATCTGTCTGTCTGTCTATCTATCTACAGTGCAAAAAAAGAATAAAAAATCGAAATGAGCTTTTAATATTGCTCTACCATACACTAATAATCATGTTTAATTAAGAGGAAGACTACTTCAGCGAAATAAAATCTACACATCTGACAAGTCTTTATCGTACTTCTATAACACGATATGGTAAGAGTATGTTCCCTTCCTTACAATAGGCTTTGCATTTATAAAATTTATATTTAAAAAGTAAATAAAGTTGAAGTACTTTTGCTTCCAAAACTTGAGCACCGTACGACATTCAAATAATGCTTATGTCGGCCTTCAGAGGAGTGTCTATCGATTATTAGGTTAAAAGTAACAGATGAGTGTCTATCGATTATTAGGTTAAAAGTAACAGATGAGTGTCTATTGATTATTGGGTTAAAAGTAACAGATGAGTGTCTATCGATTATTAGGTTAAAAGTAACAGATGAGTGTCTATCGATTATTAGGTTAAAAGTAACAGATGAGTGTCTATCGATTATTAGGTTAAAAGTAACAGATGAGTGTCTATCGATTATTAGGTTAAAAGTAACAGATGAGTGTCTATCGATTATTAGGTTAAAAGTAACAGAGGAGTGTCTATCGATTATTAGGTTAAAAGTAAACATTTCTGATATGCTGGTAAAGACTGTTGGCTTTATTTAAATAAAATAAAATAATATAAATCAAGAAATAGTATGCCTGTCAAGGAAAATAAACGAGAAATGGATAAAACTATTTAGCTAGTCTTAAATTGATATTTTTAAATTTTAAGAACAAAAGGTTTTCAGTTTTACCTCTTTTATTATCCTCACTTTCACATCTCTCTTGTCCAATTTGATCCTTTTCCGTAAGAGCAAAGTTTTTCAACGCCATTTTTTGAACGAGTCGCACTGTGGTCCATGTCTTGCGGGGAGGTTTTCTAATCAGATCTGTGACCTCACAAGTTCAGTATTTCTAATGATGCGAAGCTTACCAAATTGACTCCGTTTCCCCTTGATGATTTGCTTGAAGAAATGAAGACATTTAGATCACTGTTGTAAACGACAACATTCAGGTGGATTAGCAAGACTGGGGTCGATGTCGCATTTCGATATTGTAAGAGAAAGGGTTAAAAATGAAGAAGAAGAAAAAGAAGTTAAGAACAAACAAAAATGCCATTACATGAATTATTAGTTTTCGTAATGTATTTTATTTAGTAAATTACACAAATCGAAAAAATACTTATTTCAGTCTTTCATTCATAAAATTTATAACAATTTATCAACTAATTTTGAATCACTAACCATTTACAATCTGTGACAGATTGTCCAAGTACAACATACTCTTTAATAGTAAGACAAATTAAAATTACTGCATCCGCTAATAAAATGTATGTAAAGTGGCTATTTACGACAGGTACCTGTTGAAAGCATTACTGGTTTTCCTTGATTAAGCCGGATACATCATGGTTAAATTTGAGTTTACTCTTACTTTATTGAAAGAAGTGAAATAGATGAAGTCTGCATCGTTAGGATTTTCTCTACTAATAAATATTAAATAAACGATCGTTTTCAGTATGTATCTACTCTAATTTAATTTTGTCTAATGAAAGACAATTTTTCATGTATAACGATATCTAAATTCTAACCTACTCACGCACAATACACAAAAAAGCAGATAACACACGCACAAACCACATACACATACACACATAAATGCACTATTGAAAGACATGACACATTTCGATTATCATTTTCAAGTGATTGTAGTATATTTCACTCTAATTCCAGAATAGTTATATAGAAAAAATATAGTCCAAAGCACAGATGAATCGCATAGTTATACCTCATCAGGAAACTCATTAACAAAGCAGTGTTGATTTTATTAAATATTCCTCATTCTTTTTTCAAAACAATGATACTCACTTGTTTGGTATTAGAGATCTGTGTACTGTGATATTTCTTCGAAACACAGGAATTGGTTAGAAGCAAAATATATGTTCTTATGCTTCTGCGTCGTCATAAGGAAAGTGTATATGACGTCAGTAATTATGCCTGGTTTGACGTCATTCTTGTATATACGTAGAACAAGTCTGGGCTTAACAATATAAACAGTAAGTCTGCTAATAATTTATTTGCCCTCCACCTCGGGACGCAATGTGAGGCTATGGGGTTCCCCCAGAAGCATCCCAAGACTGAGAATATCTTGTGATAAAAAGTCTAATGCGGCTTCGGCGGTGAGACAGCGAGAAAAAAAATTATCCAAACACCCCCACCGAGGGAAGGCTTTTGAGGGTGTGCGCCAAACTGGTGCGACCTATTTCACCTCCTTCCACCAGCTTTCCTGCCCTCCGCCTCGGGATGCAATGTGAGGCTATGGGGCTCCCCCAGAAGCATCCCAAGACTGAAAATATCTTAGCATAAAAAGTCTAATGCGGCTTCAGGGGGGAGACAGCGAAAATAAAAATAATAAATAATAATAATAATTTATCCATCGACGAAAGGCAGTTGAGGGTGTATGCCAAACTTATGCGACCTTTTTACTCCCTTCCGCCATCCATCCTGCCCTCCACCTCGAAATGCAATGTGAGGCTGTGGGTTCCCACTGGGGCACTCCAGATCAGATAACGTCTGATGACGAAATGATCAACGCAAGCTCCAGTGATGACATTAAACTGCTATGACACACACACACACACACACACACACACACACACACACACACACACACACACACACACACACACACAAATAATATTTGTTTAAAAGATTCCAATGCAATACAATACATATAAATACTCTCTTAGCGAGACCCCCACCACCTAACGGCAGTAAGACGAAATATTTACCAGGAGAAAAATATTGTAAATACATATTACTATTTAAATCCACTAGGTAAAAAACAGAATAGTCTTAATAACCATTGACAAACATTCATAAATATGTCCAAACTCAATAGTGAGCATAGTGGTAAAGAAGGGCATTCTCTGGATACTCAAGGTTGTGTGTGTGGGGGGGGGGGGGGAATTCTGTAAGAAACCTATAGTGCTGCAGTCAAAGAACATCGATGTGTTGCATCTTGTACATGAATGGGTTATTGAGTGCACACATAGGGGTGAAGAAAACCATCCCTCCAGTCACTCATTATGTCTACTGGCTAAGGGTGACAACAGATGTTAAGAAAATATGTATTATCTTGTGATCTGTGCCAGAAAAAGGAATCAAGAAATAATCATCAGGCCATGCCATTAGGCAAACTATTGTTGATTAGTGAACTGAGACCAGAACAATTGCAGAGGCATTGTTCAGAATCTGGAGCCGAGTAGGAGTATCACCTGAAATTTTGACTGATCAAGGGATGCAATTTGTAGGGAGTGTCATGGAGGGGGTAAACTAAGTGCTATTGATCAAACACCACGTTAAGCACACCTTATCACACACACACACACACACACACACACACACACACACACACACACACACACACACACACACACACATACCCCAAAGTAATAGTCTCATCGAGAAATTCAACTGGATGTTGAAAACTGCTCTTAAGAAGTTGGCTGATGAAAAACAGAAAGATTGGGACTGTTACATCCCAGTGCTGCTATTTGCATATCAGGAAGTGTCACAAGCTTCAACTTGGTTTTTCCTTTTGAATTACTATATGGTCTTACCATGAGGGGAGCACTAGTGATTTTGAAGGCACTATGGACCGATGAGGAGGCAGATGAAGAAGTGAAGATGACTTATGAGTATTTCACAGACTTGCATAATCATCTTGAAACAATTGGTTAGCACATGAGAACTTAGCCATCACGCAAACTAGATAGGCAGAATACTATGATCGGAAAACTAAATCCTGGTCGCTTGACATAAACAATAGTGTTGTTGTTGCTCCTGGAGGTGCATAACAAATTGCAGATGCATTGGAGAGAACCCTTTACAATTATTGAGAAATTGAAGGGAAACTGAGCAGGATGAATTACAAAATTCAGATAGGGATAAAGGAGAAGATCTTCCACATAAAAACCTATTGAAAATGTATGTGGGTCATGAAAATGGCCAAATACCGATAAACCTAGTCATTGCCACTGTGATTATAGAGGAAGATGAAAGGGCTGCCAGTGTAGCCAAACTGTACGCATACAGACGTAAAAATAAATGACACTTTAACAGAAGAACAGAAGAGAAAGATCAATAAATTGTTGTAGGGCTTTACATCAACATTGACCGATAAGCCAGAGTTGACAGATCTGACTGAATTGTTCCTGAAACCTGTGGACAATAAACCAAAAACCGTACCCACTGCTCCACTCTAAGGTTGATTATGTCAGGAAGGAGATAAAGACAATGTTAGAGCTTGACATCATCGAAAAGACGGACAGGGCATATGGATCACTGATAGTGACTGAAATCGGGAATCGGATGGGGATCATCCAGAAAGTATGTAAATTGTAATTAATCAAAAGGAAAGATATCATTGCCAATAGCACGTCAAATAATCTGCTTGTCACTATGTTAGATATTTGGTTATCCCAAAAATGAACATACGATCTAACATAGAGATTAAAAGGTATGTTAGACTATGGGGCTATCGTCAGTATTACAGTCAATATATAAATTTCATGCTTAATAATTCTGAGTTTTAATACTGTGACGGCGTTGTTTAAAAAAAAACTTCACATGTGACATAGTGAAAAACAGTTAACGGATCAATTAAGATGCAGACTATTCATAGTATATAGTGATATGTATTGGATGAGTATTTTCCATATTTATATCTAAAATGTTATTAACCTTTCCTTTAGTAAATCCTTGTCAAATGTTTTCTGTCTCACGCATCTGTTGGTGTGGCATAACTTCTTTTCGTTTGTTTGTCGTGAAATGTAATAATAACGTAATAATATCATCATATTCTTTTTGAGTCTCTTTGTATCTATAAGTCTCGATTTATGTTTGAGTTAGGGGCAGAAATCTAAATGAGTGATGACACTGCTCAAATTATCAGTATAACAGTTACTGACAATTAATATAACCAGTAGCCCATACCTTGCATCGGCATTTTATAGACTTTGAAACGTTAATTGTTCGAAATGTATTATTATAAGGTCACCCCAAGGTATAGTGCGACCACGGGACGGGGGGATTCTCTCTCATTTTTTTCATACAAAAATGTATTTTTATTTACATTACATTATTAATAATAATAGTCTTCCCTTGGTCCTTGATTTAGAAGCATTGACCCTGACAGCCTCTAAATCTTTATTAAATGAAACATAAGCAGTAGATCACTGTATAGCATAATTAACTGCTCGCTTTATCGTCCAGATATTTTAATGACTGAAATGTATAGACTTCAGAATGTATATTGACATATTATTCTATAAAATACAATAATTATATTTCAACCATTTAATCTCTTTTAATGACACTTCTAGCGTTATCCTTTGCATTGCAAAAGTGATTTTGTCCTTTAAATTCTTGAAGACTTGATATTTCAGGAATAACATATAAATCTCTGGTATACCGTTACTCACTTTAGGAGAGCGTTGCCAATATCTGTATTTATGTATTTCGCTGGTGAATGTGGTTGCAGGACTGAAGTGATCTTGATTCAAACAATTATAGAAATTTCTAAATTAATGTCACAACTTTATGCAAAATCGTGAATTGACTATAACAATGAAAGTGCAACTATGAAAGTGTTCTTTATTTCTGTTTAACAAAGGATACCAGAACAGATAGCATACAAATATGAATTAATAAGAAAAGTTTGAACATTCTCCATGTAAACAACCGCAATCTCAAACTGCAATCTGGTTTTACATTTCAGTAGACAGTACTTTGAAGATATTAACAAGTCATTGTCAAGGTAAACGACCACAATCTCAGTCTGGTTTTAACGTTTCAGTAGACAGTGAATGTTTAGACAATACATTGAAGATATTAATAGATCACTGTCAATGTAAACACAATCTCAGTCTGGTTTTAACGTTTCAGTAGACAGTGAATGTTTAGACAATACATTGAAGATATTAATAGATCACTGTCAATGTAAACACAATCTCAGTCTGGTTTTAACGTTTCAGTAGACAGTGAATGTTTAGACAATACATTGAAGATATTAATAGATCACTGTCAATGTAAACGACCACAATCTCAGTCTATTTATTTTCTGGTAGACAGTGAATGTTTAGACAATACATTGCACATATTAATACATAAGAATATCTAAGTCGAAAACTGAATAGTTTACTTCAGTCTTACTTACATATAGTATTAATTAGCAAAATGTTTATATATGTCTCTGAAAGGTTAAAAAAGAATTTTTAAATAAGTGCCACATATTAGAAAGTATTACTGATTTCATAAATATTAATACTGATTATTTTCAATATTAAAACCTAAAACACTGGATTATCAATATAAATTTACAAATAACCATATCTTAGTATGCAAATCAAAATATCTAAAATTGTTTAAAAATTAAATAAAATTTTCTCTCTCTCAAATATAACTGCATAGTGATTTAAATGTACAAAACACATTAATAAATACAAAAGTACTGTGCTTTTCCTTCCGTTGCATAGCAGATGTATTTTCGCAGAAAATAACGTACCACAAGAGTTCAGGACCCCCAGAATTGAGTGAAAGACAGGAAATCCTTCCACAGTAATCCAGGGTCAAGAATGTCCCTCAGACAAAGCTTCCATGCAAGAACAGGAAGCTAACACAGTAACCGCCCACGACCACTATCGAGGAGAAAAATAACGGAGAGAGATCACGCAGGTAACACGATTCTATCAAAGATTAAACGTAACTTCATATATAATGCAGTGGGTTTGGGATTATTCTCCATTGATAAGTCACTCTGAGTGAGCTTTTTTAAAGTGGGTATCACGTTTTTTAAAAAACAGAACCATGAGATGCATGCAATAAATCAATATTTTCGTGATCAAAAAGAGGACCAATAAGGCCAAAAGAAACAGAACTGTAACAACGTCATATCCATTGTGCTGGACAAAGTTCAGGTCAGAAGAAACCGGTCTGAGATGTTTGGAACCATACTTCATCACGTGTTCGACGCTAGACGCCGCTCTCTGGGCCGGAGTTTCGGGCCTTTGACGAAACAGTTCAGATGCGCGCTGCATGTTTTGTGAGAAGGTTTTATTTTCTAGAACTGTGTTGATAGTTTCGGCGATCTCTTCCGCTGTTGCCGTGAAAATGTCGACCGACAGTCCAAGGCCATGCTCCGTTACTCTCCGGCCGGTACCATAACCATCTGCATGTAATGGCGCACAAACAATAGGAACAGCATGGTACAGAGATTCAAAGAACCCGTTCTTACCACAGTGTGACACAAATACCTTCGTGTTTGGGTGACCCAGGGCGTCGTTTTGAGGAAACCACGTGACCAGCTTCACATCATCACTGAAATAATTTTCTGCTGTACTTGACTCTACAAATCGCACTACTGCCCTAGCTCTGACTTTCCTTAAGGCCGATGCCAGCTTTTTGGTAAGTTCAGGTGAAGTTGCATCAAACAAAGATCCGAAAGACAGCAATACAACACCCTCAGTGCCAGCCTCATCAAAGAATTTTTGAAGATCTTCTGGCATCGGTTTTGATGGCTGTGTCGTGAGACCTCCTACCTGAACAAAATTTGGAAACAAAGCTTTCGGGTAGTCTGCTATGTAATCCGAGTTTTCTAGAAATAGGTCTGCTTTCTCCGCGTACTCACTGAAGTCGGCTCCGACGAATTCTTCACCTAGACTAATTCCGGGTGCGGCTATTACGTTTATAAGGAAGCTCATACAATGCTGAAGCATAATTAATCCACCGTTTATCAATCTCTGAACAAAAGTCATTCTGCCTGGAAATGAGGTTATCAATGGTGGATAGTATGCTATGGGTAATGGCTGTTTGGAAGAAAAGTGATCGATGTGGCTGGAAACCATAGCAAATGGAACGCGAAGGTAGGCCGCTAAGAGAGGCAAACACAGTGCTATGGGTAACCCATCCAAAATCATGAAATCAATATGGACTGCTTTGTTAAGTCTGTCCAATTCTTCAAGCATGGCGTCAGAGAGGTATACTTTACATCTTTGGGAAATGATTTCTTCAGTTGAGAAAAGGGTTTCTACAGTTGATTTCTCTTTCGCTAATGACCTTTCTTTAATACGATTCCTTTGTTCATCAAGGATGGCGGTTGTTTCCTTATCTACTTTAAACGTTGCCAATGAAATATGGGATGGGACAAAAGACCCACTAATGTCTGTCGCCTTTGTTTTTGACTGGGATGACTTTATATCTGGTGTGTCCTGTTCTTTCGCTGACACTGACATCAGGTCTGCTACGTCTTTGTCCAATAATGAAATGTCCAGTTTGGGCGGGATCACATCCATGCACTTGCTCATGTCAAAGAAATCAGGCATGAAAAAAATGACATTGTGACCTCTGGCTTTGAGTTCTTTTCCGATGGCTGCAACCTCTCGACAGTGACTGTAAGAGGGAAATGTTGTTAGCACAATAGTACGCACATCTGATGCAGAAAATTGCAGCAAACAGGATGTGTACAGCAAAAGAAATACCGCAACTCGTCGCCATAAACAAAACTCCTGAAACAAAACAAATGGCACCTTTTCCTCAGTCACAGGAAATGAACTAAACAATCTTTACATAGTTTACATTTATCTTGAAAGCTATAAGAAATGAACAAAACAATCTTTATATTTCTCTTGACAGCTATAAGAAAAGAACAAAACAATCTTTACATTTATCTTGACGGCTATAAGAAATGAATAAGCTAATTTATAATTGCCTTAACTGTTATATGAGATAAATAAAGCAAACTTTATAATTATCTTGGCAAATAATAGTGAAACAAAATCTACAAGACAAAATACGTTTGTGAACATTTTCTGGAAAATAACCTTAAACACATCCTCCAGACTACTAATCCGTGCCTCTAAGAATGACACTTCTTTGAAATGTGCGATCTTTCCCCAACATTTAATAATCACTCATTTAATCAAACATACTGTTATTGTACTTTTTGTAGATTTTTGCTTTCTACTCTATCTTCAATCTTCTAAATAAACATAGATCAATTTTATTGAATCAGTAAGAATATTCATCTGGATCTTGAATAAAATCTGATTTTGTGTCTTCGTAAATGTTATACTACATGAAAAGTTATATTATTTAAACTACTTTTCTGAGAATTTCTTTGATAACACGGTGTTGTCTGGACAGCTAATGGGAGAGTATCATTAAGTAATAATTTCTAAAACCTCTACAAAAGAAGAAAACGAAACTGAATATTTCTAGGTCATTTATTTCTTCTGGTGAACTATAATCCCTTCTTCCTTATTGAGAAAGAGTAAGTAGTCATGGTTTTAAAATGTTCTCATTATCGTTCAATGTCTGACCCCATGGAGGTCATGGATGTGAACGCCATTTCTAAAAGAGAAACAAGCAATGAACACTTCCACATCACAAGGACCTCAACATAAAGTGCAGATGTACTTACCATTGCACTAGTTGTGAACTTGAATCTTTCCAAAGAACTGAGCACAGATGACTGGACTTGACCCCCACCCCTTGAAAGGCTGCTGTTCAACATGCTGGAGAGACAATGATTTGAGAAGACAATGCTACACAAAGACAGTTCCAGTGTGACGTTAAAATAAGACCGGTTTAGATTACCTCAGCAAGTTCTAGCACATTCTCCATCTGAGTTGTTTACTAAAGAAAATCATCATAAGCAGTGCCCATAAGCAGTTCAGTGATCGGACCATGTTAACATTAACAACAAAGATATAATTATTAAGTATAGAAATAGGGATAGGCAAATTTACTCTGCCACATGACCTGGGGGACTTTGAGATTCATTCCCTGGTGGAGCAACACATATAGCTGCAGCACCAAAGGACGAAATAGGCAAGACAGTTACAAGCATCACACAACTGCTGACTCTCAGCTCTCCACTGACCTACCACATATGACTGCAGTGACAATGGATGACAATAGACAAGACAGTTATAAGCAAATTCACTGCTGACTCCCAGCTCTCCACAACTAACCTTCAAATACAGATATCGGAAATTATACCAGAACCCCAGATGCTGAATACACAAAAAGATCAAGACTGCACAGCTACCAGCACAAGCAACACTGCAGACTCTCAGCTCTGAACAAATGACCACTCTCAGTTCTCCACAAAAGATCACTCTCAGTTCTCCACAAATGACCACTCTCAGTTCTTCACTAATGGCCACTCTCAGTTCTCCACAAATGACCACTCTCAGTTCTCCACTAATGGCCACTCTCAGTTCTCCACCACTGACTACTCTCATTTCTCCTCTAATGACCACTCTCAGTTCTCCACTATTGACTCATTTCTCCACAAATGGATACTCTACCTCCTGATTTGAATCAATCAAGACCAAGATTGCACAACAAATATTTTGAACAAAACGAACCACAATCACCTGATATCAAATATCAGGAATTTTCCCTCTAAGCCAATTCTCGAGTTTCAAGCTACACTGCTATGTCATTCCTATCCAAAACAAGCAGAGGGACTGCTTAGGCAATTCAACCGTAAGTCACAAGATGGATAACGAGGCTTGCTGAGTGCAGGAATAGATATAGATATATAGATATATATCTTAAATCTTAGACCTCCCACCTGGTTCTCGCCCTAAGTGACACATTAATTAATGCTGATGTGTACATTACTATGCCATGGACATCTTGACTAATGACTCACTGGCTGCTCACTCTCAAATGCATTTCCATGCCTCACATTCACAAATCTGTCAAAACACAAAGACCCCATGGACAGTACAATCAGAAAAGACAACTTAAATTAAGTGTGTATTAAAAGCCCTCAACCTGCTTAGATACAAAATAATACAAAACATGGTTTAATGTTTTAAAAAAAAAAATAACCCCAAATATACAAACTGAGATATTCTGTGTTGATCATTATAAATATTGACAATGTTCACTTAATAATTCTATTAGAAAAAAATATATCAGTGGAAATAATTCTGTCACAGTTCCTGTAACCTAGAGTTTTATATAAGTGGCATTGAATATACAGTACAATGCATTGACAGTAAGGAACTTTTTTTTGGCAGGGGGGGGGGGGGGGGGGCTTTAACTTCCCTTAGATGATCTCTGCTTAGGAAAAGAACATTGTTTTATAATTCTTTGATTCACAGCTTGTAATTATAAGAGGCTACTTTGCATAAATTTCATACTGATGCAAATACAATAACTTTAGAATGAGTGTATTAGTTGGTTGTGGGAGAATTCTGAATGCACAGTTTGACATAATCTCATGGTTGTTGTCAGTTCTCACTGCTGTTCCCAGAGTTAACATTGCATGTTCTTATTTACAAAACTAATAACAAGAATAAGGCAGCATCTGATAGTACTAGTACTCTAGTAGTGTGAATTGCACTGCACTACACTTATCCTATTTACAAAATTTACAAAACAAATAATGAGAATGAGACTGTATCTGATAAATGCATTATCTTATTTACAAAACAAATAACGAGAATGAGAAAGTATCTGACAGTAAGGTGAATTGTACTTAACTTATTATATTTATGAAAGAAATAATAAAAATGAAACCGTTTTCTGACAGTAGTGTGAATTGTACTGCACTTATTTACAAAATGAATAACAAGAAAGAAACAGTATCTGACATAATGTGAACTGTAGTGCACTGATTATACTTATGAAACAAATAATAAAAATGAAACAGTATCTGTCACTAGTGTCAGTTATACTGCACTTATTTACAAAACAAATAATAGGAATGAGAAAGTATCTGACAGTAGTGTCAGTTATACTGCACTTATTTACAAAACAATTAATAGGAATGAGAAAGTATCTGACAGTAGTGTCAGTTATACTGCACTTATTTACAAAACAATTAATAGGAATGAGAAAGTATCTGACAGTAGTGTCAGTTATACTGCACTTATTTACAAAACAATTAATACAATAATAAGAATGAGAAGATATCTGACAGTAGAGTGAATAATGAATTGTACTACACCCTCTTTGCAACACAAGCTATGAGAATGAGACAGTATCTGATAGTAAGTAGTGTAAATTGTACAGCATTTATTTTATTTAAAAATACAAATAATCAGAAAGAAACAGTATCTGACTGAAGTGTGAGTTGCACTGCACTTATTTACAAAACAAATAATAAGACAGTACCTGACAGAAGTGTGAGTTGCACTGCACTTATTTACAAAACAAATAATAAGAGTTAAGACAGTACCTGACAGAAGTGTGAGTTGCACTGCACTTATTTACAAAACAAATAATAAGACAGTACCCGACAGAAGTGTGAATTGCACTGCACTTATTTACAAATAAAATAATAAGACAGTACCTGACAGAAGTGTGAATTGCACTGCACTTATTTACAAAACAAATAATAAGACAGTACCTGACAGAAGTGTGAGTTGCGTTGCACTTATTTACAAAACAAAGAATAAGATATAGAGCCAATTGTACTGCACTCATTTAGACAACAAATAAAAAGAATGAGAATATATCTGATAAAAATGTGAACTGTGCTCTAAATATTGTATTTACAAACAAATAATGAGAATGAAACTTATTTACAAAACAAATAATAATGAGGCAGTATCTTATAGCACTTTAGCAGTGTAAAGTGTGTTGCATTTATCTTATTTTTAAAATATTTTTAAAATAATAAGAATAAAGATGAGAAAGTGTCTGACAGTAATGTGAATTGTACATCACTTATTTACAAAACAAATATTAAGAATGAGAGAGTGTCAGGTAGTAGTGTTAATTGTACTGGACTTATTTTATTTACAAAATAAAGAGAATGAAAGGTTATCTTATTTTTGATAGGTGTGTGATTGTACTGCATCTAATTTACAAAACAAATAATGAAAATGAAACAGTATCAGGGACTAGTGTGAATTGTACTGCATTTATTTACAAAACACATAATAAGATTCAAGAATGAGACAGTGTGAGTATTAAAAGAGTAATGTGAATTGTGCTGCATTTATTTACAAAACATAATAAGAATGAGACACTATTGTGAATTGTACTGCATTGATTTACGAAACAAATAACAAGACTGAGACAGTATCAGACAATAGTGTGAATAGTACTGCACTTATTGACAAAACAAATAACAAGAATGATACAATATCAGACAGTAGTGTGAATTGTACTACACATTGACAAAACAAATAATAAGAATGATACAATATCAGACAATAGTGTGAATAGTACTGCACTTATTGACAAAACAAATAACAAGAATGATACAATATCAGACAGTAGTGTGAATTGTACTACACTTATTGACAAAACAAATAACAAGAATGATACAATATCAGACAGTAGTGTGAATTGTACTACACTTATTGACAAAACAAATAATAAGAATGATACAATATCAGACAGTAGTGTGAATTGTACTGCACTTATTGACAAAACAAATAATAAGAATGATACAATATCAGACAGTAGTGTGAATTGTACTACACTTATTGACAAAACAAATAATAAGAATGATACAATATCAGACAGTAGTGTGAATTGTACTGCACTTATTGACAAAACAAATAATAAGAATGATACAATATCAGACAGTAGTGTGAATTGTACTGCACTTATTGACAAAACAAATAATAAGAATGATACAATATCAGACAGTAGTGTGAATTGTACTACACATTGACAAAACAAATAATAAGAATGATACAATATCAGACAGTAGTGTGAATTGTACTACACATTGACAAAACAAATAATAAGAATGATACAATATCAGACAGTAGTGTGAATTGTACTACACATTGACAAAACAAATAATAAGAATGATACAATATCAGACAGTAGTGTGAATTGTACTACACATTGACAAAACAAATAATAAGAATGATACAATATCAGACAGTAGTGTGAATTGTACTGCACTTATTGACAAAACAAATAATAAGAATGATACAATATCAGACAGTAGTGTGAATTGTACTGCACTTATTGACAAAACAAATAATAAGATTGATACAATATCAGACAGTAGTGTGAATTGTACTACACATTGACAAAACAAATAATAAGAATGATACAATATCAGACAGTAGTGTGAATTGTACTACACTTATTGACAAAACAAATAATAAGAATGATACAATATCAGACAGTAGTGTGAATTGTACTACACTTATTGACAAAACAAATAATAAGAATGATACAATATCAGACAGTAGTGTGAATTGTACTGCACTTATTGACAAAACAAATAATAAGAATGATACAATATCAGACAGTAGTGTGAATTGTACTGCACTTATTGACAAAACAAATAATAAGAATGATACAATATCAGACAGTAGTGTGAATTGTACTGCACTTATTGACAAAACAAATAATAAGAATGATACAATATCAGACAGTAGTGTGAATTGTACTGCACTTATTGACAAAACAAATAATAAGAATGATACAATATCAGACAGTAGTGTGAATTGTACTGCACTTACTATTAAAAAATCTCTATCCGACCGACTCTTAACTACCTTTCTGAAAATCCGTGAACGGCAGGAATTCGCGAACTGTTCAAATACCTGTTAGGCAAATCAAGACTTGCGTATTACCAGAGCATTAAGATTAGCACGGAGCAGACCTCTCTTCTTCCACTGGAAATCTTTCTCCCATGTCCTAAAATAATTATTTCCACACAATTTTTTCCCCAGTGTTTCTCAAGGAATCGTATACTACTTAAGCAAACAACGCCACATCGTTTTCCATAATTACAAAGCACTTAGCCCGTGTATATATCAGCATTCTAGGTCACTGAGGGTGAATGACAAAAACTGAAAAAGTGTATGGAACTGTAGATGAACCAGAGAGTGGGTCATTACACCCCAGTTCAATCAGAACTTTCGGTACAGAAATGTCAGTATATCCTTTAAAGCTTTATTTGTTTTAGTCTACAAATAATTTCTGAAACGAGTTGTGCTCTTGTATTTAATACGTACAATTCGTCTGCTAGTAATATTGTGTTAAGTTTTGCAACAGAGTGTGTCCTTGCATTTACGGAAATAATTGGTTTAGATGTCGTAACCTTGACAGCCTCTCTTCAATAACAGAAAAAAATAAACAGCAGATATTTATACAGCATAAAGAATTGCTCTCTTCATCGTCCAGATGTAATATTTGAATGACCGGAACGTACAGACTTCTGATCTTCTACTGTTTATATTGTCTTTGTTCTTTTATTTGTCAGTTGGTAAACCATGTGGGCTCAAGAATCTATCATAATATTTATTGTCCGCTTTGTCTGTTTGTGTGTCTGCCACCATACTCCATAGCATCGTAAAGGGGTGATGGTTATGGTTTTAACGGGTATAGCAAAGCGTGGACCGCATGCATGACAAAGTGGATCATTAGGTTCAGATTGTTGTTATCTATGATAAGAGATTATATTTTTAATAAGAAGTTCTAATCGGGCTTTTAAGATGAGAAGTAAATATGCATAAATATTTATAGCGTGAAGATGCTTTATTGTGTAAGTTACAGTAAATAGCAGAGGTCCTGCCCACCCGACTGTATCTATCAACAAAGTAGTTTAAAGACCAAGTGAAATGGAATCTAAGTCAAGCATAGTTTGTGAACAAGATTTGCCCCGTTATTAAGACACAATCCCGAAGCTCTTGGGGTAAAAGCAAGCAGAAGTGACATCAGGCAAGGGGTCAAATGACCGCCAATGTATTTTTCTCTGGTACACCGTACAATTTCGATCCAATTCGTGCTGATGACAGCAAAACGTTCATCTCATAGTAGTTTGCATACCATGCATACCATTTCTAATGATGGATACGGGAACAAAAACAACCAGCCCAAACTGATAGTCATAACCAACACCAAGCCTACGACAACAATCACAGAACAACCACCATCAATCCCCATACTTGCTATGTGTGGGGAGGGGGGGCTCACAAATGCCCTACACTACACAGCATGGCAACAACTAGGTCTCCGCCAATACGGACACCATTGACGCAACGACTTTTACAAACCAGCCTTCTCCGGATCCCGGAAGTATTAGAATGAATATTATTTGCAATTTTATTTTAGAAGACAGTTGCAACTTGGGTAAAATTACCACAGGAGTGAAAATCGTGGGAAATTATCCAAGCTCTGCAACTGTCCGTTTCGGTTATTGGGCATTTTTATATTTTTTCATCTTGAATTTTTTACATTTATTTTTACTGGCGGTACGGGAAAAGAGATCCATCAAATGGAATCCGCTCGGGTGGCCCTTAAAAGAACCGTTGGGATTTTTTTTTTTTTTTTTTTTGCTTCCTTCACACTCCAGAAAAACAATCCGGCGAACGACAACAAATTCGCAAACCCTCATCGCTACAGTCACAAGACGAAGAAACTCTGCATAGTGCAATAGGACTACAGTCACCAGACAAGAAAGAAACTTTGCATAGTGCAATAGGACTACAGTCACCAGACAAGAAAGAAACTCTGCATAGTGCAATAGGACTACAGTCACCAGACGAAAGAAACTTTGCATAGTGCAATAGGACTACAGTCACCAGACAAGAAAGAAACTCTGCATAGTGCAATAGGACTACAGTCACCAGACAAGAAAGAAACTCTGCATAGTGCAATAGGACTACAGTCACCAGACAAGAAAGAAACTCTGCATATTGCAATAGGACTACAGTCACCAGACAAGAAAGAAACTCTGCATAGTGCAATAGGACTACAGTCACCAGACAAGAAAGAAACTCTGCATAGTGCAATAGGACTACAGTCACCAGACAAGAAAGAAACTCTGCATAGTGCAATATAGGACTACAGTCACCAGACAAGAAAGAAACTCTGCATAGTGCGATAGGACTACAGTCACCAGACAAGAAAGAAACTCTGCATAGTGCAATAGGACTACAGTCACCAGACAAGGAAGAAACTCTGCATAGTGCAATAGGACTACAGTCACCAGACGAAGAAACTCTGCATAGTGCAATAGGACTACAGTCACCAGACAAGAAAGAAACTCTGCATAGTGCAATAGGACTACAGTCACCAGACAAGAAAGAAACTCTGCATAGTGCAATAGGACTACAACTCAACGACGCAGACATCAAGCGAACAACAACTACAAATTGAAGCAACTTTGCATTCACAAAAAATACGGATTACCGAAATGACAACAGCATATGAGTGGAAGTCAGTTCCAGTCGCCATCTTCTCTGGAGGTCTTTGTACAATGTGGGATTCGAAATTTTCCTCGCCCATCGCTTTGATGAGCGTTTGAATCTGCGTATGTGTGTGAAAAGCCTGTGTGTGTGTGAAAAACGTGTGTCAAGAGTTGAGTCACACCTGACTGTTTTCTGGATGTTTTGGTTCCCTAAAATTTGTACCCTGCTATTAGGCATACTTTCAGACTGATCGGGTCATTGTTGTGAATAATGTCTGTAAAGTGCCTAGTGATTGTCCGTGATCAACCCCCATCACCCCGTTTGATGTTTGACTGCAACAATTGGCTGTTGTCAACAGACAAGGCGAATCCCATTTTCTCTCCTTGTACAAATTAGTCGTACCTTTCCCTGTAGGGAATTCTGGGTTTCTTGGGTCTCCACCTCAAATGTTGCATCACTTTTAATGCAACAAAAAAAAAATATTGCATTGTTTCCTTTTGCATGTGCGAAAGAGAATGCGTACACGTGTTTCTGTGAGTGTGCATGTGTGTATGATAGAGAGAGAGAGAAACAGACAGGCATTGAAATAGTTTAATTGTACTTTTGCTGAAATAAACATACCAACTATCCTAAAGTTTTGTTAGAGTTTAACACTCAGTTTTAATGACAAGTATTCGACTTGCTGTAACAGCTTGTCATTTAATTTTAAATATTTTCTTCTATTATGCCACAGACGATTATCTATTTTCATGCTCATTTACGTTCTAGTAATTAGTACCATAATATCATACAATATTTACTATACAAAACTGTACATTCCTTTTGTGACAATTTTTTTCGCCCTTTCCTCAATTTGTCACTTTATTCTATATGTATTGTATTTATTATAAGAAAAAAATGCTTGTTATTAATGCTAATGATGCGAAGTTTATCTCATTCTATCCCAGCTGTACTGATGCTTATCTACTTCCCAGCCCACTGCAGCTGACCTGTTCACTGCTGTCTGCCAAAGCTGTTGCAGGCCTACACTGCATCTGTTAGTGGCTGCTCTACTTCATTTCCAACAATTTCTTTTGTAATGCGTGTATTTTCAAAAAAAAAACATGATTGAACTGTTTTATGAATAAGTTTTAAATTTGCAAATATATATTAATTTAAAAATACGAATATATTCATTGTTAGTATTCCCATAATTGATGGTATAAAGGATAAAAAGACTGAAAAAATCAAAATACTTTACTAACCATTTTTAACAACAATAATAAAGAAGTCAGAGAAAGAGATAAAAAAAAAACCACCAACAATTACATAAAGCATTCTCCAATTCAAATCATAGATCAATAGCAAAGGTACAAAATATTTTTAAGTCCATTCTTTCTTATCAGTCATTTAACTTACCATAAGCTAATGATCACCATTATTACTGGGCTTGAGTTATGTCAAAATCAAAGTGATTAAAATATAGAACTTCTTCAACAAAGTAACTTTTGGTCCATTCCCATTGGATGATGTTGTTATGAACAAATATGAGACTATTAGTCAGAAAAACTACTCATCTGCTTGGAAGTGGTTTTGATTGCATCTCCAAGTTCTAGCATATTCTTCACCCGAGTTGTTTACTCCAACTCTGGCACTTACAAATATATCAGCATAATCAGTGACCAAAGTCGGGTCACATTAACATTAGCAACAATATATAATTATTAAGTTCAGAAATAGGGATAGACAAATTTACTCCTCCATATATCCCACTCCTTTTTGAGAAGTTAACATCTGCTCTATTAGGAATAAATTTCAACAATTACCAGTAAACCTTAAACCATAATATAAAATGAATAACTGTTCATAAGACAAAATGTATGTCAGTTTTAGGACATATGAATAATTAATTATTTCAACATGGTTTAGAAATTGATTAATAATTGAAAATGCCTCAATAATCACTATTATTAAATATTAAGCATTAAATATCGAGCAATATATTAAATTCTCTCATTCTAAGTTGGAACATTACCAGTTTATGTCACCACACTCAAAGAAATATAAGCACAATTTATCATGAAAATCATTATATTTTTCCATTGTTATAAGTTAGAGCCATGACCCATTATGTCTCTACACTAAACAAAATACAAATACAAAGCATATGCAAAATTTAGTATCATTATTTCTATTTTTAACATCATATAAATGAACTCCAGTTAAAATTTATTTCTTTTCTCTACAGAAGAAGGAATATGATTACATAAACAAAGATGTTGCACCAGTTTACAAGGAGATTCATACACTGGAATCTTTATCCTTCCGTTTCTATTGCTCTGAACAAATATCGGCTCCTATGTTGTTGTGACTTTGATTACTTCTACAACATACCTATGCTGCTCTAATAGTAATGACCACCTAGTCAAATGAATGTTTTAGTTGAATGTGCTAAGTAGATGAGAGGTTGATAATCTGTCTGAATGACAAAATGCTTGCCATATAGATAAGCTTGGAATTTCTGGACATTCTTTCTCTGAAGTTGAATAATTTTTTTAAACTGCATTTAACATATGGCTGGAGTAAGCTACTGGATATAAAATATCACCATGTTTTTGCATCAGTATGGTGCCTAGCCCTGCATTACTTGCATCAGCTTCGAGTACATATTCTTTATCAAAATCTTGGGTGAAGTAAAGGGGATTGAGACAGTCTTTTAAACTGATAAAACTGGTTTCACACTCCCCACTCCAGATCACTGTCTCCGGACTGCCTTTCCTCATCAAATCAATAAATGGTTTAGCAATAGCTCTGAATTTGGGGATGAATTTCCAATAGTAATCAGCCAATCTTTGAATGTGGTCTCACCACCTCTTCGAGTCTCCATACCTTTGAAGCTTCTGGCCAAGAGACCCTTTCCCTAATGTGTGTCCCAAATATTTGAGTTTAAAATATTCCCCCAAAATTTAGTTGGTTGAGCAATATGATTACACTCTCTCAAACATTGGAATGACTTCCATAACATTTGGATGTGTTCCTCTAGAGTCTTGGTAGCTACCAATATGTCATCCATGAAAGTATATACAGATTTGGTGAGCAATCTCATCATCTTTGGTGAAAACAGCTGGTTGTTGTGAGTATTCCAGATGGCATTATCCACCATTGATATTGGCCATCAGGTGTGCTCAACACTAAAATCAGCTTGTCTGCCTCACAGACTGGAATTTACCAGAAACCTTTTGCAAGATCGAGCTTGGAAAAATATTTAGCTCCACTGAGTCTAGTGAACAGATGCTCTGGCTCAGGCATCAGTTCAGCTGAAAAAATGACTGACTTATTTAGTTGTCTGTAGTCCACACAAAATTGGTGCATAACACCCTTCTTTTTAACTAGGACCATATATCTATATGGGGACTCTGCCTATTTAATCATATCTAAGGCTAGCATAGAATCAGTTTCCTGCTTAAATTCATCCCATTTAGAATAAGGTAAAACTTAAGGTTTCATGTGGATCAGATTATGATCCCATAGGGCAACCATAAATTCACACAGTCTCGATTTTCTGAGTTTATTGGTAAAACCTTTGTGGGTTTATTATATCACACTCCAAAACCATTGAGCATCAAAGTCTGGTAGTTGTGGATTTACAATTATATCATCAATAGTTTCAGAGTCCATTAAGCCTGTGCGGGGTACTAATTTTACATAAAGCCTTCTCCAATTCAAATCATAGATCAATAGCAAACATGCATGAAATATTTCTAAATCAATTCTTTCTTTATCAGTCAATTAACTTACTATAAGCTAATGATTGCCTTTATGACCACACTAGCGTTATATCAAAATCAAAGTGATTAGAACAAAGGTCTTCTTCAACAAAGTAACTTTCTGTCTATCCCTATTGGATGAAGTTGTTATGAACAAGCTAGGAACTGGTTTTTATCACATAAGCAAATTCTAGCATATTCTCCACTTGAGTTGTTTACCCTTGTTCTAAAAGTATTAAATATATATCCCTTTTAATTCCAATGGCCAGGGCATCTAAATGCAGGTACATTGCTCGCCCCAGGCTTCATTGTGGAAGGATTATGGGACTGGGTGAATGAGCAGTGCAACTGTTATTAGCTGACAAGTATGGGTTCTGCTAAGGTGTACGTCATAACTAACCAAAGGCAGAATACCCGACAAATGAAACCAGCCAGTATGAATTACTAAGGTGTAGAGAGCAAAGTCGAACCCATAGAAATTTTATTTATTATTTATATATTCAACAGGAAATAGTTTATATTTTAAGTGACATTTTATATGATGAATAATTTATTGTGTTCATGTATTTTAGGATTTATTCATGTGAGAATGGTTTTTACATGGCATACAAATATAATTTATTGTGTACTTTATCTTGTAAATTACATGTTAGGAAAGAGTTGTATTTAAATAGTAATTAATGTAGTTTCTTTAGATACTATAAGCATTGGTAGTTTAGGAGTAAATTTAAATTATATATAAATGAAAGTAGGAAAGACCATTAGATCTTGTTAATTTTGCATTGTGGATGATAGGAGTCTACTTAGACAGCCACCCGTTCAGAATATATTGCATGCTAGTGGTGTGTGAAGAGAGTCAAATATGTGTGAGATACAGTGAACCATGTGGCAATGATGGAGAGAATGAAAGGTGGTGTGATGTGGCTGTGCTAAGAAGAGAGAATGAGTTGGCTGTGTGTCGTCATGAATAAAGTCTCATGTAAGCTGTGAACATATGTTGTGTAATCTCTCTGCTGTGGCTGTCGTCATGAATAAAGTCTCATGTAAGCTGTGAACACATGTTGTGTACATTTCTCTGCTGTGGCTGTCGTCAAGTGTGTGATGTATTGTCTTCCATCATCATCGTTGTTTTCATCTCGCATCCTGGGGTGACCCATACACCAGACGACACCCCATCACACTTGTAAGTAGTATGTTAAACACATGACATTGTTTCTAGTGAACACATTCATAAATTATTATGTTGTATTTATTAACTGTATGCCTGCATTGGGCTAATAAACCAAGCAACTTTTAAGCAAACAGAGGCAACAAAATAGAAATGATTATTTATCATTCCAAAGAATACAAGGAACAGAGCAAAAGAAAATCTGTTTAACTGAAAATAATGAAGCTAGCATGGGAAGATAACCATGCTTGCTTTCCGTACTCATTTACTATGACTTCCTGGTTAATGAAAACGCTTTCCGTATTCTTTTACGATGACTTCCTGGTTAATGAAAACGCTTTCAGTACTCTTTTACTATGACTTCCTGGTTAATGAAAACGCTTTCCGTACTCTTTTACTATGACTTCCAACGTAATTATAAATGTTGCCTTACTCCTTCCCTGTCCTAAAATTATGAAACAGATTGCTTTGTTTCTCTTATGATGTAGAATAAAGTGATATTTGTTTTCTTTCAGGAGCTCTGTTTTTTATTTCGACTAAATGCGGTATTTCTGTTGCTGTACACATCCTGTTTGCTGCACTTTACTGCATCAGATGTGCGTACTGTTGTTCTAACGACATCTCCAACTTACACTCACTGTCGAGAGGTTGCAGCCATCGGGAAAGAACTCAAAGCCAGAGGTCACAATGTAATTTTTTTCATGCCTGATTTCTTTGACATGAGCAAGTGCATGGATGTGGTCCCACCCAAACTGGACATGACATTACTGGACAAAGACGTAGTGGACGTGGTGTCATTGTCAGCTAAAGAACATGTCACATCAGGTATACAGTCATCCCTGCTAAAGACACGAGTGACAGTTAGCAGTTCGTCACATGTAGTGTCATATATGTCATTGGTAACCTTTAAAGTAGAAAGGGAAACAACTGCAATAATTCACGATTTAATGAATACTTCGAAAGAAAGATCATTAGAGAAAAAGAAATCTCTTTTAGAAACCATTTTCATGGTTATAAAAATCATTTCCAAAATATGTGGAGCATACCTGTGTGACGCCATGCGTAAAGAACTGGACAGACTTAACAAAGCAGTCCATATTGACTTCATGATTTTAGATGGGACTATAACAGGACAGTGTCTGTCTCTCTTGCCGGCCTACCTTCGTGTTCCCTTTGCTATGGTTTATAGCGACATCGATCCGATTTCATCAAAACAGCCGTTACCCATAGCATACTATCCATCAGTGTTAACCACATTTCCAGCCAAAATGACTTTTGTCCAGAGATTGATAAACGGTGGATTCATTATGTTTCACTGGTGTATGAGCTTCCTTATAAACGTAATAACTGCACCCGGGATTAGTCTAGGTGAAGAATTTATCGGAGCTGACTTCAACGAGTATGCTGAGAAAGCGGACCTATTTCTAGAAAACTCGGATTACCTAGCAGACTACCCGAAAGCTTTGTTTCCAAATTTTGTTCAGGTAGGAGGTCTCACGACACAGCCATCAAAACCAATGCCAGACGATCTTCAAAAATTCTTTGACGAGGCTGGCACTGATGGCGTTGTGTTGCTCTCTTTTGGCTCTCATTATGATGCAACTCCACCTGAACTTACCCAAAAACTGGCATCGGCCTTCAGGATAGTGAGAGCTAAGGCAGTATTGCGACTCTCGGTTTCAAGTAGAGCAGAAAATTATTTCAGTGATAATGTAAAGCTGGTCACGTGGTTTCCTCAAAACGACGCCCTGGGTCACCCAAACACGAAGGTATTTGTGTCACACTGTGGTAAGAACGGGTTCTTTGAATCTCTGTACCATGCTGTTCCTATCGTGTGCGCACCATTGCATTTGGATAATTACGGTAACAGTGTGAGAGTAACGGAGCATGGCCTTGGACTGTCGGTCGACATTTTCACGGCAACAGCGGAAGAGATCGCCGAAACTATCAACACAGTTCTAGAAAATAAAACCTTCTCACAAAACATGCAGCGCGCATCTGAAGTGTTTCGTCAAAGGCCCGAAACTCCGGCCCAGAGAGCGGCGTCTAGCGTCGAGCACGTGATGAAGTATGGTTCCAAACACCTCAGACCGGTTTCTTCTCACCTGAACCTTTTCCAACACAACGGATTTGACGTGTTATTGGTCATCTATACTATCTTTGTAGCAAGTCTCGCTTTGATCATAAAGAGTTTTTTCTGTTTCATGAAATGCCTGTTTCACCTTATTCAAGGGAAACAAATCCATAATCACAATAGAAAGACACATGCAGATTGATAAACTAGTCATTACAAAATCCTGCTATATGTGAAATTTATTTTTCATAAAAGCTTTAAGATTGTGACACAATGCAAACATTTGACTTCTACTCACAATTCAACTTTAGGTCTTCTTTTCCTTTAAATCATAGAGTGCTGAATCCATTTAAGCTAGACAAGTAAAAATAACAAACATAATTATAATTTTAAAATTTCTACAGGAAATGATTATTGGGAGATTTTTAATTGCACAGCAAAATTCCAGAGTGGTTTGATTGGCACGTCCATAAATATTTATCTTCAGAACTCAGATTTAATTTGCAAATTCATAAATCTTTCTTAACTATATCCTCAGAAATAAGTTTTAATTGTTCATATATATTTACATTTTACTTTTATACCGTGATCAATTTAAATTTTTACACTCAGAAGAATGTTTTCATTTTAAAAACTTACAAATTGAATGTAAATTGTACACACACACACACACATACACACACACACACACACACACACACACACACACACACAGCAGCTTTTAATTTGTGCATTACATTAAAAGTATGTTTTATAGATTATGCATATATCTTCTTTGTAATATATATTTAAAACTATTAATATAGTTCATTTTCTATTTTTATGATTGTTGTTAATGACCTCTATATGCATAAGTACATTTATTCTCAACTTATTCTCTTATTTAAGATAGATTCAGCAGGTAAACTTTGATCTCAGCTCATTGGCTATTCTCGTTCTTTGTAAATCTTAACCATTGGATAATAAAACTACTCATCCACATAAGACTAGTTTAGATTACATCAGCAAATTCTAGCATATTCTTTACCATAGTTGTTTACTCCAATTCTGATATTTACAAAAAATACCATTATATCAGTGCCCAAGGTCGGGTCACGTTAACATAGGCAATAAAGATAATTATTAAACTTATAAATAGGAATAGGCAAATTTACTCTGCCACAGAAGTGGAGGGCAAAACCTAGTTGACAAATAGAGGTAGACACACAAATATACAGAGTTGAATAGATAGTGTAAGCTTATCTCTGATGGTAATGGCTAGTCTCGTCTTGCTGCCCTAGCGCAAACGGATTTTACAATATAGAATTCCTTAGTATGTTTTAACGAAACCTTGACTTTCTAGTGGGGGGGGGATGTCCGCTTCCTATGCCTATCTATAAGTCATTGTGGCTCAGCCGCCAACCCCTCTAGCTAGGCAATAATACAAGGAAGATTCAAACAAAACACTACTCAATAAATATATCAGACAAACGTGTCACGTGAACACCACACGTGAAGTCATACGAGGGACCACAGCAGTAGGATAATACAAATTAATTAATTTTAATTAATTGCAAGAAAGAATGAATGGAGGAAAGAAGAGAATAGAGTAATGAGAAAGTATTAATTTTTAAATATACACTACTTTCTGCACTCTTCGTGTGTTTCAAATTTCTATTACCTGCGCACATATCACAGTTTCGCAGCTGGCTACAAAGCAAAAGGTAAGAATATTATACTTAAAGAACTAAATAATACAAACACCACAAGAACTAAATAATACAAGGGTAATACAAACACCACAAGAACTAAATAATACAAGGGTAATACAAACACCACAAGAACTAAATAATACAAGGGTAATACAAACACCACAAGAAGGCTTTGTTTATTCATTCGTCCTTCAAACATTTTACAAGTATTACAAATGTCACAAATATTGGTGAATGCTTATCCCTTACGGTTATTAATTACTATCTTCTATCTATCCCTATCTGACTCACTAGCACTGACTACAGACATAATACAATCAACAAGTTTGCTTTCCCTATGTGATTCATAATATAATGCTGCACTCTCGACTTTATGGATGTGAACAGTCTTCAAATCAGAAGAATTCTTGACAGCTCTTGACTGGTGTCACGTGGCCAGAGATATTGGAATAGCACTGCGCAAACAATATTCCCAATGAGGAATTTACACAACTCACTTAAAAGAAACAACACAATGAGGAATTTACACAATTCACTTAAAAGGAACAACACAATGAGGAATTTACACAATTCACTTAAAAGGAACAACACAAAGAAGAATTTACGCAAAATTCACTTCACAAGAAAATGGTTACTAACTCTTTGAGATTTGTGTGACTAGTGAGACTGACGAAAATCGATGGCAAAAACCAGGGTTTATATATAGTTCTGATAGTGTGGAGATTAACAGTTGTGACTGAGAGCACAAGAACATTCTGGAGATCATGGGTTAAAAACCACCAACCGACGTCTCAAGATGCGATCCAGTGCACAGACACTGGTCACTCCTAAATGGTCGACTTTTGTTGGATTCTGGCCAACTCTTGCCCATTGATTTCGGGCCACAGCCATATCACGCCGAGTCCCGTGTAGTGTATCTCTGGCGTCTGTGGCCACCGGAACAAAGCAGCTTTTAACCGTGTCCTATGTAGTGTCTCTGGCGTCTGTGACCACCGGAACAAAGCAGCTTTTAACCTGTCAGAAAATTTACCTGGGCAATACTCGACTCGATCATAACGTCGATATAAGAAAAACAACAAAATATTCTCCCTATTCGGCAAAGCTTCAAATATATGAACAAGCAGTCACACACAGCCTTCATACAATGTTTAATTAAAATGTTTACAATACACAATTACACTGCTGTCATCAGGAGCTCACGAAAAGTTCACCCACGAATAGACAAACATTTCAAAATAACAACTATAAATACAAGGTTAGAAAAATATAAATATTAACAAAATATTAAATAATTAGAAGAGTATTAAATAAGCAATTAATTAAGTGATTGACAGATAGATAGATAGATAGATAGATAGATAGATAGATAGATAGATAGATAGATAGATAGATAGATAGATAGATAGATAGATAGATAGATAGATAGATAGATAGATAGATAGATAGATAGATAGATAGATAGATAGATAGAATAGGATAAACATATGTGCTATAGTAAATGTGTACTACGTTGTCACATTAGATTTATTATGAATACTTACTGTATCTCTTCTATTTTAAATTAATGATCATATTGTATTTTTATATATTGCCAACCCTGTACAAGTAGTTATTTTTATCAATGGTGTTAGTGTGGATTTTAATAAATTTAGAACCCCAATTTTATTCTTAGTCGTGGGTGTCACATAATGGCTTATGTAACCCATACATACATCTTCCTTTAAAAATAGACTACAGGCAAACCTACCTTCTAGAAAGGCTTACCCTTACCCCCAGGCTGGAAACATACCAGACACAAACTCTAATGAACCAGTTGGAGTGCCACTCAACCGCGTGCAATGACCATACTAATAAATCATCTAAAATTCATTAGTTGAATGCAGCTGACCATTGAGGCACCACACATTTGGCTCCAGTCCTTGTTAAGTTAGAATCGTATTATTAACTCTATTGCTGATTATCAACACAGCAGGAAATCATTCTCTGTATATATTAGTGCTGAAGGTATGCGGTTTTTGTTTACCTAACTAATATTAATGCTCATGTTTATCTCTTGACATTAACTATATTTTATATTGTTATATTTTGATTATATTAAAATGTGTGATAACTGTATCAGTAAGTGTTCTGCCAGAGAACACATGAGGACGACTTCTTAGCCCATGTTATTTTACTGGCAGATCGGCACTGTATCTTGGATGTTGACTTTAACGAGTATTAAACTGTGAAGCAATGCCAGAGCAGAATGACATTTCACACATTGGAATTGGAATTCAGTTAAAAACATCAATCGCAATTTCCACTTTTACGCCAAGCTAGCTCTGACCAGAATATCGGAAGTGTCGTGTATCTAATTTAATTTTCTTGTTTATTTGTTATTAAATTGACTGCAGATTAAATGTTGAGTTGTGAAAAATTATTTTAAGCTGCAGTATGTGACCCTCGACAATAAATCATTTATCAACTTTCAGATTTTAACATTTACGTGTACTTTGTTACTCATTATCACTGTTATTTAATTTAAGCTTGTCAAATTTTAAACAGCTACGTGTACATTGTTAATCATTATCATCGTTATTTAACTTAAGTTGTCAAATTAGCTTCATGACCGCTCTGTCCCGAATATGGAACAGCAAATCAAGATCAAAGTTTTGCTTTGTATTTTTATATTTACATTTTTACAGTTTATAACTCTAAAAAGAAAGATTTCACATGTTTATAACTGTAAAAAGAAAGATGTTACATGTTTATAACTGTTAAACGAAAGATGCTATATGTTTGTAAATGTACAATGAAAGATGTTTCATGTTTATAATTGTACAAAGAAAGATGTTTCATGTTTATAACACTAAAAGGAAAGATTTCACATGCTTATAATTGTAAAAAGAAATATGTTACATGTCGAAAACAAATCAAATAAAAGGTTGCACTTCATTTCACTTCAATCACAGGAAAACGTACAAGGTTACACTTCATTTCACTTCAATCACAGGAAAACGTACAAGGTTGCACTTCATTTCACTTCAATCACAGGAAAACGTACAAGGTTGCACTTCATTTCACTTCAATCACAGGAAAACGTACAAGGTTGCACTTCATTTCACTTCAATCACAGGAAAACGTACAAGAATGTTATCTACTGTATGTAACGACTTTTCCAGCAGGCAGAGAAAAGTTGTAAATATGTTGTTAAAGGCCTAAAAACTGAAATGATCAATATATTTAATAAAACTGTACAACATATCTCTTGTTGTAAGTCAAGCGCTTGCTGCTAGACTGATGTTGTATTGAATTACATGTTTCAAGTTATTTAAAAGCAATACTATTAATTTTGGAAGCTCTGTGTTGTTACATTTACAAGCTCTGTGATTTTACATTTGAAGCTCTGTGATGTTACATTAGAAGCTCTGTGATGTTACATTACAAGGGATTTCAGAGTTATTGCGAATAAATTCGGATAAGGGAGAGAGCAAAACTTCTGTCATTTAGAGACATCCCCTTAAATCGCAGGTTCAAACTTCTGTCATTTAGAGACATCCCCTTAAATCGCTCGTTAAAACATGATAACGGCAAAGGGCGAGCAACAAGACAAAATATATTAACATTGAAAGATACATTCATAAGAGGAATCCAAAGCTATTTCTTTTCTTTAATTTAAAAGATAAAAAAGCAAATGATGTAATATCCTAAGTAAGTGCAGAAATTAACAGTAAATGAATTAACTATTACAGTTAGATCCATTAACAACAATCCAAAAATAGCTCAAATAAATTTTTTATAGGTAGTTTAAAATACATATGGCACAAATACATAGACATTAACAACAATCATAAAAATTAGCAAAACAAACATTTTCATAGTTTAAAATACATACAAAATAGAAGGTTTGGATAAGCTGTAAAATACGTATTTTAATATTTTAGTATAAACCTGTGAATTAAAAAAGCATATTTCACAAACACTAAAACATAAAGTATAAAGCATATTCTTGAAATAAATAACTATTACTTAGTGAATATTTATATTATAATTCGAAATTCATGCATGTAAATAAAATACATGTTTTCGCGTAACTATAGATTTATCTCTGGATCTGCAGAATAAAATTGATCCTTGGTGTGAAAATTTCTAAATAAAACTGATGTCTGATTGCATGTTAAAAGATATTACTAAATGCAAAACCTGAAACCTATTTGTAGGTACAAATTACACATTTTTATATCTATATATTAAAATTTAAACTTATTTGCGAATTAAAAGAGATGTCGGTGAACAAATTAAAGTTTACTATTGTATAAAACAAAAAACTTATTTATACATATATCATTAAAACATATGTATGCGTGTACAAATTAAAATTTATATACGTATAAACATTGACCTAACGACTGCGTACATAATTAAAATAAATGTATCTATGTACAAGTTACAATTTAAAAATATGTACAAAGGATAAACCTAATTTCTGCAATATAATGTTTCATCTGAAACAGTTATTAATTGTAACTCTATTAAATGTTTTCATTTGCCCCAAAGGTAAACATCTTATTTTTGCAATGCTTATGTTTTTATTTCCACAAATAAATATTGTCATCTTTATTTTCTTTGTTTTACAAATATAATAAATTGGATATCTTACTCTGTTACTTTTATTCATCTTTAAGTAACCTTTGCTGTCTTTATTATGCTTGTGCTATTTCTTCAGAAGAAAATACGTTTTATATCTATTTCCTTATTTACCCAATCGATTATATCATTATCTTTCTTTTTCCGTTTTTATTTGTCTTAATGTAAAAAGTTATCTTGCTCTGCTACCTTTATTTGCTCAAAAGTAAGCAAATATTTATTAGTCTGTAACTGTTATTGACCTGCTACCTCATTTATTGACCAAAGATAAACATGTTTACTTTGCTCTGCTACCTTCATTTATTGACCAAAGATAAACATGTTTACTTTGCTCTGCTACCTTCATTTATTGACCAAAGATAAACATGTTTACTTTGCTCTGCTACCTTCATTTATTGACCAAAACCAAACATGTTTACTTTTCTCTGCTACCTTCATTTATTGACCAAAGATAAACATGTTTACTTTGCTCTGCTACCTCGTTTATCGACCAAAGATAAACATGTTTACTTTTCTCTGCTACCTCATTTATTGACCAAAGATAAACATGTTTACTTTTCTCTGCTACCTCATTTATTGACCAAACATAAACATGTTTACTTTGCTCTGCTACCTCATTTATTGACCAAAGATAAACATGTTTACTTTGCTCTATATTCTACCTATATTTTTTTAGTTGTTTTCATTACTCTATTACTCATATTGGTTGAAAATATAAATAATTATCTTTATTTTCTTGCCTGTTTTGCCCAAAAGTTAAAATTTGTATTGTTATCTGTAGTTTCACAAGCGTATATAGATGTCTAAATAAATTAGGAACTTTATTTTCTCAATTTCCCAAATATAAATGTTATGGATTTTTCCTTCCCAAATGTATAAATGTATTAATGCTTTTGCTCTGTGACTGTTGTTTGGCCCAAAATGTACATGCCTTTGCTTTGCCTTAGTAGTTCATATGAATACATAATTAGTTTTTATTATCTATTCTCTATTTTGACATAAATGGAATAATTATTATTTTTTCTATGTTCTCTTTATTTACCCAAAAGATATACATAATTAGTGTTTCTCTGTTCCCTGTATACGCCTAAAGGTATACACAGGTGTTTTTCTTTATTCTCTTTATTTAACAAAAGAAAAACATACAGTTTTATCTAAATTTTCTTTATTTACCAAAAGGGTAGATTTGATTACTTTTTATTCCCTTTATTTGCCCAAGCACATACATGGCTATCTCTATTTTGTTATTTTTATTTGCTGAAAGTAAAACAATTTTATTTTTAGCATATTAGCTGTATTTCTCCACAACAATAGCATACTTTGCGGTGGTAACTTTAACTCGCAAAAAGAAAATTATGTCATGAGCGCATCCCCAGCCTAATGACTCATTCTCCTAATCAAAATAAACACTGCATGTATTTCCTAACTAAATTACTCATTGCAAAACAAATGAAAACTACATCATAGTAATTCATATACATATTCAATTATCCTCACTCTCTAACATACTGGCAATGCATTTAAGATGCAAGCTTTCATTCCACATATAGCAACAATGCAATTGTGACCAACAATAAGAGGTAATAATATCTTAGGGTGAAAAAATACATTTTTGCATAGGATTATCCCCCTTTTCCATGACAGTTCTCAATATGTGTAAGAAGGTCAATAAATTTATTAAATCAACAATCAAATAAATATATAATAAATATAATGAAAAAAGATTGCTTGACATCAAAATTTCCATGAAACCACATTTGAATAATTTTTAATCCTAAGTCTTCTATCCTAAAACACAATTGACATGGTATCAATACAAATCACAGGATGGTTCTTATCAGAGAACAGAAATGGAGTTATTTGATGTAAGTTGCAATAGTTTCTATGTAGCCATGTACTGGTGAAGCCACAATTGTCTTTGCACACCTTTCATAATAAAGTCACATATTTATTCTTCACTTTATTACTGTCAATTCCACGTGTTTATCTTCTCATGTTGTAGAACACTGACTAGCCACTATTCTCTCGAGGTTATCTGGTGCTCCACCATATTAGCTCCATCAGGCAGAACAACAATTGTAGCATTTTCCTGTAACTTCCTTGTACCAGAAATTGCTCGATGTAATCAGCATACTTTGTCACATACATCAAAGGAGTACAGAGTAGTCCTTAGGCTTACACACTGTGATAGAAACTTCTCGCATCTACCATGGTCTTAGCAGTTTATAATCAGTAAACCAGGAGATTCAGGTAAAACAAGGAAAGGCTGCTTAATCCCTGTAAAATATCATCCAGGAACAAACACTAAATTTACAGTTTATTCGTCTTTAACTCCATTCTCTCTTACATTCAAAGACTCAAATTACAGTTTTCTGCAACAGTATTTATTAACCCAATACACGCCCACAGCATATCAATTTTATGAGCATAATTAAAATATATTTACCAAAAACAATGTCAAGTATTTAGAATACTATATTCGAACATCTTAGTTCAAATATTTGTAGAAATAATACTCTACTCACATAATACATCTCTACATAAAACACAAGTATAACATATCAATAGCAAAATGCACGAAATATTTCGAAGTTCATTCTCTCTCAGTCAGTTATGTCACCAGTAAGCTAATGGCAGCCTTCATGACCGGACTTCTTGCCACTCTAATTCAAAATGATTAAACAATAGAATTCTCTATAGCAGGTACACTTTATATCTCGAGTTGTTTACTCCAACTATGACACTTACAAAAATACCATCATAATAAGTGCCCATGTTCGGGTCTCTTCAACAATTTAACAATTTATATAACAATTAAGTCTAGAAATAGGGATAGGCAAATCTACTTCGCTACACATTATAATTCAAATAAATGACTTTCTCGCACCTTCCAACCTTCATTCTATCAGCATCCAATAACACGTTTGTGACCTATCCAATAACACGTTTGTGACCTATCCAATAACACGTTTGTGACCTATCCAATAACACATTTGCGACATATCCAATAACACGTTTGTGATTATATCAGCATAAGAATTGCATAACACCTAACCAAGGCCAAAACCAAGATTCCAGATCTAATGTTTAAGCCGACGGGCTATTACTTGGAAGTCAGAGTTCCCGCGTTCCACTGGACAATAACAACACCCCTACCCAGTGGCTACTACTCACTCGACAGATTAGTTTCGCCCTTCACCCTTGTCCATTGTAGATTTCACTTCCAAAAATAAACTTTATGTAACATTTTAAATCATGCAAATCACAAATAACATCTCGTTTTAAAAAGTAGAGATCAAAATGTGAAAATTTATATAAGAAATATGTGGGAGCCTTCCTCATCATATAACACAAATATCTGTAGAATTATTTTCAAAAACGAATCTTAGGGATTGTAATCCAGCTAGACATTGGGGTTTTTTTGTTTCTCGTCTCTCAAATACCGGCGTTAGCACTTCAGGAAGTAGAATTAGTAGACGAAGCAGCATGCACATTTCATGTACATATCTATATCTATGGTTTGCATAACTCACTTAGGCCTACATGCAAATATCTATGATTTGCATAACTCACGTAGGCCTACAGGCATATATCTATGATTTGCATAACTCACGTAGGCCTACATGCAAATATCTATGATTTGCATAACTCACGTAGGCCTACATGCATATATCTAAGATTTGCATAACTCACGTAGGCCTACATGCATATATCTATGGTTCGTTTAACTCATGTACATGTATATATCTATGGCTGCTATTTAACTCACATGTTTATTTCTAGGGTTTATTTAATCTATATTCATGTATATATCTATGGTTTGTGTAACTCACGTACATATATGTATCTATGAATTTTTTTAAAACTCGCATACATGAATATATCTTTGATTTCTTAAACTCACGTATATGTATATCTATGGTTTCTTTAATTTACATACGTGATATGAGTGATGTGCGTTGGTATACTAGTCGCCAGCCTGTTGCTCACTGGTTACTTAAGGAATGTCGATGTATGTCTTGTATAATCGGCATTTTATCTACTACGTATGCCATAACAATCTGTTGGCATTTCTTCTGCCGTCTTGTACCTCTATGAGTCCACGGTGCTGCAAGTCACAACCCACCCAGTCCTCTTAACAGAGCACAACTAGACGGAAAAGCCCAGAGCCACGCCTCACCCATTCATCATCACCTACAGGGATCGCAGCTGGGAAAGTCAAAAGGAAAATACATATAAACTCTCTTTTCATTGGCACTGTGAACACAGAGCTACATCGTGAACACTAATGTTACATTGACGTCACCTTGACATAGTTTCATTGTAAATTCTTTCTGGATAAGCACATATGACACCTCAAGTGTGGGTGGACCTGTGGTTAGCCACGTTAACGTTTTAATTAAATTTATAATGCCCTTGAACAAAACCTTAACACAAATGGGTCTGTGTAAATTGTCTGTAACCCTTACGTGTATATATATATATTTCTCTCTATCTCTCTAACATTCTATTTCATATACAATTACCCATCACAATGTCTATTCATATGACGTCACGAATGAAATTGTGTCATAATTATGAGAAGACATTCAGTGATTCAACGATTCAGGCTCTTAGTTGGCTGTTTTAGTTTAACGATGCAGTCAACTTTATACTCAAGTTCATGTGCGTCTAATCGGCTCTCTACCTACATATATCTCGTTATTCGCAAAATTAGTGTTCTCATTATTACGTGTTCAGTATGTTTACAATGACTCAGTTATAAAATAAACTACATTATTGAAATTTTAATACGGTTCAGATTTTATTCTTAAACTTCAACATCCATCATGTGAAATAAGCTGTTTTTGTCGATTTCCTAAATCTGTGAAAACATTCATCCTTCAATGGTAGTCCTCTTCTAACATTTGTACTGTTTGGGTCTTATGAATATGTTTCTGGAGTTTTGCACTGTTTGGGTCTTATGACCATGTTTGTGGAGTTTTTAACTGTTTGGGTCTTAACACCATGTTTGTGGAGTTTTTAACTGTTTGGGTCTTAAGACCATGTTTGTGGAGTTTTGCACTATTTGGGTCATGAACATGTTTGTGGAGTTTTTAACTGTTTGGGTCTTATGAACATGTTTGTGGAGTTTTTAACTGTTTGGGTCTTAAGACCATGTTTATGGAGTTTTTAACTGTTTGGGTCTTAAGACCATGTTTGTGGAGTTTTTAACTGTTTGGGTCTTAAGACCATGTTTGTGGAGTTTTGCACTATTTGGGTCTTATGAACATGTTTGTGGAGTTTTTAACTGTTTGGGTCTTATGAACATGTTTGTGGAGTTTTGCAATGTTTGGGTCTTATGAGCATGTTTCTGGAGTTTTTAACTGTTTGGGTCTTATGAGCATGTTTCTGGAGTTTTGAACTGTTTGAATTCTGTGCACTGTAGTTTTGGGAATGTTCAGTTCAACAGATGCACTGAATTTTGAGGACTCTGTTTAAATGCCCTCTCAACATTGTCCACAGTCTTCTATTTTATTTGAGGTCTCCCAGATTGGGTTTGTCATCAATTGAGCTGATTTGCTTAAACTTTATCTCCCAGTTGTTAAATGAATTTCATAATAGGAAGCGAATTTTCTTCTAACTGCTGTTGTGGTCTTGCGTTCAGCTAACCAAAGCACACCGTTGACTTTTTCGTCTACCTTGTTTCTTAATTTCAAACACAAGAAGAAAAGAGAGATGCAACCAGCAATTACTGATGGCACACAATATCATTCTTTACGGAGTGCCTAATCCATTGACACCCAAGAGGAATTACTGTCCACCGTCTCCTAAACTCCCTCTTGTAAAGTGGGCTTTAGCTATAAGTACCCTCCCATTCACCCACCCATACATCCACACACATTATCATCATCACCCAACATGACACCTCTTGAAAATAGAGCGTCGCCTGTTGTAGCAGTGATTACTTTGACCTACCTGCACGAAAAATAAGTTCCTATATCTCAAGATGTCACTATATACATCGTTTCACATGACATTTAAGAATTTATGCACCAGTGGAGCAAATGTATTGAATTTGTCTTCGTCATTCGCTTACGCTTTTAATATCTTCTTGATGGTTTATGATCACACACACGCACCATAATTTTTTTTTCTTCCTGTTGAAGGCTGTCTACAAATCTGTCTGAATAAGAATGACCTTGCACTGATTCAAAGAGTAATAAAACCGGATAAAATATTAAAGCATTTGTAGGCCAAGGGAGGTAATCATACATAATTTTTATTTTATTTTTAATTTGAGACCATCTACACATAATACTTGTTAAGAGAAATAATCCTGTCCATCTTTATATTAAAGTGCTCGTTCTTGCAAACAACAGATCTGTTTGGTTATCCATGTGTTATTTATTGACAGTCGAATGTTATGGTTAATGTGTATTTTATATGTATAGGAGGAAGGCTTTAGCAGTTATGCAACATATTATACCGCCAGTAGTGTGGCCAATAATATAAATCGACAGGAACAAATGAGTGGTTAAGGTTTCAACCAGAGTGGAAGGTTATTAAACGCAATATGAATAGTTATGGTGCGAACGAGAAAGGTGTGCTGGGGGGGAGGAGGTGTTTAGACACAACATGAATGGTTATTATGCGAGCGAGAAGGGTGGGGGAGTATTAGACGCAACATGAATGGTTATTGTGCGAACGACAGAGAGAGGTTATTGAACATAATATGAATGGTTAAGGTGCGAACAACAGAGAGAGGCTATTGAACATAATATGAATGGTTAAGGTGCGAACAACAGAGAGAGGCTATTGAACATAATATGAATGGTTAAGGTGCGAACAACAGAGAGAGGCTATTGAACATAATATGAATGGTTAAGGTGCGAACAACAGAGAGAGGCTATTGAACATAATATGAATGGTTAAGGTGCGAACAACAGAGAGAGGCTATTGAACATAATATGAATGGTTAAGGTGCGAACAACAGAGAGAGGCTATTGAACATAATATGAATGGTTAAGGTGCGAACAACAGAGAGAGGCTATTGAACATAATATGAATGGTTAAGGTGCGAACGAGAGAGAGGGGCTATTGAACATATTTTGATTGGAATGATGAGGATGAAGGAAGCATTTCATACACTAATGCTGGTGGCATGAATGAGCTATGAAAGTGGCTGGTGAGGGTGACGAAAGTAGAGGGGCAGATACACTTGAGCGACAGCACAATCAAGATTTATCTCCATCGATGCTTGTGAACTGATACCGAAGAAGGCAGACATTTATAATAAAATTACCATGATATAACTTTAATAGGCCTTTTATAATAAAATAACCATGATATAACTTTAATAGGCCATTTATAATAAAATAACCATAACTTTAATAGGCCATTTAAAATAAAATAACCATGATATAACTTTAATAGGCCATTTATAATAAAATAACCATGATATAACTTTAATAGGCCATTTATAATAAAATAACCATGATATAACTTTAATAGGCCAAATGCATTGCTAATACAGAAACTGGCTCATCGAAGACTGATTTGCATAAATCACGTGACGTCTAAAGGCATTAGATGAGTGAACATTTTTTTTAAATATATTTTATTGCGACCAGTGAAAAGTATAAAATGATGTGTGATGTGAGTTTTTCCATATCATTGTTTGCGTTCGTTCCCTTCTCACTAGTTTGAGTGGGTATTTGTTTGAGTCTTTTTTGTTGGTGTTTCTGGCTTGCTGAGCCTTGAAAAGTGTTTCTAGACAACAAAGCGTATAGCTTGGCCTTAGGCTTGAGAAGTGTTTCTAGACAACAAAGCGTATAGCTTGGCCTGAGGCTTGAGAAGTGTTTCTAGACAACAAAGCGTATAGCTTGGCCTGAGGCTCGATCTTTATTGTCAGTTAGATCTTCAGCTTTATCTTCAACACTTTTGAAAGTTATCCAGAGGAAATCTGCGCAAGCTTTGTCGAGTTCTTCATTACCAGTTTCTATTAGGTCGTCCAGATGTGTCGTGGTTTTTGCTTTTCAACCCCGTCTTCAGTTGTGTTTTTAAGTTGCCTCTCGTAATTTGCAAGCGAGTAGCCGAGATCTACTTCAGTTTGCTTTTGCTCTTCCTGCCCTGACAAGGACATAGAAGTAATGTGGGCCGAAGCTCTAGTGATTTTCCTCCATAGTTTTTAATCCCGGTAATCCACTAGATTAAATGTGTCTAGGTGTGGCCCGGTAATCCACTGGATTAAATGTGTCTACGAGTGGGCCAGTAACAAAGTGATGAGGGGTGATGAAAATTTGAGAAAAGAAGAAAAAAGGTCCAGTTCATATCCACGACTTTCCCAAACATATAGGTCATAAGCATACTACCATAACTGTTATATTTTGTATATCAACTTCCGGCTTTCATTGCTCATGCTATAATCTTACAATGAACCGCTCGCATTCGATTTCTTTAAGCTTTACACCACGAACAGAAGCACTGTAACGTTCTGCCAGTGCGCGGATGCACATAATACAAGAAAAATATAACATTAAATTAATCTTGATTTCAACATTTTCAGTAAAAACGTTCTGACTGTCAATTTAATACACCTTTCGCTTTTTATCGAATGTTATCAGAGCCAACTTCAAGAGTCAGTTGATGTCAGCTTTGCAGATGAAAAATCCCCCCAGAGTGTTTATGTACGCAGATAAAAATTCTATCGTTGGCAACACTATACCAGAGTGATATCTTGATTATAAAAGAAAGACAACCGTATTCCAGAGTGATATCTTGATTATAAAAGAAAGGCAACCCTATACCAGAGTGATATCTTGATTATAAAAGAAAGACAACCCTATACCAGAGTGATATCTTGATTATAAAAGAAAGGCAACCCTATACCAGAGTGATATCTTGATTATAAAAGAAAGACAACCCTATACCAGAGTGATATCTTGATTATAAAAGAAAGACAACCCTATACCAGAGTGATATCTTGATTATAAAAGAAAGACAACCCTATACCAGAGTGATATCTTGATTATAAAAGAAAGACAACCCTATACCAGAGTGATATCTTGATTATAAAAGAAAGACAACCCTATACCAGAGTGATATCTTGATTATAAAAGAAAGATAACAGTATTCCAGAGTGATATCTTGATTATAATTATAAAAGAAAGGCAACCCTATACCAGAGTGATATCTTGATTATAAAAGAAAGACAACCCTATACCAGATAGATATCTTGGTTATAAAAGAAAGACAACCCTATACCAGAGTGATATCTTGGTTATAAAAAAGCAAAGTAGTTAAAAAAAAAAATGCGTCGAGTGCTGGTGAGGTGCCCAGCGACAATGTCGTCTGCTGCAAATATATATGCAAGCATTCCCGTCAAACTTGGAAAAAGAAAATCAATGCAGCAATTCTAACCCATCTAATTGTCCCTTAACACATCTTGTGATGATCCTATCTTACTTTCAAAGTATCGAAGATTATTTTTAGATTCTAAAATGACTAACTTTTAATGAACGGCTCAATGAGAACATCCTTTTCCAGTTTAAAAAAAAAAATTCGTAGAACCAGAAGTTTACCAGAAAACCTTGAGGATTTACAAGTGTGACCGGCCTTGATATATATTTTAAGTAAGGTCGGGCGAATTTTCGATTGAGTAGTGTCACGAATTTTGGATAGAGGGTGAGTAGTGTCACGACCACCCTCTGCTCTCTTGCGAAGGTGTGGGGGGGGGGTTGTGTGGGTAACTGCCAACATCAACGTAGGATCTTGTGTAGATGTTATTACAGGATCCCACGCAGAGACAACAATGATATTTGCCTGTATAGAGCGTTCTTATTCTGTGTGCGGATTACGTTTGTTGACGTGTGTGAGTGTGCGAGTGTGCGAATGGCATTGTTCGAGTGTACAGACAATACAACATAAAAGACAAAGACAGGACAAAACCGTACTTGTTCTCTGAAAACAAAGTCGTCACACTTTAAATTTGAAGAGTGAAAATTTGTGTTTATTTATCAGAGGGTTTTTTTTTTCTCTTGCGTGCAGAGGCTGGTCAATCACTTCAAAGACATTCACAAACACACAACTCTGTGGTGGGAAATGATGATGAATAAAAAAGAAAAAAAGAAAAGAAAAAGAAATAAACAATACGTCTAAAATCCACAACAGAGCGGTAGTTTCCGCTCTCTATAATCAATCATACATCAAGCTAATCAATCATAACATCAAGTTCAATTTCTACTAAAAAAAATTACAATACTAATTTTTTTTAAAATAATTATTCTCTAGATTTCAGAGAGATAATTAATATTCCACCAAATAATATTTCTCTAAGTCAATCAAATGAAAAATTAGTGTTCTGAACAAATGTCTCATATTCCTAGCCTATGTCTACCTACATGCACTGAGTTCTTTCTACAAATTATATTGGATTAACTTACTTACAGTTTTTACTTTCTACACCCGTCAAAATTCAAGTAGGATGACTTCATTAACTTACTTACAGATTTTACTTTCTAAACCCGTCAAAATTCAAGTAGGATGACTTCATTAACTTACTTACAGATTTTACTTTCTAAACCCGTCAAAATTCAAGTAGGGTGACTTCGTTGACGAATCAAAATGGATGTACGAACGGTGGCACGAACGAAGATACCCATGTTCATGTAGGAAAACGGAAGAAAACGCAACTGAAGTAGAGACGTGGTTGAAACACGGTTCGTTCTCATGGGTCGGTCGTACCTGGCTTTCCCCCTGACACTCTCCGTGTGGCACGTGATCAGTCGACTGCCTGTCCATAGGTCAAATCGTGCGGGCTTCCGCCATCAGCGACAAAATCGACATCGCAGTCAGTGGTGTGTCCTCGCGCTGTGACGTCACAACTCCACCAATAGGTTCCACCAATACGTCTGCGTGGAATGTGACCGAAACCCGCGGTATAAGTCCGGTTCGAAGCATTCTTGGACGACTGTCTTTGCGACTGGTTCATCACTCGCCATAGTTGGGCCGCGTGACTCGCCAAAAATACTGGGAGTTCGAATCCCAGCGAACTTCCATTATTTGAGCTTGAGCTGCCCCAGTAACTTCGTGGGACACTCAATAAGGCAATACACAAAAAAAAAAAAAAAAAAAAAAGGAAATAAATCCAGTTTATCCCCTCTTCTAACTGTTTCTTCTAGTCTCTCTAACTGTCGTCTACCCCAATTATCAGCCTGTGGTACTTTTCACAAAACTAAACTTTCTATTTCTGGTATAATTAAATTTCATCTGATGTTCCCAAAATCATGGAGAGAGAATTTTTACTTTGTTGCCGGTGTTAAATGCCGAATCTCAAGGTCTTTTCTGTTGTTTCGGCTGCCTTGGTGTTTATCGACTCTCTCTCTCTCTCTCTCTGGTTTTTTCGTTTTTTCTGTCTCCAGTTTTAAAAAATTAAATGTCGTCTTTTTCAGCACACAGTTCTCGAGTAATTGAAAACTCACGATTTTCTTACTGGGCGTGCGCTTAACATCTACCGCATCACGCAAATCTCACATTACAAAGAAATAAAACCTCAGGCGTTCCTATTTTTCAAGTGCACGTAGGCTATATCCTAAGTAAGTGAATATCTCTCATATATTCCTAATTTAATTCTCACACTCAACAACGGAATAATATACAATATATAAAACCTTTCTAATCCAATCTTCACGCACTCACGCATCACAACAATAAAATGACTGCGTTCACACAAATACATAAATCCGGTTTCACATGCATACTTCACAAAATATATAATTAATGAAACATCAAACGTTTTTTCTCCCTGTTTTGAAATGTAGGTGAATTTTCTGCCTATATTCTTTAACTTTTAAAAATAAAAAAAAAATAAAAAAAAAATTGCCGTCTATGAATGCGGCGATTAGCGTCCTTGACACCGAGCGGTCGTCGTAAACGAGGAATAAAAAAATTTTTTAAAAATTCAAACGTCCTACTCCCGTTTTCATGACAAATAGATTTATTATTATCTTTACAACTTAGCTCCTAAATTACGAGCTGCCGTGAAGAAATGTAGTGGGGTTTATTTAGTCGTGTTATCAGACCAGTATTTCCTACAAAGCAATGAAATCATTAACTGAAAATTACGTGCACGTAGGGCGGCTTTTAACGACCGTAACCTGGACGACTGGCGTAAATAATTTTAAAATTTTAATTCTCCGTGATAGTAGCATGACTTTATGAGCACAAGCAGAGAGAGGTCAAACAATATAACCCTCACGAGACCCGCTATATTAAATATCAATTTTCTTCCTGTTTAGCTCTTAAATTATCTAGTTGAATAAATTACATTTATATAAATTATAATTGGTGTCCTCTACTTTTAATTTGGCGAATTTAGAGGATACATACATGTCCGTGAATTTTTACTGGACAATACCGTTTGTGGCCTTGACATAATCAGCCGAGAGTTCACTGTAGTTTGTTTCTTATTTTTAATATTGTGTGGTTATTTGAATGAATTAACCATATAGATAGCTAAGGTTTTAGTTTAATATTGTGTGGTAGAATTCAAGATATTATTTGAATGAAATAACCATATACATAGCTGAGGATTTAGTTTAATATTCTTTGGAAGAATTCAAGATATTATTTGAATGAATTAACCATTTAGTTCAATATTGTGTGGAAGAACTCAAAATATTATTTGAATGAAATAACCATATACATAGCTAAGGACTTAGTTTAATATTGTTTGGAAGAATACAAGATATTATTTGAATGAATTAACCATTTAGTTTAATATTGTGTGGAAGAACTCAAGATATTATTTGAATGAATTAAACATATACATAGCTAAGGATTTAGTTTAAAGAAAAGTTTTATTATGCCAGTCCAACTTCAAATCTCAGTTCATAAAAATGTATTTCTGTATTACAGGTGATGCAATCGTCTTCTTTCTTGATTCATGTGACCTGATTCCTCAGCCGTGAGATCAGTCTTCATAAAGGTAACATTCACTGTCCTTGTCTGGTCATTCTGCATCAAGTTCACATTTACTAACCTCACAACCTCTGTTCAGTCTGTATGGGGTTCATATTTATTGTCCTTCACAACCTCCTACTCAAGTCATTCTGTATGGAGCTCACATTTACTGTCACAAACTCATCATCAATTCAGTCTGCAAAGGAGATAACATTTACTGCCACAAATCATCAATTCAGTCTGCATGGGGGTTCACATTTATTGTCACTACCTCATTAAGTCAATCTGATTGGATTTCACATTTACTGTTCTGGCAGTTTGCATGGAGTTTACATTAACTGTCACAACCTCTGCAACAGGTCAGTCTACATAGAGCTAACATTTACTGTCCTTCACAATCTCCTCAATAATTCAGTCTGCATGGAGTTTACATTAACTGTCACAACCTCCTCCTTAAGTCAATTGCATGAAGTAACATTTACTGCCCTTCACAATCTCCTCAATAATTCAGTCTGCATGGAGTTTACATTAACTGTCACAACCTCCTCCTTGAATCAATTGCATGAAGTAACATTTACTGCCCTTCACAATCTCCTCAATAATTCAGTCTGCATGGAGTTTACATTAACTGTCACAACCTCCTCCTTGAATCAATTGCATGAAGTAACATTTACTGTTCTCATCTTCATTGTCTCGTCAGTCTGCATTGAGTTCATATATAATTTTGCATCAGGTTCAAATTTACTAACCTCACAACCTCCTCCTCAATTCAGCCTGCATGCAGTTCATATTTACTGTTCTTCACAACCTCATCATCAGGTCAATATGCATGGAGTCCAGGTCAGGCTGCATAGAGTTCCTCACAAACTCTTTTTAAAATCTAGCACCCTCAGCTTCATATAGGACAAGATAATGTCTTGGCAAATGTCCTGCAGAAATCTACTGTTGGCACACTGTACCATACTTTATAACTTGAGATACTGCAAAGGTCCAGATATGTGCAAACATCAAGACAAGGTTAGTAACAAGAACCCGAGTCCAGCCTCAGTCAGATAATTCACACTTGTTCAGAGAATGCTCAAACATCAACTGTAGCTCACAAAAGTAACTTGAACAAATTTTAAATTATCACCACAGGAAAGAATGGTTTGTTCTAACTTTATGCACATAATGTTTCTTTTTCAAGGTGCACAGATATAAATGATTGAATTGGTGAGATGTAGAAAATTGTTAAGCAACAATAAATGAATCAAACTAAATTTACTTTCAGATTTCTTCTTGTAATCCATGCATCCTTGCTTCTCCACCAAAATATCTTATTCTAAATAAATATGTGTATCATTTACATGTCAGTGCTGTCCAGTCTAGTTAAATTAATCTCTGTACGGTGTTAATACATCTGTGTACTACTTCTTTGCCAATCATTCACAGACAACAGCAAAGAAAGGCTTTGATTTTACTTATTTTGTGTGTATACGTGCTTTTCAAATGCCTCATAATTGTGCTAAGCAAAAGAGAAGTCTTTATCTCTCAACAGTTTGGTCATGTCTACCAAGAGAATATGTCTCAATCTCTTTTAAGTAAATAAAAAGGTTTAGGCAGGAGATATCTTATAGAGATAATATAAATTTTAAAAATTTCTTGTCCTTAAGAAGATGATGTAGCATTTTGCTGTCTCTAGTTTAGGGATAGTATATACAAATGTCTTGTCTTGACAGAAGCTATTATATAGCATTTTGCTGTCCTAGTTTAGCGATATATATAAGTGTCTTGTCCTGACAGAAGCATATTGCTGCCCCTAGTTTAAGGATCTTATGTACAAATGTCACATCCTGACAGAAGCATACTGCTGCCCCTATTTTAAGGATATTATGTACAAATGTCACATCCTGACAGAAGCATATTGCTGCCCATAGTTTAAAGATATATTTTGTACAAATGTCTTGTCCTGACAGAAGATATGGCCATAGCATATTGCCATTCCTTGTTTAGCTATATTTACAAACGCTTTATCCTGACAAGATATTATGCAGCATGTTTCAGTCCCTGCTTTAGGGATATTACGTACGAATGTCTTTTTTACCTTCCAGAACACAGAGTGTAGCATGTTGCTATAGAGAAAATACGATATAGCATGCTGCTGATCTTGTTTTGGGGATATTAAACAAATGTCATTTTTACCTTACAGAACATACGGTGTAGTATACTGCTGTCCCTAGCTTACCTACAAATGTCTTGGCCTCACAGAAGATATAATTTAGCAGGTTGCTATCCTTGGTGTAGAGATATATAAAAATGTCTTGGCCTCACAAAAGATATAATTTAGCAGGTTGCTATCCTTGGTGTAGAGATATATAAAAATGTCTTGGCCTCACAAAAGATATAATTTAGCAGGTTGCTATCCTTGGTGTAGAGATATTATATAAAAATGTCTTGGCCTCACAGAAGATATAATTTAGCAGGTTGCTATCCTTGGTGTAGAGATATTATATAAAAATGTCTCATCCTTACTGTAGCACACTACCAAAAGTACAATAGCTTTGTTCACTTGTAACTGTTTTAATGTATTATTCACTGACTAATGTTCTTTATGGGGAAATGTTCACATCAGTGTGCATTTACATTTGTTATGAAATTAAGAATACAGTAGATCAGGGGCGGGCAAACTCTGGCCCGCGGGCCAAACCTGGCACGCGAAGCATTTTTTTTGGCCCGCCAAGCTATTCACAGTTAACATTGCTTTTGGCCCACCAAGCTATTCACAGTTATTGCTTTTGGCCCGCCAAGCCATTCACACTTATTGCTTTTGGCCCGCAAAACAAAAGTCACTAAAACAATTGGGCATTGTTATACGCTGTCAAACAGCCAAGGCTAAACTAGTCTAAAGACTACATGTAATTTTAACAGTTTGAATTACTCACACAGAATTGTGTGCACATGTACAATCCATCTCATTAATCTTTCATTGAAACAGAGTTAGTTTTTTAAAAATTACTTTTGTTCTCATTTTATATTCTGAACTTGCTGGACTTGTGATATTTGGTCGTCTATCCGGCCCGCGAACTGTTCCAACAGTTTTATCTGGCCCGCGGTCTCAAAAGTTTGCCCGCCCCTGCAGTAGATGGTTAAATTACTTAGTACATGTCACATCACAGCACTCCATATGATAACATTATGTACAACTCTTCTATCAGTCTTGAATATATTTAATACAAATTTCTTGCATCAGTAAACTGGTCTTCACAACCTGGGTTTAATTATGTTATAAAATGACAGAGACCACAGACACAAAAGACAAAAATATGATCAAAATAACAACATGGCCAAAATCCATGCAATAAAAAAAATTTTAACTTGGATATCAGCAGAACAAAGAATAGAGGAATGTAAAAAAAAAATCTTCCAACGTTCAAAATGAAAAATTAAATCTTACAACTTTCAAAATGTAAAAATCTTACAACTTTCAAAATTAAAATCTTACAACTTTCAAAATGTAAAAAATCTTACAACTTTCAAAATCTTTCAACTATCAAAATTTTTTTTTTAATTTGCAAATTATACCTTACCATGAAATCAGAAAGAGCTGAAAATATACAAAGAGTGTGGCTATTATTAAACACAGTTTTCAACCATCAAATACAATACTTGACAATGGCATTATGTGACAACATTGTTTTTCTTCCAAATAACAACAATAATTTAGTACAAAACACAATATTTTAAACAAAAAAAAACAACAATTACTTGACTGAAAAGTTTTTAGGCATTGTTATAAATGTAGAGGTAAACAAGTATATGTGTGCAAATATAAAACCCCTTTCCTTGGGAAAGAGATTTTATTAAAAGTGTGTGTGGACTACTCGAAATGTATTCTAACTGGATTAAAATAAGTTAGTTGAAAAATGATTGCATAATTAAAAAGAGCCTGAGTTCAAACACACCATTTGGGAGCACTTTTCCACTTTGTACTTAGGGCAAGGCACTGACAAGAGGCTTAATAGCTTGCCAAAGAATTGTGATATTTGTGTTGTCATGGATACAGCATAGTTTATTCTACTTTATAATTATTTCTGAGTGTACAATTATTAATAAACTTATCCTAACAACTCTAACAAATACCATATCATATAATATTTTTTCAATTGCTGTTAAATTAATCAATATATTTTTAATTTTTAAAAAGATACATTTATAAAAGTAATGTTTATCAAATTTAGTGTCATAAATCCAGGCATTGTAATTTCAAGTCCTCCATGATTAAGTTAACCAAAGATTCCTTACTACAATACTTAGTTGCTTATTTAAACAACTTTCTATTTATAATCCACACACACATCAAAAGTGTAACCTAAAATTCTTTGAACAGGGTTTCCTGCTCTAGCTGTTTTCTCCTTTAATATTTCATACTAATTATTTAAGTTTAATCTTTATAGTATAATATTTCATACTAAATATTAAGTTTAATCTTTTTAGTGATGTTATAACATTTCTTACTAAATATTTTAAGTTTAATATTTTTAGTGATGTTATAATATTTCATACTAAATATTAAGTTTAATCTTTTTCATGATGTTATAACATACATGATGTAAAAGGACTTCTTTCCAATATATCCAGAAAGTTATATACAGATGAGTCTGTGAAGGGGGAAAAATAGTATTTGTTTTTATGTGTATGTAACAGCATATATTTTGCTGACGTTACACACAATTCCTGAAGAAATCACACATGTGGACAGAATAGAAGTAGATATAACCATACTTTCAATAACTACATTTAAAAATTAAAAGAACAAATATAACAATAAAATTAAATTTTAGTCACAAATACTACACAAAGTATACATTTTAAAAAAGCTAAATAATATAATAAAATCCACAATGGAAATGAATAATATATTCACAATTATAGGTATTTACAAGTGCAGCTAATGTTTTCAAATATAAAGAACTGTCACACTTGGGCTCTTCTGACCCTCATATAATTTTTTCTTTTAAAATAAATAAAACTGAAAATTATCAAGAATATTTCAATACAGCTTGGACAATTTTCACAACGGCAATTACAATTATTTGATCATAAAATGAAGACAATAATCTTTCTAATAACCCACTCCACAAGTCAAGATAATATCAGTGGCTGTTTTTTAGGAAGTATAATACACAGAGCTGTGAAAAGAGGTAAGAAGTATTTAGTTTTGAACAAGACACATGGAATTAATCAAGAATTAATAATTCTTTTTGCAATTAGATATGGAATTATCTCTATGTCACTGCTAGTCCCAGAAATGCAATGAACTCGATATGCAAACCAAAGGCCACTTGAGGACAGAGAAATTGGAAGCAACGAACATCACCTTGAATACAGATCAAGCTGGAAGATAACTGCCTGAGCTGGAAGATCCAGAACAGAACAAAATGTAGCCAGAAAATGTTTTAAAATAGTACCATACCAGAAGATATTGATCAAGCTGGAAGATCCAGAACAGAACAAATAAATAATACAAGCTGGTGTCATGGTGACAGAGAAATGTACAAGTCATGTACACGAGAGAGTGTGTCTACTTCTTTCCACTATAGTAATTTGAGTAAAACACTAAAAATAAACCAGTTTTGTAGAATATGAATATAATTACAAGCAATGTAACAATTATTTTCACTAATTTAAAAGCAAATAAAAAACTAATATCTAGAGAGTAGCAATGTTTTGTTTTTTCTAAATGAGTATTTACTGACATTTCTTTGTGATAAATATTAAATACTACATTAAGAAATAATATTAGTGATCGGTAAATGTGAAAAGAAGTGAGGGAATGGATTAGAATGCATCCTGACACAAGTTCCAACATAACTAATAAAAACCTCCTTTGTACTAAAGTCACTTTAACTGTGATGAAGCCTTTTTCTTTGATCTGATTTGTTTTCAATTATTTGTTTCATGACAAGAACTTTTTTCCACAAAGCTCTTTCAAACAGTCTCTATTCAAAATGAAAATAGTCACTCTCAGAACTTGAACCATCATGAAGATTCTTATTGAAGAAAGACATGTATAGATGCTTCCAAGACTGTTTCCTTGGTTGAAATTCTTTGAAGAAATATTAAATATTCAATATTCCATAATCATAATGTTGAAACCAGATGAAAGACATAGTTGTTTACAAATGAGTATGCTGCCAAATATGAAACCTTCAAGAGGGATGCTTCAGGGCTATTGAACACAGCACTTTTAATTTGTGTTTTTCCATAATCTTTAAGCAAAGTAAACACTTTTGCAGCATCTTCAAGCATGTACTGCTCCACTTTTGTAGGGCCTGTAACTCTCTGCAGTCTTTGTTCTGCTATTCCAAACCCTTGACAAAGGCAGTTTTAAGATTTTTACATAGGCACCAGTCTAAAGCTTTATGAAGGCTCTGTTCCAAGGCTTGTAAGCAGTAAATGATCCTAGACCTTTATATGGGAACTAGTCTAAAGCCCTGTTACAGAAACTTTTCTAAGCCATTCGAACAGGCACTGTCCCAAGCCATTTTAATGGGTGTCCCATGGTCAAGCAAATGCAGAATAGCACTTCTGTTCAACACTTTCATCAAGCAAATGCTTGATGGAATAGGCTCGGTTCTATTTCCATCAAGCACACCAATCGCAGGTTGCCCTTTTATCACATGATCAGTCATCATTCCGAGATGGCAGATTTCGTCAACAACTCAATGCTTGCCTCAAGGATTTCTAGAGATGAAACAAAAAATGTATCAAGTTGTACAAAGATAGAGGGATTCTTTGGAACCCAAAACACTAGCTGTATCCATTAAACAAGCAACTGTTATCACAGATATTATTGTTGATGAAATAAGTTCATCTTCTGATGATAGCTTACTGACCAAAATTTTGTAGTTCACGGGCATTTTGTGCAATATCGTGTTTTTGTCATATGATTAAACATTTATCATACCATCAAATTTGGATTTGCGCTGCTTTATCTGTGTGACATACAGTCATGCATGTTGTTCAACTATTTGATGAAAATGATTGACCCATGGGACACCCACTTTAAGCAGGCACTATTCCAAGCCACAGATACAGGCACTGTTCCAAGCCATTGAAGGAAACACTATTCCAAGCCATAGATATGGGCATTGTTCAAAGCCATAGATACTGGCATTGTCCTAAGCAGGCACTGTCCAAAGCCATTGAATCAGGCACTGTTCCAAGGCATAGATATTGGCCTTGTTCAAAGCCCTAGATATAGAAACTGTTTCCAGCCATTTAAGCGGGCACTTTCCTAAGCCATTTAAGCCGGAAGCGTTCCAAGCCATAGATGTAGGTACTGTTCCAAGCCATAGCTGTAGGTACTGTTCCAAGCCATAGATTTAGGCAGTGTTCCAAGCCGTAGATGTAGGTACTGTTCCAAGCCATAGATGTAGGTACTGTTCCAAGCCATAGATGTGGGCACTGTTCCAAGCCATAGATATAGGCAGTGTTCCAATCCATAAATGTAGACAATGTTCAAAAAGGCAAGAAAGGTGTGCATAGTGTACCTATGTATGAAGAATGACTACTTGTTTAAAGTATAAGTGTGCATAGTGTACCTATGTATGAAGAATGACTACTTGTTTAAAGTATAAGTGTGCATAGTGTATCTATGTATGAAGAATGACTACTTGTTTAAAGTATAAGTGTGCATGGTGTACCCATGTATGAAAGATGACTACACATTTAAAGTGTAAGTCACTTACAAAAAATTACTGTTTACATGCATTTTGCATTCAGACAGCTGATGAGTAGATGCAAAGTGTTTGTATGTGATTAGTGAAATTCTGTTCATTTGTTAAAATACCAAAATGAACAAGTATACAAGTCTAAAATGGAAATGACTGATACATTCATTAATTGACTAAGTATTGAGGACTTAAAAGGTGATATGGAGACATGATTTTACATTCAAGAACAACTTGCAAAGTTTAAATTACAATTATACATTTTAACAATATAAAGAAAAATGTCAAAATATACAAAATGTGTCTTGTATTCATATGATTGTGGCTAGGATAATGAATTTATCCCCACAGAGTCAAAAGAAAAACATCTATAATGCCAATAATCATTATGCAACATTTGCTTGTTTTAGACAAACAAGTTAAATCCTACTACAATAATAATGAAAGAATGCATGTACCTCTGTATCCAAGTCATGCAAATCTGCACAGAATAAACAAATCAAAAGTTGTGCGAGAAGGGGAGAGAGGAAGAACAAAGTCAAACTTAATACTTAACTTTGTCTTGGGTTCACACACAAAAAAATGAATTGTTAGTTCATTAATGATGGAATCCCTTATACTCAATTATACATTTAGTAATACTTCATCCTGTGTTCCCGAGCAGTCCATTATTCATGTTCTAAATGCCAGTTCACAATTCCATTTTTCCACAACAATCTTTAAGCCTACTGTTCTATACCTGCCAGTGTTCTTCTCTTATTCAAAAATAAAATAATTGCAATACATTAAAAGTAATTTTCTACAGACAGGATGCAACAAATGTACAGTCACCTGACCATTATTCAGATAGAACAAAGATTTACTTGTCCAACTAAGGTTCTGCCTGTCTGAAAAATTAATCGTGAAGATGTTGGATCCATACTTTAATTTAAAGACCTTTTGTCCCAAAAATCTATCAAAAAAGATAAACAGAAGGTTTGTCTCTTTCTTGGAAGTGTACAAGCAAAAGATCATATATGTTTTCTTGTGAACAAATATGCAGAATGGCAAATCATCCTTTAACTATATGAGCAATAAAGTGGCCAACTATCTGATCAATAAAGTGGCCAACTATCTGATCAATAAAGTGACCAACTATCTGATCAATGAAGTGGCCAACTATCTGATCAATAAAGTGGCCAACTATCTGATCAATGAAGTGGCCAACTATCTGATCAATAAAGAGGCCAACTATCTGATCAATAAAGTGACCAACTATCTGATCAATAAAATGGCCAACTATCTGATCAATAAAGTGACCAACTATCTGATCAATAAAGTGACCAACTATCTGATCAATAAAGTGACCATCTGATCAATAAAGTGACCAACTATCTGATCAATAAAGTTGCCAACTATCTGATCAATAAAGTGGCCAACTATCTGATCAATAAAGTGACCAACTATCTGATCAATAAAGTGACCAACTATCTGATCAATGAAGTGGCCAACTATCTGATCAATAAAGTGGCCAACTATCTGATCAATAAAATGGCCAACTATCTGATCAGTTTTCTTCTGCAACTGATCAGGAACCATTATCAGAGGCAGTTTGGAGTTATAAAAATTTCTCTGACCATGTTACGAAATATACTAATACGCAATATCTTACCACAATATTCTTAATAGACCCATCGAATACATATTAGACACACTTTCTAACTGTCCAACAAGAGTGTTACCTGTTCCAAACAATTTTGACTGTTGCACTTGTTGTACCCTGACACATTTCTTTTACAAATACATCTAAATTTTTTTATGACAATGTGATTAGAATGATCTTACACATTAAAAAACACATTTAGAGGTAGTGAAAAGTTTCTGTTTACCTAAGTTAAATGCTGATATGATAAAGCAAAATATACAGTTTACAGAAATAGTTTTACCACAAAAACAATTTGGTTTAATTTAAATTTTCACATATCACATCTAAACCCAATATAAACTAGTTTAGTTTAAATGTTCACTTATCACATCCAAACACTATATAAACCTAGTTTAATTTAAATGTTCACATATAAAAATCCAAACCCAATTATTCCAGCAAAAAGTTATATGGTACAGTAAAAGAACACTTGACAAATGCTACTTATTAGCCCTCTCATTAAGATGCCTTTGTCTGCAAACAATTCTGACCTATCTTAGATAACTGGTTCACCATCAATTAATAGCATCTGGTCATTTCATATTAATGCCAAAGTTTAGCAGAAAATTTTGTATTATGGCATTATGTATTAGTGTGTTTTTAAAAAAATATAATTTAATTTCATTCCAAGTGAACAGTCAAACTGCATGCTGCTTTAAGGAAGTAAAATTAGTTTTAGCAAATCTATACACATTTTGTTCAAAAAGAACAACCATCACTATGTGCAAAAGCAACATTTCTTCAGCCTTATCAAAACTACCATTACTATGCACAAAGATAAGAACAAAAATTTTTTAAAATGAAACCAAGATTTGTCTGCACATACCAGATTGCGCCAATAATCTTTTCGTGTGTGAGAAACTAATTTTTCATTTGCATTGTAAGTAGCCTAATCTAATTCAATATTATCAAATTACTCAACAAGCAAGCATATTTTATTTTAAACAAGGTAATTTACTCTAATTCAATACTTGTCTGGACAATCAACATAAATATTATGTTTCCATTTACAAGCATTACTGTCTAGTTCAATCTCATCAAAACTGTCAACTAAAATAACTACAAAGCTGTCTAATGAAGTATTTGTAAAATAGCAAAGTAAAATGTGTCGCCATAAAAAGTGCCATAAATCTGTCTTATCATTCATATAAAAATTCTGGATTCACATTTCAATACATGATCATTGTATCTTTATAAGAAACCAACCCACTCCTCCCTAAAAAATTAATTATATAAAAAGTATGTGTTTGTGTGTGTGTGTGCGCGCGCACACACACACATTTTTTCATTTTGTTTTCTTTTTAACTGTAATTCGTAAAAAATAATTCATGCTTTCAACAGCTGATAATCGAGCTGAAGTCTCCTACAGCTTATTTTCATTAAAAAACATTTTGTGCACACAGTTCATTTAGTGATAAAACTTAATCCAGCAATTAAATTTACACGGTCTTGGCTTTACAAATATTACAATTAATGTATTTTATAAGCATAATATTAATTAGTATTTGTTTGTTCAATAATTTACTTGAACATGTATATAATTAGTCTGAATTTTACAACTACACCCTTAAACATTAAAAAAGTAATTGCCAATAGTAAATTAATAAATAAATACGTATAGTACTATTATCTAAGTGAGATTTATAATTTGATTTTGAGATGACTGACTTTTTAATCATTATACTTTTTCCTTTATTGCAGTTCTAAAGAGGTTAGATTCCTCCAGCCCTTTCAAAATTATTTTTCTTTTTTATGCAAAGTGTTTTAATTTTATTAAAATAAAACTTTTATCTTCTCTAAAAATGAAAAGCTATATATAAGTTTTATTCTTAAAGTGCTGTATCAAAATTATATTTTACAATGATTCACTAAGTGAATGACTGATTAACAATTTGAGACTACCCTTTAACCATTCTCTTTGTTTGAATTTGCTTAGTAATTAGCATTTCTTTTTAGAAAACATTCTACATTTAGGTTATTTAAAAGTTGTATTTGAAGGCTTTACTAGTCAGGGACATGTGTTGTAATATATTACGAGTTTGGGGGATTTTGGAGGGGGGTGGAGGTATTCAAGGTTTGCAATTCTAACATGGCAAATATAATATTCAATAAATAATTTTGGTCATTATAACATTTAAATGGGAGAAGAGTATTGATTTTGATGATATTGACTCTCAAGTTTATTTTTTCATGTGATATTGAGTTGCTTTCTGTCAAATGGAGAATGTGGACTATATCTGAATTTAATGAACTACAGCAATCATATATGCAGTAAATACCTATGTATTTTTAACAGAAATATAGTACTGGGTGTTGATGTAATTAGTTGTACAAACTTTCACAGCTTTCTGTGTAGGCATATTCAATTACCTTAATTATAAAGTATATTTTCATAAACATGCACAATAAATGTGTCAGTGCTATGCACCAAATTATAAATTTTACAACATTTTATTCACAATAAACTAATAAATAATCTTTAAATGTTTTCTAAATTGTAGACAATGTGTTTGATTTTATATAAAATAAGAATACATGCAAAAATAAAATAAATTGCCGTGATACAAGTGTGACCACTCAAAAAATTGAAATAATTTTGAAAAAATTCTTATATAATAACAGCGTGCAAAATTTGAAAGAGTAAGCATGAAATGATTGTTTCAGATCTATTGTATACAAATTCCTCTTTCTTTTAATACTTGAAGCAATACATAGTTCCAGAAATATGACATTTTACAATTTATATCAACGTTTTTGTCATTGTTAGGCCGAATGTGTTAAATTTGCTTGTTTTGGTGATGTTTTGAAAAAATGGGCTAAAACACTGGCAGTTTATTGTTTTAAATACAGAAAAAATACATTTTAAGTCACTTCTCTGAAAATTATGATATCTTGAAAATGCACTTTATATTACAAGCACATTTACATAACGAAGAGCTATGTTTGCACAGTATGTAAAATATTCTCCGATATGAACTTCTACATTTTATCATTTAGAATATACCACGATGGTATAATTTTAATAGTTATTTTGTAACTGAAGATTTTTAATTATTAGAGTAACAAAAATGAATATATTAATCTTGTAAACCAATGATGACTATATAATATTTGAGGTTTTCTCTTATAATTTTGCGAGCAACCTTATATCATCTAATACTATTATGAAAATATGTCTGTTTTACTTTGAATCAAATTTGAAAAAGTGGTTGGTACTACCTAATTCTAGCCTGAAGAAACTTTAAAATGTTATCTAATACTCTTGATAGTTCTCCGACATCCACTTAAAAATTTTGAAATTGGGAGATAAAAAGCAAAGAAAATCTGATAAAGAGTGAATAATGGCACAAATAAAAATTCTTTAGACGATATTTTGAAATAAAAGAACAATATAAACTGGCACTATATGAGGAACAATAACTGTGCTTGTGCCTCTAATTTTCAAGAGCTAGGTTTCATAACTCATCTTCATTTTCATTTTAGTTGTTTGCTAAGCCACACTAGACAAAACAGAAGACTGTTCAATTACACAGCAATTACATGCAGGCCTTAATTCTGCTCATTCTTGATCTTTACACACACAAAAATACAAATGAAAATACAGGGTTACCATAATAAAATTATTTTTATGAGTACCGTGTAAATCAACACTGCAAATCCAATTTAAAATCAAGCAAATTGTGTGGCATTAGACACACATGAGAAAGACTGATTAGACAAAAAACAGTGTTCATTCAAATTTATGAACACTGCTTTTAGTATCCAACATAAAATTTTAGCCTACAATATGTAGTATATATTACATATTTGTGAATGCTGACCAGCTTGGTGATTAAATGTTATGTGCACTACTAAACTGTAAACACATTACCATATAAAAAATTCTGTATAATATAACAAACTTTATGTAAATAATTACAGCTACATATGCAAAAATACAACAATAAAATAGAAACTTAAAACTGCTTTTTAGTTTAAAAAAGATAAAAATCTGCTATGACTGTGCTAACTGTCTCCAATCAAGCTGTATTTCGACCTCAGTAATAAATAATGTTGCCATCACATTAAAAAGTCCTCAATTCTCAGGGACAATTCCCAATTATGCATTTTCAGATGCTGATGACTATTATGGTTGCCATTTTGTAGTGTTCATGTTTCTAGTCAAACAAATACAGGAACTGTATCTGGAGGCAGATTCCACATGCAGTTTGTACTGTCAAACTGTAACATTAAAACGATGCAAAATTTGCACTGTCAGACTGTAACATAAAACAAGATACAAAATTTGAACAGTCAAACTTTAACATAAAACATGGTACAAAATTTGTTCAGTCAAACTCTAACAAAACAAATAATATTTATAATGTCAAATTGTAACAAAACAAGGTATAAAATTTGTAATGTCAAACTAACAAAGTAAGGCACAAAATTTGTACTGTCAAACTGTAACATAAAACAAGGTAAAAATTTGTAGTCAAACTGTAAAATACAAGGTACAAAATTTGCAGTCAAACTGTAACATACAACAAGGTACAAAATTTGTACTGTTAAACTGCAACATAAAAAGGAAGAACATTTGTACAGTCAAATCTCAGCATAAAAAGAACATTTACACCACCAATCTGCAGCATAAAACAAGAACAATTTAACTGTCAAAATGTAACATAAACAAAAAAAATGTATGTTCCAATTCTTGTTTTGCTAAATTTGCATTTGCTGTTACTTCTGTTGTACTATTCAGTTTAACTCATATTTCAATTAACTGTTGATCAGTTGATATACATCTAAATCAGGGTATTTTTACAACTTTTAAAAAATTATGAATGGACTAAATGATTAATTTAAACATTTTGTTTTCTCTCTAGTTAGTACCTGACCACTGTAAACAACAGACATTTGCTGTTCTTGAAAATGCATATGAAAATTGTGCATATTCTACAAAGAAGTAAATTCAATGGAAAAATTAATTTCTTCCAAATTGGCTGGGCTTATATGGTCAAAGACTCTTCACATTTAGTGTCCAGTGGACTGTAATATTCACTCTTCACATTTCGTGACCAGTGGACTGTAATATTTATATGGACAAAGACTTCACATTAAGTGCCCAGTGGACTGTAATATTTATATGGACAAAGACTCTTCACATTTAGTGTCCAGTGGACTGTAATATTCACTCTTCACATTTCGTGACCAGTGGACTGTAATATTTATATGGACAAAGACTTCACATTAAGTGCCCAGTGGACTGTAATATTTATATGGACAAAGACTCTTCACATTTAGTGTCCAGTGGACTGTAATATTCACTCTTCACATTTCGTGACCAGTGGACTGTAATATTTATATGGACAAAGACTTCACATTAAGTGCCCAGTGGACTGTAATATTTATATGGACAAAGACTCTTCACATTTAGTGTCCAGTGGACTGTAATATTCATATGGACAAAGACTTCACATTTAGTGTCCAGTGGACTGTAATATTCATATGGACAAAGACTTCACATTTCGTGTCCAGTGGACTGTAATATTCATATGGACAAAGACTTCACATTTCGTGTCCAGTGGACTGTAATATTCATATGGACAAAGACTTCACATTTCGTGTCCAGTGGACTGTAATATTCATATGGACAAAGACTTCACATTTCGTGTCCAGTGGACTGTAATATTCATATGGACAAAGACTTCACATTTAGTGTCCAGTGGACTGTAATATTCATATGGACAAAGACTTCACATTTAGTGTCCAGTGGACTGTAATATTCATATGGACAAAGACTTCACATTTCGTGTCCAGTGGACTGTAATATTCATATGGACAAAGACTTCACATTTCGTGTCCAGTGGACTGTAATATTCATAATACTCTTTGTACACAAAATAAGCTCAAGGCAACAAGCCCAGTCTTCCACTTACCCCGGCAAATTCATCATCTTTGTTTTCCTCCAGTGGTGCTGCCCAACTGACACCCGTCATGTGAAAAAAATCCCCAGGGACAAAATCCACTGGTGACACCTGCCAGAACAATATACTTTAAAAATAAAATTTATGATAAAAATAATGAAGATCAGTCTGAGAGAGAGTTTTTGTTTTCACCAGAGAAATATGAAATCAGTCAAAAATATGCACATCAAATAGAGCTTTCACTAAAAAGGCATGAAATCGGTCAAAATATTTACATCAAATAGAATTTTCACTAGATGGGTGTGAAATCAGTTAAAACATTTACATGAAATAGAACCTTCACTAGACTGGCATGAAAAGATACTCTGGTAATGAAAAATATGGATGAGATCTGCTTTTACTAAAAACTGGCAACAGGCATTGAAATCATCAACCAAGATCGAAATAGATTTTAGTTAATAAAAACAGGTTTTGACCAATGTTCCCTCTAAGGTGTGCAGCTGCGCAGCTTATTAGAAAATGCCACACAGCAGTTTCAAAATTCTGCACACACGTTTTGGTAGCAAGTTCAAACAACTGCCAGTTCCATACATAAAGGAAAAAGTTCCACACATCGAGGAAAAATATTAGAGTGAACATTGGTTTTGACTGTGGAGGAGTACAGGTAAATGGGGTAGGAAAGAAAGAAAATTAAAAAGAAAAAAAAATTGCCTGTTTAATATCGGTTTATTTATAAACAGTTTAATAAATACAACTCATTATCTCTAATCAACCCCATTTCCCACCATCTATTCAGACCATTTTTAAAAAACAGTTTTCACTATTTCAGAAGGCTGGTGATGGTAGGTTTGATTGAAACATATGGAAATTACTTATTACAATGAAATTTACTACTATTACTGTTTGGTTATTTCACGACAGTAAATATATATAATAACAAATTAAAAAATATATGTAACATTCAGATATATATCATTTTAGCCTTTCACTAAGGATTTCTCAAATTTCAATCCACTTTGTTAAGGAAGAATAACTTTACTTTTTTCTCTACAAGATCTGTAAAGACAATATCCCTGAAGAAAGGCAAATCTTGAAGAGAGTCAAGATCACAAAGCCGACGTTTAGGGCTTTTGGTTAGCAACCGGTTAAGAACATCTTGAGCTGTGTCAGTGAAGTGACTTGGCAAGAGGTAGTCACAGTCAAAGACCTTCTGAGCCATCTTAGTGTGGTTTTCCGCTGCATCAACTGGGTACTGCAAACAAATCATAGATGAAATCTGAAGAACAGAGCATATTTGGTTTCAAATGCAGTAAGCCCTTTTAATCAATTATCTTTTATGGTTTCACAAATTCACAGCTGACACTGAAGATGGAAGAACTATAAGTCTATGAGTGATCAGTGTTTGGTTATGAACGACACCAAAAATTAATTTGTTCAACTAGTTAATGCTATGACTAATACAGAAAATGTACACTTAGTATATATATTTTTTTCTTTTGGTCCATTAAATAGGACAATGGAAATGGAGTTTCTTTTCTTTTCTTTGTTTAAAACTTCCAAGAAAATATTTACTCTATTAATGTTAGCAAAACAATTATACAGGATTGCAGTAAACAACAGAAAGAAAATGAGAACATCATAAAGAGTCAAGAAAATGCTAGCAGGAAAACATCCAACTATATTATTATATTAGCTGGAATATATAATAGGAGCGTGATTGATTTAACCACTGTATGAGAGAGAAACGCCCCATTAGGTAAATAAAACCTAATTCACATTTTCTAAAAATTCATTATTCACAGTTTTTGAGAGGGGCGAAAGAGTTCGTATTTGTATCGTTTCATTTCGTTCTTCTATTTGTCCAGTACTCATTACAATCATATTCGCACACTCATTAGCACAGTCAATAAAACGTTCCTTTGCATGACAGAATAAATTGGGCCCCACCCAACCATCAATGGTGTCTGTCTTGTGTCTTTTGTAAAATCTAAAAGACGACATATTACTGGCACATGTCACGAGCTGCCCACTCCTCAAAAGATATATATATACACTGGAACAGCCAATCAAGACCCCCCAGTCATGACAATAATTAAGCAATTAACACATATTCAGTACCTATTATTTTTACACTGACTACAGAGGTAAATTGTCAGGTTAAAAATAATAGGTACTGAATATGTGTTTGATTTCATCAGGAGTAAAAGAAAAAAATATACAAATAAAATTATGAAGTACTTAATAAAGTAAATACACTGGAGATAAATATGAATGTAAAAAATAGTATATGGACAGAAAATAAATTTAAAATATTATGTTGCTTAATTAAGAAAGGTAAGGGAACTTTTTATTATTTTTTTAAAATTTTAAATAATTTTAAAATAATACTTAAAAATTCTTTAGTATGTTTAGCATAGGCAGCAATTTAAATTTTTTAAATCCATTTATAATTAAAGCCACTTTTCATTTTTTAGTAAGCTCACCCATTCAATTATCTCAGTGGCAAAACAACTCTGTAACCTGACAGGCAAGAGGTTAATGAGTGTGATAAAAGCTATGTTTGTAAGTGTGATAAAAGTCATATCTGTAACACATCAGCTGATTAATGAACATGATAAAAAGCCAGGTTTATGCACACAGCAATGACTCATGGTCACTTATTCTTGGTATTATTAAAGCCATGCTGGTGCAAAGATTAACAGTTTCACAGTGGATTTAACAGTATGTCCTTTCAGGATATTCTATGTGGAGGAAAGACTACACTTTGGCATAGCATTTTATATTCTCAACTCACTTCAAACTGAAATTATGTACAACAAAAAATGAAAATTGTCTTCAGGCTTGTCTGCTTTGAAATTTCATGCTTGATGTATATGGAGGACTGCTTTCAAATTTATAACAATTTTGCATTCTTATAGTTGTTTCGTTTAGCTAGTAAACACACATTCACTGTCGTTAAGCTTTATGGATTTATGGAAATTGTTAGAGTCAAGAAATATTAGTCCTAAGATTTTGAAAACAATTGTTACTGGACAGTGCTATTTAAAAATATAATCTCTATCAAGTCTTTGTGTAAAGTATGAAAGGGATGGACTATTCATTTATGAGAAGAAAACTGGGAACCTGCACTGCAAATGACAATTGCATTATTTTCAGTTTGAATGAATTGCTTAAAGTATTGCAAAGATATATCTTTGCTTAATTTATTTTAAAATCAGATGGAACTGAGTTAGTGGGAAAATACAAGTTAATGCCAAATCATAACTACAATGGCAATGGTTTTTCTAAACAGGGCAGTATTTTCAAACTTTGATTTTGATCAAACGTTAAGCATATTTGAGAAAGAATTTGCAGTTCAAATAGAAATATAAATAAACAACACAAAAATAAACAAACAGATCCATCTTTAAAATACCTTTCCAGCAAGCATGGCATACATGAGAATGCCTAAAGACCACCAATCTGCTGCATGATCATAAGGGTAAACAGACAGCACTTCTGGAGCTGGAAATAAAGGAAGTAAGTTCTAGGCTTCAATCAAAACCTCTGTAACTGATTTCAATCAAAACTTTTGTAACTGAATTTAATCAAAACATTTGTAACTTATTTCAATCAAAACATTTGTAACTTATTTCAATCAAAACATTTATAACTTATTTGAATCAAAACTTTTGTAACTTATTCCAATCAAATCATTTGTTACTGATTTTAATCAAAACATTTATAATTGATTTCAATCAAAAGATTTGTAACCTATTGTAATCAAAACATTTATAATTGATTTCAATCAAAACATTTGTAACCTATTGTAATCAAACATTTATAACTTATTTCAATGAAAACGTTTATAACTGATTTCAATCAAAATCTTTGTAACTGACTTCAATCAAAACATTATAACTGATTTTAATCAAAATACTTGTAACTTATTTCAATAAAAACATTTATAACTGATTTCTGTCTAAACATTTGTTGTAGGTGATTTCAATCAAAATTTGATTTGAATTATTCCTTTAATAGAAAAACTTTAAAAACACAACTTCAGAAATCTAATTTTAGGATCAACTGACTTTTCACTGGTTATAATCAATGTCAGAATTTGAAGAAAAAAATTACTTTATGATGTGAATAATATAAAAAGTTCTCACACATCTACTTATATATTATTACCCAGAACACTCATTATATAAAACACAGGAGTTGTAAACATTCACAATCCCTGTTATGAGATGAGCTAGTTTATGTTTAATTAAGTTACTTGTCATCACACATCATAACATGCATACCTCCCATGCAAATTGGTACTTCAGAGAGAAATAAACATATATCCAATCTGCTGCATCCATACTGGACACAGATTATGAAATAGTTCGACATAATTTTGCATTGCACTGTGCCGCCCACCCACCCCTACATTTCAGTTACTTATTTATAGAATTCTGTGAGTGACACCCACCCATCCTACACTTCAAGCACTTATTCACAGAATTCCAATTACTCATGTACTGCATTTTGCCAACCAACCACCCCTACACTTCAGGTATTTATTTATAGAATTCAGTGTATCCATGTACTGCAGAGTGACACTCACCCACACATACGCTTCAGGTACTTATTTATAGAATTCGTGTATCCAGGTACTGCAGTGTGCCACTCACCCAACCCTACACTTTAGGAACTTATTTATAGAATTTCATGTGTACCTATATACTGCAGAGTGCCACCCCACCCACCTCTACAATTCTAGTACTTATTTATAGAATTTCATGTACCCATGTACTGCAGAGTGCCACACACAGTCCTTGTATGGTTCCCACCCTGAAGCCATTTAGCAAGACCAAAGTCTGTGAGCTGCACATGGCCTGTAATCATAATGAGCAAAGAGTAAATAACAATGATTATTTAAAAGCCTGACTCTCAAAGTGATTCATTATTACAATATTTGACAGAGTGCATGAACAAAGTTACAAGTCAGATTTGGAAAATAAATTAATAAAGACTGATTTTCTGAGTGATTTACTATTATGATATTTGACAGGCTACTTGAACAAAGTTAAATATCTGACAGGCTACTTAAAGTTAAATATCTGACAGCCTATTTAAACAAAGTTAAATATCTGACAGGCTACTTGAACAAAGTAAAATATCTGGCAGCCTATTTAAACAAAGTTAAATATCTGACAGGCTACTTGAACAAAGTTAAATATCTGGCAGGCTACTTGAACAAAGTTAAATATCAGACAGGCTACTTGAACAAAGTTAAATATCATAAAGGCTACTTGATCAGAGTTAAATATCTGACAGGCTTCTTAAACAAAGTTAAATATCTGGCAGGCTACTTGAACAAAGTTAAATATCTGGCAGGCTTCTTAAACAAAGTTAAATATCTGGCAGGCTTCTTAAACAAAGTTAAATATCTGGCAGGCTTCTTAAACAAAGTTAAATATCTGGCAGGCTTCTTAAACAAAGTTAAATATCTGGCAGGCTTCTTAAACAAAGTTAAATATCTGGCAGGCTTCTTAAACAAAGTTAAATATCTGGTAGGCTACTTAAACAAAGTTAAATATCTGGCAGGCTACTTAAACAAAGTTAAATATCTGACAGGCTACTTGAACAAAGTTAAATATCTGACAGGCTACTTGAACAAAGTTAAATATCTGGCAGGCTACTTGAACAAAGTTAAATATCTGACAGGCTACTTGAACAAAGTTACATCTCTGGTTTCTATAAATCAACAAATGACAGAATGACTCTCAGAAAGATTAATAACTGCAATATCAAATTTGCTGTTAAGCAAAGTTACATGTCTTGCTTCAGTAAATAAATAAATAACTTCACAATATTTACAAAATAAATGTAAGGCTAATTATTATGCCTCAGACTTCATTTTTTTCTTTTTCTAATCCAGCTTGATAAAGTTAAGTCGTATAAATAATTTAGGAGAAATTAATGGGGTAGTTGTCATAAATTTTAATACCACTGCATCCTTAGAGGGTAAAAATTGTGATGTGTTTTATTGCCAATCAAGGTAGATTAACATGAGATCATTTTCTCCTGACCAATCAAACTTTGCATCAGACAAGATGAATAGCAGGCCTATATTTCTAACCAATTAACTGTGCACCAAACTTAGAACCAACAAGCCCACTCTAACAAGCACGTTGCCAAAGTGATATTTCAGTTTAACTGATTAATTCTTTAATTATAAGAATAATTATAAATTAACCTTAACTCACTGTGTTGCCAAATACAAGCATTCAACTATTATTAAGTCAGTGCTAGGAAAGCTCATTAAGCACACAAACAAGCCTGTTTACTACTAAAGATATATCGGAATCATTTTTTAAAAATCCACAACTCAATAAATACAATATAACTGACGTAAAGGACCTTGACCTTGACCATGTCAATGAATGCATTTTCACTGGTCAACTATTACAAGAGGTGGTAAAGTATAGAGGCATGTGTTGCTGACCTGAAATAGGATGATACTGACAGGCTAAGGAAAAGATTACATACCTTTTTCATCTAGAAGTATGTTTTCCATCTGAAACCAATTTAAAAAAATAAAGTCATTAAAACACATCAATTACTTATATATAATACTAATAACAGATGAAGAGAAACAACCTCTCTATGCCATTTTAATAAGACGGAACTGTTATGACACTAGAAATTCACTATTAAGTAAGTAAAAGCACAATTATTAAAATCAGAATATATTTTTTTAATAATAATATTATAATAATAGCACCAAAAGTTATAAATGAATAAAGGCTAAAAGGAAGGTTCAAATTTAAAGTTTCTTATAACAAATATAAGAAATAACTAATTATGTTAGACAAAAAGTACGGAGCATTGAAACTTTGAGTTATGCAATGTGTTTACTGAAATAGATTAATAGGTTTTAAATAGAATAGCTAAGTAATTTGCATTTATAAAATTTAATTGTCTAGTTCTGTCTGTTAAAATCTATTAGAAGCTGTATATGGATCTGTGTATTATTATTAGAGTATTAAGGAAATATAAAGAAATACTTTTATTCTCAATAAGCAGAAAATAATTAGGGAGATATGCAATATTAATAATAAATTTTATAAAATCTTCAAAGCATTCTTACCGAGAATTAAATATTATAATATTATATTGTAAATAACTATAAGTTGGGGTTGGGGGAGGAGAGGTGAGGATTAAAACTTTCAACAGTGCTAGAATTTTTATTAAAGTAAAATTAATTTTATATTAAAACTCTCAATTAGCTTTTCTGATAAAAATGGGAAGTGTCCAAACTTTTAAAAATAATTATATCATTTTTTTAAAACCAAACAAAAATCAAACACTATAAAGAGGAAATAAATTAAACATTTTTACAGTCAATAAAACCAGACCCTCTTTATTCAGATTCTTTCCTATTCTAAAGTGAAATAGTAAAGTACCTTTACAGCTCAATAAGTCATATCATCAGTGTACCAATTCTTTCCTGTTCTAAAATGAAATGGTACATGAAATGTAACACTACCTTAACATCTAAATAAATTACACAATCTTTTACTGATTCTTTCCTGTTCTAATGAAATGGTACATGAAATGTAACACTACCTTGACATCTAAATAAATTACACACTCTTTTGCTGATTGTTTCCTGTTCTAATGAAATGGTACATGAAATGTAACACTACCTTGACATCTCGATAAATCACACCATTGTTGTGAAGGTAATCTGCAACACAAATACAGCAGTGAATGAAGCCAACATTCCTTTTTACAACTTTAACAAATATGAATGTAAATTCAAAAAAAATAAAATATTAATGCTAAAACTACTATTTATATGCAAATACTACAACATATGAAAGTATAAATAAGTGGGTTTATCCCAAGCTATTTAAAGTGATTGAATTCCCCTAACCTGAGTTTTCTAGGTAAAATACAGAAATTTTAATAAGATCAATTGACTGAATTTATAAAAACATGCCGTTAATATCAAAACTTCAATAAGATTAACAATATAAACTGCTAGGCATTATAAAAGAAACATATGCAAAATGAACATTTGAAACATTTTATAGGCATGCTAAATAAAAACAAGTATAAGGACCAACATTTCAATTAAGTAGCTTTCACACCTAAAAGTACACCTGAAGATGCATAGGTGTATGAAAATTTATGAATAGATGTTTGGGCGCTATTAAAAATGATATTTTGGCTAAATTGCTTTAATCAGAACAATAGCATCCTAATAACAAACAAAGATATATGAATAGTGAAATAAATAAGCCTACAGATGTTTAAAAGTATGTAAATTTATCAGAAAGTGGGGGGACCTTTAACTTGCAACATATATGTAAAAAATAGATACATGAATAGTGGACAGCTTGTTCACTAGAATAAAGCAATTGCAGATTGGTGATAGAGTCTGTGTTTACAAAGATATCCACATGGAAGCTAGTGTACTGACCTTCCCAGTTTTGAATATATATTGCTGGCCAACATAAAAATTATTTATATAAAAAAGGGTTTAAGAAAATAAGTGCACATGCAGGTGTTAATTTTAGACATTAAATGATGTTAATTAGCTAAGCAAACTAGTTTTCTGGTAAAGTGCACAGCAAAAAAGATACTCTTGTGTAGTTCAGGATGAGTGCCATATGTATGCTGAATACTGAATAAAACACAATTTTATATAAAAGTTTTACAAACTGAAAGTATATATAGCAAGCATTTAAGATTTGTGATCTCTGCAGTATAAAGTCATGCACAAAAACCTTTTCCAGATTCCAATTTTTTAAAACACTTTTTAAAACCAGTAAGAAAGTTGAAAAGGAAAAGCTGAAAAATTATAATAACTATGCTTCTCTTTGTCAAGAAAATGGCTATTGAATGAAAAGAGTTAACATTACTCTAAGGCAAAAGATCACAATAAGAAGAGCTGTATGTGATTATGTCAAGAATTATGATTATTCTGTGTTAAGAGTAAAGATGTGATTGCTTACTTTAGAAGAGGATTGCTCTCCTCATAATAAAATCACTTACTTAAAACCATAGCCATTTCCGCTATGTAAATCTGAACCACCTTATCTGGAAAAGATCCATGGAAAGTCCACAAGGTAAACAGCTCACCATATGGAATGTAGTCTAATACTGCAACACAGTTGTAACAGCCATTTCAACGTTGTGATTTTAAGAGAACACCTCACTATAATGAAATAGCTCACCATATAAATGTAGTCTAATACTGCAACACAGTTGTAACAGCCATTTCAACATTGTGATTTTAAGAGAACACCTCACTATAATGAAACAGGTCACCATTTGGAATAATATTATAATCTATTATTGCAACACAGCTGTGTAATAACTACATCACACTGGTCTTAAGAGAACACCTCACTATAATGAAAGCAATTTACTAATGTACTGTAATATTATTTTATACTAAATTCATTATGCAGTAATGTACTGCAGTATTATTTTATATTGAAAACATTTTAACACGCAACAGTATTATTTAATACTAAAACATAATACTGTAGCATGATAGAGTATTGATTAATATTGAAATTATAATACTGTAATACAACTACAGAACTATTTTATACTGAAAGCAGTGTACATAGTGTATTGTAGTCTTTTATACTAAAGTAGTGAACTAAAATGTAATCGAAAATAGTGAGTTATTTCACCATACATACAACACAAAAATACTTAATGTTTTATTTAAAGATTCTCTCCCATCTTCCTATTTAAATGTTTCTAAATACTATGGTAAAATATTATAGAGCATTTCCTATCTATGTGACTCTCTGTACTCTGTATTTTTGATCAAGGTCAAGCCGTGCACATTATTGCTCATGATGATGCTTGAAGTATATGGAATGTTTTAAGAATCTCTCAACAGTTGGTCTTTCATTATCTATAATTTGCTACTTGTTTTGTAGCAATAAACCAATATCATAAGACAAATAAATCTCATCTGACTAGTGGTGTAAAAAGAGGAAGTCTTAGGCAGTAGTGTGGAAAGAGGAGTCTAACAACTAGTACACTAGCATAACTAGAGGTGGGTGGCAGGAAATTTTAGGAAAATTTTGATAGTTTGGATAAGTGATGTCTGGATAATTAAAACTCTACTGAAGTAAAATGTAAGATGTTTACTCAAAGACTGGCTAATAAAAGTACTGTATACTGTTGTCTTTGCCAGCTTTATATCATTCATGTTAACTTGTGCTAGATCATTATAATATATATTACATCAGTTATAGAGTTATATGTGAAATGGACAGTCTGCTATGTCAGGTGACATCGTTATAGATTTCTTATGACTAGGACAGCATAGCCAATGATTAAAGCACACAATCAGAAGAACATACCACTTAAGTGTTGTTCAATGGCTCTTATGTTAGAACACTTCCTAAAGCAAGCGCATGCAGAAAATGACTTCTCACTGGGTCAGTTCTGGCTCAAGAATATAAGCTACTTTCACTGACCTGGTTCAATCTACCTGCTACTTTCCCACATTTTCTGGCTCTAGACAATATGCTATTCTCCCAGACCTCAATGCTCAAAATAACGCTCAAGACAATATGCTACTCTCCCAGACCTCAACACTCAAGACAATATGCTACTCTCCCAGACCTCAACACTCAAGACAATATGCTACTCTCCCAGACCTCAATGCTCAAGACAATATGCTACTCTCCCAGATCTCAATGCTCAGGACAATATGCTACTCTCCCAGACCTCAATGCTCAAGACAATATGCTACTCTCCCAGATCTCAATGCTCAGGACAATATGCTACTCTCCCAGATCTCAATGCTCTAGACAATATGCTACTCTCCCAGACCTCAATGCTCAAGACTATATGCTACTCTCCCAGACCTCAATGCTCAAGACAATATGCTACTCTCACTGACCTTCTGGCTCAAGACTATATGCTACTTTAACAGACCTTCTGGCTCAAGACTATATGCTACTCTCGCAGACCTGTGAATCATGATTGATCCAACTCATCCTAGATCAGTTGTCAGTTGCCCATTCTCAAATACAATTTTACCTGGAAAGATGTTTTCATGAAACAGTTAGATGAAAGATTGAAAGCACAATTTTATATTCTGTATATATCAAATCAAACAACTGTAAAGCACTACTACATAAACAGCATTAGAAATAAAAAATATATTTTAGAGGTAAAAACAAATCTTTAAAAATGAATTATGAATAGTTGTTTTTTTTTAAATGTCAAATTAATGAAACCTCATCATGTGATGGATAAGTTTTACCATGAATTCTATTTCCTACAATAATGATAGTAACTATGCTTTAGTTTTATTATATCTTAAACTACGCATGCTCTCATATTGCCATAAAACAAGAAAATAAACAGCTGTTTCCTTTAAACAAAAAAAGAGCAAAATATATTTTTTACCTATATAAAGATTTCTCCGAGACTGCCAATATTCATGTGCCTTGACTATAAATGGATGCTCTCCTGCCATTGCCTAGGTAGAAAAAAAAACATTTTTAACTTAAAAACTCATTTTACTTCAAATAATTTTTTTAATTACACTGAAATGTTTCAGATAATTTTTCTTAAAGATATTACTAGCAAATTATTTTAAGCTACAGCTTAAAGAAGCATCTGACAAAACATTTTTATCAAAGAAAGGGAAAGAAAGAAATTTTTGTTGTGTACAACATAAAACACTGCCAAAATATGTTCAGAATATGTTCAAATGCACCCACCCTCATGCTTTATTCTTTGATGACTTATTTTGTTGTGGGGAAAAAAATCTAGCATAAATCATTAGCTCATCTTTACACAGCAAATGTTTATGATTATTTATTATTGTTTTATAATATAATTAAGTTAGTACTTATCTTAACTCTAGTCACCATCACACCACAGACATTTCACTGAATGTGCTTTATTTCAAGTATTCTAAGTTCTATCATCATGATTTCCATTTCTATATAATTTCCATCATTAGTCAAAGTCTATAGATGAAAGGAATTATAATCATTGTGCAAAAGTAAAAACAGATATAAGCAAATGTGGCACTTTATAATAATAATAATGATGGTGATGAAATTAAAATGAAAAAAATCAATTTAAATAGACTTAATCTTTAACAAGTCTTACAAAAGCTCTAAACACTGACTGACTACAGATATCAGTATATTAGAACAAGTCTTACAAAATTACAAAAGCTCTAATCACTGACTGATTACAGATATCAATATACTAGAACATGCAGCACACTAATGGGATTTTTAAAAGACAGGAAGAAAATGGAAGAATGATTTAATATATATAATTTCCGAATAAAATAATTAATAGAAAAAGAATGACAGTGCTATTCTTGCTAATGTGGGTTTAAAGAGTAGTTCAATGAGCTTTAAAGTGCAAATGAAGCATATTCTTAATTTCAGATAATTTTAACAGACACAAACCTCTAAAAATATCAACTGGTGTTTATGACCCTGCAACTTTATCTGGTATCTATGACCCAGAATGAGAAAGGGAGAAACTGACCACTGAGATTACAAGCTCACTGGTGCCTATGACCCAGAATGGGAAATGGAGAAACTGACCACTGAGATTACAAGCTCACTGGTGTGAAGCCAAAAAAACTGAAGGGTTTGGCGGTTGGATCTGATACGTTTGGCACCACTATAAAGTGAGCAAAGAACAGTACAGAGGATGCTATGACTTGCCTCTCTTGACCCTGAACATGTGCAGCTGAGTCAGCCATGGACAAAAGACACTTGTATATGCTGATAAAATATACTGGAGTACAATCAGTCATTAGTAAACTTTGCTGATTTCAACATGAGAGTAATGCTGATAGGCATGGTTCTGTTCCTATGCAAAACACAAATGTGAGTTGGTTTAATAAGTTTAATATTATATGTAATACAAGGCTTTCCCTTTCCAGTAGAGGATATTCTGTATGACCACAGAAGACAAGAGTAAGATTAGCAGCAGAGGATATTCTGTATGACTGCAGAAGACATGACAAGAATGAGATTAGCAGCAGAGGATATTCTGTATGACCACAGAAGACAAGAGTGAGATTAGCAGCAGAGGATATTCTGTATGACTGAGAAGACATGAAAAGAATGAGATTAGCAGCAGGGGATATTCTGTAAGACCATAGAAGACAAGAATGAGATTAGCAGTAGAGGGTATTCTGTAAGACTGCAGAAGACATGAAAAGAATGAGATTAGCAGTAGAGGGTATTCTGTATGACAGCAGAAGACAAGAGTGAGATTAGCAGTAGAGGGTATTCTGTATGACTGCAGAAGACAAGAGTGAGAATAGCAGCAGAGGATATTCTGTATGACCACAGAAGACAAGAGTGAGATTAGCAATAGAGGGTAATGTGTATGATAGCGGAAGACAATAAGAGTGATATTAACAGTAGAGGAAGGTCAGAGATGTTCAGCACTGAAAAATGCAGCCACCGTGAACTTATCAAACCATTTATTTTTGCACAAAAATTTACAAATTCATCCCTACAATGTGCAAGTTATTCAATTTCAAGTACTGTTGAAGTAAGAAAATTGGCCAGTTGACTAAATTTTGCAAATGAATTCAATGCCAATCTTGAAGAAAACAATAAATGCCTTGAATAAAGTTTTAAGTCCAAAAAACCCAAACATTTTAAGCGGTTTCGTAACAACAACAAAAATGAACTTTTGCTACTGGTAAAATACTAAAATAAAATGGAAGAACTCTGAGTGGTGAATGCTATCAGAAAATGTTACAAACACTTTTTATTGGGAAACAGTAAAGGTTAGGGGTATGCACATATATATAGCAATACATTTACACAGGTGCATGCATGCACACAAACCTGAATTGCTGCTTCCTCCTTGCATTGTTGAACTGCATTTTCTTTAATAATCTGTTGCTTTTCAAGGACCTACAATTTAAAGTTGAAAAAGAAGAAATAATTTATATTCAAAACTAATTTATTAATTATTTGATCATACATTATGCTGTAAATAACTAGGAAGAAGCAAACCTGGTTGGAAAAAATATGATTAATTACTAACTTTCTGTCTTTATCAAAATATATTTTCTAAAATTATCCACAAATTGTGAAGCTCTTCGTTTAAATCACAGCTTAAAGGAGGTACAGCTCAGCACAACACTTCTGGCTAATAATGTAATAAACAAGGTAATATATGAGTTTGAGACAAGGTGATTGCCAACCCTTTTTTTACAAAATTCCTAGACATATAAAACTTCATTTTCAACTTTTAAACTGGGGTGGAACATTTAAAATAATGCTTTCCCTTATTCAATAATGGTAAAAGCTTTTTTCCATCTATACTATGCAGAAATTTCCTTTTAAGTATAGATTAATGTATGCAAAAAATTAACAACAATTATACTAGGTAAAACAAGTGTGCTTAGATAATAGTATTAGGTGATATAAGTAGGTAGTCCCAATGTCACTGTTTTGCAGGAATAAGTAGCATTTAGTGCACAAATTCGGTGATTGCATCAGCAATTTCTATCACATTCTCAGCTCAAGTTGTTTACTCCAACTCTGACACTTACAAAAAATACCATCATAAGGAGTGCCCAAGGTTGTGCCACTTTGACAATTTATTTAACAATTAAATCTAGGGACAGACAAATTTACTCTGCCAAAGCTGAAACATAGATTAGAGATGCTATCCATAACAGTCAAAAGGTTAGAAATTATGAAAGAACATGTAGAAGAAATGCACTCTACATCCAAAAATTTCATTATTGATTACTAACTTACTATTTTATTGTTAGGATAGAGAATGAACAAGTGGGGACATTATTTGGGCATTTATCCTCAGTAGCAGCATAAGTGTCTGTGTTTTCTTTCAACTGTATTCATTTGTATGATTTGATTGTTGATTTAATAAATTTATTGGTATTTTTTTTATTTGTCCTTCTTATGCATACTATTTAAATTATATGTTTGGAGTAGCAGAGGATGGATGGGGGCTCATTAAAAAATAATTTAAAAGATGGATCTAATTACTCCTTCAGTAAGAAGCTCCACCTACAGAAGAAATTATGTGTCAGTAGAACGTCTATTTAAATGTTGTGAGTAAAGGGTAGAACGTCTATCTAAATGTTGTGAGTAAAGGGTAGAGATCTGCAGTGCCGGGTGATCTGCCAAGTGGAAGACAAGTTGGGCGATTACTGAGATTTATTATTAATATATGAATTAAGATTCCAGCCACTTGTATTTAGTAATGAATTACTAATTAGACTATAATAATAATTGTAACAGTGTGGGCATATATCACAAGTCTTAACAGGATAATTTGTTAGTGCCCTACATTATTATCAATAATACATTAATCTGCCTATTGATTTATTATTACTAATTAAAGATTAAACAAACAAACAAAATATTTGCACTTGAAACCAATATCACAACTTTATTATTAGTGCTACTGCATCAGTATGTATCACATCCATGTAAGTGGTTTGATATTTTTTTAAAGCTACAGGTTTCAAGCCTAATAAAAACAAAATAATGTACCTTAATGGCATAAAATTGCTTGTCATCCTCACGTTGTACTTTCAATACATTTCCAAATGCTCCCTGTGCAATCACTTCCACTACCTGCAATAAGAAAAATGTTGCTGGTCAATACTGTGCATATTTATCTACAAACAAGTGTCAATGTCTGTACAAGGAGAGAGAGAGAGAGAAAGAGAGAGAGAGAGAGGTCACTATGTAATGCAGGGGAAATAATCCTAATTCAATGTGTATGAAATGATCTTTATCATAGCTGAAGTGATAATGCTGCAAATACCATATTTCAAAACTATATATTTCAATCACACTGATATTAAAGAAAACTTATTTATTAACTTAGTTTACAAAATTTATTTGGTTGGAAGGGAGAAAGAGAACAATCAAACAAATAAAGCAAGCAAATTCATAAAAATCTCAATTTTACCAGGTTACACTTTCTTAAAAGTCTTTTCTTGTGGTGGAGCTAGTCTAAAACTAATTAAATAAATAAAACTTTACAGGACAATACTAAGAGTGTATGAAATGTTCAGTAAATATGCAATAATATACTTATTAAGGGAATGAAAATAAACTGACAGTCAAACAAGTATTATAATTTATAAGAAAAGCCAATTTAATAAAAACTAAAGTGTTAAAATAAAATATAAACAAGAGGTGTCAGGACATGCAGGCTTCAAAACACAGTTGAAAGGTGAAATGATGTCCATGGACTGATCATCCAGGCAGTGTCATTGCTTTTTAATAGTAATACATTAGCTTAATTGTGATTGTTAAGCATTTGTTTTTTTAATACAATTTATTTGCACTATTTTTATGTTCTTTATTATTGTTTAAAATCTCATTACTGTCTAATGAAGAAATATGCAAAGTGAAACTGTAAAATGTAAACATAAATATGTTGAAATAACTCCCCTACAGCCCATGCACTCTAGTATTTTCCAATAGTTTGCATATCACAGTTTTCAAGAACAAATCCACTATACTATAATTTCATGTTACACTAACTTGCACTTAGGGAATATATGTCCCTAGAGCCATCTTTCTATATCTTATGAACTGCAATAATCATTACTACTTTTCTTGTCATTCTTGTAAACTGAAATACCTTAGCTTATTGCTTAATGAACAGGCTTTAAAATATCAGATAAAACTAGATTTGTGCTGCTTATACTTAAAGTAAAACTGTGTAATATAAGTAAAATCTATACGGTTGTAGTCATACTCATCCCATCCTTGATTGCTGCCATTTATTTTAATATCAAATATAGCTTGTAGATGATGATATGCAATTATTTTATCTGTCTCAGGCAGCCACACTTTCTGATTCTTGTTTGTTTAAATATTGCAAACATAACACACTTTCATACTTGTTTAGATTCAAGAAATAACTTCAAGATCAAGAAATTGTTTCAAATCAGTTCCCCATAGTTTTCAACTATCTCAGTATCCTGCTATTATGCTATAGTGTTCCATTATACAAAATCACAGAAAATCAGACTTTGCTTAGTTTATTTAACAGTGGAAATAATGATTATTAATGCAACAGTGCTAAAAGAAATGTAATGTTTATCTCATAGTGATATTTAAAATTACAAAAATCAAATGCAACTTATGTTTTTTAATTTCTTATTAATACAGTCTTTTATAATAAATGATAACTTTCAATACTGTAATAACAATAATGATTCCTCCTACCTCAAAATCATGCTCCTCAATTTCTCCCCTCAGTGGAAAGTGAGGTAAAAAAACAGCCTCAGTATAAGGAATTTTATTATCAAGTTTATCTCCTCCTTTCAAATGTTTTCCGTTCTTGTGTTTATCAAAGAGACGCTGAGAACTTCTAGATTTTTCTCTTACAAAGCTAGAATCTGGAGAAAGACTCTGCTTGAAATAAAACAATAATATATTTTAAATGATGGAAAACTTGCACATCAAAGTAAAGCATATTTTTTTTTAAACTACTACTATAATAAGAACTTTGCAAATTTCTTTTTAGCATGGATTAACAGCAAAATTTTTTTTTAAAATTACATATAATATAAACACTCATGCACATTCAAGTAACAGAATTAAGTTATTATATAAATAATCAATAAAGATATTACATTAGTGACAATCAAATTATAATATGGGCTAGAAAATTTAAAGAATGCAATAAAATATGCAAAATGCAAACACTGATTAAAATAATACAAATGAAACACAATCTTAATCAAAGAAAATAAAATGACACATCAATTATACTGTTCTAGAATAGTTATAACTATAACAAATTCTGCTCAAAATAGTGCTATTACTTTTTTTAAACTACAAGTACAATAAATATAACATTTTTTTAAAACCATTAGAATACTCTAGTCTAACTCTGCTTTAATTTTAAATTTTGTGGTAATACATTATTACTTAGTAATAATAAGTAATATAAAATTAAAGAAATATATAAATCATTATATTAGCATGAAATGATAAATTATAATGACAATAAAAATATATATAATAATATATACATATTAAATTTTTAACAAAAAAGGTAATACTTTATTACAAAGATAGATCTGAGACTTTCTGACAGTATATAATTATAAAGATATGAAAAAATCTTTACAAGCGATTTATATAATACTGACCAAATAACTTTTTTTCCTTAGAGTCAGAGAAAGTAAATATTTATCTCTAAATAAATTTAACTTTTCAAAAAACAAATAGTAATTTATAAAATAAAATAATAAATTACATTTATGAAAAAAATAATTTTATCTTCTTATATAGACCTACATTCTAGTCATAACTCATATGGTGGATATGAATATAGAGGGTGTTTGGAAATGGTGGGTTTGTGCTTATTAAAACTCTAAACATAGTAATTATACACTGAATGACTGATATTACTTACTGATATTACTTACTAATATTTTAACAAATGATAAGTATTTTTGTTATGAAAAACAAGTAATTACTCAATTATTGATATTAACATTAGGCTAACAATAAAAAATGAAACAATAACTATCTCTTTCATTAGTTTCAAACACATGACACATTTGAATTTAAGCAGCTGGAGTTTAAGAAGAATATTTAAAATTTTCCAAACTGATTTATATTAATGATTTACATTTTAAAAAATAATTATTGCTTATTACAATTTCATTAACAAAACAATACTACATATTGACTAAAGCTATCATATACTTATATAGGCCTATAGAACTAAATTCTTTAAATTTAATTTGGTTTCATGCTAATTACTACTAAAAAATAACTACAGTTACTGAGTTAGACAGATAGACAGGCAGATACTAAGATGGATGGATAGATGATCATTCTTACTCTACTTTCAAATCATCTGGTAATTTGATTTCTACTTGCTTTGGTGTTTAACCTCACTGTTGTTACTTACTAACTTAGTCAAGTGTTAATTGCAATACATTGATATTCGATATCTTCAACATTTCCATAAGTTATAACAGGTTCCTAATTATTAAAAGAAAAACATATTAATTATTTCTGGGGATCTAAACAAAGGATCAATTTTATTTAATTATTTTTAATTCCTAAATGTCTAAATTCCATTTTCTTTTCCATGACAAACCTGTGTGTCTGGAACCGAATGAACTTTCCGTAGTGGTGATGGTTTATTTTGATTATTTCCCATCTTCGAAAAGCATTGACTGGGTTATCTTTTTCTCCTCTTAACGACATTTTTCAATTTAATCTTTAAGAATACAAAGATATGGTTGGAAGCAAAAGTGCTCGGCGCGCCTCATCTTTTTTTTTTTCTTCCTTCTATTTTCTAATAGTCTCACGTTGCTTTTGTCATTCTAGGCTAATTTTAAGAGTTGTGGCTAGCTTTAGTCTGGTAAAGCTTGAATCTCTGGGTGTGGAAGAGTAATAACTTATAAAATACCTCTTCAAAGATAAGAGTTTAAAAATATTAAAAATTAAAGTGCATTTGCCTTTTCTTCTTTGTAAAGTAATAATAACAAATAAATTAAACTTTTTTTTTTCTTTTAGTAACTTGAACTGTGTTGTTTTCAGCCGACGGCATTTAATGTTGGGCCATTTGAGAATTTGTTTTGCATTTCCGATAATTTCATTTTATATCTTTCACAATATTTATTCAGTAATACGATCTTTTGTACTTAACAAGTAAATATTCTACTTTTATTTGAGTAATGTGAGTAAAACAACTTATTTTCGTATGGATAAACGTTCCGCAGAACAGTAGTTATCATCGCCAGAGTTATCTACCACTAGATTCTTGAAGCGCTAAAATTTGTCGTACTTTATTTAATAGGTTTATATTTCCAAACGAACTGATTTAGCAGCGAGATAATGTGCACAATAAATCAAACTTATTCAAATTTCGAAGATCGAGATTGTGGAACCAAACATTGCTGCGTTCATCTATAATTATTGGATGTGAACAAAAGCAGCTTGAATCGGCTTCCAAAACACGCCTGCATTCCTCCCCTATCTCTCTCTCTCTCTGTTTATATAGGCCTATATGTTTCTTTAGAAGTGGGGCTCCAAGAAAAATAACTGCACAATAACATGTCAGTAAATGTATGGACATCCTTGATTTTTTTTTTTAATTTCAGTTTAGATATAGATATTCTGAGCATAAATATATACTATTTCATACCACTTCCTGTGCACCTATTACTACTTTTCTAAAATAAAATAATTTTCGTTTATATGAGAGGGTGATGTTTAGGTCCCTATGTTCGCACAATAAAAATAAGATTTAATGCAACGTGTTGGTGTTTAAGTGATACTCCAACTAATAAGTAGTCTCTATAATAATGTAGACTGAAACCAGTGACTGCTTAAAGATACTATAATCAAGGTGAGACAATATTCCGTTTGGCACAATAAACATGTAAAACCTACGTAAATGATACTGTAACCTGCTTATCAAATTCGAGAGTTAACTCTAATCAGTGAGAACAAGCACGTTTTCGACTTGGATAGTTCTTTTGGGGTCCGACTTCCAAGTGGACGGCTCACTATCGACCACCACCAAATAATTTTAAATTGGGACGTATCCTTTCGATTGTTCTCAGTGCTCATGAATACTGCAGATGTAAGTGATGCGCCCCTCTTGAGAATAATAATGTTTAACTTCAGAGTGTCTGTACTATGAATCATAAATCCAATAAAATGTCAATAAGTTTTATATGATATATTCACCTATAAATTGGATTGTTAAGTATTTTAAAACTGCATTTTGCAATTTCGTAGGGTTTTGTTGTTTGTTTGTTTCTTTGGTTTAGGACTCATTGCCTTTTTTGGTCATTAATAATCTGCCGATTCCTAGAGAAGATTTCTTTCGTCGAGTAGGTTTTCTTTGTTTCTTCGCTTCGGTATATGGTGTTGAGGGTGCTATAAATAGCTTCAGCCTCTTTCTGAGTTTGTGATGTCATACTTACGAAAATTAAAGTACTTATATAAATATTATTTATGGCGACAACCGTGCGACATATGTTTGTGCATACTTTTCGCATCTCAGGAAGTGATGATTATTTTATGGGCAAACGGTATGTGTAGTGTATTGTTAACATGTAGTATATTGTTAACCTCATCAAATTATATCATCAATTGAATCCATGTTATAACTTAATGTCAGCAAATGGGAGAACCGTTATACCCTTAACTTGTGAATAAGTTGGTATTGGGGAGATACTTTAGCTGTGAATTATTAGCGTTAGGGAGAGGGTATTGGGGAGATACTTTAGCTGTGAATTATTAGCGTTTGGGAGAGGGTAACATAGTATCTATGGATTATTTAGTTTTGGAGAGATGGAAATTAGTCCTTCAATTAATTAGCATTAAGGAAGATGGACCGTATTGATTTGTGAATTATTAGTGATAATTAGTTATGTGATAATTAGTTATGATGGGAGGTAATTTGTCTTTGAATAATTTAGTGGTGGGAGGAAAATATTCGACCTGTCAATTATTAGTGCTGGAGTAAAGATAATTTTTATTATTTTTAATATGTAAGACTAAACCTGAAGTATTTAGTGATGGAGACTTCAATTATTTAGTGTTGATAAGCTATACTTCAATTGCTGATTAAGAGAACCTCAACTATGAGAAGATTATTTAGTGTTGATAAGCTATACTTCAATTACTGATTAAGAGAACCTCAACTATGAGAAAATTATTTAGTGTTGAGAAGCTATACTTCAATTACTGATTAAGAGAACCTCAACTATGAGAAGATTATTTAGTCTGGAGAAGGTGAGGTACTTAAATTATTTAATGTTTCTAAGTTTTATTTATTATTGTTATTGGCTATCTTTTCAGCACACTTACAACCTGATAAACGGACTTAGTCGTTTGAACTCGATGGCAATGACACACTTCTGCCATAGCATTGTCATAGCGGCTAAACTTGTAGCTTTGAAACATACGGGTGTTTGTCTTTGGCGGTTAAATGTTGGTTAAAAGGACAAACTTAAACTTGCCATGCAGTCGAACATGCAGTCGAACGTTCATGGGGGGGGGGGGGTCATTTTGATTTCAGCGGACATAGCGTCGGTTGAAGGACAGGTTCGCGTCGTGACTGTCAGACACATACGTCAAGGTCATTAGTTTTTCTGCTTGCATTCAATGTGTCTACTCAAGACGATCACATGTGAACCTCAGGCTTGCCTAAAATCAGTTTATTTTTGTTAACCTAAGTAACAGTAGCGTCGACAACAAATAAAACTATATAAACAAAATGGAGGGCAAGATATATTTTCTCTTTCTTCCTAGATCAGATGATCGGTTGCTTTCAATGTCGACTTCTCACTTGCATGCACTTTCCACTAGACATCTGGTTTCTACGATTTTCAAAGCTGACATAAGTGGGTTTCAGTGACTTATGTAAACACTGCTTTTCTCTCTCTCTCTTACCACAGTTTGATCCTATTTTGTCTAACTGCCACTATGTAGTGATAAGACACGAGAGCCACTTGCAAAGAAAGTATTTTTTATTTATTTATTTTTGTATGTTTCATTCCCACCACCACCACCACCACCACCACCACCACACACACACACACTCCCCATAGCATCAGCTATTTCCCCGAATGCAGTTTCCCAACATCTGTCAATCTTGATGATAGGGGCAAGAGGTGGGATAGCTCTTCCAGATGAAGCCGATTGCACGTTGTTTGTTTTTTATTAATTCTTTTTTCACATTATTTACATAGATATTGGCTGAATAAGTTGCTGACTTTCTTTTTTCTTTTCTTTCTTCGGTCCACTAAACCATTTGTCCGTATTCATTGTTATGCACGGTCGTTGTACAGAGCTACGGTCATATGCTGACCGTTCACACTCACTTACGTACCAACAGCTTGTTAGTACCGGTAGGTACAATTTAAAAGAAATCAGAATCGATAAGGATACTAATAGTTATAAAATTAAAACCAATGGAGAGAGAGGGAGAGAAGACTTTCATTTTTATTATTTAATCAGAGGTGAATTTATGTTTAAGCAATTAACTGTGAAATATTTGATTGGTATTGAAAATTATGGGGGAAATTTATTTCGAGATTAATTATCAGTTTTGCATATGTCTTTATGCTTTTTAATATTTTTTTATATTTTCTTTCATAACTCTTAATTTTAAGTTCGTTTAGTTATTTATTAAAACGACGTATATATTTCTTTGTACAGTTTATGATTTTGTGTTGGGGTGTTCGCGTGTGTGTGTGTGTGTGTGTGTGTGTGTGTGTGTGTGTGTGTGTGTGTGTGTGTGTGTGTGTGCGCGCGTGTGTGTGTGTGTGTGTGTGTGTGTGTGTGTGTGTGTGTGTGTGTGTGTGTGTGTGTGTGTGTGTGTGTGTGTGTGTGTGTGTGTGTGTATACAAAACAGGAATATCCAGGTGTAAACGGAGGAATGACGTCATACTTTTTTGTATGCACATTTCATTATTTATGTACATTAAGGGGATATTAAATTCCTGAGATGATATGCATACTTAAATCAGTTAAATCGCATGTGACAGTAATCGAATGGAGGAGATTGGCAAAACATTTGTTTGCTTGAATAGTGTTGTATTTGCGCACTAGTGCTAAAAGTTAAACAACAAGCAGCGGTTTCTAAATGTCATTACGCTTTCTTATTATGTTTATTTAAATAAGATTTCTGTGAGCAGAAGAAAACCATACCAAATTATCGGTACCAGTAAAATCCTCTACATGTTTCATCTTTTATTCATTATAACTAGCCAATCGAAGGTGAGGTCGTGGTCTGTTCAGGTTATTGTTTCACTTATAGGCCTAATCAAAACTGTAAATCAGTAATATTTAAAGAGGAAACATATATTGACCCAATACACATCAATTTTTTTTGTGCCTCAATTCCATCAAAATAGTGCAGCAATGCCATATTAATCAACGATTGAACGACGTGGTACTTTTTATTTATGGGAAGTGTTTATTTTGCACTACACTGAAGGTACTGTATGAAATATAATGGCTTATATAGCCCATACACCCCCCTCCTCATAAAATAGACTACACCCCTTACAAACTCCTCCTCATAAAATAGACTACACCCCATACACACTCCTCCTCATAAAATAGACTACACCCCATACACACCCCTCCTCATAAAATAGACTACACCCCATACACACCTCATAAAATAGACTACACCCCATACACACCTCATAAAATAGACTACACCCCATACACACCTCATAAAATAGACTACATCCCATACACATCCCTCATAAAATAGACTACACGAAACCTACCTTCTAAAAAGGCAGTCCCTTGTCTCTCGGGCTGGAAACGTATCTGAATATTCCACACTACTAACTAAATTAACCAATTAAAGCGCAGGTCAGCCACGTGAACGATTGTACCAGAAACTCACCTGTAATTCATTAGTCGAAAGTAGCTGACCATTGAGACAACACATATTTTGGCTCCCAGTGTTTTAACAAAGTATAATCATACTACTAACCTTATCACCAATTATATTATCAACACAGCAGGAAACCAGCCTCTCTCTCTCTCTCTCTCTCTCTCTCTCTCTCTCTCTCTCTCTCTCTCTATATATATATATATATATATATATATATATATATATCAGTATATATCACTACTGAAGGTATGTGGTTTGCTTGCCTAACTAATATTGCATTCACGTTTATCTCTTGACATTAACTATATTTTATAGTGTAATATTTTGCTTCTGATATTAAAATGTATGATGACCAAGAGTGTTCTGTCAGAGAACACATTAAGATGATTTCTTAGCTCATGTGTATTTTACTGGCAGACTGACACCTTTTCTGAAACTTTATCTGAGATTTGATCAACGAGCCTTGTGAACCTTGAAATAACACCAGAACAGAAACACTTTACCCTGGATGTTGACTTCTACAAGTATGCACTGCAAAGCAACACCAGAGCAGAACAAACCACAAGTTCAACGGATCAAATGCATGTCTGCTAACAACATTCACTGAGATCCTAGATAGCACATTGGGATATCCTAAAGTTATGTAATTATTTGTAATTATTAATGTAATTACTTATGTAAGTAAAAAACTGCACAGCTTCAGTCAAGATGCAATCAAATTAACTCAAACCTTAATCAAAGTACTGTTAGAGTTCACTCAGAAACATTCAGTATTCTCTTGTAAACTCATTTATAGTTTGCTCATATGAAGGAACCAATTAACTACTACAGTGCCATAGGACTCAAAATTAACATTCTTTTATGACACCACATGGTCATGGTTAAGCACTATAATTATTTTATAAACTCTAGCTGTAACTATTGAACTATTTGCTACATGTAACCATGCTGTCTTAAATTATTTCTTGTTGAATTCATTTATTGTTGATACTTAGACCACTCATGTTAGCATGACTCACATGTTATATGTTGTAGTCTATCATCTGTATTTACTTATTATCCTGGCTGTATTATCATTTGGCTTGAGCTATCTGCTAGAACTACCATTCTTCTATTCTACCTTGCAGATTATTAGTAGGATGCTTATCATGGCTTCACCCCCTTTTTGGACCAGTTCTTGCAGAGATATTTCCTATTCCCTCTGCCGTCCCCTTTTCCAATGATTTCACTACAGTCTCTACTTCTTCTCGAAAGATGGGTAGTTGTCAGTGTTGGTCACTTGTGGGGTATGTCTGTAGGTCTGTGGTTGTATAGGTCTGAGCAGTATTCTGTCCATCTCTTAAGAATGTCTTGATCTTCTGTAAGACAATTCCCTCCACTATCTTGAATGGTGGAGGAGCATTCTTGTTTTACACTGGTCAGGTATTTTACCAGTTGGTATGCATTTTTGCTATTATTTTTCTTTATATTATTTTCTATATCTTTACACTAGTCTTCAATCCATGTCACCTTTGCCTTTTCATGCTTTTCTTGATAATCTGGTTGATTTCCTGTATTGTTTTGCTCCTTCTACTTCTGATTTCTTCTTCTTTAGATATCAATGCTTGTCACACAGATCAAAGATGTCAGCTGTAACCCAAGGTTTCTTTGCTCGTCTATGTTTGCCAAGGATCTCATTGACTGTTTGGATCACTGTGGTGTTAAACATATTAATCAATGTGTCAGCGCTTGTGTTCTCTGCACTAAGAAGTAAGAGTGGTGCAAATTTTCCTCCTATCTTTGCTTGGAAGGCTTCTGATACCACTGGGTCTTTTAGCTTGTCAAAGTTGAACTTGATTCTTGTGGGGCCTTGCTTGTTGACTTTCTTTAGATGTGGCTAGATGGTCATCATCACTAAGTCATGGTCATTTCCAATGTCTGCTCCTGGGAAGCTTCTTATCTTGGCAATGTTTACACTGGTATGGAAATGCCTCTTCACCAAGATTTGGCAGACAGAGGAATGGCCAACACCATGGACTCATAATAACCCTCAAGGCAATTTGCAGCAATGTCAGAACTATCATATGTCTTATATGCCACCCAAGCAAAGTCCTGCTAAAGATCATATTAAACAGACTGAAGCCGCAGGCAGAGGAAATCATAGCTGAAGAACAGACATGCTTCATACCAGGGTGAAGCACAACTGAACATATTTTTAATATGAGACTGCTATGTGAGAAGTACCTTCAACACCAACAAGACCTTTTTCATGTCTTTGTAGATTTTAAGAAGGTGTTTGACAGGGTATGGCATGCAGCCCTTTGGTCCACCATGAAGCTGCACAACATCCATGCCAACCTGATCAAAGTCATAGAAAGCCTTTACAGCAAAGCCACCAGCGCAGTCTGCTTCAACGGCCAAATAGGAGATTGTTCAGGACAACAGTGGGAGTCAGACAAGGCTGCTTACTTTTGCCTATTATCTTCAACATCTTCTTTGAAAGACTCATGACAGATGCTCTGGAAGACCATGAAGAAACTGTCATTGGAGGCAGAACAATAATGAACTTACACTTTGTTGATGACATCAATGACCTTGCAGGAAATGAGGAGCTAGCTCAGTTGGTGGAAAAATTGGACAGGACAAGACCAAATTGATAACCAACAACACCAGTGGCATTGTCAATGACATAATGATTGGTGATCAGAAACTACAAATAGTTAATAAATTCAAGTACTTAGAAGCCATCGTGACAGACGAGGGATCAAAACCTGAAATACTGTCCAGGATTGAGCTGACAATAACATCAATGGCAAGGCTGAAGACAGAAACATCTCGGTCAGCTCAAAGATCAGACTGATGTGCTCCTTGGTTGTATCTGTGTTTTTATATGCCTGTGAGTCATGGACCCTTACAGCAGATCTCGAAATGAGGATACGAGCTACTGAAATGAGATTGTTTTGAAGGTTGCTTGGCATTTTGTATAGAGATCATGTCATAAATGAGAAAATGGAAAAGGGAATTAGGCAAGTCATTGGGCCCTATGAAGAGCTATTGGCCATTGTGAAAAAACGCAAAATGAAATTGTATGGGCATGACACACGATCAACAGGGTTTGCCAAGACAATCATGCAAGGTACTGTGCAGGGAGGGCGAAGGAGAGAAAGACAGAGGAAAAGATGGGAGGATAACATTTCAGAGTGGACAGATGAAACTGAGCAATACAGTAAGATTATCAGAGAACAGAATGGAATGGAGGAAACTGGTTGTGAGGCCATCAGTGGTATCCCAACGGTCGACAAGTCTAAGGGATAGATAGATAGATTCTACATTGTCTAACATTCATCTTTCTAACACATGTGGCCAGCCAGAAGGTGTGTTTTGAGGATTAGCCAAAGGTTAAGGATAGCCCATCTCTCATCAAAACGTCACACTGTCGTTATACATAATTCATCATAAAGGATGAATGACTGAAATAATACAATGGTAAATGTAAAAGGGAATCAGATATGTTCTTTATTTAGCTACTGAAAACTTACTTAATAAACCCAACGTATCTTTCTGACTGTTAAATAAGCGGCATTAGCACACCCTTAGCATTAAGTTGATTAACACAACACCTACATGTTACTAAGGTTGCATTGGTCAGGAGGTTTGGCAGCCACGTTTACACTAAGCAGCACCAGTACTCTATTCTTTCCTTTGTTTTTGAAAGATGCTTGAACAAGTTTGATAACCTTCTCGTGCTATTTAGACGTAAAGATTCCAATAATTCCTTTTCTGAGTAACACAATTTATGGAATCATTAGGTTTCCATACTATTTTGCGGTGTGCTAATTTTAGCTCCATACTAGCAGGCCCATCGCACACAAGAAATTCACGCGGCGCATACTGTCGCGTTTAGTCTGGCACGTCTGGTTAGCGGGAAGTAACTCAGTTGGTATCGTCTGCAGCGTCGTCAGTCGCCGGTTGGCTGCGTGACGGCATGGCGCACAAGTTGACAGATCTTCTAGGAGACACGTTGATTCGAAGTAATGGAGAAAAAGTTCAAACAAAGTCTCTGTGCGGGAAGGAGAAGATTGTGGGACTGTACTTTGCAGCAGAGTGGTGCCCTCCTTGCAAAAGTTTTTCTCCGAAACTTGTGGAATTTTACAAAAACTTAAAAAATGGAGTAGCTCGGCCAGGAGTGGGAGCTTTCGAAATTGTTTATGTTAGCTGGGACAAAGATGAGGATGGATTTCGAGAATCAATTGGTTCCATGCCTTGGATTTCCTTACCGTATGTTGCTAAAGACAAAAAGGTAAGTGGAATTTGACGTTAGACCTGATGTCTCTTGAAATTCATTAATTTTACTACCATCGGTTTGTCATTATGTTGGAGCTCATGTAGTTTTCTGTTGTTTTTTTTTCTTTTCATGCTTTCTCGGCAAGCGTCCCACATAGGCAAAAGAGTTTAGGACGCCGGTTGAGGTGTTTCTTGTTATAGGTTGAAATGTGTGTGTGTGTGTGTGTGTGTGTGTGTGTGTGTGTGTGCGTGTGTGTGTGGTAAAACTTGACACAACTAGTGTACTGATTGAGTGCAGGCCTACATTTTATTCCTAGTTACAGATTTGTTTGGGTCAGTTTATTGGAATTATTATAAAATCTTCTAGTTCTACTGTTAGGCGCTTTGAACACGATTATCATTACTGTTTAGTAGGCCTAAAGGCTTATTTATCTTCCGATGCAGTAAGAATAAATCCTTGACGTATAAGCTTTATTATGTACAAAATCCAGATAAATATCTTCAAACCATTTCCCCGTTAACTGATTTCGTTTGTTTTAATTTTTGGTTTGTGTGCTTTTATTTTTAACTCGAGGGTTTCCCCCAAAGAAATGTAGGCCCAATGTTACACAGGCCTATATATAAGCACTAATATCCAGTGTTCAATATGAACAGTCAAGAATTTAAAGAACTTATAACTAAATTCATCAGTAATGAGTAGTGTACGAGATTCAGTCATAAGTATTACTTGTAGTTGTATTTGATTCAAATTTATTTACAAATACCTTAGGCCCTACAGTTATATTTATCATAATGGCTTTGACGTTATACTAAAGATTTGACTGGTACAAAGATATTATGCCTATGTTAATAATATAACTTATGTGTATTAATAATATATTGCCAGGCAGAAGGAAGCTTATTACTATATTAGTATTATTAGTCTGAGCTGCGCGAAAACATTTTTATCAGTGCAAACGGCTGCTGCGGTACTCCTTTCACTCAGTTTCAGCTGATGCCTTCTCGCGTAGTTATACACGTTGTCATCTTATGTTGGTTATTCTAGATGAGATATGCAAATTATTTTTAGTAATAAATTTATCCAGGCTCACAAAGAAATGCGTGCCAACTGCTACTGAATATATGTGATTCATTTCTTGCCAGACTAGTTAGGTCACGCTGATCCTAACTACGTAATCGGTACCTCCTACACCCACAAGAGCTGTACACAAGTCTGCACCGAAATGCAGCAAAGAGGTTCTTTTTAAAATACATGTATATATATTGCTGCTATTGCTGAGAGGATGTGGTGGGGAAAGTGATTTTTTTTTTTAAAAGTCCACTTTCCACAAAGCCACATTCAATCATTACGTGTGAGAGTACACATACACAAACGCCCTCATGCTTATGTTCATTGTCTTCAGTGCACAAGTGCTGAAGATGTTTTCCCAGCCTTAACTTTACATAGTATTACTTTCTATTTATGTAAATTATATTTATCCACTTAGTAAATAAATTGTACACATACTATTATTTATTAAATTAATATATTTGCCTTATAAATATAACTTTTATTTGCTTTCAAGAATATAAATATCACAATTAGGCTTATTTTATATATTAAAAACATTATTTTTATTTAAATAGATACTTTGTTTATTACATAATATTATCATTTATGTTGAGAAAAATATAGCTTCTTCTTTAATGATGACTAATAATTCATTAGGGGATTCATTGTGTATTGTTATATTATCTATAGTTTTCTTTAGTACTTAGTAGTTTGTATATTATATAGGCTATATTTATTGTATTTGTACTTGGACTTTTAATAATTAATTCAAACAGTGTATTGCTATTACTTTTTGTTATTAGTAATGCAATAAAAGTATGTGCAAAATGTCAAAATTAATAAACTTTTTTTTTCAGGGTAGCATGCTTTATAGTTAATGTTTAACTTAAGATTTCTTGGACTTAATCAATAATTCAATATGCTTCTAAAAATTATTTGAATATATTTAAACTCTTTTATTTTTGAACATTTGTGTGTATGTGTGGAAAAAACAATTTGCCATGAAAATTACAAGAGGAGAAATGGTGCAAATTACTTAATTAGGTAAACTTAACTCTCATTCTCAAGCAGGTATAATTGAAAAAAAAAAGTTGTTCAGATGAATTAATCCATACCATCAGGCTTCACCTACATAAATTATTCAAAATATGAATTTTTTTGTCACAGTAGAAACAAAATATCTTTATATACATTTATTAAAGAGTTAGAATTATTCAGTTATTATATTAATAATAATATATTATAAAATACGTTCTAATTTTTTCTATGAATAGTAAATAAACTATGAAAGATGGAGGATTCTTACCATGATCCTAGAAATAATGTGAAGATTGCTGTGATACTGAAAATTATAGGTCTCTTTAGCTATTTTTTCCAAAGAGTACCAAGTGCTCATACTCATAGTCATAATCACAACCACTTAACTAAAAATTCCTGATTTAGGGAGTAGGTGGGGATTGTTTGAGTTAAATACCAGTGGCCAAGTCTGGACTTAAAAACTGAATCTTCTGTATGCAAGGCAAACATCTTTACTCCAAGCCTCCAAACTTATTTATAATTGATAATATATATATAATTATATGGCACATTCTATGGGCAAGTGTACCACGAAGGGTGGGCCCATTTGAAATGTGTTTTCTTACAAATAACGCAATGAAATGTCACTATTATTAGTATTAATATTCTATATACTCAGAATTGATGTGAGAGATACATAAGATGAATGAATATGTGTTTATTTATTTTGTAATTATTAGTACATGTAATAAAATAGTATAAATTCATTTTGAACTGAAAAATGGCACCTTTTTGTGACATGCAGACAATAGCCATTTTCTTCAATTTTTATTGCTATAAATAATCCAACATATTTACCGTATCAAGGTTTTCTTAGAAGTGATAATACATTAATGATTAAAGCAACATTCAGTATTCCTTTTAATTTTTATTGGCAAACAGTCACTTTTGTGAAGAAATAATACATGTACATGTATTTTAAAAACTATATAACAGCCTTATTTTTTTTAGTAATACTTAATTTCCCCCTAAATCTGATCCAAAGCTTGTATTCATTTACCATACATTGAAATGTCAGACAAAAATGCCATGTGCTTTTTAAATAATTCATTTACATGAAGTATGCATATGCTAATGTTTTTCAAATTTATTTGTTATATTCAGCTTTAGGAGAACTAATTTGACTTTGATTATTTTTAACACGACACAGTGGAATTAATAAATTTGTAAATATAAAATAATGACAATAATATTGTGAACTACTCTTAGTCTTACATTTTTCAAAGGTGCCATATTCTGGAAATTTAACTCCATGTCATTTTGTCTTTGGAGTGATGAGTTTAAGTACCAATTAAAAAAACAACAACTTTCATTTCCATTAAGATCACCTGTTAGTGTTACAACAGTAAAGTCTGGAACATTTTCGCAATCATCGACATTTCCAATCAGCTAAGGTTTCTGATGATCTTGATATGTTTTTATTAAATTGATTAACATTGTAAATAGCTAACATATTTAAAGTTTCACAGGCTTTTAAAGGCTAACAATAGCTCTGTGTATGTTTTAAAATCTAGTATTACTAGTAAGCATAGAAAAATCTGTGAATTATGTTAAAGAATATAAACATCACAATTATTATATATTACACACAAACCTCGGTTTTCTTATGCCCTAGTTTTCATATAATTTGGTTTTCGATGACTTTTTTCATCAAAATTTTGTCCCAGTTTTTGTACAGTTGAAAATGTATATATCAAACTCGTCTGCCTGCCCATGTGACTTGGCCACTCATTTCCCAGAACTGAGCACCACACAAAGCATCCCATGTGTTCGTGACTCAGTTTGCCTTTGTTTTTCCTTGAGTGAGCACCACCCTTTGTGTTCATCCGAAACATTTTGTAATAATCCATTGTTTTTTGTGCTTGTTTATTGAGTGCCACTGGTAAATAAGCCACCATGAAGTCAAAGAAAGTTCTGAGCGCCAGCCCTTTGATAAAGAAGGTGAGAAACACAATAGAATTCAAGAAAGAACTTGTGGCAAAGTACGAAAGTGGGGTTTGCGTGGTGGATCTCGCCAGGATGTATGGGAAGTCTGCATCAATAATCAGCTTCATCCTGGTGAAGAAAAAAGAAATCAAGGAAGCTGATGTTGTGAAAGGGTAAATGTGCTAACGAAACAGAGATTGCAAACACTAAAACAGTTGAAGATGTTGAGAAGTTGTTGTTGGTGTGGATCATTGAAAAACAGTTAGCAGGAGGTGTTTCAGAGGTGATAATTTGCGAAAAGTCAAGGCTGTTGCAGGCTGATTTTGCAAAGAAAATGCCTGGAACGAATGCTGCATTTAACTTTTTAAGGCCAGCAGAGGCTGGTTTGACAAATTTAAGAAGCAAACTGGTATACACAGTGTGGTAAGGCATGGCGAGGCTGCAAGTTCGGACAAAAGTGGGGCTGAAAAATTTGTGGATGAATTCAAGGAGTACATAGAGGCTGTAGGATTCCTCCCCCAACAAGTCTTCATTTGTGATGCAACAGGCCTCTTTTGGAAGAAAATGACAAAGATCTACATCATGCAGGAGGAAAAGGCACTGCCAGGACACAAGCCTATGTAGGATAGGCTAACTCTTTATTCTGTGGTTACGCTAGTGGGGATTTAAAAGTGAAGCCTTTACTGGTGTATCACTCTGAAAAACCCTGAGTGTTCAAGAAAAAGTTGAAAAACAATGTCATCAAGAGTAAATCATGTGTGAAGTGGAAGGCTAACAATAAGGCATGGGTCATAAGGCAAATTTTCATTGAGTGGGTCAATGAAGTGTTTGGCCTGAGTGTGAAGAAATACTTCCTGGAAAATCAATTGCCACTCAAGTGCCTCTGGTAATGGACAATGCTCCTGCTCATCCTCTGAGCTTGGGAAGACCAATTGTTGGAGGAGTTTAGTTCTTGCTCCCTAATACCACTCCTCTCATCCAGCCCATGGACCAGCAGGTCCTTTCAAACTTAAAAAAGCTCTACACCAAAGCATTGTTTCAGGTGCTTTGAAGTAACTTTGGACACTGAATTGACCCTAAGAGAGTTCTGGAGGAATCACTTCAACATCCTCAATTGCATAAGCCTTATAGATAAGGCTTGACTGGGAGTGACTTCCAGGACGATGAACTCTGCTTGGAGAAAACTGTGGCCATAATGTGTCCTCACGAAGGATTTGAAGGGTTTGAGGCTGACCCATATGACCCTCTGCCTGTTGTGGAATCTATTATGTCTTTGGGGAAGTCCATGTGGTTGGATGTGAATGACCAGGATGTGAAAGAGTTGATGGATGACCACAGGGAAGAGCTGCAAGACCTTCAACTGGAACTGCAGCAGATAGCAGCTGAGGAAATTGCTTCAGAGGGGAGAATGTGCCTTCTTCAGTGATTAAAGATGTGCACACATAAAAACTATTTCCATAAGAATTTTTTTTACACATCAATAAAATAAGTCCCCAAAACTGATACATTTCAGTCACCTCTGTATCACGCCACTGTTTGATAATGATAGAGACGAAGTTAGAAAGATTTGCACGCGATCGATAGTAGATCTGCGGCATAAGTATTCGTGAACTCGACAATTTTTTGCACAAAATTCACTGGTAAAAATGCTTCCAGAATATCAACTTCTCCAGTATTTTCTGCAAATGGCATTTGTATTTCACTATTTCCTGCAAAAGCATGTGGCTTTTCCATGCACGTAACAGACGCCGCCGCCACGCTTTGACACGACCGGTTTTCAGTTTTCGTAGTGCTGGCCTTGAGGTCAAATGCGTCTAAAATTTCAATAGGGGCTGGTTGAACATTTTTATTTTCTGATATTTGTGATAAGAAATCAGATTCATCTAAAATGAATCAAATTCTGACCCAGCTGTGGCTTCAAACTGTGAGTCTGAAAACAACGAAACTTGCTAATGGAGATCAACACAAAATGTCTGCGCGTCTTCACAAAGACAGTGGGTTGTATTGAAAAAGCCACCAATTCAAGCTCATTAGCATACTTATTATAAGTATCCAAGGATAAAATTTATAACAGATTGGGTGCGGAAGCCAATCATATCTTTCAATTTTTCTGATTGGTTATTTTTAATGAATGGTTTCATGAATGAATGAACAACATGCACGTATCCGTAAGCCTGTGACACACCGTGGAACGCAGTCAAGGGCTCAGTCACTTCTGGTTGTGACATAACTTGACACCCAGACTGCGAACGGGTTAACAAAAACATGCTTTTTAATTTTACCTATTTCAAACTCCTACAACACAACATTTTATAATTTTTCTTTTTCTTATGTTTTTATATGAGCTTTGGGCCCTGTTGTAGACTTTAACATTTAAAATAATTAGATTTAATTCACTTTATTTTTTTTTGCATTTAATGTCACAAAATGGTGCCCTTGCTCAGAGATTGAGAGAATGAGCCTTTGCCCTTAGTTATATCAGTTTTGTTTCAAGCTAAAGTTGTGGGAAAATAAGTAAAGTTCTTTGGAGTTAAATCCTCATCATCAGCTAATAGTAATAGAACATAAATTGTAGACAACATGGAATCATTATTTTCATGGTAGAAAAATAAGAAAACTATATATATATAAATACATATATTAAAGAGATTTTTGCTTTTAAAAAAAAAATATGTTGTTAATTATATAGGACTGAATATTCTTGACATGAACAAAAATAATGTGAAAATTGCGTAGCAATTTACAGGTGCTTAACTGTTATTTGGTAATCTCATTTATCTCCCCCCATATTTTAAAACTTATTAAATGAAGATAGATGAAGTATGAACTATACATAAATCTGAATAAATGGTTTTACTTCTAACATAAAGGATATAATATTGTTCGTAAAAAATGCCACTGGATAGTCAAAATCTTTAAAAGTTAATTTATCATATTTAGAGACAAGTATTATGATTAGAGTATAAGTAAAGTAAAAATAGCATTTTCAAATAATATTAATAAGGCTAGAAAAGCTTAATAACTTTTCTTTTTTAAATATTGGTAGTCTCTTTATTATCAGTGAAAATGTTGAACTGTTCATTGTTCTAATTTGAAGTTTTCAATCCAGTCCATTAAATATAGCTTTTATTCAGCACTGTTAGTTTATCAAAGTTAAAGATATATTAATATAATACATTTTTTCCACCACACAAACTGTTACAGTGTTAGTGTTTATCAGTCATTCTAAGAAAGCTATCTAATAATCTAGATATTTATTTTTCATCTGCATGAATAGAATTGTCTCTTCTACAACAGTGTTCTTCAGGCTACATTTGTAAATCCATGTATTTATGCTATATATATATACTTCTTATATATTGTCATATTGCATGTTCATCATTCATTTCATTGTGGTATATTATCATTAGTTTTCTTGTATGATTTTAGTATTAGTACAAAGACTTATTGTAAAGCAGTAAAGAGTTTTGCAGTCCTGACAGTATTCTACAATAATACTTAATAGCACAACACACACATCTCACATGATACTTTGACAGCTTTGCATTCCATGATTGTGTCAATAGAAATCTTACATTGACTGAAAGCTATTTTGTTTTTTGTACTGTGACGTTCTAAGTAACATTGTATTAATATGATTTATGTTTTCTGTACAAATGTATGCCATTTATGGCTGGAAAACCAAAGTAAATGTAGTCAGTCATTGATCTCAATATTATCACAGAAAGAAAGCAATGAAGTCATTAGTAATGTCATCTCTTTCCACCCTCGCATCTCATTCTTTCGTAATCATATTAAATGTAGTTATGTACATAATTTGCTCAACAGACGGCCTCTTAGCTCAAATATTTTGTCATTAAATGACTGTTTACGAATAATTATGTTGCAGTATTTTTTTTTTAATCGATTCTTTTGTGATCTATCCTGTGTTCGCTTGTCTTCTTTACCTAGTTCAGTAATTTGGACATCCAGTATTATGGCTTTTGACTTCAAATTGTGCCTGATGCAGCGGACAATACCTGCACAGTAGTATGAGCCCAGCTTAGCGTTTTCGTATTCATTTCACAGTCTGTTCCCTATTCGTGCAATTATGTGTTCCCCAGACCCTCGCGTAAACGAACATGATTTTCCTATGAAACACATAAGTAGGTACATGTACACATTCACAATCTCGAGACACAGGAGCAGTTAGTTTGAGTTTGACGTCCGTACAGCGCGACTAACAACTAAAAGACTGAAAATGCGAGAATCGGCATCTCGTAAGTTGGTGACTCATCTCGCTCTGCTTTTCAGATTATCTCGGGTCGCGTAACGTCGAGTTTGGCGCGTAAATAAAACCTAAATGTTGCGCACGTAAATTCGAGTAAACGTAGATCGCGTAAACAGAGAAACTAAGTAGGTCTATTGCCCTTCTTCTTTCTTGTTTCTGAAAATAAATTATGATGACTCTTTTTGAATGAAGATGTTCATATATCAGTCTGATTTTTTCCCCCTATAACTATTCCTTACCCAGTGACGTAACTACTGCCCCTGCAGTCTCCCACTGTGCTTGGGGGTAGTTGAAATTTGAAAATGTACACATGATAAAGTTTTCTCAGAGCAGAGAGAGAGTGGAAAATGAGCGGAGGGGGCATTTTAATTCTTTTTTTCGTTGAGGGGTCAGCACTCGAAGTCGAAGTGCAGTACTGTCTTTACCAAACCATTCATATAGCATTGCTTGAAGTTTGTGTACTGTACTTAGTTAAGCTCGACATTGAGTCGCCGAACCAGTCAGCGGCTTATAAAGTGGCCTCCTGTTGAAAGACTTGGATTTGAAAGATTAGACAGTGCCTTACTACAATACTAGTACTGCAGTATGATTGCACTTTTCATTCAGTTAAAAGACAAGCGCCATCAAGTAACGCAGAGCTATATCGTATCGTACTCGGCGGTCATCATATTCATAGCTTGCACGTCGTAATTAGCAATTTTACTTTAACCGCGGGTTTCTCCGTTTGATAAGTATTAAGACTTTGGTGCACTCCTGCTAGTTTGGTTCATGACTACACTGCAATCAAAGATTGCTAGACAGTGAAAGAATAATCTTGGTCAGGAGTAGGTGGGGTTGACAGGTCTAACAAATATAGCATTCTTGGTTGATTTAACCGGGTACAATGAAGTAGTACTTGCTTGTTGTGGCATCAGTGCGTTTTATGAAGCACAAGGGTATATGTATATAACTAAGTAAAACGCCTTGGATTATAATTCAGCGTTCGTAGATTCAGTCGATCTTGTGTTTAGCGAGTGTCTGGTTTATTTTGAATAATTATGCCTTGTAGTCTGGTTGACAGTAAAATTATTCAAAATAAACCAGACACTCGCTAAACACAAGATCGACGACTGAATCTACGAACGCTGAATTATAATCCAAATAATAATATTATTTCTGCATAAAGCAGTTTCTAGCATTTCATTTTCGAAATCAACGATCTTTGGGAGCCGTTCGTTAAGATCCAGCCAGCTTCGGAGAATCAATTTTCTTAACAGTTACGAAGTCAGAGAGTTTTTATTTACAGAATTCTAGTTAATATTTTCTTTTCTTTTCCTTTTAATTTTTATTTTCGTTGTGCTTTAAAATGGTTAAAAGACCATACCGGCCTCTTCTACTTCTTTTGAAATATACGGCCATGGAAAGGGATGAAGAGAGGTTCTTATCGTTATTATTTATGTTCCTGCCTAGATTGTGCGATTTTTCAGAGTGCACTGTATTAGATATCGGAAAAATTTCACCTTGGAATTTGGCAAAGCGGTTTGCACACCTGCCATATTACATATGCGAAAGCTGATTTCCATGCAATACTGTATTTGTTAGCAATAGAGCCACTTTCTGAACACGTCTGACTGTGTGCTGGTGTGCGTGTGTATCATCTATGTTTATCTCCCTGTGTGTGTGTGTGCGCGCGCGTTTATTGGTTCAATGGTGTTTGCTTATAACTAACTAAACTTGTACCTAAATGTCGAGGTATATGTACTTCACTGCTTTATGCTGAACAGCTGCTTAAAAACATTGACACTAAAGAGAGAATCTTTCATATTTTGTTAATTAAGCAGTGGGTCACACGCACACACGAACAGCGTGAGAGAGTGAACAGGTGCCCTGAATAGAAATGTAGTAAAACTGCCACATCGTTTGCAATTATTATCCAAAACTGCTGATATACACAGCATAATCACACACGCATGCGATTCTAAACAAGCAGCTAATCACACCTAGTCCCAGCATTAGTCGGTTATAAGGCAGGCATTGCTGAGTCATACTGTGCACTGAACGAAACAATTGTTCGAATTAATAAGCCAGCTTTCGCTAACCAACTGTGGCACAGTCTCAGACTTTCGTGCTCTGCGTCACAACTGTTAGTTTTACAAGCGCTTGATCGTCTGCTGGGCATATGCTTCCAGATAATCGATTCATGCTATTACAATAATTGTATTCTTGTTTGGGGTCAAATTTAAACGTGAAATTTTCAGTTTCTAGCATAGTCAACAGAGTGATATATTATAAATATACATGTTCAATTCTGCACACCAAAATTTAAACAGTATTTGATGATGAACATATATTTTTAAAAAAAATGTAATATTAATAATTAGGAAATTCTCTCTCATATAGTATATAAACATGGGATATTCATTTTCTGGCGTTTTTTTTTAAATATAAAAAAGAACCAAACAACAACAAATGTGTATATTCTTACAGTACACTTTAATCAATATTTTACAGAGAGAGAAAAATTAAAAAATAAGTTTGGTTTAGAATTGGGATGTATAACTTAAAACTGATAATGGGATAGTAGTATCGATAAAGTGCAGACTTAAAATTAATAAAAATGCAGACTATTACCGTGTTCCTCTTAAATAATTACATGAATTACATTTTTTTTTTTTTTTTTTTTTGCACATGAACATAAATGTCACTGCAAACTTGCAGAATGATTACTGGAATTCACATTTGGACTAATGAATAATAATTTACTACTGGAACTTGGAAGTGACTTTTAGATAATAACTTCTACTGGAAGTGACTGCTGGCTAATAACTTCTACTAGAACTGTAGAAGTGACATCTGGACTAACAGTTTATAGATGCTATTTTGATTATCACAAGATTTACTGTCCAATAGAGCAGCCAATAACCAACTGCTTCGACAATATCCTTAACACATTTGAAATTTGACTGCTAGTATTGCTATTTGTGCATTATTTTTAATTAATTATAATCTGTGGGAGCAAAACATGAGAATGAAAATCTGAAAAATGTTTTTTCTACAGTATAATTTTACATGATTAATGAATATGGTAATAAAAAATAATACATGTCACGCGTTTGCTAACAACAATCCGACGAGAGAAAATTACTGTTAGCTTTAACTCCATGGTTTATGCATCTGGTCGAATGTTCAATACCGACTCTAAATAAATCTTCAGATGTTTGGATGTGATTTCAATCTTCTCGCTACGTCAAAGGGCTGTGAATTATAATTGCAGCTGAAGGAAATACTACACAATTATTTGTTCCGTCTTCAAGCCATAACTGTCGAGTGCTTCCTTCAAGGAATTTGTCTCTCCCACCCCTCCACTTTGACAACAAATCGGGCAACATAAAAAAATTTCCAAATTCAATTAATTACATCAAGAAATATATAAAATATACATATACCAAGAAAGTAAACCATTAATTGCTACTTGCTAGACCATTGAGATTGTCAGAGACTTACATGAATGGATGAATGCCTTCAGCAGAGCTTTTATTTCACTAAAAATGCAAGGTATTATAATAATTTAATATATAAAGTATATGCTATATAGTATTATCATGAATGATGTTTTAATTAAATGCAGTTGGACAATTGCCAGTTTTGATTTTTGGAACTCATTAAGTAATTTAAAATATAATCTCTGTTCATACCATCACCACCACCATCGCATACACCACCTCATCTTCAAGAACAGTGCTTTTTAAGAATACATAATTAATATCATTGTGCACCAGTATTCATTTGTATATTGCATTAGTGTATGGAATATGCATAAATAATAATCTTTAATACCATTTCTGGGGTTGGTACCAAATTTAATTAAACTGTTAGTTGGAGTAATAAAAAATGAAATACAAATTGTGAAGATGAAAGGCAGGTTTAAATGTATTAATACACTTTTCTGCCACTGGTAGTGGTACAAAAAGTATGCTCCCCGTGATTAAAAAAATTCTTTCTACACAGAAAGTGCTACAGGTTAAGCCATTTTTACTGTTTTCTTATGTGTTAACAAAAGATCATAACATTAACAAATAACAGGCATTTTTTTCTTTTTAACTTGAGATAAAAACATTGCTTCTTTTCATCTGCACTTGAAACTGTTGAGTGCTAGCAGACAGTGAGACAGACGCTGGAGCACAAGATAACTCCAGTGAGAGAATTTATGTTTATACATGAATAGAAGTGGCAGGCCCAAGCAAGAGTAAAGGCTATTTAACGAAGGAGTTGGTTGATGATTGATGAAGTTAGTACACTAGGCTGGAGCCATGTTGTTGTAGATGCCACCCTTGACTTGTTTTGATGTTGTATTTGTAACATGCTATTGCACCTCATTCATATAAATTATAATAGATTTTGATGAAGCATGATTCATTGTACTGACCGATAGATTTGTTGTAATGTTGACATGCTCATCATCATCAATGCCCTTTGGGGGCATTATGCTGCTGTCATAAATACAAGTTAGAAGTACCTCATCAAATTTGATTCAGATTTGATGTTATAATAGTAGGCCTAGTTAAGGTAAAATGAAATTCATTGTTTGTATCTCATTTATGTGCATGTGATGGGGATGCAAAGTCAGTTGCTTGTGTATGCATTGATTGATTGAATGAAACATGGTACTTCTTGTAAAGCATATAGATATTTTCATAATTACCTTGGTTAATCAGTGGAATTTAAAACTTCTCATTTCTAAACCAGAAAACAATCTTCTCCATTCTTAAGTAAGCAGGTACTTTTGATGGATCTTCAGATGCACAACATGTTTTTAATATTATCATTTTCATCTGGGAAATGTTTCCTTACAACTATTACAGTGTCAGAAATATGTGAATCCGTGATTTCTTTAATTTAACTTATATACAGTGATGTACGTGTAACTATTCAAAGCCTTGATAAGTTGAATTATTTGTCTACTCCTCTCTGAGTCCTTTATCAGTTAATGTCATTTGCTAGCCACCCACACATCCCTGTTTCAGGTGATTGATGGTCTGGAATAGCAGTGAGAAACTGCTTGTTCACCTTTGGATTTGTGACTGACAACTCATTTATTTCACCTTTAACCATAAACCATCTTTAGAAAGACATTGGATTCATAGGAGGAAGTTGTATTCAAATGAAGGGAGATTTTACAAATTAAGCTGTAATGTATTTGAATAAGCTGTGAAGTTAGCATTTTGGATTGGTTTGATATTTTAATGTTTAACAACATGGATGTATATGTTTTAATCAATGTATTTATAGTGCAGATTTCTTGTTATGATGTATTATGACATCACAGTTATCATACTCATAGTAATTAAGTTAGCCATATAACATTTTCTTATCATGGTGTTCTAAGACTCCAAAGTTATCATAGTTAACTACATAAACGGTTTCTTGTCATTATTTACTATAACTTCAGAGTTATATATTACTGCATATTTCAGACAGGCATGTATTCTTAAGAAAACTGATAATTTAGTGCTCTGCATTTTGACCTGAACACTTTGTTTAAATGCAAACATTTTACTTTCATCCTTAGCAACAAAAACTAGCAGCATAATATTTTGCCATTACATATGTTCAGGAAATTTTCTTCCACTCTTTAACTTCATGTCTTATTATAATATATTATTACGATAACAGTAGCCCTAGCAGTTTATGTGCTATTGTATTTAATTATTTTCTAACACTTGACATTGAGAATGCATCTGTTGCTGGATTATCTATCCACTAAAAGCCTCATTGAACTGAAAATGCTGAATGAAAAAAGATTATTGATTTTCCTAGTTTTCTTTTTCTTTGATGGGAATCAGGTACTGTTGTAATATTTCCTTAGATGCTGCATTGCCTGGATTATATTGCTCTGATACAGTCTTTTGTCAATGAAAATCTTGCATGCACTTCTATTTTTCTGCTTTCAGAATAAGCTGACAAAAAAATTTCGCATTCAAGGGATACCAAGATTGGTAATTTTGGATGGTGAAACAGGTAAAACAATAACTATGGATGGTTTTAACCATCTCATGGAGGATGAGAAGGGATGTTCATTTCCATGGAGGCGGAAACCTTTTTATGAAATGATCAAAGGGAAATTAGTCCGTGGATATGTCCAAGAGGAAATGGATGCACTGGAGGTTTTGAAAGGAACGATTGTTGGATTGTATTTTGCAGCTAATTGGGTAAGTATAAAGATCTTGTTGTTAATTTGTATTGCATAAATTTTTAGTTGCATATAACTTTATAAAGTAGTCGTCAAGTATTTTGTAGCTAATTCAGTAATTGCATAAATTGTAAATATTATACTCCACATTGTAAGTTTTCTATACATTTACCATGCTGTCATAGTATTATAAACTTTATCATATATTCGTATGTGAAACTTTAATACTTATTAGTCAGTTTGTTTTAAAATTAAATGATTATATTTGGATAGTAGAAGTAATGTATTTTTTGAAAAATCATTATGTGTGTAACTATCATTATCAGGAGTTTGAATTAATGGCTTCAAGAAGTTTAAAATTCACTTTTACCGCCCAGTCCTTTGGACAAGTAGAACAGAGCATTACATGTCTGACTGAGGTATTGTTTGAACAAAAAATATTTACTTCATGAACCTGGGTGCTAATATTGAAGATTAGGCATTTGATACTACTATTGTTCCAACTTAAGAGCTAGCTCTCTCTCTGCAAAGTCAAGCAAGCCAAAACAAAATCTTTCTCTTTTTGTGATATATATATAGCTCATTCTCAGGGCAAGTGTATTGTTTCATCGGAAATGAGTTTTCATAAAAATAAAGCATGGATATATTCACAAATGATGTGAGAGATACATAAGATAGTTGCATAAATATGTGTTTATTTATTTTATTATTTGTAATAGTTCTAATACAAATTAATTTTGAACATGCAAATGGCAATAGTCATTTTCTTTAATTTTCATTGTTTTAAATAATCCAATTAACTTATAATGTCATGGTTTTCTTAGAAGTGATAATACATTAAAACAACATCCAGTATTCCTTTTATCTTGAAACAGACAATTTTGTGAAGAGATAATATTCTAAAAGGGCACATTTTTGTCAAACTTAGTTTCCACATACATCAGATCCAAAACTTTTATTCTTTAAGTTTTACCAAACATCAATATGATGTATGCACACCATGTGCCATTTAAACAATCACTTCAGTGAAATATTAATGTGCCAATGTTTTTCAAATTTATTTGTTATATTCAGAAATATTCAGCTTTAAGAAAATTCATTTGACTTTGTTTCTACTTTAACACTTGACAAAGAACTTCATATTATAGTACATGTATTTAGTATTCTACTTATTAACAGACCAAAGTTTTACAGATAAAAAGTGAAATATTTATTTTTACTTAGTTTTAATTTCATCTTGATGTACAGTAAAGTGTCCTGTAGGTTATATACAATCTGTAGAATTGTATTACCTTTCCTGAATTCTCGTGTTTAGTCTTCATTAAAATTTTAATTCACATGTTCATTACTGCTGATCAGATTATGCTAGTAATAGTAGTATAGCTACCAAAAAGGGATGTGCTATCTTTTACTACTAGTAGTGCAGATCAAATGATGCTAATATTGTATGCTAGTATTGCTACCAAAAAGGGATTGTGCTATCTTTTACTACTAGTAGTGCAGATCAAATGATGCTAATATTGTATATTAGTATTGCTACCAAAAAGGGATTGTGCTATCTTTTACTACTAGTAGTGCAGATCAAATGATGCTAATATTGTATGTTAGTATTGCTACCAAAAAGGGATTGTGCTATCTTTTACTACTAGTAGTGCAGATCAAATGATGCTAATATTGTATGCTAGTATTGCTACCAAAAAGGGATTGTGCTATCTTTTACTACTAGTAGTGCAGATCAAATGATGCTAATATTGTATGTTAGTGTCACAAAACGGGAGGCTCGTTACAAGCCGACCTCGAGCTGAAGTTAGAGATGCAAGGGGTGAAGTCTATTTTTGGCCTGCTCCGGTGCACCTCCAAGATAAACTCATGTGACGTATGCCAGTACTACGTCGCGTCAAGTTGTTACATAGACACACATGACATACTCCATTGATGTTTGGGTGGGGCCCAGTTTATTAGTGTCATGCCAAGGAACGTTTTATTGGCGGTGTGTGTTGTGAGTGTGTATCATAAATGTGAATAAATGGACGAACAGACGAACGGTGCAAAACAATAGTACAAATTCTTTCGTCCCTCTCAAAAACTATGAATAACAAGAGAGTTGAAAGATGTTTAAATCAGGTTATTTATTTCCCGATTTAAAAGGGGCACTACTCTTTCGCACAGTGATTAATTCATTCATTCAACTTTCCAATGTCATACACTCTGTGGGAAATAAGGGGAGATGAAAATGATGAAATTCAAATATAAAATAAAGATTAATTACACAATTCTTATGCGGCAAATGGGGCCGCTTTAACAATAGTTGACATGTAAAATAAGCATTACTTTTAACATTAGAGTTCTTATTTTGCAAACGATATAATAGTGTTCATTTTCTTAAGAGTCCTAGACTTAAGTATGTGCGCGTTAGCCGTGCTAATGATTACTCACTATTAATGTCAGAGTTCCAAGGAGATGACGTAATCTCACACGTCACTTATAAGCGGCACTTCAAAGTGAAGATCACGGCGCAATTGAGGCGTCGCATTACAGGTGAAGATCCTGCAGAATCTTGGCACCACTTTCAGATTATCACGGGGAGAAATCTGAAATTTAGCTGACTGTTGTCAGCCTCGATAATTATCGTTGTTTGTCGTGGAAACGGACACCTCAACGACGTTTAGCATTATCGGATGGAGTCGTCCAGTGGGATGTGTCGTCGCATTACACTGAGTGTAGAAATCCAGATTGTCTGTGAGACGGTCGCGGTGCTAGCCTCTCAATTAGCGGGATAGATCTGTCCAACCGAACTCTCAGACAGGGGGGAGAACAAGTTGGTCCCTCGTGTCGTTAACTGCATACAACCAGCGTCGCATGCATCGGGTTTTTCTTGGACAGTGAACTTTCCACTTTGCCAAAAGTTATACTGAGTAATTTTGCCTCGTTACTCAATATATGGCATCAGACGGATGGAAAACGGATGGAAAGAGATCTTTGCAGCTTTCCTTTATGAAATCTCTGTACATGAGATAATTCATACGTGAAGTTAGACTGGCTTCAGACGAATCGACGTTTTCAACATTGGGAGTAAAAGTCTTCATTTTGCCTCTTATATAGCTTTCACTGAAGGTTTCCAAAACTTCCAGAAGCTATGTCCTGTGACATGATTTTTGCCTTGGATATATAGTGGTAATCGTGATGCACGCTTTTCTGTGGTCAATCCTAATGCGCACTGGTCATTTCTCTCGTCAACAACATGTGACGGTATTGCGCAGTTGTCCCCATTTATTTAATATACATATTCTTCATAAACTAATACATATATTCAATATGATATGATAATTAACACACACTGCGTCACAAACGTCTGTCTACTAAAGAGATCTTAGGTGACCGTTACTGGAATTTACATGCTACATACGAAAAATAACAAAACTCGGGTTACTTCAACTAGTTTGTTAGCGGTTTATTAAAATGAAATAAAATATAATTTCTGTCCCTCATTTCCTGTGACAACCCCCTTCTTAAAATTGATTGGAGCTCACAGAGTGGAAATCAAATAGGAACAAAAATAATTTTATTTCACACGATAGTCTCCACAGGAATTATATGCGCATCTGTGGGGAGACTATCCTCTCTCTTGTTTATATCGCGGTTATGGCATGCCGGGATAATGCATCGGCACCCGAATTTTCTCTGCCCGCGATGTGTTCGACAACGAAGCTATACTCCTGTAGCAGGAGTGTCCATCTAGTTAGCCTAGCGTTATCATACATGCTAGTGCGCAGATATGTCAGCGGCTTATGATCGCACTGCAGGATGAATGGTTTAGAGTACAGATAAGCACTAAATTTCTTGAGTGCCCATACGATTGCTAAGCACTCTTTTTCAATCGTAGAATACCGTGTCTCGCGATCTAACAGTTTCTTAGACGCGTATGCTACCGGTAGGTATTCGTCATCTGTCTCTTGGAGAAGTATGGCACCGAGGCCTTCGTCTGATGCGTCGGTCCTGACAATAAATCTTTTGTCAAAGTCTGGTAACTGTAGGACGGGTTTACTGGTCAAGATGTCCTTCACCTTTTCGAGGGCGGTGCTACACTCTGCCGTCCATCGTATTTTCGTGGGTTGTTTGTTTCCAGTTAAGTCCGTCAGTGGTTTAAGAAGCGTACTGAAGTTTGGGACAAATTTTCGGTAGTACCCCACTAGCCCCAAAACTGCCCTGACCTGTTTCTTTGTAGTCGGTAAGGTCATGTCACGAATGGCTGCAGTCAAGTCTAGATTTGGGCCTATTTGTCCGTCACTTATGATATGGCCAAGAAACTCAATCTCCCGAAAGCCCGCGCGAACTTTGGAGGGTTTCACGGTCAATCTATGGCGCTCGAGAATGTCAAGTAGACCACCCACTGAGGATAAATGTTGGTCCCATGTTCCTGTTGCTACCAGTATGTCATCAAAGAAATTCAATGCGTCAACGCTCTCTAACGGTAATTTTCGCATGAAGCGCGCGAATGTTGCGGGTGCGTTCGCTAGTCCGAACGGTAGTCGGCAAAACTGAAATAAGCCTAGCGGGGTTGGAAAGGCTGTTTTTGGTCTGTCGTCAATAGCAACTGACAGTTGCCAGTACCCTTTGCACATGTCAAACTTCGAAAAGTAATGTGCCTTGGTTAGTTTTGCGAATAATTCGTCCTGATTTGGAATGGGTTCCGCATCGAATTCAGTTATCTCATTTAACTGTCTGTAGTCCACACAAAAACGAAGCGTACCGTCTTTCTTTTTAACTAAGACGACCGGTGATGAATATGGGGAGATTGACTGTTCAATCACGCCCTGTTTTTGCATTTCACGCACCTGTTCTGCTATGTACTTTGTGCTCTCATATTTCTGTGGGTACTGTTTTAAGCGTATCGGTTTGTCACTTAAAAGTTTGATGCGGTGTTCAACCAAATCTGAGTGGCCCGGTTGGTCGGTGAATATGCGCGCGTGTCTGTGTAAGAGGTTTGACATTGCGTCGCGCTGTTCGACAGTTAAGTTCGAGTCAATCTCGACTTGATCGACTGTAACTGCGGGGTTAGGCGTGGTTTCGGCGGACATCATGTCTGTTCTGAAATTGGAGTCTTCCAATTGTATCAGTGCGACATTCACGTTTTCTATCTGTTCGTCGCTGCGTTCATAGTAACGCTTTAGCATATTTATGTGATAGGTTTTCTGCTTATTTCCTATCTGTATGCTGTAGTCGTTCTGCTTCACACGCTTAATAACGCGGTAGGGTCCACGCCAGTGCATTTGCATGCGGTTGTTATGGGTGGGCCGCAGGAGTAACACGAGCTGACCTGGTTCGAGGTCACGTTCCACAGCCGTACGGTCAAAATTTCGCTTGTATCGGGGTTGTTTTTCGCGAATGTTTTCCTGTGCTAAGTGACATGTCTCGGTCAGACGTTGACGTAGTTCGGCTACGTACGTGTGAACATCTTTACCATCGGTCACAGTGTCTCCCTTGACCCATGTTTCTTTTATTAGCTTAAGGGGACCACGAGGTTGCCTGCCGTATAGTAGTTGGAACGGTGAGTAGCCCGTACTCTCTTGTGGGAGTTCGCGATACGCGAAGAGTAATGGTGCTAGAAAACGTGGCCACTGGTCGGGTTGTTCCGAGGCCATTTTAATTAACATTTTCTTTATTGTACCGTTGAAACGTTCAACGGCACCATTAGACTGAGCGTGATAGGGTGATGAGAACAACTGTTTACACGCTAGTAGACGCATTGTTTCAGCCATCATTGCTGAGGTGAATTGAGTGCCCTGGTCACTCAATATCTCTCGGGGAACGCCCGTGCGAGAAAATACGTCTATTAAAGCGTCTGCGACTTCGATCGCTGTGATGCCCTTTAATGCGACTGCTTCTGGATATCGTGTTGCAAAATCCACGATTGTTAGGATATAGCGATATCCTCCTTCGGCCGCGGGAATGATTGGGCCAATAATGTCTACTGCGACTTTTAGGAATGGTTCCTCTACTGTTGGTACTATCTCGAGGGGAACTCGACTGACACGCCCTCGGTCAATATGTTGTTGACACTGCGTACATGTACGAACGTACGAGCGAACATCCCTACTCAGGCCTGGCCAAACAAAGTCCTCGCGAACTCGCTGCTCAGTGCGACGTGCGCCCTGATGTCCAGACATGATTGAGTCGTGTGCAAAGCTTAGAATCAGCGGTCTGAGTGGTTTAGGGGTAAATAGACACGTGGTGCTTCTAGTATCATTTTCCTTAAAGTCGGTGCGCCGAAACGCTAGCCCGTCCTTCAGGAAATACGTCATTGTCGCGTACTTGCTGGACGTAATAGTGTTTTTCCGTGCCAGCTTTAGCATTGAGGACAAACTTTTGTCCTCCTGCTGCAGGTGACTGAGTTGACTTGGGGTCAACTGCGGAAATGTGTTCTCGACTATCTTTAGAGCTGGGGGTCCTTGTTTACTACGTTCCCGTTGTGCTCTAGTGGTTACGGGGAGAACAGGATAGATGTCATCAGTGTTCGCGTCACACTGTTCGGGCGATAGTATGAGTCCGAACTGCATGTCTCTTATCACTGCGGCGGTGACTGTACCGGAAAATACGGATGACGTAACATGTACAGTGGCTCTTGGACATGTACTAAGGTGTCCCATAACACATCGAATGCGGACACTACCTCTTAGATACTGTTCAGGGCGTACAAGTTTAGCATTTATGCAGCTTATGGACGCGCCTGTGTCGACCAGTATTTTGACTTTTTGTCCGTTTACTGTAGCCTGTTGGGTCTTTAGAGTTGCACCTGTTTCAGTGCATACCTTTACATCACGTGGACTGGGACAGTTCTGAGAACTATGCCCCTTCCCTTTGCAAGTGTAACATGTCATAGGCGGGGAGTCACGTGTGTGACGTCGTACGTCTTGTGACTTAGTGTATGTCCGTTGTACCGGTTCGGGTTTTTCCGATTTCGTCATTGGTCGGTTCGGTTTCGGTGTATACTTCTGCCGATTTGTAGGAGGGGGGCGTGGTGCACTCCTCGTAATTACCGGATCAGGGTAATCATTATAAGTGTCTGCTAACTTCAACATATCACTGAAGTTAGTCGGGGGGTTTCGCTGCAAATATGTCGTCATTGCAGGCGGAGCAATATGGAGAAATTGATCTCTTAATATCAAATCAAATAGGCCCTCATATGTCTTCTGGATATCTGTCAAATCAATCCATCTATCAAGATAATGGCGTAACCGGGTACCGAAGGCTTGCATGGTGTCATTTACTTTAGGTATGGCTCTCCTAAACATTTTTCGAAAGCCTTCTGCTGTACATTGAAAAGTACGCATCAAACCCGTTTTGAGATCTGCATAAGTAATAGCGGGATCGCGCGTTAGATCAGTAAATGCGCGCGAGCTTTCACCTTGGAGTATTTGACCGAGTTGTTGTTTCTTTTCAATGTCAGTGTAATTAAAGTTGGCAATGAAACTGTCAAAGCGTGTCAAAAACTCGTCAATCGTCTCGACTTCAGGGTTAAAGAAAGCTAGCCGTGTACGGGGTTTATTTAATTCGGCCTGTTGCTTAGCAGTCCCATCTAACAACTTCTCTCTAGCCGTTACCTCTTGCTTAGCTAATTCAAGCTGTTCCTGATGTGCTCTAGCTTTTAACTTAAGCTTTTTCTCTTCTACTTCTTGCCTTTTATCTTCTAAATCCCTAGCTGACTGAATCTTTAATAACTCTATTTCTCTCATATCTTGGATTTCTTTCTCTTTAAAATCTCTCGCCTCTTTCGCTCTTTTTTCCTCTAACTCTCTCAAAGTTTGCATCTCTAGCTGTTTAGCTAACTGTCTCTTATCTTCTAGCTCTATAGCCTCTTTCGATCTTTTTTCCTCTAGCTCTCTAGCCTCTTTCGATCTTTTTTCCTCTAGCTCTCTCAGGTCTTTCATCTCTAGCTGTTTAGCTAACTGTCTCTTATCTTCTAGCTCTATAGCCTCTTTCGATCTTTTTTCCTCTAACTCTCTCAAAGTTTGCATCTCTAGATCCTTAGCTACCTGTCTCTTTTCTTCTAGCTCATTTTTCTTATCCTCTAGCTCTCTCGCCTCTTTCGCCTCATTTTCTTTCGCAACATACCATTTAGCTATCTCCTCATCCACGTATTTCTTTAACTCGGCTTTCTCATACCCGAATTCTCTACCCATAGCCATGAGTTCTTTCTTTATGTTTACTAGCTCGGCCATTTTTAAAATTGCTAGTTATCACGAGTATGGATAAAGTGACTTAGAATATTCGCGGGATTTTGACCTCTGTCGGTCACAAGTGGTGCAATGGTGTGCGTATGAACACCAGCCACCACGTGATTAGGATTATTACAAACACGAGTAAAAGAAATCCTAATCGGAAATTTGCAAAGTTAGCAAAATTAGCAAAACAACAGTTGCTAATGTAGCGTACAAAATATCGATCTATGTACGTCTAAACACGAGTCGGTACGCGTTAACGATAATAGCGTAAAGATTATAAAACTTATTTCAACACAATAATAAGTCTTATCAAAATCCAGTTCACCTAAGTCTCAATAGCAAAGCCCTAACATGCAATAAACAATGCATAATGGTGATGAGATAGAAAAGCAGGAAAGAGATGACACTTTTTTACAACAACACAATTTACCTTGTCAGATCACGGTCAGTGGTCACCAGATGTCACAAAACGGGAGGCTCGTTACAAGCCGACCTCGAGCTGAAGTTAGAGATGCAAGGGGTGAAGTCTATTTTTGGCCTGCTCCGGTGCACCTCCAAGATAAACTCATGTGACGTATGCCAGTACTACGTCGCGTCAAGTTGTTACATAGACACACATGACATACTCCATTGATGTTTGGGTGGGGCCCAGTTTATTAGTGTCATGCCAAGGAACGTTTTATTGGCGGTGTGTGTTGTGAGTGTGTATCATAAATGTGAATAAATGGACGAACAGACGAACGGTGCAAAACAATAGTACAAATTCTTTCGTCCCTCTCAAAAACTATGAATAACAAGAGAGTTGAAAGATGTTTAAATCAGGTTATTTATTTCCCGATTTAAAAGGGGCACTACTCTTTCGCACAGTGATTAATTCATTCATTCAACTTTCCAATGTCATACACTCTGTGGGAAATAAGGGGAGATGAAAATGATGAAATTCAAATATAAAATAAAGATTAATTACACAATTCTTATGCGGCAAATGGGGCCGCTTTAACAATAGTTGACATGTAAAATAAGCATTACTTTTAACATTAGAGTTCTTATTTTGCAAACGATATAATAGTGTTCATTTTCTTGAGAGTCCTAGACTTAAGTATGTGCGCGTTAGCCGTGCTAATGATTACTCACTATTAATGTCAGAGTTCCAAGGAGATGACGTAATCTCACACGTCACTTATAAGCGGCACTTCAAAGTGAAGATCACGGCGCAATTGAGGCGTCGCATTACAGGTGAAGATCCTGCAGAATCTTGGCACCACTTTCAGATTATCACGGGGAGAAATCTGAAATTTAGCTGACTGTTGTCAGCCTCGATAATTATCGTTGTTTGTCGTGGAAACGGACACCTCAACGACGTTTAGCATTATCGGATGGAGTCGTCCAGTGGGATGTGTCGTCGCATTACACTGAGTGTAGAAATCCGGATTGTCTGTGAGACGGTCGCGGTGCTAGCCTCTCAATTAGCGGGATAGATCTGTCCAACCGAACTCTCAGACAGGGGGGAGAACAAGTTGGTCCCTCGTGTCGTTAACTGCATACAACCAGCGTCGCATGCATCGGGTTTTTCTTGGACAGTGAACTTTCCACTTTGCCAAAAGTTATACTGAGTAATTTTGCCTCGTTACTCAATATATGGCATCAGACGGATGGAAAACGGATGGAAAGAGATCTTTGCAGCTTTCCTTTATGAAATCTCTGTACATGAGATAATTCATACGTGAAGTTAGACTGGCTTCAGACGAATCGACGTTTTCAACATTGGGAGTAAAAGTCTTCATTTTGCCTCTTATATAGCTTTCACTGAAGGTTTCCAAAACTTCCAGAAGCTATGTCCTGTGACATGATTTTTGCCTTGGATATATAGTGGTAATCGTGATGCACGCTTTTCTGTGGTCAATCCTAATGCGCACTGGTCATTTCTCTCGTCAACAACATGTGACGGTATTGCGCAGTTGTCCCCATTTATTTAATATACATATTCTTCATAAACTAATACATATATTCAATATGATATGATAATTAACACACACTGCGTCACAAACGTCTGTCTACTAAAGAGATCTTAGGTGACCGTTACTGGAATTTACATGCTACATACGAAAAATAACAAAACTCGGGTTACTTCAACTAGTTTGTTAGCGGTTTATTAAAATGAAATAAAATATAATTTCTGTCCCTCATTTCCTGTGACAGTTAGTATTGCTACCAAAAAGGGATTGTGCTAGCTTTTACTACTAGTAGTGCAGATCAAATGATGCTAATATTGTATGCTAGTATTGCTACCAAAAAGGGATTGTGCTAGCTTTTACTACTAGTAGTGTAGTATCGCGCCGTCGTGTAAATGGACACCTCCTTCTTCCAGGTAGACAGTTCATTTTTTTGTTTTCGTTTTAAAGAAAGGAAACACAAAGAAAATTGGTCTATCAAAACTGTCAAAGATATATGATTCATTTTCGTTCTTAGAAGACTGTCTTTGAGAGAATCTACACTGAAAATATTATACGCAATACATATGCAGCTTGTGGCTTTTCAGATACATTGAATTATTAGTAGTCCGCTTCTGTGAAAGAAAATAAACTAATATAATAATTTTGTGTACGGAACCAAATAAAGTCTGTACATCAAAGCAAGAGCTTTAAAACCCGGTTGTTTGAGCTGCACACAGCCAATTCACATTGACATTCACATTCAGACTCAATCCTCCACCAAGTTAAATTGTATGTTCTTTGACTTCCTTTTTATTGCCTCCTGCTATTTGGCATTCGACTCTGTGCGAGTCGCACATTTTTTTTTCTTTTTTCCCGAGATCGGGCTCTTTATATATATATATTTTTTTTTCCCCAATTCCGTTGCGAATGCCAAAAGGGTGGAAGGGCATAGCGTGATGCGAGCAATAACGGGCACGTCATTCGTTATTTCACTCACCCGTACAGAAGGAGTGTTCGCGCATGAGTGCATGCAGCGATAGATGTACACATCATGCACTTCGGGCAGAACATCGTTGCTGCAGATTAAAACTCCTCTGACGTAGGAAGCTGATGTCTATAACATATGGCACGTGTATACTATTGTATACCTTAAAATGTAATGGCACACGAGGTTTGTTTACCTATTGCTGTAAATCTAGTCTTACCTAGAGTCTTTCGTATTTAAGCTGTATTTAATATTTTTTAAAAAAGTAATTGAGTTCCAATAGCCCATCACATATATATCAGTTTCTTTCACTAAGTGCAAGAAAGCTCAGCACGAAAATATGACTGATATAGAATATTCGAGGGCTTAGTGGTGTGTGTGTGTGAGAGAGGGGTGGGTGGGTGACAATTAGTTTTTTTTTAATTTTAATTTCTTCATTAGTATCTATTATTACTTGTGATCTTTCGCGAATATTCATATTTGAAACGTAAATAATTATTCCAGTTTAATTGTTGAAAAGAAAACATTCATGTACTACACGTTCTCCTGTGTATTTCAACCGCTCATTAATAACTCTAGATGTTTAATAGACTACTTTCCCAACCCAATTCACACTTAAGATCCGGAGAAGCAAAGATAAATGTCATCTTCCACTTGACTCTCGAGATTTGTTCTGAGTTTTGTCTTGTTTATATGCTAATGACCTCCAGTTGTTCATTGAATTAAAGCTTTTTAGCCTTTAACCGAGAAGATTTACTTACATCGATATTTTTTCAAACATTATTTGTATGTATATATTAAAATAAAAATTAGAATATATTCGATATCTAAGGGTTAAATTTTTGGTGAATGCAATAAGAAAATCATTCATTAATTCAGAAGCTTCAAGACAATCCATATTACGGTGTTTCATGACCAAACGTGCACTAGTATGGGCTTGTAGTAGGATAATATTGTGGTATGTTTCTTAACCTAACATGCTCTGTTCTGCAACATGTAAAGAGATAATAGGATAAGGAAGACTGATCTTTTGTGCTGTTGTTAATAGTGATAAGGAAGACTGATTTCTTTGGTGCTGTTGTTAATAGTAACTCGCAACCATCCTTGTAAAATTCTTTCTGTCTTTCTATTTAAATGGTCAGTTGATGCACACACCTTGGTACGATAAATTTGAATAGATAAAATAAACAATTCACATTATCGAGAATTACCTATCAGAAAGCTCATAAAACACTCAGTACCATTAGGCTACCTTATCACAGAAATGCCTCGCGCCAAGTCAAAGATTTAAAATAGGAGGGGTTGAATGAAGAAGAGAAAAAATAGAGCGGGAGAGAAAAAATAACGTTTTTTTTTTAACCATTGAAAACGGAAGTGCTAGTTATTGGAATAATCAGAAGCATTTGCTTATTCCATAAAACTTGTCGATTAGGAATAATCTTATTTAAATAGATTACCTATATTTGGACACTGCCATTTCCGGTAAATGGGCTTTCTTCACAGACCATGTGGCTCTTTTTTGTTGGCAAACAGTGCATAGTTACGTCACAGACCAGTGGTTTTTTTGTAGCTGATTGACAAGCACAGAAGAAACTATGGATCAGCTGATTGCCTATAATAGCCATGATTTTTTTCCTTGCTCCGCTTACCTAATTATTGGCGGGCGGTTCTGGTGTAAATCTGATTTATACATTTTTAAGAACACCTTGTACTAACTTATGTACGCCGCTATAACAACGGCATTAAAATTTCGCTAAGCCTATTAAGTGTCTGTCAATGAAGATCAATTCATGAATCCGTTTTTCTTAACTTCCTGACCAGCAACCAAATTAATTTTAACTACTCAACGATACTGAATACAGTGATTGTGCATGCTTGTCAAAATAAAAAGGTGGAAATAACTCATGTTTGCTTCAGCCGCTTTTTGTATTTGTGGCTCATTCACTCTAGACAGAAGGCATCTTTCCTCGAAACAGATTGAGTTAATGAAAGCTCTGTGAAAGAGTGACTGAAGATTTAGGTGTCTGGAATTGTTCGACGTCCTGAAGTGTTGTCTTGTAACGAAGAATGCGCATACGGGCTTGTTTCCACAATGCAAACTGACAAGTCAGATGCTTTTTGACATTGCTATTCTTGGTTATTCCTGCTCAGGAATATGTTAGTTTCGCACAAAAGTGAGAACAGGCGCTGAGATAGAATGTAAATTATATACAGTAGTGCTGAGCGCTCAAGACATGAATGGCTGACCTATTTGGAACAGAATGCAATCAGCCTGCAGTTAATTGTCTAAAGCAGGCTGTCTGGTATTTTTACTGATAACGTACAATGAGTAACAAGTATTCTAAGTCGCATGCTTACATACTTTTCATCTTGTATTGAATTGAATACAGATACACTATATATATACTGCAGATTAGAAAACTACCTAAAATTTATGAATATATTAATATTAGCCGTTAAAAAATAACATGGAAATTCACATATAAAAAATAATTTAAGATAATTATATTACTCAGAGCATATTTTTAACTTAATTTGCTTGATAGTAATAATGAATTTGCCAGAGAATGCTTTTCAATTTCGTTCCATTAACATTTGATAAACTTGTTTACTTGGACAGGAAATATTTCTTAACCGAACACTTGCGTGATATGAATTCATCCATTCCTTTCGAACAGAGGAATGCGCTGATGAGGAAAATGATACTATGAAGATAACGACACATTGAGATTTAGGATATAAAAGTATTAATTTTTTCGTTGCAGCTGTGGATTAAATTAATTCTTTCAGATACAAACTGTTATTAGCCTTTAAAAGTGACACTCCCCAGCACATGCTGCAAAGTGAGGCGACATTATCTCGTTTGCATGGAATGATAGATAGCCGTACCAATGAATGTTTACCCCATTTTGAGATTTTCTGGGTTTAATACTTTAAATCACTGTTAAGTTAATTACCAAGTTGCTATGACACTTATTCAGAAATGAAATTTTTTTTCTTGTTTGAAGATAACCCGATGGGTTAATTTGTTAGCTTTTGCGATTGTAATATGTGAGCAAATAACGTCATCACAACCCAGAGGCATTTATTTAGTGGAAATGACGTCATTTCCGGCATTAAGAACATTCGCTACTGATGAGGCGTGTGCATGTAAAAAATGTATTTTTTCTAAACTTATGTATGTAAAAAATGTATTTTTTCTCTCCCCCCCCCCATTTACAGAGTTTAGAAGTTAGCAAACAACAATTAACGTGCAGTTATTTTGTTCAAGAATATTATTATTAACGATGATTCACAAACGAGTGGCCATGTTTATTCAGTGGGAAGTATTTTATATTGATTATGAACGATAATCTCATTGTTAAAGTGGGATAGGAAAAAAATCACAGACATTAATGTCTATCACTCTATGTCCTTTCCTCGAAATGATTATTCCTACCAAACTTCATGAATGGTGCCAAAACGCCAAGTCACGTAATAGCTGCTATGGTTTAAGAAGTTAAAGTCGGGAATTGCATTAGTGCATGTTCAACTGAAATTCATTAAAATGATTATGTCATTTAATATTATTCTTTTCTTATGCAGCAAGTCTGTTTTCCCGTTACACTGCAGTAAAAGTAATGATGGACATCAGCAAGATTATTTCTGTCATAGCAATTTATGTTTTTAATAGGCGGCTTCGGCACCACACATTTACAAGTTACATTGCAGTAACATTAGTGGTGGACATTAGTAAACTTTTTTCTATCATAGCAAAGTATGAACTAACAACCTAGGAATCCTACAGTACACATTTCTGTTTGGCGTGTCATTATCATTTATTTATTTATTTTTATCTTGTAGGCATGCTTTTCATCCGGACCTCCCAGGTTCTTTGAAAATAAGTAATTCATCATACCAAATTCTGGAGCGTGGCATAAATGCTTTTAACTCTCGCGCATTGAGGAGCCCTTTCTCTGACATGCAGCGAGTGAGTTTAAACCATCAAATAGTGCACGTATGTTCATAATTTTCTTAAGCGGTGGAAGACACCTGCTTGTTACGTTATGAATAGTCTAGCAATGAACATTAACTAATAAAGGCTTACTTGTGACATTTTAAGCGAGTTATATTAATTAATAAGACAAAACTGGGACTCTCGATTGCTTTATCTATCCCACAGTCTGTTGTTGCATTTTCACTTGATATTCAGTTCAGATGGAATCGTGAGTTCCCAACTCGACAAGAATGCTAAATGCACATATTTTGTTTAGAGTAAGAGCTGCCATTGTTATAAAAATCAGCAACATCGAGACTCATGGTATCATAAATGAACATTTATTGTTGGCAGAGACATGTATAATTGCTTACGTCGAAAAGTATTCACTATGACACTGCATGTTGCTGATTTTCCAGCAAGGCATTCCACACATCTTATTCCGTCATCTTATTTTATTCTTTTATTTTGAGTTTGCTTGCGTTGGGTTGTTAGGCTTAATTTTAATGATGGAGCCATTTCCTGTTGCAAACTAGCTGTTTGGTATTTGTTTTACATGGCACTATGTTCCAGCAGGCTCGTTAAGTACATTCATTGCTGCTCAATATTATGGTTTAGTGGTGATCGTTTTAGATTTTAGAAGGAGGGTGAGTGGAAAGGAAAGGTGTTGAGGGGTGCAAATCAGATGATATACTTGCTGTGCGTGTTTGAATTTTGTTTGTAATTAATTTTTATTTAAAAATTTATCATTTTTTAATTAATGTGCAGTTGACATAACACGGAGTTCTCAAGTCCTCACCTCGTGTTTATTTTGGGCAATCACTCAGACTTGTACCTACTCTTCGTGCATGCAGAAAATTTCTTGGGCTTTATAGTATACCTTTTAAAATTAAACAAATCAGCTACTGAGATTTTTGGCAGGTATTTTGGTGTTCATATTTGTGATTGTTTGAGAGTCTGTTTTGACAAGGGTAAGTGTCTTGCATATGAGTGGAAATTAAGCTCTGTCTAGGTGGTGGCCATTTTCAGAGCGTTCTCAAATGGGCGTCTGCAAGGGGTGTCTGGCAAATCGGATCTATTGCACACTAGGACCAGATCAGAGAAGGTGAAAAGACCCCGCTTGGGGCAAATAACCTTTTTTTTCTTTTAAAGGTGTAGTTCAAAGAGAGCATGTTTCAATTTGGAGGAATGTGCTATTGTAAACCAACATATCTATTTATCTATCTATCTATCTCTGACTATCTCTTTGACTATCCGTCCATCCATCTTTGTATCCATCTACACAAAAGAAATTCTTTTTTAAAATTTAGTAAAGAGATTGAACTTTGATAAAACATTGAATGGACGCACTTCTATTAACGGATGGATTGGTTAGTAGTTCATATGAAATCAGTCAATTCAGCACAAATACTAGCAAAACAAAAACTAATTTTACCTGAAATTCTGTATTCTTTCTCACTGTAAGAAATTTAAAGTGATATTTGTTGGATCAGTGTTCATTAATACAGTTATGGGATCAAATCACTTACAACTGAATATGATAATACCAGACATTTAGTTAAATCATTATTTTCATTTAAATATACTGAATGGCAGCACATTTACACAGTTTAGTCCTCATTTAAAAGCCCACTCTTGTGATTCACTTCTCATTTATTGTGTGACTTCTTGTTGTAACACTTAGTGCTGATTTACCATCTCACGTACTAACTTAAATTCTCTTTTTAAACTCAGTACTGATTCACCATCTCACGTACTAACTTAAATTCTCTTTTAAACTCAGTACTGATTCACCATCTCACGTACTAAAATTCTCTTTTTAAACTCAGTACTGATTCACCATCTCACGTACTAACTTAAATTCTCTTTTTAAACTCAGTACTGATTCACCATCTCACGTACTAACTTAAATTCTCTTTTTAAACTCAGTACTGATTCACCATCTCATATCTCATATATAGTCTGGCTTGACTTATTTGTTTTAACACTCAACACTTATTCACCGTGTCATGTATAGTTTGACTTAGCTTCTCGTTTTAGCACTCAGTAGTGATTTACCTATCTCATATCTCATATATAGTCTGGCTTGACTTATTTGTTTTAGCACTCAACACTTATTCACCGTGTCATGTATAGTTTGACTTAGCTTCTCGTTTTAGCACTCAGTAGTGATTTACCTATCTCATGTATATTCTTTCTTGGCCCCTCGTTTTAACTTTCACTAACTGTGATTCACCATCTCATGTATAGTCCATCTTGACCTTTCACTTGCTTGCAGTTTGCAAACACTCGTCATCAGGTTGTCTATTACTTTTTTCAACACGAAAAGGACTGGCAGCATTCAAGATCGACATTGTAAATGACCGTTTCCAGAAATTCTATCTGAATAGTTTATTTTTATTTAATTCAAAGAGGATAATTTTAGGAAATTAATTAGTTAGAAGACAATGTATCTAACATTTTCTTCGTAGATGTTGTTGGAGACTTAGCCCGATTCGAGTTTGATTCATTTCAATATCAGAACTGTTTGTAGTAAGTACGAGTAAATTCTATTTTTAGTATTATTTTGTTATTGTTGCTCTGAAATTGAGTATAATTCATTTCAGTATCAGAACTGTTTGTAGTAAGTACGAATGAATTCCATTTTTAGTATTATTTTGTTATTGTTGCACTGAAATCATTGAGCCGATGCCAATGCAACATGAACATTGGAGACGGATTATAGTTTACAAAATAAAAACAACTACAAGAGTCGACGTTTCGGTTATCAAGACAATACATTTCTTGATAACAATGACATATAATTTTAAAAACTTTGGCTTAATAGTCTGCTGCTTAGTCATGTTATTAACGATTTCAAAATAGAAGTCATAGACGTACGGAGCGATTGTGACCTTTAACTTGTTAGCATTAGCATAAGATAATGTATGCATTAAAATCTAGTACATCTGTAGTGAACTTTAGAAGAGTTCGTTACACCATACTCGAGTTAGGTAGGAAGGCCATCGATAGTCTATCTATTTCACTTGTCTGCGCTTTTATTTCTGTCTGCGCTCCTCTCTCTCCTCCTCCATAAAGAAAGTTCGGGTGAAAAATTACTGATAGTAATTTCTAGGCTCCCGTTTCAGATCTGTCAGTCTAGCCAAAGGGGATCGCAGAGCTTTATGGCTGCTGCTGATATTTTCAGCACACGTGGGAAATGTCGGAACGCCACACCAAATATGTCGGCTTGTGTTTGGAGAGACTTGGCAAGTTGTTGCCCTTTCAAATGGGACATCAAGGAAATAGGAAGACTCCCGAATGGCTCAAACTATAATAATAAAGAACCAGAATGAGACTTTGGAAATGTGATTAAACCTTACTATAACCCGGGGGTGGGGCTAGGGAATATGCATCGACCATAATAATATAAACTGATTATGTGGCGTTCAGAGTTTGTGAAACATGAAAAGATGCAGTCATTTACATCAACTTTATCAATATTTGTTATTAGAAGTTTTATTTCACATATAATGCTGTTACTGATATATATTGAAAACATTATTTGATTAACACTTTTTTCAGTTTTATTGTTTATATTGTTTTTAAGATAAAAATTAAACTGACATGGGGCATCATTATTTTTGCTACTACTAGAAATAACTGTGACTGACTCAAGTAGAGTGAATATGTGTGTGTAAGCAGGTATCGGAAATAAGAAGAATAAATCGGTGAAGTGAAATGTATATCTTTTAAGCAATTAGAAGTAAACAACATGGACCAGCAACACACACAAATCAGATAAATGTTTATTTCCCACACCGTTAAAGTTAAATTAAAAAAAAAAACTTGAGAGAAAAGGAAGGAAAAGCCTTATTTCCAGTGTTCTGAAGTGCTAGCTTGATAACACATGTAAACAAGAGAGGATGGAATGTGCCCGAACTTCACCTTTCTCGTCAAATCTGTGCATGACGAATGATATTGCTAATTTTTAAAAATGGTGCGTGTTTTGTGTCAGTGCTAATGTATGTACGTTGGTAAAATTGTTAAGAAAGTGCTTTTAAGTTTATATTTGGTTTTATGAATAATGTGTATCTTTTCTTTTCTTTTTCTTTTAAAAAAAGCACTTTTCTGACTTTGACATAAAATCTTACTAAAGTCATGAATACAAAAGAAATAATATTTATTTGAGAGATATAAATAATTTTGAGAGTATGATGATAGGCTAATAGCTAATCCCATTCGAAAGTAGTACAGTAATAGCATTGATCGTAATGCAGGCATAAATACATATTATTATGGAATGGGAGTGAGGTTAAGATTCACGTTATTTTAAATATATATATAAAGTAAACTTGACTAGTTGGCTAATGGCCAAGTAAGATTCCAGCGCTGCAAAATGCTGGTTGGTATTACAAGTGTTTTTCCTTCTAATATTATCTAGGATTTAACATGAACACATGCGATGGATGAAATATATACTCCTGCTGTCAAAAAAATGGTGATCTTGGTTTGTTTTTTGTAATTATAGTTGCTTGCGCTAAGCAATCACACTTTCTTTAAGAGTCTGTCTTTTATCTGCATTATAAAATTGCTCACGGACTTGACTACTTTACATTGTACAAAAACTCTCTGCAGACGCAAAACGTTTGCATTAAAAAAAAAATCTGTTATTTGATTAATAATTGTCCACTGACTTCAGTTCTTTGTGTTACTGACTTGACTTCTTTTTTGCTTCTATAATAACTCTCAGCAGGCTCTAAACTTTTACTCTTTCTTTGAGAGTCTGCCCCTTTCTTGCATTATAATCATTGTTAACTGACTTGAGTTCTTAATTCTTTGCGTTCATTCAGAAGCATACACTGAATTGTTTCACGTCTTTTTACTAGTTTGTCTGTTGTCGGTTTTATAATCATTGTTAACTGGAGCTCTATATGTTATATTCAGAAACTCTCTGCATACACTAAATTGTCTAATGTTTAGGGAGAGTTTGTCTTTAGCCTGCATTTTAATCATTGTTAAACTGAATTAGTTTTCCTTGTGTCTCACTGCAGGACGAAGTTCTGTAATTGGAGCGACAGCATTAGTGTTTCTTAGAGTGGGCAACAAAACACTGCTTATTCTGCTTCCCGTGTACTTTATGTCTCTTGATTCCGTATTGGAATGTCAAACTCTGATTTCCAATCATGCCGCTTGCTGACCGTTTTTTTTCCATAAACAAATACACTTCAACAGGTTCCTCTCTAGTTTGCATTCTCCAGTAGTGTGATTAGTATTATGTCGATTCTTTATTATTTGGAAACAATTTGTAATTTTTAAAAAAGTGTGTTTCCCTAGGGAGCGACAAACCTTCATTCATTGTTGCCGACAACTGTTCTCATTGGAATTAGTGACTTTGCATTTTCTCCACATAATCGGCATATGAAAGTGCATTAATGAAAGTAATTTTTTCATGATGGTGTTAATAAATTAAGTTTCTTACATAGGAAAACAAAATGCAGCAACCCTCTCAGTATAATTTAATAGTGTTTGGGAAAGGCATAAAGCCAGGCGCTTATTCAATTCATTGATTAAAGGGGGGAAATGTTTCCAATTATCAGTTATATATGGTTAGTAATGATAATTAGTTGATATGCATATTTTTATAATTATCATTGATAACTGACAGTAATATTGCCTGATCATTTAAAGAAAATAATAGTAATACACTCTTATTACTAACACTTAATAGATAAAACTCTTAGCAAAATATAATATTGAAAAGCAAGTATCTCTTAATTTTATCTCTTCAGATGAATATTCTTTCTCTTCTTTCATATGCGAACGTCTTTCATTGCCTCCTTACTGAAGTTTTAGTACTTCCTGGCCCTTTCTAGACCACCCTTATGCCATTTGCCAATTGTATGGTTACATAAAAACTCACTTAACATCCTCCATCAACCCCGCGTGCGCGCGCGCACACACACACACACACACACACACTTACATAAATATACAACGCGCGAACAGTAATTCACTGCCATCTTTTCCAGATCCAGAAAATAAAATTGAATAGACAAATTATAATAATATTGATGTTTTCATAGACTAGTATGATAATCCTGAGGTTTTTCGTAGACCTCTATGAATAACCCCTGAGACTACATGTGTTTATAGACTAGTATGATAATCCTGAGGTTTTTCATATTCATTTTCATGAATAACCCGTGAGACTACATGTGTTTATAGACTAGTATGATAATCCTGAGGTTTTTCGTAGGCCTGTATGAATAACCCCTGAGACTACATGTATTTGTAGACGAGTGTTAGAATCCATATGACTTAGGTGTGATAACCCGTGAGACTACATGTATTTGTAGACTAGTGTTAGAATCCATATGACTTTGTCTGGTGTGAATAACCGGTGTGGCTATTGCTAGATTACTATGAATTACACGTTAGGCTAGGTGTAGTTTAGTATTGGAAATCATGAGATAATTTGTAGACTAATACTAGTTGTAACGCCAATGCCACTTAGTTAATGGTTATTATTATTATTAATTAATTAATTAATCGTCCATAACTAATTACAAGTGATGAGAATTTTAATTTATTTTATTAATAATTCTCCAGCAGATACCAATCTTCTCTCTCACTTGGCAGATATGTAAACGTTTTCCCTCTTCCACATCATTAAGAACAAACATTTACTGTCACAAAATATTTCTTTAGGTGGAAAACTTCTTACCTAAGGAGAAGACAAATACATCTTTAATCTAGCGAGCACAAATCCACCCACTTTCTTTTCTAACATACGATTATCAATATGTGTAAGAAGGTCAATAAATTTAACAATAAATTTATTAAAGCAACAAACAAATATACATATAATAAATATATCTTATATCCTAAAACACAACTCAACAATTTATTGTCATTATAAATCTTATCAGAAAACAGAAATGGACTTAAGAAATAAGCGATAATAATTCATACTTAACCTGATTTAAGCGCTATTTCAATAGTCTTTTGCACACTTCTTTTTTGTAACAAAGCCACACGTTTATTGTTCAGTTATTACTGTCAATTCCACGTGATGTCCCCCCCCCCCAACACACATTGTACAACACTGGCTGCTATTCTCTCCAGGCTAACCTGGCGCTCCTTCGCCATATTAGCGCCCTCAAGCAGAACAACAATTGTAGCAATTTGCAGTAACTTCCTTGTACCAAAGTTTGCTCAATGTAGTCAACATACCTTGCCACCATACACCAATGGAGTGCAGTGTATTCTTTACACTTACACTCTGCAGTAGATACTTTGCAAGTCTACTATGGTCGTAGCTGTTTATAATCAGTAGAGCAGGAGATTCGGATAATACAAGGAACGGCTGCTTTTACCCTGAAAAATATAACCACAGAACAAATGCTATGCTTCCAGTTTATCCTTTTTAAACTCCATTCTTTCTTACATTCAAGTCTCAACTTACAGATTCCTGCAACAGTATTTATTAGCCTGATACACACATGCAGCATAATAAATATAGTGTAATAGTTTATGAACAGGTTCACTAGAAACAATGTCCATTGTTTAGCGTACCACATATAAACTTTATAGTTCACAGTGTTAGAAATAATAGTCTACTCACATAATACATCTCTACGTAAAAGTATATCAATAGCAAAATATTTCTAAGTCCATTCTCTCTCAATCAGTCAGTTAACTCACCATTAAGCTAAAGGCTGCCTTTCATTACCGGACTTCTTGCCACACCAAATTCAAGTGATTAGACAATTGAATTTTCTGTAGCAGATAAGCATTTGATCTCAGCCCACTTGCTGGTCTCATTCCCATAAATCTTAACCATTGGATAATTAAAGCTAATGTGCAGTTGGAATCGGTTTGCATTGCATCAGAAATTTCTAGCATATTCTCAACTTGGATTGTTTACTCCAACTCTGACACAAAAAATACCACCATAAGAAGTGCCCAAGGTCGGGTAACTTTGACAATTTAACAGTTTATATAACAATTAAGTTTCAAAATAAGGAGAGGTAAATTTACTCCGCCACACTAGTAAACCATATTGCAGGCTACCTGGTGCTTCTTAAGACATTTATATCAGTAACCCACATATTTTTTTGTTTGTCCCTTAAGATATAAGTATTCAGTAGTAGTAGTACTGGTAGTTAAATAAAACCTTCCCCTCGATACTTGTATAAACTGTGATAGGTAACCCAAGTGGTCATATGCTGCCCAATAGGAATTATGTTTAAACTAGTAATAGTAACTCGTAATGGCCAGATTTCCCCTTATGTATTGACTTCAATATGTATTAGTAAGCAATGCATCTCTTGTAGCTCTGTAGGCTAACGTAGACTAGCTTAGAACTATCAGATTCTAATTCGAATATTAGAAACGTGCATATCTATATTTAAATCTCGCAGAAATCAGCCTTGATAGTCATATGCTTATTTTTATATTTTGTTGCATGAGAAATCAGGCTTTAAAAGAAAAGTTTTATATTTAATGCTCGCAGCAAAAACGTTCATATGTAGTACGCGATTCATGTATTCTGATTGTAGCGTAGGTTTCCTTGTTTGATGTAAATGGCAGGACGGTACTCAGACGGGTTGCAGATGTCGCGCAGCGGCTCAGTGACCACAACTTTTTACCTTTTAACAGATAACACATGCTCTTCGTTTTTCTGATCTCTGCTTTTAGTTCACCTGGAGAGCTGTGCGCTTTTTTCACCTGGGCTCTCGGGCCTACTGGCCCTCATCCAGGTCGATATTGCCATGACGTTCTTCCCCCTTCCCCCACCAGTTCACCTTCAACCCATTCTGACTACAACCGCTCATGCATGTAACTTTAGCCCGCCCCTTCACCATCCATGCGTCATGTTTCTGAGTTTCAGTTTGAAGTCCGTTTGGTGGTTTAGAGAGAGAAGAAATCGATGATCACTGAAAATAAACTATGGCGTCTTTCTGGCGCAAAGATAGCAAGCAAATCTCTGAAACTCAGCACTAAATCCAGGGCTAATGATGAACATTGGCGTGTATTTGGTGTCTGCGCGTGCGCACTATAGCAGTCTACACATAAATATTCTGACAACATCAAAATTATATCATAAATCTAGCTGGCATCGAAAGCGCCGAAACATTTGCAAGGAAAGGAGTTAAAAATATAATTAATAGACACATAATTAAATGTTATTCAACAATATTATAAGTTGAATGATAAGTGTACACAGCTTAATATTAATATAAATAATAAAATACAAATGCAGTACTTATTTGCACAAAATTATCAAATACATGGACACCAACTTAGTGGTAGTTGTATACTTGTAGGCACTACATGTAAAGGTGTATCTGGGGGTGGGGTGGGGATTAGGTACCACAAAGACAGGGGCCCTTTCTAAATCCTGCTATATCATTATAGAAATTCACTTGGGGTAACAGGCACCTAGTTTAAATAATTCTGAACCAAGCACACATCTTATAATAACCGTTCGGCTTAAGCTAACCAATGAATTGTAGATTGTGTTAAGCATAGGAAGTACCCTCATGTTTCACCCATTGTAGCAGCCATCTTGAAAGTCATTTTCAAACTTTACCAGTCAGCAAGTACTCCTTCAAAAACCTTTGATATACATTGCTTCTATAGAGGCTACAAGCTGCTTTTGCTCATATCTACTCCAGGACTGATCAGGGTAAGTAGAGCATATTTTTTTATATTTTTATTTAGCAAATTTATAAATAATTTTCTTTTGTTTTTAAGAGGAGGTGGCTCTCGTGAGCATATTTGCAGTTTTGGTTTCAAAGCTTTGGGGTGCAATCATTGTTTAATTTATTGTATTTTAAAAGCTATTATTCTTCATGCCTTACCATTTAATGTCATTACATTCTACAGATTAAAAAGTTGAAAAGTGAGTTTATAATGGGAAAACAGTTATAGATCATAATTTGTTAGAGGTGCTAAATACCCCGATCACTGTACTTTCTTCCATGAAAAAGTAAATGAAAAATGTTTATGGTTATTTTAAGAATGTGGAAAAAAGAAAAAGACATCAGTTTAAAAGCTGTTATTAGTAGAAATTTAGTAGTGACATAAACAGGAACCCTAAGGATGTTTTTGGTCTTTTTTCTCCCAACAACAGGAGTAGTGCTTAATGTCCCATAATATTTTGTTTGCACAATGGTTCAAACCACAACCATCTACTTCTGCATCCGTATCATCTGATTTGCCAACACACTCTGCATCAGGAAGCATCTCTTCATCAACATCATCATCACCATCATGTGCACTGTCATAATCACTGAAAGAATATTTTTTGAAACAACTCCAATCCCGCTTTCAGCCAGCAGCGAGAGGTCGTTCTGCCTGGATTGAGAGGTTTTGCTATGGTGAGAACTGAACTGAAAGTGAGAGCATTGGCAGGCTGAGAGAGGCAGAACGCCACAAGACATGTTTAAGGGGAAGAGGAAAAGGACAAGGTAGGCCAAAAGGAAAAGGAAAAAAATCACACAAGGTGTATCTGTAAAAGGTCCCGCAGCCCCATTCAGGACAGCTCAGCCTCAGATGACAGTGACTGAGTGAGGAATGTAGACGATGTGACCAGCCAAAAAATCCAATCAAGGTCCTCCAACTGGGTGCAGTGTGACATGTGATTACTGGTTTCACATAAGATGCACAGACATCACAGTACCAATAGAAGAGTTGCAAGATGCAGAATGGACATGTGATTTTTGTTCACAATAGGCTTAGTGCCAAATGCCTCGGGAATGTGGTGCCAAATGCCCCAGATTACCTGAATAATGGATTTTCACACATGCTTCACAATTATATCAATAAATCATTTAATATATAATTTTAAAGCAGTGTGTTGTAATGTTTAGATACTTTCATCTATTTTACCTATTCTTTTACCTCATTTTATCATACAAAGTTATATTTCTGCTTGAAATAACAAAATACGCACACCAGTTATAAAGTGTGGTGCCTATTGCCCCGTTTTCCATATATATATATATTTATTTTGTTTAACTGGGCTTTTGCCAACCAGAAGTGAAATGCACTGATATATGACGCTAACTGACATTGTGTATGCCATCCACAAGCTAAGAATTAACGGTAATGTGGACTTGTATGAGATATTGGTAAGTTATATCACAATATTATGTCATTCATACATTTTTTAAAGTTCATAATTATATACACGTATTACGTTTATTGTGTACGATATACATCATAATATTATATTATGCATTTGTAGTTCTTATAACACGATATTATATGATATATATATATATATGCATTATCTTTGTAATTAATATAGATGCCATAATAATAAGCGCATAAATGTTTTGTGTCAACGTAGAAACATCAGAAGTGAATAAAACGCTGCAAATGATTGACAATTGATGTTCGCGCACGCGCGTGTTGAAAATAATTTATTATATATTCAACAAATTTTGCGATAACTGTGCACTGTATCGATATTTGCGGCGACATGCTTGAATGTGGAAACTAGCGATAAATATCTTGTCACGAATCAGTGAAGATCAAGTCGAGTGGTGACATTTGATAAAATGAATACCTTTGGGCACGAATTGGTAAGAACCAAGCTGAGGAGAGACGACTGATATATAAATACCTTGTCAGGAATCAGAGAGAACCAAGCGTGAGTCCGCTCTTTTCAGAGTAAATACTGCCCTATGGTATCACTTGTTCGTTTCGCGGACGCGGCGCCCTTCTCTCTCTCGCTCACACACACACACACACACGCGCGCGCGCGCGCGCGCGCGTGCGCACAGTCCCCTCTTTCTTCAGCGAAGTAACGTCACGAAGAACAGTTTTAGGGAAAATGCGCACAGGAAATGATTTGAAGGACGACTGGGTTTTATTCATGTACCAGTGTTAACGCGCATATTATACACGTAAAATTTAAAATAAAAAATCTGGCTCAATTAGCCAGCATTCCTCTTTATTTTCTACCCAACCCCCAATTTTCTATTGCACACTATGACAGGCATGGCACTTAATTAGGAAAATGATGATGATTATTATTTATTATTTCACAACTAATTACAAGTGATGAGAATCTTAATTTATTTTATTAATAATCCTCCAACAGACACCACTCGTCTATCACTTGGCGGATATGTGGGCACTAAATATTTTCTCTCTTCCACAACATAAACAACATTCACAGTCACATAATCTTTCCATAGATGGAAAACTTTTTAGTAAAGGAGAAGACAAATCCTATTTTAATCTATATTTAGCAAGCCCCCCACCCACACACTTTCTTCTCCAACATAAGATTATCAATATGCATAAGAAGGTCAATAAATTTAACAACAAATTTATTAAATGAACAATCAAATATATATATGACAATTACATTGAAATAGATTACTTGACATCAATATTCCATGAACTCACGTTTGTATAATTGTTTACACAGTCCATACTTAATAATAATAGTCCATACAAAATAATAAAATTACAGTAGAACAATAGAGTCAATACAAATTGCAGGTTAGTCCTAGCAGAGAATAGAAATGGAGTTATTAAAGGTAGGTAATTTAAAGGATGGGGTTTTTTTTCTCATGACCTGGATTAAGCATTGCTTCAGCAGTCTTCATATGTTTTTGCAACAATGTTCATGTCAACATGTGTCTCTCACCACACCTGTGGAAACACTGGCTCACTGATATATTCTCAAACAAACTTCAGTACTCTCCTCACTCTCCTCCTTCAAGCAGAACAGGATATTACAGTAATTCTGGTAACTTCAGTGTACTAGAATTCTCCTGATGTATCCAACATATACATCAAAGTGTATAGCATACTCCTTATGCTTATACACTGCAATCCCCGGTCATTCAAGTTTCTAACTGGTGAACACATGAAAGGTAACTGAAACTTGAAACTCAAAACTTGAAAGTGAAAGGCCACTTGTTCACTGCAACTATAATTAAGCAAGCAAACCTAAGTTTCCTGCTTATCACAATATAACTCCATTCTATCTTACAATCCATCCTCCACTTACAATTTCCTGCAACATTATTCATTAGCCTGATGCACGCATATGTCACAATAAATACAGCTTATCAAAACAGTGCCAAGTGTTAGTATTCTACACTCAAGCACCTTAGTTCAAACATTGTAGAAATATAATTCAATCAACATAGTACATCTCTACAAAAGTATAACAAATAAATAGTGAAAATGCATGAAATATTCCTAAGTCCATTCTCTCTCAGTCAGTTTTAATTCACCATCAAGCTAATGACTGCCTTTCAAAGCCAGGCTTGTCCTTTCCCATCCAAATTCAAAGTAATTAGAGAGTAACATTTTCTACAGCAAGTGAATTCTTAATCTCAGCCCTTGGCTGGTCTCGTTCTCATATATCATGATATTGGATAATAGAAAACTACTCACTCAGTTTACATTACGTCAACAATCTAGAATATTCTTGCCTCAAGCTGTTCACTTCAATTCAGACACTTTCAAAAATAACACCACAAGGAATGCCCAAGTTATGGTTTCTCAATTTAGCAACTTATATAACAATTTAAATTTAAAATAGGGAGAGGAAAATTTACTCTGTCACACACACTAACGTAGGCTCTCATATCGCCATTGTATGATGATGATACTCTCCCTTTCCATTTAAGTTTAACTGTCCACCTTTCTCTTGGCGCCATAAAACTAACGCATTTCATTCTGTCTTGAATTCCTTGAAGTTGAATAAATATAGACAATGGCTTTTTATCAGTACTCGAGCCCAACCTTTTAGCATGCATCCTTCCATATCTGGGCTTCTTCTGTTAACTGTCAGTTGTGTCCGACATTGTTATAGACATGCAGCTTATTATTCTTTTCATCCGGCTCTTGCAACAAAACGTTCACTGATCTGGCACGTTAACTTGCTTTGTGCCTGCCAACCATAAACAAAAGGATCAGTGATGTTGAAAAGTTGCGCATTAAAAATGAACCATGGCGTAACAGACTTGCAGACCTGATCACGCGGCCACCTTCGTCCGTTACACACCAGCACACTCCTGCAAACCGGCAATCTCAGAGATTTGAGCACGCGCGTGACTAAAGACGTCGTTACGTAATCGAATACGTATTCAGAGGCAGAGGATGCCGAACAAATTCACGTACACATGCAAAACAATCGCGCAGAAGCGCATGTCGAGATATAATGTATTATTATTCATAATAATATTTATTTAACTGAGAAAGACTATTTATGGATTCGACAGGCGTTTTTCTAGTTTGTCACTTTAGTGGTGATTATCTTCGCGCTATTGCTACCAATCACCCGTAGTTTTGACGCAGCGCATAAGTGTTTGACTAAAGAACAGACGATTTTTCCCAAACGAAAAGGACTGTTGGTGTTTCTTTTGGAAAAGTTAGTATGAGCGACAAAGGGGAATAAAAGTTATATGTTTGCTCCTATATTGAAAAGGACAGATAACAGTTAACGCCTACCAAAAATTATCAAAACGTCAATTATTCAGATCTTCAACGAAATGATAGTAATATATGTATGTGTTGTATATGTTGATTTTGATTTTCCGTTCATATTCCTCTTCATCATGAACCTACATTCTTTAAATGTGAAAACTCTGACTTTTACACGACAGTTTGTTAGTTCCCTTTCCAAGCCTGTTACTTTAGTTTGCACGTGTTGAATTTGAACTCCCAGCTCTAATAGCAGCCTGTCCAGGGATTTATTTATTGCATGCCGTAAATTGTACATTGGGCCGCGCGGTTGTAGAGAGAGGTTCGGGCTTTTGTCCTTAGCTGATGTACAGCTAGGCGGAAATGGTGCAACTGTTTTTTTTTCCTTCTCCCGTTAACTATGTGTGTGTGTGTGTCTGTTCTTTGCATTCATTTCTATTTAATATGTTATGTATAAAACATATTGCATAGTTGAGGGTGGGTGTGTGATGGTGGGGGAGGGGATGCACTTAACAAGTTAAAAAGTATTGACTTTAGTAGAACGATGAAAAGAGGTCAGGCAATTTGCAAGTCATTACACTCTTCATTTTTTTTTTTATATTGTAAAACTGCATGCCGAGAAGAAAGAGAAATAGCGCTTAGTAAAATTAACGTGATGATTTCTGAAATAATTGTTTGATCGCTTCTTGCTGTTAAAACGTATATTTTACTCTGATCATTCTGTGCTTTCGACATAAGATACGTGTCAATAGCCATTTGTTGTCCTTGAAATTCAGGTTGTGTTCTCAAGAAAATTAGATTATCCATGAGGAGTTAGCGCGTCTTGAAACTCGATTGCGCAGATGTCTACTTTGGGTGAGCTATTTACTTAGGGTTCACTGTCTACTTTGGGTGAGCTATTTACTTAGGGCTCACTGCATAATCATTTGTCTACTTTGGGTGAGCTATTTACTTAGGGCTCACTGCATAATCATTTGTCTACTTTGGGTGAGCTATTTACTTAGGGCTCACTGCATAATCATTTGTCTACTTTAGGTGAACTATTTACTTAGGGCTCACTGCATAATCATTTGTCTACTTTGGGTGAGCTATTTACTTAGGGCTCACTGCATAATCATTTGTCTACTTTGGGTGAGCTATTTACTTAGGGTTCACTGCATAATCATTTGTCCACTTCTGACAGCTTTTGTGTTGGTTTGTTTTCACCTATTTATAATACATTTATGTGGACGCGTATGTAAAATTGCATGCATTTGGAACTAGTTGGTGGGTGAATTATTAATTGTTTTGGTAGGCACATTTTTAAAAGGAAACTTACCATGTATTTTGCAGTTTAGAGCTATTAAAAGCCGTTGGTAGACTAGGGCATCAGTAATACACTAACATTAATATAGAATAATTATACAACCAAGCTTTCTGGTTTCCATCATGACGAATACATTATCTTATGATGTAATCTCTTTGGCTGATAGTAATGAGGAAAGGTTGTGATATGGTTGTAATCATGTTTGCTGATATTAGCAATAATTCTTGGTATGGCTTCAGCTATTGTCATTTGTGCTTTTTGTGGCATTGTCAGACTGTCCAGTTTAGAATCTAGAACTGTTGTCATAGTTGCTATCACTAATGATGAGAGATAACCGGGCCTTACTTACGAATCAGTGAATGCAGTTTCCTTAGTTTCTTTGGTTTATTTCTTTCGTATAAATCTATTAAATGCAATGTTTAGTTCATGAAAGATCTCTAAAGAATAGATAGGTACAGATAATCGCTAAGACACGTTTTCATTATGTGTATTCATTTTTATCTTTAAGCATATAAACTTGTTCTTCAGAGTGAATAGTGGTAATTGCCTGTCCTGGTAGACACAGACGAGCCGAAAGGGGAGAGTGCAGGTGTTCAGTAGAGAACTTGGTAATTATAATTATAATCAGCGCTTATAGGTGGTAAAGAGGCTCCTTTTTGTCACCTCAAATTCTGTCTCTCACTATTTGAAAGAAGGATCTTATTTTCGTTTTCGCGAAAGCGGCGGAAGCCGGAAGCGCCCCCTACACTCCGTTTTCGTAATAGATCGTTTGATTTAAGTATAGCTGTTACGCTGCTTTTATGAAGTTATTCTCCTTATCATTTTAGTTTTCTTTTTACGTTAGTCTCTTTATCAAATCATGCCAGTCTCTTCATCAGGTTAATCCCTTTATCATGTTAGTCATATTATCAAGTTAATCCCTTTATCATGTTAGTCATATTATCAAAAGTTAATATCTTTATCACCATAGTCTGTTCATCAAATTTATTATGTTGTTCTGCTTATCAAATTGATCTCTTTACATAAATAGTGTTTTTATCAAGTTTTTGTAGCTGTCGTGTTCGTTTTCTCATTAAACCATATATTAATCTCCTTATAAGTAGTCCGTCAAGCAAACCAACTTAGTCTCCTTATGTTAGTGTCCACACCTTGTTAGACTCTTTATCAGGTTTGTATCCTTATCATGTTAGACCCTTTTATCAAGTTAGTCTCCTTAACATTGTTAGGCTTTATATCATATTAGTCTCCCTACCATGTTACACTCTTTATCATGTTACACTCTTTAAAACCTTAATCAGTTAGTCTCCTTATCATGTTAGTCTCCTTTGTCATATTACTTTTATTAGTCTCTATGTTAGACTATTTATCAAATTAGATTTTTTATAATTAGACTCTTTGTCATATTAGTCTTCATGTAAAGTATAATTAAGTTATCTTTAGTCTCCTTGTCAAGTATAATTTATCTCCATATTTAGTTAAATAGCCTTATCAAATCATCTTAGTTTACTTATGTCATATTATATCATGTCTCCTTGTTAAGTCAATCTTGTTAAATTATGTCTATCTTCTTATGAAGTTAGTCTCTTTAGTCTCCTTATCATTCTGTTGTCTTCGTCAAGTTGGTCTCCTGGCTGATCCGCGCTGACACTGTTCTCTAGCGTTTCTGAGCACTCCACATGTTTCTTGTTGAGCCTGCCTATTTATTTTTTACAATGTCATGTGGCATTGCAGAAACCATCTGGCATTTTACTGTTATGGCTGAGAGTAGAATTCGGGCTTGGTATGTAAATAACATTCCCAAGAGCTTGGTCTGGAGAGCTAATGTCTGACTTGCTGTCCACGTAACTTGCTGTCCGTTTGACTGTTGTCCGCATGTACAATACGGAGAAGTGCGGCATTGCATTATAGATATAGCAAACCATTATAATATAGCAAACCATTATTTCGGGGAGGGACGAGATTCAGTGTAGGGTTTTTGGGTGGGCTGAAAGGGTCTACATTGTACAAGAAAAGAAAAATGAGGCTCAAGATTGCTTTTGTTTTGCTTTGGTCACGAAACATTCCCCTTAAACTGCAGAAGCAAATGTTGATGACAGTATTTAGCCACAATTTTTATTTTGTTTTTCTCTGTTTTATTTTCTCTGCTAAATAAGTGGGGGGTTTTTTTGGTTTTGTTTTGGTTCTCACTCTTTTATGTTGCAGTGTTTAAAGTATGGCACAGACAGTAGACCACAGCTCTGTATATTACATTATTATTGTGTTTATTATTACATTCAGTTGGATACTTTTTAATTTATCTCACTGTAGACGTACTACATGTAAATTGAATTATGTTGTGAATGTAATAAAGATAGCAAAGCAAATAACATTAACAGATAGGAAGAAGTATTAGATGCCCCAATTTATTTCTACTAACACTTGATTGAATGATTTAGACTTGAAAGTCTAATTCTTGGACTTCTGATGAAAATCATCGCACTTTGCTATAGTTATTAGTGTAGGGAAAATGCACTTTGCTGGTCCAAGTACTAAAGGACTATATTTTGTTGTAGTTCTCATATACATGTGCAAGTGTTATAAATAACTAAATAGAAGGTTCCCAATGCCAATGTTAAAACCAAATGAAGGAATAATACGTTTGTGTCACATTGGAAAAAGGATGTGTATGTGCATGTATATAACCTCATCCCTTTTAAGGAATTATATGTATATATGATTATGCAGTAAAAAAGCTACCATAAGGATGGCAAAATAGGGAGTAAATAAATGCAAAACAGTAAAACAAATTCCTCACATGCCAGAACGGCTTCCCGTCCTTCTCGTCCGCAGTGTTGACGGAACTAATGGCGGAGCGGCGTGCAACGAATGTCGTAATCATTCGCGCGCTTTTATCTTTATCTCGACAAACATTTTATGGATGTTTATTTATTCATTTTTTAAATAAAGGGGAGGAGGATAGAATTGTTTAAGATGCTGAAATTTGTGAACACATCTTTTTGCACTTTTTCTGGCTATCGAAGCACAAATATCGAGTCGTACTTCATGTCCCCCCCTGCGCATGCATTTCTGATAGAAGGATATTTATTTCGTTTCAGTGATTGCCCAACTTTACGACTGCAGACAAGATACAGAGAGCGAAATCCGTAACCCAAATGCAACCCCAAATTTGGGGCTGACGAAAGTTTGAAAGCTGATGTTTTGTTACTCATGAGTCATAGCCAATTAAAACGTTACACAATCACACATAATTAAATTTGTGCATTTTTAAAATTAAAATCTTTTGTTTGTGAGCGCACGCACATACGCGAGCATTTATGCATATGAGCGTGTGTTTGTGCTATTTCCACTTCTTGTAAATTATGGCCAGTTGTGAAGTTTAGTGTTGATTTCAATGATTTATGCATATGAGCGTGTGTTTGTGCTATTTCCACTTCTTGTAAATTATGGCCAGTTGTGAAGTTTAGTGTTGATTTCAGTGATGGGAATATTTTACTCTCATCATGTGTGCTATGTTCACGGTTGTGGTTAATGAGCTTTACTTTTTCTCACTGGCCCAGTTTACTGGATAGTTTTATGTTTCTGGATTGTTTGAATATTCTTCAATTTCTAGAACCACAACAAGTTGCTTGCTGATAAAGTGTTTGAGTTACTTGCTCTTGCTTAGTTGTTGCTTAATATCCATTTGTAATGTATTCTTCTTTTTAATTTTTAATGTGCTAGTATTATCAGCAATATTTATTCTTTAGTCTTTACCTCTTTAATATTCTGTTAATACTTGGTTTAATCAGTAATAATAATTATATGTCACCACATATACAGATGTTTTGCTGAATAAATTTTAATACTTTATCTTTTGACTAATCCCTTGTACATGGGTGTGTGTGTTATAACTAGTTTGACATTATTGACCATGAAATAGGGTTTCACTGTCTTTAACATATATTTGACTTTCATGGTACAGCTTTATATTTATTCAGGCCATATCTGACAAAAAGAAAGCAAATTGTCAGTATATGTTCTTTGCTATGGTTCTCATAGGGCTCTTTTCTTTTATTTTCCACACAGCCTCTATTCAGTGGGGTTTTGTGTGAAAAATGTTGCTATTTTGTTACCCACTCTTTGTATGTTGATACTTATCTGTATATATTTAGCTGCCCATATGTGACCATATCCACCATCCATAAAGAGAGTCTTGGATGATGAGTATAATAAGCTATAATTGATTGATGATAAAACTGAAGCCATGCATGTTGTTTATGAAAGGTTTCTAATTCAGAATAAATGTATACCAGCATCGGTTTACTTTTTGAAAAGCTCTCTCTCTCTCTCTGCAATAACAAAATCTTCAGTACTTGTAGAGGAGCATATCTGAAACAGAGGAGTCATCATTATTCACATGTTTCCCACAACATTGAAATCACTGTGCATTTACTAATACTTGCTCATCTTGATTATTGTAACTCTTCCAGTCTGAAACTCCAGGATTATGTTTAGAGCACCAAGAATTGATCTTGTCAGTCTCTGCTGGCTACATGTTCCCAACAGAATATTAGTTCTCTTCTCTTTGTTTTTGCTCCACTCTTTGGTTCTAGCCCCACATAACTGTCTGATGTCACATGTTTATAAATTACCAGTACTAAAAAATGTGGAAGTTTGCATTCAACAACAAACAGTGGATCTTCATCATCATTTGAAAACAAAGTTTAAGTTGGATGGGCATAATTCATTTTCTCATCATTACATCAAGATCCATCCTTCTGGAAATGTGCTGCCTTTGAGGTGAGACGCAGAGATCATGCTAGCTTTTAAGATGGCTTTCAAGATATATCTTTTTCATAACAAGAGTAGCAAAATATCTTTTTCAACAAGACTAGCAGACTATTTTTTTCATTCACAAGAGTAACACTTTCTTTTCTGTGCCATTGTTTATTTAAATTGCACATTATTAAATCATTATCCTTTATATATTTCTGTTATAGATGCATTTATTTGTTGTATATTTTTATTTGTATGTATTTGCATCATTTTGCTTTGTTATATTATCTTAAATTTTCTTTTATGTCAAACAGTTTCTATGAAGACTTTGCTGAAATATTGTTTGTGTAAATATTGTAAATTTTTTAAAGTAATTTATTTTTACAAAAGCTGTAAGAATTTAACAAATAAATTCAGTATCATGATTATTATTGTTATTTGTCTTCTTAATCGTGTACCTATTTTTACATTCTGCATAAAATATCTTTATATAACTCCTGAGACTTGCAACATATACACACATTAAATGTTTTAGAAGTTGCATAAAGTTTTTTAATATTTTTTATTTTAATATATATTAAACATTTAAAGGTAAACCTTGTTTTTTGTAGTGCCCACCTTGTAAATTCTTCACACCAGAACTACTGAAGACATATGAAAGACTGAAAGAGGCTGGGCGTAATTTTGAGGTGGTCTTTGTGACATCAGACCGAAGCACAGAGTCATTTCACCAACATGCTGGCTGCATGCCTTGGCTAGCCATTCCATTTGGAGATCCCAGGCTTCAGCAAATTACAAATCAGTTTGGAATTGATGGTAAGTTATAACGCACCAAACATTTTAGTTTTGAAAAGTATTTAATACTATTTTTGGTAAGTACTTTATAAATATCTCTATTGTTTTTGTTTGTTGTTTAAACATTGAAACAATTTTAATATCATGGACAGGATAGCATCACACTTTTTCACAGTGTGGTTCAGACCTGATTTTTTTTTTTTTTTATCATATGGATTTTAACGACCAAATGAACAAGAAACTACTTCAAGCAAGCATATTTATAAAAAAATAAGATATTTAACTATTTTAAGTAATGACACCATTTCTAAACATCTTTGCAAAATTTAAATATATTTATATTTGTTATTTATTAATGTTATTATTTTATAATAATGTCAGAATCTGTTGTTGACCATTCTAACAAATATTCATGTGAAAAATCTATTACAATATGTTGAAAGGGTCAAGACACTGTATCTACCAGAAATAAGTAGGAGTATAAATTTTAATATTGAATATTATTAGGGTATGAATTACTACTATGAGCAAATATTTTGGAACCATTTGAGCTCTTAAATTGAGGGATTTTGTGTATGTTTATTTTAATAAGTGTATTTAAGTGATGCATTCTTTGTTTAGTCGTGTACTAATTCATGCTGCCTGTTAAAAGCAATGAACAAATTTTTTAACTGAAACAATACTGACTGTCTAAAAACTTAAGCTGATTTAAGCTAAATACAGTACTTTAGTTTCCCCTTTCCTCATACATGTTTAGGTATTCCAAGTCTGGTGATTCTAGATGAGAAGGGAAGTCTTATCACAATGAATGGTCGACAGGCCATACAGCATGATTCAGGAGGAGTGGTGAGTTTCGTATTAATTGATTACTAATACTCATTTAAGGTATTACCATATGTTGAGAGTATTTCCTTAACCTTTTGTAAATATGACCTCTATGAAAACGTTTCCAGATATTTGCACTTGGGCAAAAAATGTATAGAATTAGAAATTATTAATTTTCTTGCCGATCAGATGTTAACTGCACATTCCACTTCTACATAATGATGTGTTGTTTGAATATACAGGAGGTCTTTGCTATCATCATAGTTGCCAATACTTATCTGATTAAGCTAGGTCTGTGTGTAAGATACAGTAGGCACTAGCGGCTTCATTTATTTTTCACAGCTCCAGTGTTTGTTGTAACTTCTGGTCTGTTATGTAACAGTACCAGATGGACTAAATTAACAATACAAATGCACAGACATCTGCTTTGTCATGTTTGCTACATATGGGCTTTAAGAGGCATTTTAGAGCAAAGAGAAAATGAGGAGAGTCAGACTGGGGAGAGGTAGAGGTGGGCATCAAAGCAACTGCTGACGAGGTAAAACTCTCTCCTATTGCAGAAAAAAGTAAAAGTTCGTTTGCAGAAAAAAAAAGCAGAAGTATTAGTATGTTCATATCAAAAGTCATAGTAATAAATATTAATTTAGGATATCTTCCTATCACAAATTGAAAGAAAAGATAAAAGTTTTTGAGTTATTAAGTCACAAGTAACAAGGTAGTTAAACTAAATCATTCTTCAGCAGTTATATATAACAAATGTGTGAAAATGTTATAGTAATCGAACACGTGAGTTCAGTAAAATGGAATAAAAATTTCTTTAATTTACTTATTTATTATATGTTTTAAATGTTAGTTTTGTCATTATTTATAATCTTGTGAGGTTGTTATGCTAAATTGTTCATTTGTTAAATATATAAAATTGTTTCCTGATGACAGAGAACATAAACCCCACTTGTAACCCATGGGAAAACTTTATAAAGATAATGATGTATCACATGATAAAGATGTATTGTCTAGAAATAATTAGTATTTTTGTCCAAGTACTGTCTTAGTGGCAGTTATATTTTAAAAACTTGGTAAATAATAATACAAGTTGAAAACAAATTTTCATAGCTTTAACTTTTTTATTTTTAATTTCTTAGAATTGTTTCTTTTCTTAAATTTTATTGTTTAAAGCAAATTTAAGGGATTTCAAATTAACTATATATATTCTTTTTAAAATATGTTTTTGCTAGTAGATGTGCCATTTATAGGTTATTTTGTGTGTTTTTTTTTTTTGCACAAAAATATGCCATCACAAATTTTTGTGTCTATGCTCATTTGATGGCTTGTAGTAAATATAACATAGTTTGTTCTTATCTAGCATAATCTTCTGTAATAATTTAAACTCTTAAATTTTTTTTTTTTTGTATCCTTTCACAATGAATGATTTTTAAAAAAAATATTTATTGTTATCATAAATCACTTTTAAGACCTAAGAAATACATATTGTAATTGAAAAAGAATTTAATAATATTAATAAAGAAAGGCAAATAATATATGTAGAAATATTATACTAATTGAGAAAGAATTTACAGTTTAATTAATACAGGAAGAAATAATAGAACAAGGCAGAGAAAAAATGAAAAGTGTATTATGAGTAGGAATGATTTTTCTCATTCTCTTGAGCATTGATTGTTTACTCACAGTAAAACTTTCAACAGCAACAAAACAAATAAATACAATAGTACTACTTAGACATAATAAAATATTAAAAATTCATAGCACTACTTAGACATAATAAAATATTAAACAGAATTTCACTCACATTTTTAATTTTAATTATATTTGTTCTTGTTTAATACTAATAGTTATTTTATTTTATGGCAGGAATTGTCAATTTTACTTTACATAATATTTGGTTTTTTTGTTTATATTTGTAGGATTTTCCTTGGTACCCTAAACCTCTGAATGAGCTAACACAAATGGCTGCTGTGCAGTTGAACGAGAATGTCTGCTTGATACTTTTCACAGGTATATTTCATGTTTCTGTCCTACATTTAGGTTTTAACCCGTTGGCTGACAGGCGAAATTACGTAATCTGATGCCAACATGTCAGACAATTTTGACGTTTACCGATAATTGAATGGGTCAGTGTGCTAAAAAATGAAAAGTGACTGTAATTAATGGATTTCAAAAATTTAAATTACTACCTATAATAGACATATTAAGGAATTTTAAAATTATTATTTAAAATTTATTTTGAATTCAAAAACAAAGAAATCATACAAAGTTTTCTTATCTTTTTGTTGAACTTGTGAATTTCGGCATCATGTTTTTTTTTTTAACAAGTCTATTAAAAAATTTAAAGCGACTATATTTATCATTGGATTTAAAAAATTTAAATTACTACCTATTATAGACATACTAAGGAATCTTTAAAGTATTATTTTAAATTTATTTCAAATTCAAAAACAACGAAATAATACAAAGAATATTAAGGAATTGTTAAAAGTATAATTTTAAATTATTTCGAATTCAAAAACAAAGAAATCATACAAAGTTTTCTTATCTTTTTGTTGAACTTGTGAATTTTGGCATTGTTTTTTTTTATTTAACAAGTCTACTAAAAAATTTCAAGCGACTGTATTTATCAATGGATTTTAAAAAATTAAATTACTACCTATTAATAGTATTATAGACATACTAAAGAATCTTAAAAGTATTATTTTAAATTTATTTCAAATTCAAAAAAACAGAAATAATACAAAGTTTTCATATCTTTTTGTGAACATGAACGTTTTCACTGTTTTTTGTTTTTTTTTACTAGTCTACTAAATAATTAAAAGCAAGTATAATTTGTACAATTCTAAAAATGATTTTCAAAATAAGTATTATGGGGAACATTTTTTAAGTATTTATTTAAATTTAATTACTGAATGTGTTGTGGTTATTATTTCATATTAAAAAAAATAAATAAATAAAAAGTTTTCTTACCTTTTTCTTGTGTTGACCTTCAGCCATACAATTTTCCTTCTTCCTTTACCATAGCAGTAATGCTTTTTTTTTTTATTTATTACATTCCTATACATTTGACAGTAATTATTTTATTCCTTCATTTCTTTAACGGGTTATACATTTTGATAGTATTTGCCTTATTTCTATACATCTTTGCATTTTGGCATTAATTTTTTAATTCCTTAATCCCTTTTTGTTTTACATGTTGTCCATATATATGTGTTTCATACACTCTTGTACAGTATGGCAGTGTATTTTTTCTACATTCCTGCATACTGGACACCAACCCTAGAAAACCCCACTTTCAAGCTCGCAATTTGTGAGTGGAAACATGTCACTTGTGATCTTAGAAAATAACAAGTAAGCTATCATAAGGCAATATATTTTCACAAAAATAATGATTTTCTATCTACTTTTTAAGAAAATAATTCAAGTACTAAGTATAAATTTGACTAGCATTTCAGGTTAGATGTGAGTTATGATTGCCAAGGACATAGAATTAGAATAACAACATAAATGTACTTATACATCTTGAATGCATGCCATGCATAGGTGTGCATTTTTAGAGGCATTATTCGATGCACAGACACCCCTCCCTTTTAATCCAATTGCATTCAACTTAATTGCTTTGGAAACAAATCAAAATAAGCTTTGTATTTTTTTTTTTAGTTGATCACTAATACTAATTAATGATTTTAATTTTAGACTTCAGAGGGAGCAAGCATCCTGTCCCTGTCAGACATAATGTGGTTGATGTGGGTATCACATGTGTATGAGATTCTGTGGGCTTTGTTTTAAGTTCATTCTTTTTAATTTTATATTTGTTTAAATCTTCAATCATTTATTGGTCACCCACTTCTATAATCTAAATAGTCAAAACCTTCAACGTAATAAGCGATAATGAAGCAGTCAAGTATATATATTTTTTTTTAAGTGATACTGAAATCAGTTATGTTGAACAATCACTGCCCAGTTCATCGCAGCAAATTGGTGAATTTGTAGAAGCAGATGAATCTTTTGTTACCAGGGTGGCATAAAAAAAAAAATTAATAAATGCAAGATTGCAGTGGCTGATTTATAGGTTAGGTAAAATGTTTTTATTAAAAACTGCAGTTATTTTGTTAACAAAAAGAAGTAATATAACTAAAGCATGTCTTATTATTATGATAAAGACATTATTTATCCGATATTTATTTAATTCAGTGTCAACAGTTGTTGTTGTCCCCACCCAACCCCAACCCCTGTTGTTGGCATTTTTTCACTAGCAAGTTATCAGAACGAATTGTGGGTTACTCATGGCTACAATTTTTGAGGGTTGCTTGACACTGATTGTTTTATTTCTCCATTTCTTATATTTACATTTGGTAGTGATTGTTTTATTTTCCATCCCATTATTTTTACATATTGTCAAAAATTTGGTTTATGTCTACAATCCATTATTTTAAACCTTGTTTTATTCCACATCTCATTCTTGTTACACATTGTCATATACGTGTATGTCTACATTCCATTATTTTATATCTTGTTTTATTTCTTATCCCATTTCTTTATATATTGGAAATGGTTATACTTGTACAGACGGGGAAGAGGAAGAACTACTGGAAGCCCGTGCTGTGTTAAAAGGCGTGGCTGCACGTGAACACCAGAAAGGGGAGGACCAGGAACTGTTTTTCTTCTATGCTGGTGATGTATGTATTTAGTTATCAGATTCTTGCCCCTAAACATGATCATTCTGCATGCTTATTTCACAATCATCTATGGTTTATTTCCCCTTGACTAGGTTAAATAGAGGTGTTTCTGAAGGATGTTAAGTTTTTTCTTTAGGAATAAAGAGGTTTTTTTTTAATACTAATGGTACAAATTTTTAAAGTACTTAAAGCAAACATAAACGAATTAAAGATTTTTGTTGTTGTTAAATAAAGGAATGAAAAAGTCACATCCAACTTAATTGCTGTGGAAACAGATCAAAATAAGCTTTTTGTATTTTTTTTTTAGTTGATCACTACTACTAGTTAATTATTTTAATTTTAGACTTCCAGAAATCCAATATGCAAAGGAAATGAAAGGTTAATTGAATTTGTTGGTCACAATTGAAATCATTATAAATGAGTCATATATTATATAAGTATTAATATGACATATTTATTTGATCATAAATCAGATGCCGATAAACTTAACTGACCTGTGAACAGTCACGTGGTTTCAAAGTAAAATACTAGAATATAATCATTTAGTGGTATATAAACAAATAAATCCAACTGAATAGCAATATTTTAACACTTTTATTGAAAAATCAAATTTCTACATCTCTATTTGAATAATATTTAATAATACAGAGTAAAAAACATGGTATTTCCCAGAATAGGAATAATATAAACTCCAATATTTAACTTTTTAATATGCTCTGGGGGCATACCTCAACACCCCTGCCACGTGGGTGGTGAGCCATGCCTTTATGCAAAATTTCAGCTTCTTTCTCCCTGCAAGTATAAATTATATTAAATGCTAATATTATGTATGTGGGTAGAGGCAACACCTCATGGGTGGGTCTAAAAGGGACTATTCCCTATGTCTGTCTCAAGGCTAAGCAATGCTTCTATGCAAAATTTCATCTTCTTAAATTAATAAAATGTATGCGCTCATATCCTGATTCCACTCACCCTCCCCAATGTCCAGCTAGATTAAAGAAGTAGGTTTATATGTGAACAACATACAGATTTTAATTTCTGCTTCTTAGCTCTCACCCTATGGCTGTAATACAGAGAGATGTTCTGCTTTATTCATTAGATAATATATTGTATACAATACAGTATAGTGAACATATATTGCTCAAATTTAGTTACACTTGCCATCATAATTTATCATTAGTCATTTATTTAAGATTAAAGAAATGTTGTTATTGTTAATTTAATTTTATTTTCAGAATGAACCATTCTGTTATGCTGCTTCAGAATAATTTTTTCTTTTCAAATCTGTTTAGAATGAAAATAATCATTGTAATTTTAAAAAAATGTAATCTTTGTTTATTTCACTTCATTTTCTACTTCAATAATATATTTTTAGGATGAGTTCTGTGACCAAGTCCGAGATTTTGCTAATCTTGAAGACAGATCTCCACTCCTAGTCATCCTGGACAGCCCCGAGCAGCAGGTGTACGTGTGTCCAGCTACAGACATGAGTTGTGAGATAGTCACAGAATTTGTAGACAATTACCTGGGGGGGAAACTAACTCCTCAGCCGATTCGACATGCTGCTCAAGGGGAATCTTGAGCCAGACCATATTTTTCAAATAATGTTGTTATTATAGTGATAGCATTGCTGGTAATAGTGATGAGGATTATGATGAAACGTATATAATTAGCATCGAACTCATTAAATTTACAAAATCTGTTGGTACTTGATACTCTTGTAAAAGATTTTAATAAGCCACACCACTTGTAAGTGCAATACCTACAGCCCTGATCTAACACTTATTTCCATGTAGACAGGAGATTTCTGTTTACTTTTCACCATCATGCCTGCATATATAATAGCTCCTCCAGACTTAAGAGTGTGAACAGTCCACTTCATCCATTGCTGTTTGCAGTAATTTCTGTAAGGGAGTAAACTCTTCATGCTGTTCTTTAACATGTATCATGCCACCACTCAGGATGGCTTTTAGGCAAAATTGTATTTTTTTAAAACATATTTTAGGATGAAAACAAACCAACTTGTTGTGAAAATACTATACTATATTTCACTTAAGTTATTGATATAAAATAAGATTAATATAAGTAGGGTTCCAAGAGAAGTTTGAAATTTAAAATTTTTTAATTTTCAGAAGTAAAACAAACTGAAACTTAAGATCAGCATCAGCAAGATCAGTACATTTATCTCCCTTGCACTGACCCTTTTTTAAAAAAACAAACCCATGCATTATGAAAGAAATGTACATCAATCTTTATAACTCCCATAATAATTTTTAATTATTTAATTAATTACATTACTTTAATAGTTTTGCAAATCAAACTACTCAAAAAATGTTATACCTCATTTTATATCTGTTAACATTTTTTTAATCATTTATATAAAATAATGAGTGGATACATATCCACTAAAGGAACAATTCATTACATGCATGCTTTTTAAGTCAAAAACACGAAGAGGGACTCATGCATGATTACAATTATACACACAGATTGAACATACATTCTTTTTATTAACACAGTATTGACCTCTTTTCATATTTAACCTTTTCTATACTGAATACATAATCAACAGTGTTGAGGCCACTGCACTATTTTTTCAAGAATAAGTCTCTCTCCCCTACCCCCCACCCCCCACCCCCGCCATTTTATCATAAAAATAACTATATGTCTTACAAAGCCTAATGTTCACAATTAAGAAAGCCTTTGTTGTTCCTACTAGTAAATAATACAAACAGACTGTCCAGAGTATGTTTTTTTGGTTTGTATATTTTGCAATGTATGTATATAGAGTATGCAATATGTCATGCTTCATTAAGTATTATTAAAAAATTATTTATGGTGATTGTGTGCTATTAAAATGTGTGCCTTTAAAGTGGCAACAACAATTCATACCTTTAATATTTACTACTTTTTAGTGTACAGTGTAAAAATCTGTACAGTTTGTTGTCCTGGGACAAAATACTGATTTAGAATCATTAAGAATTAAGTTGTTGTTTTTTTTTCAGGTTATTTTGTTTTACTTTTAAAGTTAATTTGTAAATGAACTAATGGTCTTGTTTGAATTTCATATTTGTAATGAAAAGCTGATGTTAAGTGAAACAAATCCAGAATTTATTTTTGAATTGGTTTTTTAGGCAGTTGTTTTTAAAAGTTATTCGTAGTGGTAAACAGTCATCAGTTTAAATACTCTGCCTTTAGTGTTGGATTTTTAAAAATTACTTGCATGCAATGAGGAAATATCATATATCATCTTTAGAGATCATCACTCTCAGCTATGAGACACAAACATGCCTGCTGGAATGTTATTTAGTCTTTGCTAACAATGGAATTTTGTGGTGCTTAAAAGTGACTACTGTATTCTCAGTCTTTTAGTTATCACATTACTCTCTGTTCTAGTTTAGATCTTGTAATATCATTTAACATTTGTTTTTATATATTATTTTACTTCAGTCTAGGTTTAAAAGCACGTACTAACAAATATTGAAATGAAGATTCATATCTTTAGTAAATACAAGCCTCATTTGATTTGCAAGGTTCTGTGCTTATGGGTTTTGCTTATACAAAGTTGAAAGTTGTTTTGATCTCATCTTAATGAAATAAATGATAATAACACTATCAAAATGTATGTTCCCCTACATGCATTTTGAATGTCATTTATGTTGAAATAGGGTCTTTGCTACATCTTTAGTGTAAAAAAAATTAAATTAACTATTTAATGTTTATGTATGTTTTAGTAAAGAAGAAAAAGTTGGTACAGTAACAGACCTGCCTGCCTTCCATTTTTAGCGGAAGAATCTCACAGTTACATCTAATCTCCTGTACTTCCGCTCATGAATGTGATTTTCCACTTTCAATTTCATTTTCAATAATTTTCCAATCAGTTATGACAGGACAAAAAAAACTTGTTTAGTATACAATCACCTGCTGTGTTGGCCAGCCACACACGTCAGTCAATGATAGTTGTTATGTAAAATACTAGCGGCTCCAGCTGCCATATAACAAACTGCCAGCCAAAGATACTAAAATAATCATTGGTTGTTTGCTTCTCCGGATGACCATTGGTATATGTCGAAACGCACTCTGTGTTCAGAAGAAGTTTTAAACTTAGCACCTACAAAACATCCATAAATCAGTTCTTTGTAGAATAAGAGATGGCAGACGCAGAGTTCGATATTGTTGAGAATGAGTTTAAAAAAGAATTAGAAAGTCTTTCAGAAGAAAATCAAGTTGAAGAGAATAAAACACAAGTGAAAAAAGTGCTATGAACAAAAATACTGATCAGACTATTATTATAGAAAGTGTAATTATCTGCAGAAAAGGGAAAACCTTTGTTTTCTGCACAGCATGCAGATTAGACTTTTAAAAATTGCACATGTTGGGCTGCACGATGTCAATAGACATCTTGAAACCGCATCACATAAAAGCAACTCAACTTCATGCAAGGGAGAAAGGCAGCTTACAGCCTTTTTATCAGCCAAAGAAGGATTCTGAAACAGATGAACTTCCACTACAAATCAGTAGATCTGAGGCAACTCTGTGCCGTTTGATAGTTTTCAACAATCTACTTTTGGCTTGTGCTGACATTCAATGGAGACTAGACACACACAAAAAATAAACAAATCATTGACAAATGTTATGTTTTACATAAATCATTACAATATTGGTATGTTATTTTAATCTGACTCTTCGGTCGCACTTATAATCAAGTCAGTTTTGTCATTAAGATAACAAGAATAAAATTTAATAATTTACAATAAAATAATACAGCAATCTGATGCAAAATTATTTACATATGGGTTTTTCTAAGACCACCTATTCTGTCTGTAAGAGATATATATTTGGATCGAAAACACTGGATTAAAGTCAGTTGGCAGAGACATGCTCTTGTCTATTCTGTCTCAGGTGAGTACACTTTGGCGAAGCCACACATGAACAGTCCACAACCAGCACTTGGTGATCTATTCATGACACATTTCTTGGAACTTGCTTTGCAGCGTCTCCAGAATAATAGACTTCAATGAATGATGATAAGGAGCCCGCTGAAACAGAATATGGTTTATCAGCAAGGGTTCTACATAGTATTATTTATCACATTCTTTTTGTCGCAACACAAATAGCGGTCTCTTACAATTCGACCTTTATCATTAATTTACAAATCAACAAGATTACAAGTGGGATCAAATGCTAAAGGGGGTTACAACAATTATAAAAGGTTTTTACATTAGTGAAAATTTAATGAGCATTCCGCTACATCCATTGTACATGTTACAATAAATTAAAATAGTTACAATAAACACACAACACAAGTTTAAGTTTAGCATCACATATCTCTCTATCACCACTGAATGTCCTGAAAGAAGTGGTGTTAGTTTTTCATGCAAAATCAATAAAAGAATATGACTATATCTACAATATTCTCATACAATATACATAGTATTTCTTGAGAATTTAGTATGTTTTATTTTCTCTGTTGTAACTGCAGGCCAACCCGTCATCTACCCCTGGGTATGGGCGCTGTGCTTGAATAACCTTTTAGCGCTTATTTGGCCTTACTTACAGACCTACATACGCCCACAATTTCTAAGTATTTAGCCTACGTCATCAACAGGAAAACATCTCCATATACAGACATCGAACATCCGTGAACAAGATACTTTCCTGTTAAATTCCTTTTCACTCCCAGCCCCCACCTCTTCCCCCATTCATCTTTTACCTTTCAACTGCCCATGGCGGTCGGGTGACCTAATCCTTAAGGCATAACAAGTTATTACACCATTGTCTGCAATACTAGTTTTACGGTATGGTACTTGTTATAGGAAATGAAAAATATAATTAGTAAAGATCATTAAATTAAATCTGGCATAATTTTCTGAGACTTTTCTGACATAACTCTGTAACTTTAAGATTTTGCTTTCATGTATATTTATCAGAACAGATGAGCATCTGAATTAAGATATACCAGTAATTTTAATTTTGTGTGTGTGTGTGTTTGATCATGCAAAGAGTAATTACATAGGACTTGTTACTGTAGTAGTTATTCTGATAGTCAAATACCAGATATATGTAGTATCATCAATTACTTTGGTGTAAGTAGTTTGGTTATGAATGTGTCTTTGCTGTACTGATTTTTGCAGACAGCAGTCTTTAGCATTATGTTACGCCAGACTTACTGAGATATTTAATATCTGAGCAGAATTGTATATGTTGTGCTAGATTTTGATGTTACTGTTTAACAGTATGATTGTAACATATGTAATGTATATATGAATAAATATGTGTCTTTGTCTCACCTATTATGACTAGCTGATTTACATCTGTGATTAACCTCATCTGATGTAACTGCAGCTGGTTTTATTACTGCTACTAAAGAGATATATTTCTTGAGGCAAGAAAATTGTAATTCTAATTTAGGAATATATTTCTCCAAATATTTTCTTTGAAGGACTTGATAAGACAAACTATTTTGGAGAAGTTAATTTGTATGCTTGTTTGTGTTATTTGAAAGATTTACAGTATTGGTTGTATAAGCAGTCTGCAGAAATTCTATCCAAGAAATTTATTGATGTATTAGTGAATAATGCTACATAAATTGCTTGAAAATATCTCTTTGTGAAACGTGTAGAAAAGAACTTCTTAATATTTATACACCGATCCCTGACATTTATTTCACTATAATTGAATAGATAGTTTTGCAAAATTAGAGTATGAAGAAGATCTTGAGTGATCCAGATATTAAGAACTGCATGATTGGACATAATTTAACCAATAAAGGATATAATGGATGTGTCACTGTGTAGTACATTACATCTGAAGCCATTATTAAATGGTCAGTATTCATCACCTCATATTAAGCTTTTATTAAATTTTGCAAGGAACAAATTCTATTTAATAACTTAGACTTTGAAAGATAGATAATTATATGTTCAAAGATAGGCAGCTATAGAATGTGTATTTCACTAATTGCAGTTATTAGCTCTTGGATGACACAGCATGTAAACAATAGGTCGTTTGTTCAGAAAATTCACATGCACAAACGTATGTTTTATGTAAACATGTACAGCTGTGCATGACAACTTTTCTTTCTAATAAAATAAACTGATTTTTAGATATTTACATTCAGATTAAATTCACCCTTCACATAAAAGTGGAATTTGTAATTCACTGCTCTTGGCATAACTTGAAGGGGTCAGACTGTAGATAGTTTCTTGTACCCTGTAATCAGGCCTTATATTTGGTTTTGTTATGTTGAGAATTTTATATATATAACATAAAGTTAGCCTTGTGAAAAAAAAACCTCCCAAATGCTTGAAGGTCAAGCACACTTTAGCTTTGCTACAAAAAACTCCCACTTGCTTGAAGATCAAGGATGTTTTAGACAGAGCTTCCTTCCTTCAAAATCTTCCTTCCTATATATTTTATATATATAGATATAATCTTGTAACCAAAAATTCATTGTAGTAAACACACAAAATTGCAGTATATTTTATTGATTTTAATCTGTTTTCTGTTTGATTCTTTAAAGTAGGTGATTCTGTTAACTAACTGATCACCATGTGGCACCTGTTGTATTTATTTAATTATAAAGATATGGAACAGAAGATAATATAGTGATAATTTTTAATGCTTGTGTTGTCTTGGAAATAAACTTCTATTTCAGATTTATACAGTGCCCTCCAGTTTTTATGCTTTAAAAATATTTTCTAATATTAAAACTAAGTATCAAAAGAGTTTGAGTTAGAAAAGAGCTATGTAGATAAAAATTATTAATTATAATGTATTACTAGTAACATACCCACACACTAATATGTTATTGTTACTCGATAGAATCTTTAAATAATGTAAATGTGCACTTGTGAATTACATTTTAAAATATAATTGTTTTAATTATTTTCTTAATGTAATATACTTTACAGTTTGCAAAAATATGCAACTCGCATTTGTGCAATTTTTTTGTATTTCTCAAAATTCTATGCAGCTTTTTACACCATATTAATATTGTGGAAATAATTTTTGTCCGCAGTGTTTGAATGTAAACATCAAAAACCAATAAAAGTCATAAATGTATACATTATGTTAGGCTTTTTTTTGTTGTTTGGGAAATTTTTCATTGTATATGTTCATTTTTGTTTGGGAAATCTTTCATTGTATATGTTCATAGATGATTTTCTATATGTGTGAGAAAATAGAGGGTGAATGCTTGATCCTTTTCAGAATATGATAAACAAAAGGTGTAAACATCCAGCTTCATCTAGTATCGGTAAAGTTTGTTTGATTATATGATCAGTTTTGTAATGGTCCCTGGTGTCAGTTGATTGGTGTTGGCAGGGTCAGTGATATCAGTGATTGCAGGGTACCAGTGTCATTTGATCATCATTGGCAGGGTTCCTGGTATTATTCAATCAAGATTTTTTGCAAGGAAATAATAATGGAGCATCAAAGCCAATCTGGATTTTCTTAATGGGATTTCTTTATGTATTAATTTTTATGATATATAGTTCTTTGCAATTTTGCATGTCATTCTACTGTCTTGAAAATTAACAAAACAATATTTAAGTGTAAAATATTTTTCAATTCTGGTAGATTTCTAGTGGGAAATATATTTGAAACGAGTTCCTGATTTATTTATTCTGATTACATAATTTATTTTCACAAACAGTTTAATTTTCTTTGGAAAGTGTACTTTTAATTGTGATCTTTCTAAAGGTGGTGGTGGTAGAAACACAACAATAACAAAATCAATAAATAGATGAATCAGCAACCATTCTTTGTTAATTAATTTTTTAATAATAATAAATAATTGCTTTAATTTAAACTTTTTTTGTGAACAGTCATATGTATAGAGTAATTAAGGTTACAAAAGTAGTCTTAAGGAATTTATGCATATATTTTCTAAAAGAAGAAAACCAATCTTTACACTTACAGTAAATTTGCATTGAGAAGCATTGCATGATTATTATATGAAAATAAAACAAGAAAATCGTTATGAAATTCTATTAATTTATGAAAGAGAAGTTAAATGAATTCAAATTTAATACTACTACTAAATAATAAGAAAAAGGTTTTGAGCGCAACATACTGACATTAATCTCTCTTTTTGTATTTCAAACTATCAAACCTACATAAAGGTACATACAAGTGGAAAGCATAATTTATAAACAGGGGAGGAACAGAACAGAATATCTACGCTTGGAAAACAGATTACATACTAAAACTATTTTTAAAAATAAAATATTATATACAATTAAAACTCTTAGCCTGTAATACTCTTGAGGCAAGTAAAGATAAATACAGTTAATGGTCATCATTATGATGTTTTTTCATGATTTATCAAGTTTTAGTGGCACAGATTCATTGACACTTCTTAATCTGTTTTTATGCACAAGCTTATGGATGTTTTAAGCTCTCGCTCTCCTATCTGTTATGCTGCTAGCAAAATTAGGAAGCCATTGTGTAATCGAACTTGTAAGTTATAGATTAAGTTCTTTTTATAGGCCCATCTAACAGCACAAATAATATGTGGCTGAAAACTAACCTAATTCTAGGACTGATGTCAATCTGTAATTAAAGCCTTTTTCACTAAATAAATACACCAAACATCCATAGCATTATTTTACTTGTACGAAATGAGTGAGTGAAACTGAAAAAAATGATTCAGTGAAATTTCTAGTAGAATGTATCCAAAGCTTGGTTAAAGTTGTTATGTCTAGTAGAATGTATCCACAAGCATGGCTAAAGTTGTTTTGTATAGTAGAATGTATCCACAAGCATGGTTAAAGTTGTTATGTCTAGTAGAATGTATCCACGAGCTTGGTTAAAGTTATGTCTAGTAGAATGTATCCACAAGCTTGGTTAAAGTTGTTATGTCTAGTAGAATGTATCCACAAGCTTGGTTAAAGTTATGTCTAGTAGAATGTATCCACAAGCTTGGTTAAAGTTGTTATGTCTAGTAGAATGTATCCACAAGCATGGCTAAAGTTGTTAGGTCTGGTAGAATATACCCACAAACTTGGCTAAAGTTGTTGTGATTAATAAAATGTATCCATGAGCTTGGCCAAAGTTTTTAGGTCTAGTAATATGTATCTACAAAAGCTTGGCTAAAGTTATGTCTAGTAGAATGTAACCATAAGCCTGGCTAAACCTATTAGATCTAAACAGAATGTATCCACAAGTAGGGCTAAAGTTATTCTTAAAACCAGTCTAAATTTACTGAAATATATTTGACTATGTTGGGACATCCAAGCATGCCTTCATTTGATAAAGTTTATAGACTGTTGAGTTACACACCTTCATTTGATAAAGTGTATTGGCTGTTTGAGTTATGAACATACAAGCATGCCTAAGGCTGTGTTGTGAACAATAAAGCCTGCCGAAATTTGTGTTAAGTCCATTAAACTAAGGCTATGTTTACTTTAAAGTCCGACACAACTGACTACCTATTTGTGTGTGTTGCAGTGCTTTAAACTCCTCAGTGGTCCAGTTGGTGTACGAGAACGCCACCATGTAGTGATGCTACAGCATCTATGGATTAATTAATTATAATTAATCGCAAATTAAACTGAGGCTATAGCATCTATGAATTAATTAATTAATTAATCGCAAATTAAACAAGCTACAGCATCGCTGTCTTGATTTGCTAACGTGGGATCTAATAAGATTTCTTAACAGAAAAGCAAACGCACTGTTGTATTTACACTGGTAAACTAGGATTATATTAGCAAAAATTGTACATATAAATGTTGACCGAATTATACTGACACATAATAAATAGAATTTTAATAAAATTCTTCAAAAATCACTTTCGCTTTTATGTTTAATTTAATTAAATAATTAAAATTAGCACATTATTAAAGCATACATGTACTACTTTATCAGTTTTTATATATATATATATAAATTTAGTGTGATATAAAGAAAATGAAAGAAGACAAAAAACATATTTACATTTTTTTTTATTTCCCCCAATTTGCTCTTTGTACATAAAATATTAAAAATAAAAAGCTCTCTTCTGTTAGGAATCGACTGGTGATCAGCAGGAATAAAGCTGAAACAGCAATAATTAATAGTGAAGTAAGTTTGAGGAAACAACAATAAACAAGAATGAAATAAGTTTAAAGAGGAAACAACAACAGTGAAGTACGTTTAAAGAGGAAACAACAACAGTGAAATAAGTTTAAAGAGGAAACAACAATAGTGAAGTAACTTTAAAGAGGAAACAACAATAGTGAAGTTCGTTTAAAGAGGAAACAACAATAATAATCAATACTCAAATAAGTTGAAAAATTTAAAGTACAATAATCAATACTGAAATAAGTTGAAAACTTTAAAGAACAATAAACAATACTGAAATAAGTTGAAAACTTTAAAGAACAATAAACAATACTGAAATAAGTTGAAAACTTTAAACAACAATAATCAATACTGAAATAAGTTGAAAACTTTAAACAATACTGAAATAAGTTTAAAGATAAAACAATGCTGAAACATTTTTAAAGCTCAACAAAAAACATCAGAATTGTTTTAAGTTGAAACAACAATAAAGAATACTTAAACAATTTTAAAGTTCAATAAGCAATGGTCAAAGATTTTTAAAACTGAAACAATAGTAAACAACATTCAACAATTTTAGATATACAACAGAAACATCAGCGAACAAACAACTACATAACTAAAAGAATAAAACTCCAGAAAATAACCTTAGCACTATGATAAAGCAACAGCAAGCGTTATAATATAAAATAAAATTATTTTACTGTCAAGCATTTATTCTAATTATCCCAACTCTATTCTATATTTTTATTGTGTTAAAATCTTTGTCTAAACATGAATATGAGGTGATCGATTATTTTTGGTGTTGATTTCTTCTATTTTTCTTTGATTTCCGTAATGATGAAAATGTTTAATTATTTGCTTAACTAATTATATTACATGATGTCTGTCTGAACAATTCGTCCACTAAGAAAGTGGTTAGATTTCTTTTATTACCTACGCATTTACTCTATGCTTAGCGTCATGGTACTGGTTCTCGTGTTTTTATTACATACATATTTACACTATGTTTAGCGTCATGGTACTGGTTCTCGTGTTTTTATTACATCCATATTTACACTATATTTAGCGTCATGGTACTGGTTCTCGTGTTTTTATTACATACATATTTACACTATGTTTAGCCTCATGGTACTGGTTCTCGTGTTTTTATTACATACATATTTACACTATGTTTAGCGTCATGGTACTGGTTCTCGTGTTTTTATTACATACATATTTACACTATGTTTAGCGTCATGGTACTGGTTCTCGTGTTTTTATTACATACATATTTACACTATGTTTAGCGTCATGGTACTGGTTCTCGTGTTTTTATTACATACATATTTACACTATGTTTAGCGTCATGGTACTGGTTCTCGTGTTTTGGGAAGTGTCTAAACAATTCCATCTTGAAATAATAGTTTTGGGAATATAAAAGGGATTTTATTAAAAGCTTCAATGAATTTATTAAATTTATTTCTCTTTGCCAACAAGTGTTCTATAGGCATAATTCGAGCGTATAATTAGACAGTGGAAACCAGTGCAAAATGAATAATTAAAATGGTCTTAATGTACAGGACATAATTAAAATAGTCTTAATGTACAGGACATAATTAAAATGGTCTTAATGTACAGGACATAATTAAAATGGTCTTAATATACAGGACATAATTACAAGAATCGACGTTTCGGCTATACTGGCATAATTCAATACAGCTATCCACAATGACAAATGACTTTCATCTGGACAATACACGCAATCACAATGACACATGACCTTCATCTGGACAATACATGTATTCAAAATGACATATGATCTTCATCTGGACAACACAGGTATTCACAATGACAAAACTTCATCTAGAAAATACAGGCAATCACAATGACAAATGACCTTCATCTAGACAGCACAGGTATTCACAATGACAAAACTTCATCTGGACAATACAGACATTCACAATGACAAATGACCTTCCCCTGGACAATACACGCATTTGCAATGACAAATGAACTTCATCTGGACAATACGGGTATTCACAGTGACAAATGAATTCATCTGGAAAATACAGGCATTTACAATGACAATTCAGGCATTCGCAACGATAAATGACCATCTGGACAATACAAGCATTCGCAACGATAAATGACCTTCATCTGGACAATACTGGCAGTCACAATGGTAAATAAATAAATGATAGTTCTAATTATAAATAGATACATATAGTCCTTAGTTTCTGTGGGTGTGTCAAGGACACTTAAGTTAGGTCGAGCAAGACATGATTCATTAATAGTATGCAACAATAATTAAATGAACGATGATTTTTCATTTTTTAAGTCGAAAATTCTTCCCCCGTCTTTCACATGGCATGGAGAAATGTGATTTGGAAGGTGTGGAAACATGCATGGATACAAGAATGAAATTTATTTAGCAGAATTTCATTTGCTTTCTTTTGTCACGTACTTTTAATGTCTTCGGTTTGCTTACTTTTGTCACGTACTTTTAATGCCTTCGGTTTGCTTACTTTTGTCACGTACTTTTAATGTCTTCAGTTTGCTTACTTTTGTAACGTACTTTTAATGTCTTCAGTTTGCTTACTTTTGTAACGTACTTTTAATGTCTTCAGTTTGCTTACTTTTGTAACGTACTTTTAATGTCTTCAGTTTGCTTAATTTTGAAACGTACTTTTAATGTCTTCAGTTTGCTTACTTTTGTAACGTACTTTTAATGTCTTCGGATTGTTTTCTTTTGTAACGTACTTTTAATGTATTCGGATTGTTTTCTTTTGTAGCGTACTTTTAACGTCTTCGGATTGTTTTCTTTTGTAACGTACTTTTAATGTCTTCGGATTGTTTTCTTTTGTAGCGTACTTTTAATGTATTCGGATTGGTATTTTTATTTTACACATAGTGACACAATTTGATACCCGATGATCAGAACTGCGCACCTAAAACGTGTGTTTATTTCTTCATTACTACCACTTCATGACTGTTTTATGCGTAAAAGTTCAGAATCAAAGAGCATATAATTGGTTATCTTCCCTTTCTTCATAATCAACTACAATTAAGCTTATGATATCCACAGAAAAATCATTCAAATGATGCCATATACATAACGAAATAAACATTATCTCCCTTCATGCCTACCAGTGTGTAAAAATGGATGAACTCAGTGACCTGGAGAACGCCATCATGGTTGGCATCTGGAGGAAGACATCGTAGAATGCATATTATTATATATCAGCGTGTTTGTGTGTATGTGTTTCTGTGTGTAGATATATAGATAGATATGTGGGTGTTCATGTTGTGTATAAGTAAATGCTGTGTGTGTGTGTGTGTGTGTGTGTGTGTGTGTGGTACGTGCTTTTGTATCTATGTGTAAATATGCGTGATTGCATTTGTGTAAAATGCTTATAGTGTGTGTACTATATATATAAACTTAATTTCTTTAGTCACTGTGTGTAAATATGATTGTCTGATATTTAAGTTTAGACTGTGTAACTAACATAAAGTCTTATAAAACACCCACAAACAGAAAGTTAAAATTCATGTAATAAACATTCCACTGGCATAACCATTTTCATTCATCCAAACGCAGTTCTTCAGTTCAATGCAGCTGTTTCAAAATACATAAACATGTTTTGTGGAAATCCAAAATTTAATGTATCTTTAAATGTATGAATAAACTTAAAAAAGAAGGTTAAAATGTATTAAATGAAACAGAAATGTCTCAGATTAGTAGTATAGCGTTTCTGAGTGTAAAAAAAATAAATAATAGAACTACGAATTCACGGTCATTTACTTCAAGGACACACTCATTTCAGCCGTGTACAACAGTAAGGACTTTGAAGTCAGTGAGTAATAACAATCTATAATAATATCTCAGCGAATTATAATGACAGTATTTAATAATATCTCATTGAGTTATAATGTCAGTCTATAGCAGTATATCATGTTTTATAATGACAGTCTTTACAATACTTCAGTGTGTTATAATGACAGTCTTTAGCAATATCTCACTGAGTTATAATGACAGTTTTTAGCAATATCTCACCAGTATCTCACTGAGTTATAATGACAGTTTTAGCAATACCTCACCAATATCTCAGTGAGTTATAATGACAGTTTTAGCAATATCTCACCAATATCTCACTGAGTTATAATGACAGTTTTAGCAATATCTTACCAATATCTCACTGAGTTATAATGACAGTTTTAGCATATCTCACCAATATCTCAGTGAGTTATAATGACAGTTTTAGCAATATCTCACTGAGTTGTAATGACAGTTTTAGCAATATCTCACTGAGTTATAATGACAGTTTTAGCAATATTCAGTCTTTTAAAAAAAATGCATACCTATGCCAATAAAATCTATAGCATACTAAACGTCAGCCACAGGACCTTGGATTACCTCGTCCTGGGTCAGATCTGAAATCTCGTTTGAAATATGATTGCCTGTGGTCTGAGCAGTTTCTAGAAATAGATTGTGCAGGTAGTGCAATATAGCCTACAAGGGTCCGCGGTCGGAGGGGGAGGGGGGCTGGTCGCGAGCGGAGTCTATATATGTCTAAGTTGTATAACAGCCTGTGTTTTTTCGTTTGAAATCGAAGGGATCCATCACCGAGTTCTGCACAAGCCCCCCCCCCCCCCCCCCGAAAAAAAAATGCTACGCCCCTGGTTTCAAGGACTCTTTTCAATCGAACATCACTCTGAAAGTGTCATTTGTAAATGTTACTCTTTATTCATATTCCTTTCAAATCATTATTTACTAAATTTGAAATCATTATTTCCAAATAAAAGGAACAAGAAACCATTTAAATAGATCTAAATGCTTTTTGCTTTCTATTTTCACTTAACTCAGTATTTGGAGGGAAAACCAGAGTTACGGTTCTTACCTGACGTGGCTCTCATGAGGTTAAGGGCCCCCTCTACTTCCGCCATATCAACGAAACCGTTATGGTTCGTGTCAATGAAATCGAAAACGGATTCGATGAAATCGATGCTGTCGTGGAAATACTGATGCCACGCCTGGACAAAGTCGTGTTTCGAGTACCGGAAGCCGACCGCGTTTCCAAGTGAGAGAAGTAGTTCCTCGTTCATGCCAAGAATGACTTCTTCGTCTACAGGCACTGAAAGGAAAAACGACAACAAAGGGAGACAATAAAAATAATCAATGCAAATGCAAATTTGGTGTTCACTTATGTTTGTTTTAATTAAATGTTCAGTTTATGTTGGCATAACTTTATTGCTCTGTCTTCTGAATACAGGACAGTAAATAAATGAGTGCAAGAATTCACATGAATACAGAACAGTAAATGAGTGCAAGAATTCACATGAATACAGGACAGTAAATGAGTGCAAGAATTCACATGAAGTCTCTTGAAATGAAAGTCAAAGGCGGTTTTGTACAGGGTGCACATTTCTCTCTTTAGTAGCTGCTTCATTGTATGTATTGCAGTTGTTGTTGTTGTTGTTGTGGTGGTGGTGGTGGTGGTGGTGGTGGTGGTGTGTGTGAGTGTGTGTGTGTGTGTGTGTGTGTGTGTGTGTGTGTGTGTGTGTGTGTGTGTGTGTGTGTGTGTGTGTGTGTGTGTGTGTGTGGTGTGTGTGTGTGTGTGTGTGGTATGTGAAAATACATCTCGTAAGCAAATAGGTCGGTCGGTCAATGGATGGAGAGAGAAAGGTAGACAGACACATATAGATAGATAGACAGACAGACTGTAGAAATAAACGGTTTTATAAATGATATTTATGTGCCTGTGTGATCTTGCAAGTTGGTTATTTAGATTACAGTTTTAATTTAGTTTGTTGTTTTTTTCTTTAACAACATGTTCCATTGTAAGCTCCATACGATTTTCTCCATAATATTAGGGCCGATAACTCCTTTAGTGATCGTGCCGTATTAAATGAACATATTAAAGTGGTCCGTCACGTTACAATGCACTTACGGGGAGTTCCAATAACGATGCTGAAGCCGAAGACGAATTCTTGAGTTGTCACAGTTCCATCATGATTTCTGTCCACCAACTCTGCCCACTGGGCAATCACTTCCTCTTCGGTCCTCCCATGGATGTTGGAATGGCAAACACTGTGCAACTGAGCACAAGCAGAACTGAAACAAGACAAAGGAAATTATGTCTTTCTTTCTATAGTAGCTGTTACGTGCTGGGTTTGTATACGACCCAATTGTAGTGTTAATAATCAAGATATTGATTTTTTTTTAAAATTCAGTATGTATAACAGCCCCATGGCCTGGCCTACTCCTTCTATCACTGTGTTAACCTCTATTGCAATAATCTAGTGGGGAAGTTATTCAACTTAACACAATGACGAGCTGACTAGTTAACCTCTGTTGCAATAATCTAATGGGGAAGTTATTCAACTTAACACAATGACGAGCTGACTAGTTAACCTCTGTTGCAATAATCTAATGGGGAAGTTATTCAACTTAACACAATGACGAGCTGACTAGTTAACCTCTGTTGCAATAATCTAGTGGGGAAGTTATTCAACTTAACACAATGACGAGCTGACTAGTTAACCTCTGTTGCAATAATCTAGTGGGAAAGTTATTCAACTTAACACAATGACGAGCTGACTAGTTAACCTCTGTTGCAATAATCTAGTGGGGAAGTTATTCAACTTAACACAATGACGAGCTGACTAGTTAACCTCTGTTGCAATAATCTAGTGGGGAAGTTATTCAACTTAACACAATGACGAGCTGACTAGTTAACCTCTGTTGCAATAATCTAGTGGGGAAGTTATTCAACTTAACACAATGACGAGCTGACTAGTTAACCTCTGTTGCAATAATCTAGTGGGAAAGTTATTCAACTTAACACAATGACGAGCTGACTAGTTAACCTCTGTTGCAATAATCTAGTGGGGAAGTTATTCAACTTAACACAATGACGAGCTGACTAGTTAACCTCTGTTGCAATAATCTAGTGGGGAAGTTATTCAACTTAACACAATGACGAGCTGACTAGTTAACCTCTGTTGCAATAATCTAGTGGGGAAGTTATTCAACTTAACACAATGACGAGCTGACTAGTTAACCTCTGTTGCAATAATCTAGTGGGGAAGTTATTCAACTTAACACAATGACGAGCTGACTAGTTAACCTCTGTTGCAATAATCTAGTGGGGAAGTTATTCAATGACGGAACTGACTAGTTAACGTTGCCTTTGGGATGACGAATGTTATCATCCAATACACGGCTCGCTCCAGCCAATCCCAATTAATGGTTGTTCAACAGTTAATTAAGATGGGGAGAAAGATAACAATAACTTCCTGATAAAAATAACAAAATAAAATTACAAGTTACAATGAGTTCTTGCAAACAAGTACTATAACCCCCACAGTACTCCCACTCAACAGTTATGTCACTTAGTACACAAAACTCTCAGATTCGGAAGCTCAACAGTTTTGGAGCATGATTACAGAATATCAAGACGTTTTTACCGATAAACCCATAAAAGCAAGGTCTCCTGTGGCCAGAGGCATCAAAATAAACTCGAAGAGATGGAGAGACCCCTTTCCAAGACAAATGTTAAATCCTTTTTGGGGTCGGCCGGTTATTATAGAAAATTCATTCCCAAGTTCAGTGCCATCGCCAAACACTCATTGATTTGATGAGGAAAGGAAAACCTGAGATACTAATTTGGAGCAGGGGGTGTGAAGCCTGCTTTGCTAGTTTGAAGGACTGCCTGTCATGAGCTCCTGTCCTCCATTTGTCTGATTTTAATGATGAATTCATACTCAGAACAAATGCTAGCAATGCTGGGTTAGGTGTTGTACTGATGCAGAAACAGTGATATTCTGTATCCAGTAGGTTATTCCATTATTACATTAAATGTGGCCGAACAGAATTATTTGACTTCAGAGAAAGAATGTCTCGGAATTGTCTGGGCAGTCCAGAAATTCCAAGCCTACCTAAATGGCAAACATTTTATCATTCAGAGAGATCATCAACCTCTCGCTTACTTAGCTCACTCAACGAAGGCAGGTGGGCGTTTGACCAGGTGGTCATTACTAGTACAACAGCATAGATATACTGTGGAAATCATCAAAAGCACTGACAATGTAGGGACCAACTATTTGTCCAGAGCAGTAGAAATAGAAGTGTAAGGGTCCAGTACATAAGTCTCAGTAAATGCTGCAAAATCATTAAACAAATATTTTGTATCTTCTCAACGGTAGAGAAGAAAGAATAATTTTACCCAGAGTTCATTTGTATGATGCTAACGTGTTTATATATGTGTTGTATTCCTCCATGATAGAAAGAAAGAAATAATGATAATAATTTTGCATATGAATTGTGTTTGTATTTCGTGAAGTGTGGTGACATAATGGGTCATATCTCTAACTTATAACAAGAACAATTGTGGTGATTTTTGTGATAAATTATGCTTTTATCTCTTTAAGCTTGGAGACATAACTGGTCGTGTTCAAACTTATAAATGAGAGAAAACAATATGATATTTGATATTTTAATTCTCAGTGATTATTGAAGCATGTAAAATTATATAATCTTTGTTTCTAAAATATGTTGAATTAATTATGCGTATGACTTAAAACCGACATAGAAATTTTGTCTTTTATTCAAGTTATTCATTTCGCCATTAGGGTGAAAGATTCACTGGTAATGTTGAAATTTATTTCTAATAGAGCAGATGTTAGCATGATGGTAAACATCTCAAAAAGGAGGGGGGGGGGGGTTGGCAGAGTAAATTTTGCCTATCCCTATTTCTAAACTTTATTGTTATATAAATTGTTAAATGTCAAAGTGATCCGACTTTGGGTACTGCGTATGTTGATATATTTACGTGTCACAGTTGGAAGTAAACAACTCATTTGGAGGATAGGCTAGAAATTGCTGATGCAATTTAAACCAGTTCCAACTGGATGAGTAGTTTTTCTAATAGTGTCGCACACTTGTTCATAACAAATTTATCCACTGGGTATGGACTGGAAGTTTCTTTGGTGAAGAAGTACTCTAATCATTTTGAATTTGAACATAACTCGAGTCTGGTCATAAAGGTGATCGTTAGCTTGTGAGAAAGCAAGCCTTTGTTTTCTACAGGCAGCAGTGACTACTGTACTTGCTTGGTCACGCTGGTGTGTGAATCCAGTATTGTCATCAACCATATCAGTAAAATGTGTTGCTGTGAGTTGATTCCTGTGAATTCTATTCGAGAGCCAATACAGCGGAAATGGTGGCTTGAGTTTGATCTTGAGAATTCACAAAGATTATTTTGAAGGTTCCTCGTGGTGTGTTGAGCACTATGCATGAAAATTCGAGAACATTCCTCCTGATGTGCTTGATAGTGCAAGTGAAATTCACGATGGTTCTAGTGCACTTTGTGAGTTCATCGAAGATTCTGGAACAGTTGTGTCACGTGCCTAGAAGGGACACTCATGGCTGTAGGCTGAATAAGAAAGTCAGTGACTTGTTGCAAACCACATGATTGTGAATATGTGCCAATGACAGCACCATCTTTGAAAAGGTTATGTGCATTGACTTTCATTATTTCTCTGAAACTCCACACTCATTTCCAGGATGATATACATGAACCCGATTACGTATTTATTTTAATTGACTGCTAATGTCTATGTTAGGATAAACTGAACAATTGTCCAGCATTAATCAATCATTTTTGTGAAGTGATGTACTAATATGTTGTATATTTGATTGTTGATTTAATAACATTTTGTTAAATTTATTGACCTTCTTACACATATTGATTGCCATATGTCGGAGAATAAGGTGGGTGGGTGGAGACTCACCAACTATAGATTAAAAGACGGATTTATCTACTCTTTTAGTAAGAAGTTCTCCACCTATGGAAATATTGTGTGACGGTAAATGTTTGTCTTAATGGTGTGGAAGAGAAAATGTTTACAGCGCCCGCTTATCTGCCAAGAGAGAGTTACGAGTGGTGTCTGCTGGAGATTTATTGATATCATGAAGTAAGAATCACTTGTAATTAGTTATGGATGATTAATTAACAATAATAATTGTATCCAAAAACTAGTGTGGCGTTGGCGTCACAGTATATAATACCAAACGCCAACATATAGGGAACATGTTTGTACACACTCTATATGGGATATACCTCCAATCGCCCACATAAGCCATGAGCATACATGAACACACTTCAATGTAGGAATATGCATAATATATCTCTCACACACACGCACACACATACACGTTTCTGCACAAAGTGGTCTTCAACAGCCAATATACTTATAATGATGGTACACGAACAATGAGTGAGTCAAATGATTACATGATGAAATTTGAACAGACTGAAGAAGCCTCTCTCTATTCAGAAAAATTCGCCATGCATCCATTGTTCATGTGACATTGTTATATAATTATTGTTTTGATGAAAGCTATTTTTAGCCGAAACGTCCACTCATGTAGTTGCTTTTGTACTGCGTACCTCTACTGCATTTTGAAATTTAATGTTTTACTGATTCCAGTTTAACACTTAGCAGATAAGCTGTTATATTGCTGGAGGGTATTTTTCCCCCTAACAGAGAATTGACAATTTGATCAGCTTGCGGAGATGTAGGAGAAAAACTGACCAGAAGGTTAAAGAGGTGTTAAATCTGTAATATGGCACATCAGTTTATAATAAACACAGTATTAATGGAATAAAACGTAAAAATATAAATTCAGTTAGAGAGAAGTAGTCACGCCAGCTGTTTTAGTTTCAACAGTTATTTATAGCTGTCTTTATACAGAGTCTGTCATACACCATCATCTATACCTAAATTTAGTCCCTAAATTATGAATGACGTCAGACGCCGTTATTAGTTATTGACAATTATTAAAGCTGTCTTTATGCAGACTCAAAGTCTGTCATACACCATCAGCTATACCTAAATTTAGTCCCTAAATTATGAATGACGTCAGACGCCGTTATTAGTTATTGACAATTATTAAAGCTGTCTTTATGCAGACTCAAAGTCTGTCATACACCATCATCTATACCTAAATTTAGTCCCTAAATTATGAATGACGTCAGACGCCGTTATTAGTTATTGACAATTATTAAAGCTGTCTTTATGCAGACTCAAAGTCTGTCATACACCATCAGGTTTAGGAGTCCCTAAATTATGAATGACGTCAGACGCCGTTATTAGTTATTGACAATTATTAAAGCTGTCTTTATGCAGACTCAAAGTCTGTCATACACCATCATCTATACCTAAATTTAGTCCCTAAATTATGAATGACGTCAGACGCCGTTATTAGTTATTGACAATTATTAAAGCTGTCTTTATGCAGACTCAAAGTCTGTCATACACCATCAGGCTTAGGAGTCCCTAAATTATGAATGACGTCAGACGCCGTATCTTTTGTACTTTTTAGATTGGCCATATATATGCCACCTTCCCATCTGTAATGAAATAAATCACGTGAATTGGCGAGAAATTGGTTTGTCTCTGTTAATGTATTATTTTTTAATATTTATCATAGACAAAGCCATGCACACAAACAGACGCAACTTAATATGAAGTGCAATCTTGATTTGGTAGCTTTGATACAACGTGTGTGTACTCACCTGACGACAAGTAGTTACGATAAATCGTGTGTGTACTCACCTGACGAGAAGCAGAGTTGCGATAAAGCGAAGCATGGTGGCAGTATGATTCTGGAAAGAAAATGTAGGAAAAGAACTATTTAAACTCTCAGGAAATTGTCGCTATTGTAAAAATCAAAAATAATCATCTTTCTACAATATGTTGCTGCTAATGTTAAGCACTTTACAAGACATTCCGCAATATGTTGCTGCTAATGTTAAGCACTTTACAAGACATTCCGCAATATGTTGCTGCTAATGTTAAGTACTTTACAAGACATTCCGCAATATGTTGCTGCTAATGTTAAGTACTTTACAAGACATTCCGCAATATGTTGCTGCTAATGTTAAGCACTTTACAAGACATTCTGCAATATGTTGCTGCTAATGTTAAGCACTTTACAAGACAATAGAGCAAAATCGAGAATTACTAGCATCACTCTTTTAATCTGCAGTGTGTTGTAATAAATATTTGTCAGCATGTGTATTTCAAATGGATAAGAACATTAACAACTAATAATAAAAGGTCATTTTTAAAAAATAAGCAATTATATACTTTTGTAAAATAAAATTTCAAAGTTTAAATTGCAACGAAACGAAACTAATGCAACGGTTTTATGGCCACATAAAATTAATGGATTTTCAATGGTTCATGAGCTTGTTGCCATGACAAACAAGATTTACAAGGAAATCCTCCGGAAATTTGTTGAGTCTCACAAAATCTTGGGTAGAATTCCAAAGATAAACAGCCTTTTGACCGATATACAGTAACAGTACTGAAGTTTCATCACAACTCCACCACTACTGCTACTACGATTATTGCTTTTGAACTTCTACAATTACTGGTATTAATATTACTTTTTCTGCTAACTAATATCAGTATTACATTTCTATTTCTGCTAATACCAGTATTACATTTCTATTTCTGTTAAATTATTCTACTACTCCTAGTACTATAATCATTTCTACCTTTATTTTCTGTTTACTGGTCTTAGTGCTAGCACTGTTATTATTTTATCTCTGATAACTACTCATAGCAGTACTTCTATTTCTGCCAAAATATTAGTAGTATTTCTGTTTTTATTTTTGTTTATTTCTTTTACTACTACGACCACCATCACTACTATTAATACTTCTATTTCTGCTTTTTACTCCTACACTAACACTACTACTTCTAACAACTATAATGGCTTCTCACTACCACTAACTACGTCTAACTACTTCTAACTACCACTAACTACTTATAACTACCACTAACCATTACTATTATTAGTACTTCTTGGACTTTACTACGACTACTACTAATATTATTCCGATTACTATTTTGACTGATACTACTACAACTACTATTATAATTTCTGTTAATTTATTTATTACTGCTATTATTACTCAGTTATTCTCATTAAAGCTTTGATATTTCCCTTTCTTTTGTTGAAACTCATGTTTACTGAGTGAGCTGTTTAAAATAACGCCCTATTACACATGCCTTTTTCTAATGACCAATCACTTCACAGACAATGTATAAAAAAAAAGACAGCATCATGCTTACCGAAGATGGGTTGGAATTCGGAGCTACAGAGGAATCGAACTCTGCTTTATACTGCAATCGAGCCAATGAAACGAGAGCTTTCTTCTGCTTTCGGCAGATGCATTGCTTCACACGTGACCTCCTTTGACCTTTATTATTAAAGTCGCATGATTTTTGCTGCACCAATCACGCCACCTCTTTGGGTCAGAGCCTGTCAAAAGTAATAGTGAGTTTGCACCAAAAAGGTTTTGTTTGGCATTGATTACAAAACTAGATCACGGCAATGAGATTGTTGGTTAAAAGCGTGGAGCTATCGTCGAGTAAAATGCATTGTCAGATATATGTGTAGAAGAATAAACAAAATTATTTCCCATAGTAACCACAAACTGTTTAGTTACATTAATCGTACTGGAAATACAGTGAAAGAAAAATACTTTAATATAACTAAAGAAAAGTTCTGAAGTCAGTTATATCATTCGGAAGTAGATTAAGATAGGAGTGATACAATCGATGAGAAAACCAAAGAAAATATAATTATATAATGGTAAATAGAATTAAAGCAATTTAAAAATCAAACTGATAAACTTAAGCAATGCTATTTATAAATCATAAATTATCACATCTAGGGATGTGTGTGTGCGTGAGTATATTTCAGTCCAGTTTAGCTCTCTTTCGAGTACGGCCACACTGTCTATCGACTCAACGAGAAAATTAATGCTAGAAAAACAAGACAATTAATAATGCTAGAAAACAAGAAATTAATAATGTTAGAAAACAAGAAATTAATAATGTTAGAAAACAAGACAATTAATAATGTTAGAAAACAAGAAATTAATAATGTTAGAAAACAAGAAAATTAATAATGTTAGAAAACAAGACAATTAATAATGTTAGAAAACAAGAAAATTAATAATGTTAGAAAACAAGAAAATTAATAATGTTAGAAAACAAGACAATTAATAATGTTAGAAAACAAGACAATTAATAATGTTAGAAAACAAGACAATTAATAATGTTAGAAAACAAGAAGGAAAAACTTTCATTGACGAGGTAATAAAATAAAAGATAAACTAATTAGGATACAATTAATTAATCAATCAATTATGGATTCTTAGCTCACATTGTGAAATCCACAAGTCAATTTAAGAAGAATAACAAATTTTAATCATGAAAATAATGTCACACAAATAGTGCATTAAACAATAACATCTCTTACCCATGTCATTTAGTCCAGTATTTTTATACCTCTGAATGAATATAATTTTTGTCTTTGTTACAGTCTGGTGAAACGATCTTGTTACCTATTCTATTAATTTTAAACATCTAAAAAAAAAACAAAATAGAATTACATTTCTATTTAAATGTCTTAGCTTTGCAGAATCTATAATTTCCGTCAAGCACTGTTAATTCCCCTTACAACGCAAACATTGCCACCAGACTTCAATTCTTAGTGCATGTATCTAATTCTTACTCTATCCACCCATAGAACACTTCAATTCTTAGTGCATGTATCTAATTCTTACTCTATCTACCCATAGAACACTTCAATTCTTAGTGCATGTATCTACAGAAAAGCATAAATTCTTACTCTATCTACCCATAGAACAGTTCAATTCTTAGTGCATGTATCTACAGAAAAGCATAAATTCTTACTCTATCTACCCATAGAACAGTTCAATTCTTAGTGCATGTATCTACAGAAAAGCATAAATTCTTACTCTATCTACCCATAGAACAGTTCAATTCTTAGTGCATGTATCTACAGAAAAGCATAAATTCTTACTCTATCTACCCATAGAACAGTTCAATTCTTAGTGCATCTACCCATAGAACAGCTCAATTCTTAGTGTATTTGCCAGTAGAACAGCTCAATTCTTAGTGTATTTATTCACAGAACAGTTCAATTCTTAACGTAATTCTTAGTGCAGTTATCCACAGAACACTTCAGTTTACCCAGTTCAATTCTTAGTGTAATATCTCACAGAACAGCTACATCTCAATTCATAATGTATTTACCCAGAGAACAGTTCAATTCTTAGTGTAGTTACCCACAAAACAGTTCAATTCTTAATGTAATTCTTAGTGTAGTTACCACAGAACATCTCATTTCGCAGTGTGTTGATCCACAGAACACTTCAACTTTTAATGTATTCTTAGTGAATTTACCCAGAGAACAGTTCAATTCTTAGTGTAGTTACCCATAGAAGAGTTCAATTCTTAATGTAATTCTTAGTGAATTTGCCCAGAGAACAGTTCAATTCTTAGTGTAATTTCTCACAGAACAGTTCAATTCATAATGTATTTACCAGAGAAGAGTTTAATTCTCAAAGCATTCTTAGTGCATTTACCCAGAAAACAGTACAATTTATAGTGTGTTTAATAAACGGTTCAGAACGGTTCACGTTTAGTGACATTATCCACAGAACAGTTTAATTGTTAGTGTATTTACTCACAGAACAGATCAATTGTTAGTGTATTTACTCACAGAACAGTACAGTTGCTAGTGTATTTACTCACAGAACAGTACAATTGTTAGTGTATTTACTCACAGAACAGTTCAATTGTTAGTGTATTTACTCACAGAACAGTTCAATTGTTAGTGTATTTACTTACAGAACAGTACAGTTGCTAGTGTATTTACTCACAGAACAGTACAATTGTTAGTGTATTTACTCACAGAACAGTACAATTGTTAATGTATTTACTCAGAAAACAATTACACTCTGGCATGCTTGATTTTGTTAGTTTATGTCCTCTTTTTTTTCTTTCGTTTCAGTTTAGTATTGAATACTTTAAATTATCTGCCCCTTGAAAAATGACAGTTACAATTAATTGTAATGTGCTAATTTTAATGCACAAAATCTCTGAACGATAAATCCTATATTCACTTAAAGTCATTATTCAAATGTCTACCTGAATATAATATCAAATTTTGAAATATTTACTCTTTCTTCAAATACCGTAGCAAAACTTGCATATGTTTAAATTAGAAATATCATTCTGAGAGAGTTGTCTGGAAATCTGTACTGTTTGTACATTTACTGTTTTGTAAGTGTATTCATAGAATTAATTCAATTAAGAAATGGTCTTGCCAAAGGACAATATCAAATTAATAACTAATGGCTGTGTGTTTTGACAGCAGTTCTACTTCACCACTGTAGCTTGTGTTGATCATTTTGTCTTCAGATGTTATCTGATCTGGAATGTCCCAGTGGATCCCACAGCCTCACACTTGTGTTCGAGGTGGAGGGCAAGAGGGCTGGCGGAAAGGGGTGAAGGTCGCACCAGTTTGGTACACACCCTCAATCGCCCTTCGTCAGTGTTATCATAATTAAATTAATAAGTAGTAGTACTAGTAGTATTTCTTTGTTTCTGCTTTCTTTTTATCCTTCTTTCTTCCTTTGGAAATATTTCTTTAAATATTTTCTCCATTAATTCCGTTTACTATCTCTCTGATCGGCAATATTTGCATTCTTCTACTTATAGCATTTTAAATGTTGTTATGTATATTTCATTGTTATCTTTAAACAAAAAGCGAAAACAAGTTTCTAAATAGATTATTTTTTTAAAGTCTAAACGTTTTTACCGTTGAAAAGTAGTTTCCCTTCATTTTGCTTAGGTGTTTTATGGTTTGCTTTTGCTTATTCTTAAAGAAAATTTTTCATCTCTCTCTCTTTCTCTCTCTCTCTCTCTGCTGTGTTATTATTTGTATATTTGTAATTAGTACGATGTTACTGTATACATTTGTCTTATCTTAACAAACATGCACTAAAATAGTAAATAGATCTTAAATGTACTTTAACATTTTACCTTATTATTAAAGAGTTAGTACAGACTAATATAGCAAAGAAAACTTATTAAAGAGGTAGTTACAAATTTATCCAGGTAAACTTATTAAAGAGGTAGTTACAAATTTATCCAGGTAAACTTATTAAAGAGGTAGTACACAGTGGTGTTGTGGGTGAGTTTGGGGAAATGTCAACATGTTTCTATAGAGAACAAGAAACGTGGCCTGTTCGTTTGCAAAGAAAGGTTACTGATAGTTTAGTGGAACATGTTCATATTTTAAACTCGTACAAGAGATAGGGACGTGCACGTCAAACACCACGTGACGCCTGAATACCGTAATATATATCTGATATTGTCCCACATAATTGAGAAAGGGTGAAAATAGCAGCGTCCGAGAAAGGTCCACATTTTGCTCTATTAATAGCGCGTCCTTTGTACCTGGAGGGTCAGAGGTACGATTGCAAAGTTGTGGGAAATTCTGCTTCATATTTGGAAAGCTGACTATTTGTGCATTTGGTATTTTGGAATCTGTATCAAACATTATTACTAATTCTTCCCTCCCCAACTGCTTGAAGACAGTAGAACATAATAACAAAGACAGCCCTTTAACATGTATGTATTAGATGTAGGTGTGCAATTGAAAGACTGGGTTAAGGAAGATGAAAATTAATTTTAGTGCCGAGATGCTAATGAAAGAAAGAAAACAAAGAACATACTGTGGAAGATGAAAGTGTGAAGAAAGAACACGAGAATAAACAATATGTGGAAGTAACGGAAGATGTAGTTATGTGGCCTCCATTGCTGTATTAAGCAAGTCACCCAACTGAAGACTTGCAATGGTCAACGTTCTTCAAGAGACTTGCAATGGTCAATGTTCTTCAAGAGACTTGCAATGGTCAATGTTCTTCAAGAGACTTGCAATGGTCAATGTTCTTCAAGAGACTTGCAATGGTCAATGTTCTTCAAGAGACTTGCAAAGGTCAACGTTCTTCAAGAGACTTGCAAAGGTCAACGTTCTTCAAGAGACTTGCAAAGGTCAATGTTCTTCAAGAGACTTCGAAGTTATGAAGAAAGCATACAGGTTTAACCTTGGATCCAGGTATCACTAATGTGTACATTACTTTAAAGTCGGAATCCAAATAAAGAGTATATTAGAACATTGCTTTCAAAGAACTGATGGAACAAAGTCAGTCTTTTAATAACATTATTTTTTTTACACATGATCATGTCATCGAATTGAACACAAGTGGTTAAAATGGGGAGTGGGGTGGAGTGGTTAAAATGGGGAGTGGGGTGGAGAGTCTGCACTGGACCTTTTAAATGAAATTAACACATTCTATCAAATATGTAATGAGTCGCGACTTATTGCATTCTAACTGTTGTGCCTAGTAAAAGATTGTATCACAATTTGTCTAAACAACCGTACACATACTGGTGAATGTTACGTGTCCAGTTTTTATTTATAGACCCTGCTTAGGAATTTATGGAAACTTTAATTTACTGATCAAATTAATTTCCTCTCTTCAACCTAAACAGACTGGTTGCTCAAATTATCATTCGACTAAGTTAAAAATGCGTCTTTGTAGTTAAGACAACAGATTTACGAACTGACAACTTGCGTACAATAGCCGGTTTGGAAACCGTTAAAACTCTCTTAAATTAATATGCATTCAAAACGTTCATTTAGCTCAATCGTCCCCCATCCAAACACGATTAGGTCTATATGCATAAGAATCACTACGAAAGAGGTTTTTAACAAAATGTAAAAAGAGTTTAATATTTAACATGTAACGATAACAATTAATTACGAGCACGAAGTCTAGATTTAAACAGTAGCAAATAAATCAGTGCTTATAAACGAGTTACAGTCAATGTTTATAGAAAGTTAATTGCCCAATAGTCTTTTGGTCTCAGGAGAACGGAACATTACTCATCTATGCTCATGGGTGCCATGTGGTCTCCAAACTGGTTAGATCTGGTCCACATCACCCTGACTCATCGCTGGAATTGCCCATAGCATCAACAGTCAACCGTCCACTCAGTTACTGCGCTAGTGGTGTACTTGCGAAGAATTGTTAACCATCGTTAACCGAGGTTAACACAATGTGCGCCAACGTAGAAACGTAGGCATGGGTTATGAAGACATGCGAGTCGACATATGACCCAAAAGAAGTAAGAAGAACAAGAACCCGCTCTCTCAAAAGTAGATTACTGCTTCAAGCAACGGGTTCTCTAGCATGACTCGGCAATAGGCAGTGACTAGCTAGGTAGCTGACTTGTGTGTCGACCGGGTCTGTGTGTGCAAGTGAGAATTTTGCCGCATGTTATCGTATTTATCAAACTGTATTGAATGCGTCATGTGACTGGTCACATGGTATGCTTGTTGATTCGAACTTACTGGACAATGGTCTAAAGTTACATAATACATTTGACCTCTTATAGCTTCTCGATACTGGTGCAACACGGGAAAAGCTTTAACAAAGAATTCGTTCAAAATTTGATTTTTGAATCAGCAGAACTGGGCTAGGAGTTCATGGCACAGAATTGCCAGAATCTGTCACAGTGAATATAGTACGACATTTTTACCAATCAAATCAATAACTTTGAGAACACATCATAAGTATTTGTCCATTAGTTTGTCTGCAGCTGAGACAAATAAGATTTCCCAATGTTGGTGTGCAAAAACCCTTGTGTGTTCACTGGTATTCTATCGGGTGAATTATCACTCTCACCTCTTTCGTCACCAGTACATCTTGTGAAGAAAGTTCAAATGATTCAAAACACGGCAATTAGGGCTATCCTCAGAGCTCCAAGAACTATACCATTCCACTTCTCTACAGTCTTCACTGGCTACCTGTCTATAGTCTTTAGTGGCTACCTGTCTATAGTCTTCACTAGCTAACTGTCCACAGTCTTCAATGGCTACCTGTCTATAGTCTTCACTGGCTACCTGTCTATAGTCTTTAGTGGCTACCTGTCCACAGTATCAATGGCTACCTGTTCACAATCTTCAATTTCTACCTATCTATAGTCTTCACTAGCTGGCTGTCCCCGGCGGAACGCAGTAAGACTTCTGCTTGTTACGCTTCATGTTCTGATTACAACCCTATGTAAACACGTGATCTCACACATTTCTTTCTATAAAATGGCACTCGTCATTCTGTGCACACATTTTCAACAATTCAATGCAAAGTGAAATTCACTTTGAAAACGTTCCTTTATTTATCGGGGTCCATTTACCTGGAATATGTTGACTTGTTTACAAGACATTTCAGTTATGTTCACGAGGGCCTTATTGAAACGGTCTCTCTTGTAATTTTGTTAGTTCTAGTAGTACATTTATAAACACTGGTGATTGTTATATCTTGTAATATTTTTAGTTCTAGTAGTACATTTGTAAACACTGGTGATTGTTATATCTTGTAATATTTTTAGTTCTAGTAGTACATTTGTAAGATGTATTTTTATTTATGTTTCTTTTTTGTAAGTAATGGTAAATTGTTATATCTTGTAATTTTGCACGTAGCTTACATTTATTTTATTAAAATGTTTTTAGAATTTAAAACATATATACAAATGGTTTTTAATTTAAGAACGTGTGGTATTTTTCTAGGACTAGAGGTAGAAGGTTCGGCTAAATATAAATTTCTAGTTGGAATTGTCGAAGATCATAGGAAATTTACCAAGTATTTGCAAGTGATTTTTTTTTTTGCCTTTTATATTCAATACATGATATTTTTTAAAGACTTGATTTCAGTTCAGAAGTGTAACACAGTATAAATAAAGGGTGGGTAATTGCACAATTTGAAAAACAAAGAGGAGGTAACTTGTCTTACACGATCATATGTACCTTTGTTTATACAAGTTTAGGTCACGATTTACAGGCCTACCTTTTGCATTCGTATCGTCTTACTATCTGCGTCTAACGCCATTGGTTCTTATTGTTCACCAGATTCTCGCATGTCGTCATTCTATCTGTGTTATCTTAATAGTCCGGGAATACCTGAAGTCAGAATATTTTAGTGTGGTCTGAGTTCTCCCCCTTTAAAAACATTTTTAAAAAACAAAACAGCATAGGTCAGAAAAAGGACATTTATATTTGTAGAAAGTTGATAAAATTAAAAGAAAGCAAACCAATAACAGTAGCATAAAAATAAATAATATAAGCTTGTTTTATAAAAAGAAATTGCCTTGGAAAGGCAAAAGGAAAATAGATAAGGAAAGGAAAATAGAAAAGAAATGAATCTCCACTAGAAAAAAATTAAATCAAGCACTAAATTTTGAAGTTAACATATATATACATGCCGGAGGGTAGTTGAGGCTGAGCGCCAAATAGGTGCTACCTGCTTCACCCCCTTCCGCCAGCCCTTCTGCCCTCCACCTCAGACGCACCGCGAGGCTGTGGGGATCCCCCAGAAGCAGACCAAGACCGAGAACATCGGAAGATGACAGGTCTCTTGGCTTCTGGGGTGAGTGTGAGCGGAACAACAACAACATATACAGCACCAAGTGTCATTTCAACAAACATTTCAATATATGACAGTAAGTGTGCTTACTTCCGAGATTTCCTACCAGAACAAATTACCAATTACCAATAGTGGACGCATTATGTGTTGTTCTTTTCATCCGGGCAATTTGATAACCTAGCAACAAAAGGGCATGATCGATTTTGTGGCGGAGTAAATTTGGCTATCCCTATTTCTAAACTTAACTGTTATATAAATTGTTAAATTATCGAAGTCGACCCGACCTTGGGCAATCCTTAATATGGTATTTTTGTGTTAGAGTTGGAGTAAACACTCGAGTCGAGAATATGCTAGAAATTGCTGATGTAATAATGCAAACCAGTTCCAACTAGATGAGCAGTTTTTATTATGCAATGGTTAAGATTTACGACAACGAGACCAGCCATATTTAAAGTTAAAATCACTAAATCTAGTGTCCACAGCCCTTAGAGAAGTTGTAATTCAACCATTCTTTGGCCTTGCTCAAAATATGACGCCCGTAATGAGGGTTTAGATTGACAGTTGGCATCAAGTGTCTAGGTTAGCAGAAGACATTAAATATCTAGGTTGACAATTGGCATTAAGTGTCTAGTTTGACAGTTAGCACCAAGTGTCTAGGTTGGCAGATGGCATTAAGGGTCTAGTGACAGCAAAGCGTCTAGAGTGACACAACATTAAGTGTCTAGGATGGCAGTTAGCACCAATTGTCTAGGTTGGCAGCTGGTAATTCAAGTTTGTGACGACAGCGACGGCCGTGGCCCATACTATCCTTACATGATGATGCAAGTAGTGGTATACAAATTGTGGAATCTTTCTCAGCAATAATTCGAGGCAGGGTATCTCGGCAGGACTACGAGGCACAGTTTCTCAGTAAAATTTCGAAGCAGGGTTTTTCGGCAGGAATTCGAGGCAGGGTTTCTCGGCAAGTCTTCCAGGCAGTGTTTCCGTCTTCAAATTAACGACGCTTTTTTTACTAGCAATGACCTTGAAAGTTTTCCGTGTGTTCGACTTCTATATCTGTCTGACGTTTCTGAGATATCTAACGCATTTGTTGTGATATCGCGCATGCGTACGAAGACAGGTCCAGTTGATCACGTGATCAGTAGACTTAATACTCGGCTAGGTATTATACTTGATCTAAAGTGGCTTGACCAAGTTATATAAGCGCCTGTTCGATCAGTCGAATACAGGGTTGCCAACCGTCCGAAATTTAAGGACAATCCGTAAAAATTTGAAACAAAATGACCCCTCTGTGAAAAGTCCGTTAGAACATTAGGATGTCCGTAAAAAAATAAACTTTAAAATAATTTCAGTAGTGCGATATAATTTATCTTAAGTCTAAACAGAGCATTTCATTAAGCCCGAGTACGTATTCGAACCAGTGGAACCAGATATATCAGTTGACTCGACGACTAACCGACTAAAATGACATGATCTTAGCTTAGTTGACAAATCTCCTTTATTCAGTTTCCCTATAATATTTTTAACCATCATAGACCCTTTTGTCCATTTAGAGCTGAAATATTTAGCGATTTTCGAATCAGGAAACCAATCTGCAACATTTTCCGAGATGTCCATTAAACTTAGTCACAGTGGATAGAATTAGCACTCAATTGCAAAATCCTGTTGTGAAATGTTATTTCTTATTTCTTTAAGCAGTGCTGCCGATGTTTACTCAATTCATCAAAGTGTTTCAACCAAATTCTCGATTTTACCCGATTTTTATTCAGATGCGAATCAACTGCTGAAAACTGCGCTGGGATACTTACGACCACAAGAGTTGTTATCAGTTGAAGAGTTAACGCGTTTTGATCACTTTGAAAGTTCAAACTTTAAATCAAACGAAAACATTGGTTGGTTATCAAACTAAATTACAGTTGCAAAATGTAGACGATCCATTGGTTGTTCAAAAGTTTATGGTTGATGTTATAGCGTTCTTTACAAATGCAGTCAGTGTGATGATCAAGAAAAGAATGTCTGTTAGTAACAGAGTGCTGAAGCTCACATCACTACTGAAACCCACAAACAGAATATCTGTGGAACCGTCGGACATTTTGGAACTGGCGAGACTTTTTCCACAAACAGTACCTCCAGCAGAATTTGATTGTTTACAGATCGAGGTTGCGTATTTAAGTAATGTCAACACTGACGGAAGTTATGATGATTTCTGGCATCAAATTTGACAAATCACTAGACATGACAAAGAGGACAGATTTCTGGCATCAAATTTGACAAATCACTAGACATGACAAAGAGTACAGATTTCCGCTACTTTCAAAATTTGCAAAAATAATGTTGGCACTTCCACACGGAACAGCAGAAACGGAACGCGTGTTCTCAACTGTTAGTTTACTGAAAACCAATTTGAGAAACAAATTGTCTACATCAGTTTTGGAAAGTTTACTGATTGTGAGGAATGGACCATAAAAAATACTCCAGCAATGTCAACGTTTTTATGTATGATCATAAGCAGGAAAAACTAAACACTGATGAGAATGTAATACGATAAACTAACGCTATAAATAGACTCACAGTGACAATGACGTAAGCAGGAGAAACTAAACACTGATGAGAATGTAATACGATAAACTAACGCTATAAATAGACTAACTGACAATGACACTCATACAAATATGTTTAATTTTTAGCTTCATAGTTTCAGAAATTTTATATTAAAAATGTGTCAAGAAGAAAATAATGTGTTTGTCCATAAAGATTGTGGACATTTTAAATATCTGTCAATAAATTTTTATTTAATCGAGTTGGCGACCCTGAATACTGGATATGTAGTCTCCAACAGGCCATAAAAGGTGGTGCTTTAATTTAAAAAGATGAAAGGGCGACAAGCCTTTCTATCTTGAGTTTAACAGCGACTTGCTCCCTTGAGTTAAAATAATTAATTATGGGGGAGATACCCTTCGTACCGTCAAAACACACACACACACACATCTTTGTTGCATGAGTATTTTCTTTCCTACACCCATCTTCCATGCGTACGTACTGTCATCTTAGACCCCACCCACTCATTTCATAATATTTTCAATAACATTTTACACAAAAGTAATTTTCAACATTAAATATAAAATAATGTATTGTATTAAATATTAATCATGACAATATGTATCGGTTCCAAACACTTTATTAACAGCTAAAAGTCAAAAGACGCTGTTACGGAGTGTTATATTTCTTATAATAATTGTACTAATAATTGTACATTTTTGTTGTTGTTTCTTCATTACCCAAACACTATGTTGTCGCTATTGACTGTTTTTTCTATCTCGCCGATAGTTTCAGTAAACCGTTCTGAAACCAAGAGACACATATTTCCGGTTTAAACATCAAATGTTGTTATTGGTACAGTTAAGGGGACGCGACTCTTAATCACGTGTTTTGATGGAAGGTTTTAGTTTGATGAGATGCTATTTCCAGTTGAATTTAGATTACTTAGTAAGTGTTTATTGGAAAATATACTCAAACGGGTGACCTATTTTAGTGAGCATCGTGCCTTGTAGCAAATCAATGTATACTACCTAACAATAATACATTGTCTATTCAATTTCCACCACTTCAATCCGTAGTTTAGTTAGACAATTATTTTTTGCTATTAAAACATGAACATAAAAATAATATCAATTAAATATGTCACGCTTAAGGAACATTCTAATAGTTATCATTATACTGTGCAGCATTGAAGTATATCTTCACATAAACAGTAAATCATCTGCTGGTCTGCAGACTATCAAATTGCTTTTGATGAGTTGCATTTTTTCACGCGAATTTTGATTCTCTTTCACTCCACACTAAGGACGAGCCATGATTGTCAAGGACATTTCAAGAGAGGGAAGGAGATCTTGTTATCTAGCCTCCTTCAACTGATGATACAAGTGTTTTCTAAAGTATGTGGAGCGTTAATACATTGTTTGTGCAATTTAATGTGTGTAAGTACTTCTTGGTTTTACCCCCTTAGTGACAGGTTATTTGAAACTACAAGAGGGTCTCTATAGCAACGAGAATATTACCATCTCAACATGTCTATGATAACATGCTCCTCTCAACTTGTGGGCAACGGACTGGAAGAGTAACCTCCTCACCCCCACCCACCCTGGAGTAATCCCCAGTATTATAAATGAACACTACAGAATAACTCTGTGACTTGAAATTGAACAGAGTAGTGGATACCCTCTAAAAAAGGTATACACCCATCTTATTAATTATTAAGCCCCCACACACACACTACTCATAACTTTTTATCCTAGATATAAAGAACACAGGTCGAGGGTGTTGATAACAATAAAATAGTACCAGTATAATTAATGCCACACCACAAACAATTCAAATACAAATAATGACATATACAATGAAGACATGCAAAAATGCATAAACAAATTCAATATTGTTGATTGTCCAAAATATCTACAGGCCTGAAAGAGTCTCTTACTAACTGTTTATAATAGTGTTCTTGGAACTTCTCTCGAGTTCTCTCAAGAGACACCTAGAGGAAACAGTATCTATTAACAAAGTTAGTTGAATAATTATAATTGGACTTTCAGACAACATGAACAAGACACATCACAAGATAAGGGGAGTGAAATAATCTCAACATGAGAGTCAGCATGACCTAAATGAGGGTTTGTCTCTGTTTTTTTCCAACCTAGTATTATGCCCTCACCCCCTGGCTTTGTGGGGCCGCAAACAAAGCACACTGGCTGGCTTTGTGGGGCTGCAAACAAAGCACACTGGCTGGCTGTGTGGGGCCACAAACAAAGCACACTGGCTGGCTTTGTGGGGCCACAAACAAAGCACACTGGCTGGCTTTGTGGGGCCGCAAACAAAGCACACGGCTGGCTTTGCAAATGTACAAAACAACAGCACACTGTTACCAGTTTAAAAGTGTAAAAGGTGCCAAAGGTTGCCCAAAGTGGTTAAAGGTACCCAAAGTTCCAAAGTAAAATGGAAAGGGAGTCTGCTAATGGAATGAGGCCTTTTTTTGCTTGACTCTTGGATGGAGACTAACAGAGAAAAATCTTATTTCTTGTGGAGTTTCTCGGCAGGTGATTGCAAAACTGATAATTTCCCAGGACATTGGTTTCCCCACTGCATTCTCTTAGTACCCATTGGTCACTTCCAGCTGGATAGTAGATGGCCATTGGTTATCTATAGTTAGTCAGCATGTGGCCATTGGCTAACCCTAACTGGCTAGCTTCTTAGGAATGCTATGTCATGCAATAAGCCATTTATCAATAATAAGATTTAAGGTGGACTCACGCATTAAGTGGACCTTAGACTATTGAATTCCACAAGGAATGACACAAGTGTCATTTTATTGTGATACTACTCCGGGGGCAATGTCAAGTAATCTTTTGTCAATTAGTTATAATACTACATCCAGGGGCAAAGTGTAGTAATCCATTTGTCATTTATAATACTACTCCAGGGGGGGGGGGGGGCAATGTCTATTAATCCATTTGGAAGAATGTTATTTTCACATTGCATGTTTACTGAATGTGCATTGCACGCCGTCTATTTAAAATCGTACTGTATAAATATCGGTTGCATGAATAAGTGCTCTACAATTCGTCACAAACATTTTATCATAAATAAAAGTATAGATATGGATAATAAAGATAAAAGAAACAAGTGACAAATTAAAGAATGGGTGAAACTATTTGTTACACCTCCTTTGCGGTACGAAAACTTGGACAAATAATACCCTCCCTCTGTAGGTACAGATTAAAAAGGTGAAGTCAATGATCAGTTCAAGCCTGGTTTGTACAAACTTAGACAAAAGTCTAGAGCTTACCTAAAAAGTATCACATCTAAAACTGCGTACTGAGTTCATAAAAGCATGTTGTTAAGTCAGTGAAACTGCGTACTGAGTTCATAAAAGCATGTTGTTAAGTCAGTGAAACTGCGTACTGAGTTCATAAAAGCATGTTGTTAAGTCAGTGAAACTGCGTACTGAGTTCATAAAAGCATGTTGTTAAGTCAGTGAAACTGCGTACTGAGTTCCAAAAAAGCATGTTGTTAAGCCAGTAAAGACATTTTTAATGGGAGAAGTAAAGAGACATGTTTCAACACACCAGACATTATTTTTATTTAGGAGGTTAAAATGTTTATATTTGTGCATGAAAGAGACCTTTCATGTATTTGACAGTGTTGTTTTTAAGTAAATGAGACATTTTCACGAACTTTTACATTAATTTTGTTTGTAAGTTAAAGAGAGATTTTTTACTAATCTGTCGTTAAGCTAAAGCAACACAGCTCTTCATCTGCACATCTACACTGCAATTCATCTGCAGATCTCACTGCAATTCATATGCACATCTACACTGTTATTTCTGAATCCAGATTTCTATTCAACAGTTACGTTTACCAGTAGTGTCTGCCGAGATGCTAACACCTTAAAAGAGTAAGCAGTATAGGATATGGATTAATAGCTAACGCTAAATGACAAAAGGTTCATCATGACAAAAAGTTCATCATGACAAGACTGACACATTAAAAATAATGATACCAAACAAATTTTGATATTTTTCTTTTATTATTTTCCATTCCGAGACAAACACTGTGAGAACACATTTTATTTACACACAAGAATCGGCAGATATCACTTTCGTTCTTTTTATGCAGCACAGGTGTAAATCTGGAACAAAACAATACAAAGACATTAGTGTTTGTTACACGTGCTCTATGATCTGATGTGATTGAACATTATTTATCCCCTCTTATTATTATTATTATTATTATTATTATTATTATTATTATTATTATTATTTGATATTTAAGTACACGGGGATATTATTTATCCCTACCTACGCCACTCTAGTTATTGGTTATGATTATTATTATTATTATTATTATTATTTAATCGTCCAGAACTAATTACAAGTTAAGAGAATCTTAATTTATGTTATTAATAATTCTCTAGAAGACATTATTTATCCCTGATTATTGTTTGATATTTAGTAACGCGAAAGTATTATTTATCCCTACTAATATTTGATGTTTAAGGAAAAGAGAGTATTATTTATCCCTACTAATATTTGACGTTTAAGGAAAAGAGAGTATTATTTATCCCTACTAATATTTGATGTTTAAGGAAAATAGAGTATTATTTATCCCTACTAATATTTGATGTTTAAGGAAAAGAGAGTATTATTTATCCCTACAATTGTTTGACATTTAAGAACACGAGTATATATCCGCTACTAATGTTTTACAGTTAACAATTCGAGTAAAACTGCGACCACATGAAAGGTACTCTGCAGTAAGTTATAAAGTACCGTTGGCATCCTCAGTTAGTTCCCTTTCATTACAAGACAAAAATTTAATATCTATAATTTATTTCTGATTTATACCTGTAGGCGCGCAGGCACACACACATACATACACACACAAATAAAGTAATTCACACAAGACTATTAACAACAAATAAAGAAAATTTAAACAACATTATTGACAACAACAAATAAAGTAAGTCATTCAATAATATAGACAACAGCAAATAAAGTAATGAACAGAACACTATTAACAACAACAAATAAAGTATTTAAAAACAACAAATAAAGTAATTCAAGACACATTGTTGACAACAACAAACTAAGTAATTCAAACAACACTTTTGAGAAAAAACAAATAAAGTAATTCAAGTAACATTAGTACCAACAACAAACAAGGTAATTAAAAAAAACAACACAATCATCAACAACAAATAAAGTAATTCAAACAACACAATCATCAACAACAAATAAAGTAATTCAAACAACACAATCAACAACAACAAATAAAGTAATTCAAACAACAATATTGACAACAACAAATAAAGTAATTCAAACAACAATATTGACAACAACAAATAAAGTAATTCAAACAACAATATTGACAACAACAAATAAAGTAATTCAAACAACAATATTGACAACAACAAATAAAGTAATTCACACAACACTATTAACAACAGCAAATAAAGAAATTCAAACAGCACTAGTAACAATAAAATTAAAGTAATTCAAATAGCACATAGACAACAACAAATAAAGTAATTAAAGCAATACAATAGCAACAAATAAAGTAATTGAAACAACACTACAGACAATAACAAACTAATTCAAACAACACTATTGACAACAGCAAATAAAGTAACTGAAACAACACTATTAACAAACAACAAATAAAGTAATTGAAGCAACACTAATAAAACAACAAATAAAGTAATTTAAACAACACTACAGATAACAGCAAAGTAATTCAAACAACACCTTAGACAACAACAAAATTAAAGTAATTCAAACAACACTATTAACAACAGCAAATAAACTAATTCAAACAACACTGTAAAGATATATTAAAACAAATTGTATAGACAAAAGTAATTGACACAGAACACTATGAAAAACAATAAATAAACTAATTCAAAAATCACTATTAACAACAATAAAGTTGTGCAACAAGGATATGAACGATGCTTACGTGTTCAAAAAACTTGACAAACTCTGCTTCCTGGACGACTCCGTCATGATTAGCGTCTGTTGAAATACAACAGTACAACATTGAAATTTACTATTAGCATTGATTGAAATACAACATTGAAATTTACTGTTAGCATTGATTGAAATACAACAGTACAACATTGAAATTTACTGTTAGCATTGATTGAAATACAACAGTACAATATTGAAATTGAGTGTTAGAATTGTTTGAAATACAACAGTGCAACATTTACATTGAAATATAACGGTACAACATTGAAAGTGAGTGTTAGTATTGTTGAAATACAACATTACTACATTTAAATTGAGTGCTAGTATAAGTTAAATACAACATTTAAATTGAGTGCGGGCATCTGTTGAAATATATTACAACATTTAAATTGAATTCTAGCGTCAGTTGAGATACAACATTGCAACATTTAAACTGAGTTCTAGCGTCAGTTGAGATACAACATTACAACATTTAAATTAAGTACTAGCGTCAGTTGAGCAGACGCTAGCATTCCTTTCAAGTGTTGTACTCTTCCATTTAACAGAATCTCTATCTCAACAGACGCTAGCATCAACTTCAGTGTTGTAATGTTGTGTTTAGCTGACGCTAGCACTCAATTTAAACGTTATAATATATTTCAACAGACGCTAGTATCCATTTTAAATGTTGTAATGTTGTATCTCAACTGACGGTAGAACTCAATTTAAATGTAATATATTTCAACTGACGCTAGAACTCAATTTAAATGTTGTAAAGTTGTAATATATCTCAACTGAGATCAAATCCAAACAATGCCGATTCCCCATGATAGTTTAGTAGAAATCTCTTGTTTGCAAAAATTACGTTTAGGATATTTTTCATTCAGTTCTTGAATTTATTTAATCATATAATCTTTGATTGTAAAATTATGCTAAGAGTATTTTTTACAAGTATATTCATCTATTTATTTACTCATAAATCTTTCGGTTACCAAAATTAAAATAATGTTTTGTTTTTGTTGATTCGTACATTCATTTACCCAGAAATTTCTAGATAGAAAATGACGTTGTTTTTATTGTTGCTAACTCTTACAATTATTTACAATTCTTTAGTTGGCAAAATTAAGTTTAGTGTAATTGTTTAGTTGATTCTTTTATTTATTAACCCCAAAATATTTCATTACAAAATTATGCTTATGTCGTTGTTGTTATTTGTCTTACATTTATTAATCTATAGGTGCCTAAATCTTTAGTTGGCAAAATTATGTTTGGCATTCTTTCTTAGCTGCTTCTTTCATTAATTAACCCATTAATCTCTTGTTTAAAAAAAAAACATGTTGACCTATAATTCTTTTCTTAATAGATGTCAGCATACAAATGTAGAATAATTTGAAAAGAAAATGACCCGAATATTTATTTTCCTTTTATCTTTAGTATAAAATATATTTTTTCTTTTTGTTGACACTATATTATTTATCATTTATTGCAATGTATAATGTTATATTATAATTATTTATGCAAGACATACAGAGAGACTTATGAGGAACGAAACATTGAATTCATGTGTAAGGTAGTACAATGTATAATGTTCTGTTATTTATGCAAGACGTAAAGAACCGTCAACATTTACTATTCCATTCAAAACATTGGCGACATTTTGCATTACCAGATATATATACAAGGTAAGAGAGAAGAGAAGAGAAGAGAAAAAAAAGCGAAAGATTGGCTATGTATCTAGAAAATTTAACCTATTTCATTTAACTTTCGCCTTTTGAATATACAATGAAGTATGGTTTCCGTACCATATGACCCTTTCATGAGGTTGAGAATGCCCTCTATTTCCACCATGGTCAAGATATCGTCATTGTTCGTATCAAAGGCGTCAAAGACTCCCCCGATAAAGTCTATGTTGTCATGGAAAGTCTGGTGCCAGCCTTGGATGAACTCGTGTCTGGTCATGCTATAGCCGAGCTGGGCACCCAAGGCGAGTAAAGTATCGTCGTCCATGGCAAGAATGAGGTTGTCACCCACAGGCACTGCAAGAAAGCACTCACCTCAGTACTCAGTACATTGCTCAGTACTCAGTACATTGCTCACCACTATACTCACTGTATGCAAGATGGATGTTTGGGTATGGATGTTGTAGATATTATTGACTTTATAAACAGTAAGTGTCATGGAAGAGATACTGACAACAAAATACCATGGGCGTCTATTAACTTACTGCACCGCAGCATGAGCGTTACGTAACTTACTGCACCACTATAGCATAGTGTTACCTAGTGCACCGCAGCATGAGTCTTACGTCACTTACTGCACTACAGCATAAGTCTTTCGTAACTTACTGTAATATAGCATAGCGTTACCTATAACATGAGTGCTACGTAACTTACTTCATCTAGCACGAGTGTTACGTAACTTAGGGCATTATAAGATGAGTGTTACGTAACTTATTGCACTGTAGCATGAGTGTTACGTAACTTATGGTATTATAGAATGTGTGTTTACAACTTACGGCATTATAGCAAGAGTGTTCCGAACAACATTATAGCATGAGTGTTGCGTAGCTTACTGCACTATAGCATGAGTTTTCCGGAACTTAGGCATAATAGCATGAGTGTTACTTAACTTTCTGCATTGTAGCATGTGTGTTATATAACTTACGGCAGTATAGAATGAGTGTTCCGTATCTTACTGAATTATAGAATGAGTGTTCTATAACTTACGGCAGTATAGCATGAGTGTTAGTAAATTACGGCATTATAGCAAGAATGTTCCGAATGGCATTATAGAATGAGTGTTCAGTATCTTATGGCAGTATAGCGTGATTGTTCTGTAATTTACGGCATTATAGAATTATGATTGTTCTGCATCTTAAATTATTATGGAATGAGTGTTATGTGTCGTATCGCTTTATAGCAAGAGTGTTGTGTATCTTACAGCATTATACAATGAGTGTTCTGTACCTTACGGGACTATAACATGAGTGTTTTGTAACTTACGGCATTGTAGCATGGGTGTACTGTATCTTACGACATTATAGCATGCGTGTTATGTAATTTACACATTATAGCATGTGTGTTCTATAACTTACGGCATTATTGCATGAGTGTTCTATAACTTACGGCATTATTGCATGAGTGTTCTATAACTTACGGCATTATTGCATGAGTGTTCTATAACTTACGGCATTATTGCATGAGTGTTCTATAACTTACGGCATTATTGCATGAGTGTTCTATAACTTACGGCATTATTGCATGAGTGTTCCGCAAGTTGCAGCATTACAGTATGATGTTCTATAATTTACAGCATTATAGCCTGAATGTAACATATCTTATTGCATTATAGAATAACCTACTGCACTATCGCATAGAGTGCCATAATTTATGGACTTATAGTATGAGAGGTCTGTAACTTATGGCACTATGGCATGAGTGCATCCATACTTACGAAAACATAGTACAAGTGTTCCATAACTTAATACTCTATAGCATAATAGTATGGCCTTTCGTCATGAGTGTTCCATAGCTTCCTTCAATATAGTTTGAGAATTCCTTAAAGGCATTATGGCATGAGTGTTCTGTATCTTACGGCATGATAGCCTCAGTGTTCTCTAACTTACAGCATCATATTTTTAGTGTTTTGTTACTTTTGGCATTACAGAGTGTTCTCTAACTTATGGCATTATAGAATGAGTGTTCTTTACCTTACGGCACTATAGCATGAATGTTCTGTAACTTATGGAATTATAGCAAGAGTGCAATAATTATTGCATTTTAACTTCAGTCTTCTTTATCTTATGGCATTATAGCATGAGTGTTCTGAAACTTACAGCCTTATAGCAGGATTGTTCCATAACAGCCTTATAGCAGGATTGTTCCATAACAGCCTTATAGCAGGATTGTTCCATAACAGCCTTATAGCAGGATTGTTCCATAACAGCCTTATAGCAGGATTGTTCCATAACAGCCTTATAGCAGGATTGTTCCATAACAGCCTTATAGCAGGATTGTTCCATAACAGCCTTATAGCAGGATTGTTCCATAACAGCCTTATAGCAGGATTGTTCCATAACAGCCTTATAGCAGGATTGTTCCATAACAGCCTTATAGCATGACTGATTGAGTATTGCTAGATGATGTCTTGGTGTTCAAGATGATGAAACGAATTTTTGTTATACTTAATGCTTGTATTCTTTACTAGTATTTATCTACGTCAGCGCAGCAATCACTGTATACAACTGAAGAATAGCGTTGTATTGTTTTCTCATGCGAATCACTACGTCAAGTGACTCAGCTATTATTATAATAGCAGTTTTCTCATGCAAATCACTACGTCAAGTGAACTCAGCTATTATTATAATAGCAGTTTTCAATTTAAAGTTTATATTTATTGCTTATTACTTATATTTCCAATATAAAGTTGATATTTATTGCTTAGTTTACGAAATTTACCTACTCTTCTCAACTTATTAACTCTGAGTTAATAAAATCAAGCATTTCATAGTCAACATGTTATTCGATTCAATTAGAATTCCTTGCTATTATTAACCAATACATATATAACTTTCACTGCATTAATAATATAAAAGATTATAATAATAAATTACTACAAGTAATATCACTACAAATAATCAAGATGCTATTGTCTTGAGCAATTAATTAAAACGTCCTTAAGTGTATTAGCAAAAATACGATTGGAAAGTGAAATGAAGAGTAAATATTTTTTCATTTGCCGCAAAATATTTGTAATGATTTAAAAAATAATAGTTATCTTCATTTATTTTCATTAAAACAGATTATTTTATTAATGCAAAATGTAAAGAAGTTCATATTTTTATTTTGAATAATTTAATTCTTATTATGAAATGCATACTAACGAATCAACAGCAGTCTAGTAGATGCCTTAGTGTCACGTTTGTGTAAAGGACAAATTTAACAAACATTGGTGTCACGTTTGTGTAAAGGACAAATTTAACAAGCCTTGGTGTCAAGTTTGTGTAAAGGACACAAATTTAACAAGAGATACTTTACTATTGGTTTCAGCATTGGTGTTATTATTTTGTAAGTCAAGGGAAGCTCATGCTACAGAGCCTAAGTTACGGAACACTCGTGCTAAAGTGCCGTAAGTTACGGATAACTCATACTATAGTGCCGTAAGTTACGGATAACTCATACCATAGAGTCTAAGTTAGGAACACTCGTGCTAAAGTGCCGTAAGTTATAGAATGCTCATGTTATAATGATGTAGGTAATGAAACACTCATGCTATAAGACCGTAAGTTACAGAACACATATGTTATAATGCCGTTATGGAACAGTCATGCTTAAGGCTGTAAGTTTCAGTAAAGTAAGTAAATAAACTAACTGAAAGTTTTAAACAGTGATAGTACTTTTGATTTCAACTGACAGCATGATTTAAACAATGGTCTTTTCTGGTATACAGGCCGAAAAATGTGAGTCTTTCTGTAAGTTTGACACAATCATTAATATCTGCACTGAACACAAACTATTCAGACCTTTGTTCAAAGAACTATACAGCTAATGACACACTGCGCTGAACACAACCTTTTTACTACTCAACCTTCCTACAAAGACTTATACAGCTAATGATACACTGCGCTGAACACAACCTATTTACTACTCAACCTTCCTACAAAGACTTATACAGCTAATGATACACTGCGCTGAACACAACCTATTTACTATTCAGACCTTTGTACAAAGAACTATACAGCTAATGATACACTGCGCTGAACACAACCTATTTACTATTCAGACCTTTGTACAAAGAACTATACAGCTAATGATACACTGCGCTGAACACAACCTATTTACTATTCAGACCTTTGTACAAAGACTTATACAGCTAATGACCAAAAGAATGGAGGTTTTCTTGAAAAAATGAAATTATGAAACATTTTCAATCCAAACACTTACGTGTTCCTCCCAGAATATCTCTGAAGCCTAAAACGATTTCGCCCGTTGTCATGACGAGGTCTGCATTTCTGTCCATATGTAACGCCCATTGGCTAATGACCTGTGCTTCAGTTAACTGTTGAACGTTCGAGTGACAAATGCTATGCAACTGGGCGTAGGCACAGCTACAGAAAGGAATGATAAAATCCATTACTAGAAAATGTTCTTTTCTTTTTTTCTTTCTTTCTTTCTTTCTTTCTTTCTTTCTTTCTTTCTTTCTTTCTTTCTTTCTTTCTTTCTTTCTTTCTTTCTTTCTTTCTTTCTTTCTTTTATGTTTGCTATATCATGAGCCATTTAAGTGAATGACTAGTGCCCGGATGTCGCATTACTGTCTGTCTCAACTGTTCCAACTACAAGTAAATTTTCCACTATCAATAACGTACAACTTGATTTTTTTTTAAATATCCAAATTTCATGTCACTCAGTTTCTTACATACGATTAATCAGAAAGAAACTTACTGAAAATTGCAATAATTGAGACCTGAGGAACCCTAACTTTCCTTGCAATGTAATTACTAAACTATTGATGATATAGACCCCAAGTACCGTTACTAAAAAACAGTATTACACAGAAATATATACCTGATGGCGGCAAAGACTACAGCAAGGCGAAACATGACTGTGGAGTTTTCCTGAAACATTTAATATAGAGATTAAAATAGAAAAGAAAGAAAGAAAGAAAAAAGAAAGAAAGAAACAAACAAACAAAGAAATAAAGAAACAAAGAAACAAAGAAAGAAACAAACAAAGAAAGAAATAAACAAACAAACAAAGAAAAAAAGAAAAAAGAAAGAAAAAAGAAAAAAGAAAGAAAGAAAGAAAGAAAGAAAGAAAGAAAGAAAGAAAGAAAGAAAGAAAGAAAGAAAGAAAGAAAGAAAGAAAGAAAGAAAGAAAGAAAGAAAGAAACTTGTATTTTGCTATAGAAATTATTTATGAAAAATAATTATTATGCCATGGAACAAATATCCTGATGTCGACAGGCTGACTGCAGAAAAAGTCGGCGTTTTATTTTTATTTCTATAGATATTAATGATTGTGTCAAACTTACAGAAAGACTCACATTTCTCGGCCAGTATACCAGAAAAATACTATTGTTTAAATCATGCTGTCAGTTGAAATCAAAAGTACTATCACTGTTTAAAACTTTCAGTTAGTTTACTGGAAAAATGCATTCGATGTTTAAACCGTTCAGCCAATTTATCAGAAAAAAGTGTTATCACTGCTTTGATCATCCGGCCAATTTACCAGAAAAATACTAGTGCACTTTAAGCCGTCCAGTCAAATTAACATAAAAAGGCCACAGTCGTTATTTAAAATTTTCACTACAGAATAAAAAAAGTAACATTGCTGTTCAGGCATTCACAAACTTCACAGTCATTAAGGCACTGAATTTGTACACGCAAGAGACAAAAATATTTTCTCTTACCGAAGACACAGAGAAACGTATTAGTAAATAGGGACCGAATATTTGTTTATATAGGATAGACAACAAACGACTAAAGCGACAAAGGTCAACCCCCAACAGATGCAATTTTTCACATGTGACTTTTCCCTGTCACCCACTACTTTTCCCTCCCCCTCCCACACACACGCATAATATTTGTTTTGGCTGTTGGAAGTAAAGCGATCTGCAATAAGGTGGTTTGGATTTTTAGTGAAGAGTAACGAGAGTACCCTAGCAGAATAATATGTACCTGTAGAAATCTTTGAAGTATGGAAATTAAATATACCTAAAATAACACATTAAAGTGATTTTCAAACTGACACTGAGTAGAAAGTCCAAGCCAGAACTGACACTGGGTACGAAGGCAGAGAGGGAGAAAATAGAACACATAAAAGTCGATATTGGATCCAACTGGAGAGAAAAAGGAACAGGAAAAAATAATCCCCATTCAGTGTAAATTAGGAAACAACATTACAATTTCACACACGCCTGTGTACTTATATATGCTTAGACACAACACTCACACATAAAAATGTGGGTAAACTTGTGTGATTATAACCAGCCTCATTCTCACACATTTCGTCCAACCAACCTAATTCTCACACATTAATATCAGTTGCCACAGCCTATAAATATTTTTTCAGTAACTTAATCGTAATGGGTCTGTAAATTCTTAGTTCAATATCTGAATTTATTTATAGCTGCTGAACAGTCAGCAACATTTGCATGAAAGATCAACTTGTTTTGATTAAAGAATATAAACTAATTCAATTACATTTAGAAATCTTATACAATATCTTACTTTGTAAGTTACTAGATCCTCTATTGGATCTCAAACTGATATGCACACTGAGTGGGTAAGAACATCATAATTCAACATCATCGTCAACCAGGTTTACCCCATTTCTAATTGCAACTCAAAGGGCACCATTTTAAATACATCATCGTCAACCAGGTTTACTCCTTTTCTAATTGCAACTCAAAGGGCACCATTTTTATACATCACTGTTCAACCAGATTTACCTCACTTCTAATGGAGACCTTGACTGCTTACACATTCTTCTGTTTGGCATTTCCGAATATGTTTCGTGTAGTCCATTCAAGGTTGGAATATATAACTCCGAATCTATTTTTAGCCATGGTCAATTATAAAGGAAAGGTTTGACGGTCTTGGGATTTCAAAATTAAATTTATTGATGGATCTGAAGAAGAAAAATGGTGAATTGTAATGAATTAATATTCACTAAAGATGTGGTTTACAAAGAAATAATTGCCATGTAATAATTAATTGAGAAAGCTAGTATAAATGTGATTTAAATAGGTCCAACAAATTACAATTAAAATAAAAACACATGCGGTAATTGATACCGTCAAATGAGAGGTTTTTCCTAGTTTCTTTATAGATTAACAAAACATTTCTTTGAAGTCTAAGTTACATAGACGTGTTTGTTTCTAGATACTGACTTTGGACCAAAGAGGAGAATGTTCTAAATAGTCATAGTGTCTAGAAAATGTTTAGTGTATATTAACCAATCAATGACCAGGTCAGAAATGACTTATATATATTAACCAATCAAAGATATTGTTGGAAAAGATTGGTGTATATTGACCAATCAAAGGCCTTGTCAGAAACGATCAGTGACTTATGTTTAGTCATCAACTTTTCTTCTTTTGGTCTGACCGATTTTTTAAAAACTGAATGATCAATGGTAATGATAAGTTTATAAATGTACGCATTTACTGTAAATGCTTTATTAAAATAAAACCTCTGTTTGAAAATTAGGTAAAATTAAATCACTAATTTATTTTTCAATATGTCCTTACCACAGTCATATTTGACTATTGGCATTCGACTGAATATATTGTAAGGTTATTAATAACAGTAATAAAATTATTCCTTCTCAGTTATAAATACATTTTTTTTAGAACGAGGGTTTAATACTAACAGTAGAAGAATTGTTCAAAATACATTTTGACTTCTTTTCAATTTTTATATATATTTTATTTTATTTTTCAGTGTCTGTGCTAAAATTAGCAGATTTCTTTTTATTGTGTATGTTGAGTGCAATTTAAATGTAGTAGAGATTTTGGTTATATTTGTATTGACACATGGATATTTTTATTATATTAGTATTGACACATGAATATTTTTGTTATTAATTTAATTTTCTATCTTAAAGTGCTCACTTATTAGTGAAACATTGCATACAAATTCATAGTGAATTTCCCATCATCATAATTATTGTTCCTACAAAGGCACGGAGAGCAGTTATTTCATTTCTAAAGCACTGCGATTAAAGATAATACGGTAAAGAACTAAGAAATGAAAAATCACAATTAGTCGTCCAAGGTTTGTGAGAAATCGGCAACCCCTGACAAATGTTTCTCTCCCCTTGCCAAACCGAGATTTGGTTTGTGAGATGTAATGTGGTCCACAAGTAGTTTGACATGACTGTTCAAAGCTACACCTTTGTATCTTTTACGTCACTGTCGTGTCACGCACTATTTCCGCCCAAGGGTATCACTATGCTAATCTAGGGTAGAGTTTTCTTATCACTTCTCTGTCCTTGGTATGAAGGATTTACGTTACTGAGCGATCTCTTCTCACAGACACAAATGCTTGAGTTTCGAAAACTACGTAAAAAGAATATCATAGTGGTTCGTCTTCTGAGGTTAAAGTAATTCTGGTCAAAAACAGCGTTAATTTGTTTCGTTTATGCTTAGAAACAACCTTCCCCCCTCCCCCCCTCCCAAGCAAATTATATGTCGGCAGAAATTGTCAACTTCGCTGGAGAACAAAGATTCACTGGCAGGTTGTGCACAGAGACGCTGTTCTCAACTCATGTAACTGTGCACGCCAAAGTGGAAACGAGGCCAGAAAACGGAAGTGCTCGAGGCCAGAAAACGGAAGTGCTCGTGAAAAGAAAACTAAACTATGTCACTCGGTTATGTATAATATTGTCTTTCCATCATTCTATTTCTGCATCTGTCTATCAATCTATTCTTATTTTTCTCTTTTATTCATCCTTTTGCATCTATCTATCTATCTATCTATCTATCTATCCATCCATCCATCTATCTATCTATCTATCTATCTATTTATCTTTATGTGTGTGTGTTTGTCTGTCTATCTATATGTTATGTTTTATAATGATCTGTCCATCGAACCATAAGTCGATCTGTCAGTTCATCTTTTATTTGTTTGTCCACTCTGTCCATCTAGCACTACCCCATTCACCATTCTCTCTCTTAGAATAAATATACACTCAAATTTTACTTGTAACAATAAAATGTTTAAGAATAGACATATTTTCAATATTGACTTGAAAATATAAACTTTTCAGAACAGACATATTTTCAATATTAACTTGAAAATATAAATTGTTTAATAATAAACATACATTCTACATTGACTAGACAGCCAAAGCTTCAAACAAGGCTGTTAGTAATAGTTAATAAACAAGGTATAAATTACATAGACAGCCAAAGCTTCAAACAAGGCTGTTAGTAATAGTTAATAAACAAGGTATAAATTACATAGACAGCCAAAGCTTCAAACAAGGCTGTTAGTAATAGTTAATAAACAAGGTATAAATTACATAGACAGCCAAAGCTTCAAACAAGGCTGTTAGTAATAGGTAATAAACAAGGTATAAATTACGCAAACAGCCAAAGCTTCAATTTCGAGAAATGTTATGTGATTATACAATCAATCACTCGTACATACATTGGCTGCTATAGTGTTTACAATTTCATGTAATATTATATCATTATATTATTTTCATACGGAACACGATGTGTATCTTTGGACTTTTTTTTACATATGAACAACGATAGCAACTATAGATGATATTATATTATTATGTGTCATTCATACGAAACATTTTCATAATCTTTATTTAATTTAATTTACACCGCACTGATTTCGTCATGTTCTATATATACTTTCCTACTGCTCATAATAAATCCTTGTCTTTAACTATGGCATATACAAAATCAATGAGTCAGCAACAGAACTGAAATTTACGGAAGAATTGTTAAACTAACTTAATTATGAAGACAGCAGAATTATCCTTAGTCTAAAATAGTAATGACATGCAGATTGGTCTCATAGATTTTAACTTTCTGCCATCAACAGACAAGCGAGATGATCTGAGAGAAGCAAGCTAATGATTATTTAAAACAATAAATCACTTGTTACCAATAAACCACTTGATTTGTACTGTGAATAGACGCACCCCACAACCCTCTAATCTTTGACATTATTGTCCCAGTTCATCCGTGTATGGAATGCAGAAGTATTGTGAAGGGCTAAGAGATTCTTGCATTGAAAAAGTAATTTCTATAAAGAGGCTAGTGTGATCATCATCTGTAATAAATTTTGTGGTACCATTTCCATCCGTTCTTTACATTACCGTAGTCTAAAGCCAGCTTAGTTTTAAAACCACTTTAGTTTAAAGCCAGTTTAGTTCAAGACCACTTTAGTCATCTTAGTTTAAAACCACTTTAGTCTAAATCCAGCAAAGTCCAGAACACTTTAAGACTAAAACAAGATAATTAATCTAAAACATGTTTATTTACAATAAGTTCAGATTAGAGCAAACTTAGTCTATGGTGAGACTTTTATCTAAATCAACCTTTGGCCATAAGAGCCTAGTCTGACTTTTATCTAAATCAAACTTTGGCCATAAGAGTCTAGTCTGTTTTGACGAGTTCGCCACTGTTTGAAGAGCAGCTGAGACACAGATGTCTAATGCAGCACTGGTCTGCTCGCTTACTCTCTATGGACCTCATCAGATTATATTTTATTTGCTGTTATCCTACATAGATGTGGAATAAAATACCTATTAACTGCACTCCCTCCATGCTTCTTTACCCCCACCCCACAGATTTCATTTAATGAGTCTCGTTCTCTAGTACAATGTCTTTTTGTTCTTGTGTGTACCAATGACTGACACTAATATCACAATGTCTTTTTGTTCTTGTGTGTACCAATGACTAACACTAATATCACAATGTTTTTTTGTTCTTGTGTGTACCAATGACTAACACTAATATCACAATGTTTTTTTGTTCTTGTGTGTACCAATGACTGATACTCATGTTAGTGTTCTTCTGTTCTTGTGAGTGCAATACTGTACACCTCGATGCTACAGTGAATTCCTTTGCTTTGAGTGCATCAAGGTCAATGGCTCCAACAATGCAATCCATTTGTCTTAACGGTTATAATTCATTTTGGGATATAAAGACATGTATATCTCATTAATTTGTCTTAAAGGTTATAATTCATTTTGGGATATAAAGACACGTGTATCTCATTAATTGTTGTGTCCTGAGTACATTTATCTTATTAATAAAGGTAGATAATTCCGTGGTGTATAGCTACAAAAATGGTGTTTCTCTTGTCTAAAGACAGCAACAATGTTAACCTATATTACAGATATTTTCATATATTCAGTTCACCGAACCATTGTACATGTATACTGATAAAATAATTTATATAGATTTATTTTTTACCATTGATATAAAATTTATTTTCAGTGCTCCCTTCCTTCTTGATGGACGTTGTTAAAAACATATTGCATTAACTGTAATCGCCATACGAGATCACGTGATTAACCAATTTGCTGCGTTCAGTTTCATTACTAGTTTTTAAAAACATAAAATTACAACTCGTCTTTACAGAGTATTCTAACTACTGTATTGTCAGCCTTAAGTCTTACAGTAATACACTTTAAAAGATAAATGTTAAAAGTAAAAGCATGTTTCCTTTTGTTTAAAATCTTTCTTTATTGTTACTTCCAGATATTTCCACATTCTCAATATTTTCTTGTAGTGGACATTTCCATACTCTCCCATTTCATTTGGTGCTGCACTTAACTTGGTGCAGGTGTTGCACAGGTGTAAATCTGGAACGAAAATAATAAAGTCAACTGACACAAGGAATACACAGCTTTATATGTTGCAGGAAGAATTAAATAAGTTTAATTTTGCTAACTTAAAATATAAACAAATGCTTTCCCAGATAAATAATAAAACATGGAAGAAATTTCAATCACAGAGGCAAAAGGTCACTTAAAACAATCAAAGGTTAATCGCATTGATAGGGACATGAATAAGTAAAGATGAACACTAGAAAACTTGACTTTCAGCGATATGAAAAGTTAAGTAGTGACTTTACTTCATTGTTCTGCCTGGGTGTAGCTAAGTTAACTTGTGTATTAAAAATGTTTGTTAATTAAAAGCACGTTATATATAATTAAATTATGGGTCCTTTAATACTAGACGTGGCATTTACAATTTTACACCTGATGACCTCATTATATAATTAGTACATAATTATACCTGCTGACTTGAGAGAGCCGTTTGTACATATCAGATGACTTGAGAGAGCCATTTGTATATTTCACAACTGATGACCTAAGAGCTAACTGTGGATATTTATAGGAGATAATATTAGTGAGCTACACTTACGGATATAAGTTTTGTATCTGATAACTGGAGAGACATATTTGTTGGAGATGACTGAAGTGACCTACATTGATGAATATCTCATTTCTACTTGACACTAGAAATAAATATCATTTCTCTTTGTACCTGATGACTTAAGATAGATTCAAAAATACATGTAAATGACTACTATATTGTTTATATCTGTTAACTATAGGATTAGCTAGGAATGTAGGATTCGATATAGGTGTTATTTATCTTCGTATTTTTGTCTCAAGCTTAATCTCTAAAGATGGGACGTACTGGAGAAAATTTCGTGTTTTTGTACTCAAGCTTACTCTCTAAAGATGGGACGTACTGGAGAAAATTTCGTGTTTATGTACTCAAGCTTACTCTCTAAAGATGGGACGTACTGGAGAAAATTTCGTGTTTTTGTACTCAAGCTTACTCTCTAAAGATGGGACGTACTGGAGAAAATTTCAGAAAGATAGAAACGCTGTTCAGATAACTCTAAGAGTCCTTAAAATCAATACACTACTACTTTTCTCCACTCTATACAGTTGACAACAAAATCCAGGTTAAAGTCTCCTCATTCTGCAATATTTCTCTAAGTGATTCCAGTCCATACAAGTTCACATACATGTCCACATACTCCAATCATAGATGTCCACACATTCAAGTCTATACACTTCATCCACACAAGTCCAAACACCTGTACACACTTTCTACACACACAGGTCCACATACTACATAGTACACACTTTCTACACACACAGGTCCACACTCCAGTACACATATTCCAGTCCACACACTACGTCTGCAATCCATCTTGACGATGGCTCTCTCCTTCAGACACCCGTATCATCATCCTTAGTGTACCGTTGTGAAAGCAAAATACGTGATCAATGCTCTTTCTCATTTCAAGGTCCAGTTGTGTGGAACTAACCGTCTTATAGAAGCTGATCTTCAGTTACACTGCAACTCGTATTTAAAAAACCTCTTCAAATTTTCATCTGCAATACCACTCTTTCCTTTCTTGATCTTTGTTTATACGTAGAAGTCACTAAGAGGGCCTCGTTAACCTTACCTGTCATCATTTTCAATGTCGATATGTAGTAGTCACTAAGAGGGCCTCGTTACCCTTACCTGTCATCATTTTCAATGTCGATACGTAGTAGTCACTAAGAGGGCCTCGTTAACCTTACCTGTCATCATTTTCAATGTCGATATGTAGTAGTCACTAAGAGGGCCTCGTTACCCTTACCTGTCATCATTTTCAATGTCGATATGTAGTAGTCACTAAGAGGGCCTCGTTACCCTTACCTGTCATCATTTTCAATGTCGATATGTAGTAGTCACTAAGAGGGCCTCGTTACCCTTACCTGTCATCATTTTCAATGTCGATATGTAGTAGTCACTAAGAGGGCCTCGTTACCCTTACCTGTCATCATTTTCAATGTCGATATGTAGTAGTCACTAAGAGGGCCTCGTTACCCTTACCTGTCATCATTTTCAATGTCGATATGTAGTAGTCACTAAGAGGGCCTCGTTACCCTTACCTGTCATCATTTTCAATGTCGATATGGCTTGTGTCAGTAAAATATATAAGCGTACACTAACATCAAGACCTTTTCAAATGAAATTTTGTGGTTATTGTAGAAAGGTAGTTTATATAAATAATACACACTAATGAATTATGACTTAAATTAATCTGTCACTATGGATTGAAAACTGTCTCCTTTCTGGCTGCTCACCAGTAGTAACACGACTCGAATACATGCAGGGAACTTTAAGAAATTATAAAATGCCCAGGTAATTAATGTCAGTGTTAGTACCATGTTGAAGACTGATTAAACTAATATAATTTTATGCTGTGTCAATATTTTGACCCGTCAGCTTTCATTGTACATACACTTACATTTTGTAAAGCTGTTAATATCATAGCAAACAATATCAAAGACAAATAAATATTTATTTGTCCAAGAAACCAATAATGCTTACGTATTCAAAGAATGTGATGACCTCAGCCTCCTGGATCAGGCCATCACCATTAGCATCTGGAAAATACGTCATTGCAAGACGTTATGTTCGTGCTAGACAAGTGATAGGTTAATGCAAAAGTCAGTGTACATCAGCAAAATGCGTCATCGCAAGATGTTAGTTAGCTTAGTGTTAGACAAGTGATAGGTTAATGCAAAGGTCAGTGTACATCAACAAAATACGTCTTTGCAAGACGTTAGGTTAGTGTTAGACAAGTGATAGGTTAATGCAAAAGTCAGTGTACATCAGCAAATTACGTCATTGCAAGATTCTAAGTTAGTGTTATACAAACGGAAATTAGGTCATTGCAAAAATTCCTGTGCAGCTGCCAAACTCCGACATTGCAAAAATATTGTTACACCGAATGACAGGTAGAACGTCATTGCAAGAATAATTCATAGTTCATTGTAATAAAAGTTGTCATTGCAGGATTCAATTTGCCAACTGATAATGCAAATTATATTTATATTCGGATATTTTCTTATCAATAATTCTTTTATTACCAGTATAATATTTTATTTTCTACGTTTTATTATCATTTCCTAATTTTATTCTATGATTGATATTTTATTACAATTCAATTTACAAACGATTAGATTTGTATGAGTTGCAGAGTTCTGAATACATGACAATTTTTGTTTATTTAAATCCTTAAACATTTCTTGAAAAATAAAAATCAGGTCTATATATATTAGTAATGATTGAATATAATTTCATTTTTATTTCAAACTAACATTATCAAGCAGAAAAATTACAAATCTTTAAAACAAACTAAAGTTTTTGATTAGAAATCAAAAACTCTTTAAAACACTATTGCTTTTAGAATGTTTTTAACACTTTAAAAATTATTTTGGAGAAAGAAAATTGTAAAATTTTCAAAACAAATAGTTTTATTTAAAATGTGATATTTTAAATTTAAAACCAATATTTAAAATAAAATTGTACTTTTAAAAATCACACTTTTAAAAATGAAATATGTCTTTAAGAACAGAAAATTGACTTTCTAGAATAAAAATTAACTTTGATTAGAAAAATTATAACTGCTTTTTAATTAAAAAATATAAGAAAATTAGTATTTCAGACAACAATGGGCTGTTGAATACAGAAAATTAGTATTTGAGACAACATTTGACCTGTTGAATACAGAAAATTAGTTTTGAGGCAACATTTGACCTGTTGAATACAGAAAATTAGTATTTGAGACAACATTTGACCTGTTGAATACAGAAAATTAGTATTTGAGACAACATTTGACCTGTTGAATACAGAAAATTAGTTTCGAGGCAACAATGGACCAGATGAACACAGAAAATAAACCTCCTTACCGTAGGACTCATTGACGAGATCTAAGAATCCCTCTATTTCAATCATGTTCAATATTCCGTCATGATTCGTGTCGAAGGCGTCAAAGACGGCCCCTACAAAATCTATGTTGTCATGGAAATAAGCGTGCCAAGCTTGGACAAATTCGTGTTTAGTGTAACTATAGCCAATCGTGTGTCCAAACGCAATCAGTGCGTCTTCGTCCATCCCCAGAATGATGGCATCACTCAACGGTACTGACAACAAAAACATTTCCTCGTGAGTCTGAAATAAATGGATACGCAGAGAGAGAGAGAGAGAGAGAGAGAGACAGACAGACAGACAGACAGACAGACAGACAGAGAGTTGTTAGATAGATAGATAGATAGATAGATAGATAATTTTCTGCTTACATTCAAATATTTATAAAAATGTCTATTAATTCATTCATAATTAATTATATGCATGCATGAAAACCACTAACAATAAATGTATACATAACCACACGTATACTTGTATATGAAAAAATTATACTAACCTATATCATAAACATACATGCTTTACAGACACGCACGTATGCATAGAAATTATACATGTATAATGGGAAGATAAATTCACACACACACACACACACACACACACACACACACATCTGTACAAAAGCACATTGATATGCTGGAACCTGATGAATACATATGAAAGAAGTGAGGAAACAGGGCAAAATTTAGCTGACGGTTTTATGTAGGTCTCGGTAAATCATTTAAAATTTAAACCTGTTTGTATACTACGTGACGTATTCACCACCACAGCTAATGACGTCAAAACAATGGAACAAGTTCAGTTTGAGTACTTACGTGTTTGACCCAGAATGTCCCTGAACCCCAGAAGCACTTCGGCAGTCGTAATGATGCCGTCAGCATTCCTGTCCAGTGTAACGACCCAATGACTAATGACCTGGGCCTCCGACAACTGCTGGGCGTTGGAATGGCAGATACTGTGCAACTGAGCACAGGCACAGCTGGAGCAGATAAACACACACACACACACACACACACACACACACACAAACATACAAATAATATTTTAAGATACTTACGTGTAGTGACTTATGCTCAAAATAATAATCGATTTTGCCAAACATGAAAACGCTTTATTTAATCTTCAATGTTCTTGCAGCCTTTAATATAATACTTGTGTTATATCGTTTCATTCAATAGCATCAAACTCCTAAAACTTGGAAAACTGACAAAAGTTTCTAAGATTGTTTTAACTGTTCTACTACGAACATAAAAAAAGCGATAATTAGTTTACTAAATTGATATGTTTGTAACTAAAAGTCATTAAAGGGTGATAACTCTAAGTAAACTGCATTTCACTTTAAAATCTCAGTAACTCAGCATGATATTGAGACAGTCAAAATTGTCCCAAGTGCTTAATTCTAACAAAATAACTAATTTTGTTGTGTTAACTAATTTCGAGGAAGGACAGAAATAGCGTCAAAGATTTGTTGAAATGATAAGGATTAACACATCTCACAAAATTATTTCAAGTCACGAATCTGAGCATTTTACCTGATGGCAGCAAGGACGACAGCGAAACGGAGCATTGCAAAGACGTAGTTCCTGGAAAACAAATAGAAATATAAACATTTCAATTTCGGCATTCAGTGCAGTTGGCCATAATGATTGTTAATCAATCATTATACAACAAATCGCAAATATTATTCTTTATCAAGATGTCGACTGAACAGCTATCACTAGAATTAAATCAAAGTAACTGTCACTAGCATTAATCAAAGTAAAGAAGGTAACTCAGTCAGTTGCATTTAAACAAAGTAAAGAGTGTAACTGTCACTAGCATTAATCAAAGTAAAGAAGGTAACTCTGTCAGTTGCATTTAAACAAAGAAAAGAGTGTAACTGTCACTAGATTAAAAAAATAAAGAATGTAACTCAGTAGTATTTAATCAAAGTGTGACTCCAACGCCACCAAGTTAATGGTTATGTTTATTATTAATTAATTAATTATCCATAACTAATTACAAGTGATGAGAATCTTAATTTATTTTATTAATAATTCTCCAGGAGAAAGCACGACTCGTCTCTCTCACGTGGCGGGCATGCTAGGGACAGTGTCAATAAGATGTCATCGCTAGGGAAGAAGAGAGTCAAATTACATATGTTTTATAAGTGAAGTAATATCCAACTATTTTAGCAACTATTTAAAAGTGAAGGTTCTGTTCAAGAATATTTCAAAGGAAGAAAGAGCCAACAATTCCTGCAAATGAACACGCCAGAATATATTACTGTTCTACGGATTTGCGCAATCCAAATTTAGTAAACATGATTTCTAAGAAATAACACAATACTGCTTCAACTTTAAATTCTTAAACCAATTAAAACTAACAGATTTCTGAAGAAATTACATTTAAACTCTTTAACCATTTAAAACTGTCAGAATTCTAATGAAATTACCTTTCATCTATTTATTGACCAGTCAAGGCAGCTATCTAAGGAAGCTTTACTTAAAATGGACATTATACAGCATGAATACGGTAATAAAACTAACAGTGTGAATGAAATGTTTACAGTAATAAAACCAACAGTGTGAATGAAATGTTTACAGTATTAAAACCAACAGTGTGAATGAAATGTTTACAGTAATGAAACCAATTGTGTGAATGAAATGCATACAGTAATGAAACCAATTGTGTGAATGAAATGCATACAGTAATGAAACCAATTGTGTGAATGAAATGCATAAAGTAATGAAACCAATTGTGTGAATGAAATGCATACAGTAATGAAACCAATTGTGTGAATGAAATGTATACAGTAATGAAACCAATTGTGTGAATGAAATGCATAAAGTAATGAAACCAATTGTGTGAATGAAATGCATACAGTAATGAAACCAATTGTGTGAATGAAATGCATACAGTAATGAAACCAACTGTGTGAATGAAATGCATACAGTAAATAAAACAACACATACGCGATATTATATTTTAATTTGCCATCCAGCAAGGACAGAAAAATATAAATATAAATTTGTTTCTTTTAAATTTAAGGAGTGCAAATTTAAGTTTTCAAAACAGAAATGTATACAAAGTGTAAACCTCTTGACATGAAAAGTAACTCTTAGCTAGTAATAATCTTTCACACATTTATTATTCAATTTAGTCATGTTAAAAATCTAAGAAACCAAAACAATTAAAATAAATTATTTTAATTGCTTATGTCTAGCTACCTAAAGTTAATATACAGTCACGATACAATTGATGCATAGTCACAATAAAATGAATGCGATCACTCTAAAATTAATATGCATTTACTAAAAGTTTAATATAGTTTAATTATTAAACGTAATATAGAGTCACTAAAAAACTTATTGTGGGCAATATTAACATAATGTGCAATCATTATATAATTAATGTACAGGCACTAAAAATTAATGTATTTCACGTGTGAAACTAATGTCTCATGCTGATCAAATTAAGACGTAAATGTTAATGTATTTCACGTGTGAAACTATGGTCTCATGCCGATCAAATTAAGACGTAAATGTTAATGTATTTCACGTGTAAAACTAATGTCTCATGCCGATCAAATTAAGACGTAAATGTTAATGTATTTCACGTGTAAAACTAATGTCTCATGCCGATCAAATTAAGACGTAAATTTCCTTACCGAGAACGATGTGTAGTACGTACCAAGGCTGCGAGATAGTATTTATACTGCAGACAAGCCAACGAGGGGAGATCACTCATTCATCACCTGCAATGTTTCACAAGGTAAGCCATCTAAATGTTTAAAAAATAGCATGTAAGAGATTGATAATATAATAAGAACGGATATTCTGAGTAGATAGATAGACAGATAGATAGATAGATAGAAAGATGGATGTATGGATCGATGGATTGATGGATGGATGGATGGATGGATGGATGGATGGATGGATGGATGGATGGATGGAAAGAGAGAGTTGCTGTATGCAAAAGAACAGTTAGATAATTATTTTTTCAGTTTTCTTTCATTTATTGTTCCTCTGTCATTGTATCCTTCAGTATTGTTATGTGAACAAAATGTAACCATCAAATTATTAATTATTACTGTGGTGGACTAGATTTGCTTGTCTGTATTTTAAAACTTAATTATAATATAGTTTTATTAAATGTAAACATGACGTGACCTTCAGGTATGGCGTTAAGTACCAGAGTTAAAATAACAACTAAGTAAATAATACTTGAACTATTTCATGTAATCCAAACCATTTCAGAGTGGATAAGTAAGTTTGCAGACTACAAACACCTATTTTAAAATAAGTACAAATGTATGAAACTATGAGCTTTCCTCTTATCGTTTGAGACTATTCACTGTCAAAATTATTAAGTGTTCAAAGCATCACAAAGATTACGACAAATCTGTTTGAATTGTTAATTTAACAGGACGTACGCTAAATCCTCCTATGTACACACGTAATCAAATACACGCATATACAGTCACATACACAGAGCCACACATACACACAGGCACGCATATATATTGTAACACCCACTTTCATTTATGTGTGGCTAACAGACTATACATTTCTAGCTTGCCTTAGGACAGAAACATAAGGACATAGATGTTTTTGGTCAAAATAGTGCGTATCTAAATTGCTTACGTCATGCACAATGTTAGGAAGTTGTGTGATTGGATGAATGCCATCATGGCAGTTGTTTGCCACTTTAAAATTCGCAAAACTATTGCATGCTGGACAATCTGTTTGCCGATCGCTGAGCTAACGACAAGGATTATTGCCTCGGAAGATGAAGATGAATAAAATAGAATTAAATACTACAAGATGAAGATGAATAAAATAGAATTAAATACTACAAAATGAAGATGAATAAAATAGAATTAAATACTACAAAATGAAGATGAATAAAATAGAATTAAATACTACAAAATGAAGATGAAAAATAGAATTAAATACTATAAAATGAAGATGAATAAAATAGAATTAAATACTACAAAATGAAGATGAAAAATAGAATTAAATACTATAAAATGAAGATGAATAAAATAGAATTAAATACTACAAAATGAAGATGAATAAAATAGAATTAAATACTACAAAATGAAGATGAATAAAATAGAATTAAATACTACAAAATGAAGATGAATAAAATAGAATTAAATACTACAAAATGAAGATGAATAAAATAGAATTAAATACTACAAAATGGGCAAAACTCTATGTGCAGTGTCATGAAAGCATGTGTTATGTTATGGTATGTCGGACTTCTGAACAAACTAATTAAGATATGCATCACTGGTATACTATTTTTTATCTCCTTAACAATAGAGAAATAGATGTTAGTGTAGATAACACACAGTCAGATTATCGAAAACGTGATAACGGGGCTTCTCTGGGTAGCGTCTTTAGTCTGCTACTATATTCCTTCTCGGTACGTCTATAGACAAAGTTAGCTCTAGACACAACACGCTAAGTCCCTCACTATACGTCTTAAACAAAATTAGCTCTAAACACAACCCGCTAAGACAACGTGCAGGTGGTACGTCTTTAGTCTGCTCCTATATTCCCTCTCGGTACGTCTTATTACAAAGCTCTAAACACAACACGCTAAGACAACGTGTAGGTGGTACGTCTTTAGTCTGCTCCTATATTCCCTCTCGGTACGTCTTATTACAAAGCTCTAAACACAACACGCTAAGACAACGTGTAGGTGGTACGTCACTATGGGGTAAAATCTTACAGTGTAAACAATGATGATATGTCACTATGGGGTAAAATCTTACAGTGTAAACAATGATGATACGTCACTATGGGGTAAAGTCTTACTATGTACGCAAGGAACGAAAACTATAACCAAAGGCATACAGCAAATCCAAAATAACCTAAACTAATTTGAATCATTAAAAAATAGATTGAAGCTAGTAGCAGTCACGAGAGACTATCATCTTCCATAAAATTAAATTAGCTTTGTAAGAATCGTACTAGTTAAAATTAAATTAGCTTTGTAAGAATCATACTAGTTAAAATTAAATTAGCTTTGTTAGAATCGTACTAGTTAAAATTAAATTAGCTTTGTAAGAATCGTACTAGTTAAAATTAAATTAGCTTTGTAAGAATCGTACTAGTTAAAATTAAATTAGTTTTGTAAGAATCGTACTAGTTAAAATTAAATTAGCTTTGTAAGAATCATACTAGTTAAAATTAAATTAGCTTTGTAAGAATCATACTAGTTAAAATTAAATTAGCTTTGTAAGAATCGTACTAGTTAAAATTAAATTAGCTTTGTAAGAATCGTACTAGTTAAAATTAAATTAGCTTTGTAAGAATCATACTAGTGAAAATTAAATTAGCTTTGTAAGAGACTATGTCACAGAATGTTAAAAAGTTATGAACATACGCATTAGCCCAGAACAAATTTCAGGCAAAATATACTAAACACTGTTATTCTTTTGCACTGAATATTGTGGCATATTTCAATATCTATCATCTTCAACCTTGGAAATGTCTTATCTTTGTCATACTGGTTCCGATGTCAGATTTTGTTTTTTATTTTTACTCCTCCAAGTCAACTATGTAGGTTATCTCATGGCGGGACAGTCCAGATGAACATGATAAAACCTCAGGTAAACATGTTTAAAAATTATGTTAAGTTACAAATTAAAACACACTATAAAAAAGGATTGTCATTAAAGATTTATTAATAGCAGCAAATTCTGAGTTGAACAGTTATCCAGGAATATGAAAAAAATCAATGTCAATCTTAAAGTTCATTAAGGAAAGTTTAGAGCTCTTGAGAAATCCAGACTCTTTATCAACTGAGGTGCTACTGTGGCGGAGTAACTTTGCCTATCCCTATTTCTAGACTTATTAATTATATCATTGCTGCCAATGTTAAACCGACCTTGGGCACTGATTATGATTCTCAGGTGGAGAATGTGCTAGAACTTGTATGCTTGGACATAGGTGGGATTTACTCTCACCTGTTTGCTAGGACATAGGTGGGACTTACCTGTAGGTTAGGACATAGACGGGACTCGCTCTCACCTGTCTGCTAGGTCATGGATACGCTCTCACTTGCATGCTGGGACATAGACGGGTCACGCTTTCGCCTGTATGTTAGGACATTGACGCAAAACTCGTTCTCACCTGTATATAAGGTCACACGGGACACACTCTCTTCTGAACACTGCGTACTCCTTCACTGTATGATGTTACTTGGCAATACAATTCGCTGTTCGATGTAAGGAGACATGACGACTCACTGTATGATGTTACTTGGCAATACAGTTCGCTGTTCGATGTAGCGAGACATGACGACTCACTGTATGATGTTACTTGGCAATACAATTCGCTGTTCGATGTAAGGAGACATGACGACTCACTGTATGATGTTACTTGGCAATACAGTTCGCTGTTCGATGTAGCGAGACATGACGACTCACTGTATGATGTTACTTGGCAATACAATTCGCTGTTCGATGTAACGAGACATGACGACTCACTGTATGAGCATAGTTACTTGCTTCTTGTTATACTTGTATTTCCAAACAGGAACTATTACAATCTTCTTTGATAGTGTGTCCTGTAATAACGCCAACGTCTTGCTGTCTTCTGCTTATGAACAGCTATGCAAACTACACACTGCTATCATTTCTGATCGAACGTTTATTTTTCATATTAATTTAACGTGTAAAGTCATAGAGCTTTTTCTCACATAGTTAGTTTTCCCTTGTTTCTGACAGCAATAGTATTATTTTATTTGATCTTTTATGTAGCTATATTTTTCCTATGTTTGACTCACTACTTTACAACTGTCTCATGCTCTCTTGGCTGTGTCACACAAATGCTTGTGGCCGTCTTTAATGTAAATAACTGACAAAGCTTTGATGACCAGTAGCACTCGATTAGGACTGAAACATCTGGCTAATCCGTAGGTTATTCATATCATTGTATGACAAGTGAAATATACGTCACTAAACCAGACGGAACATCTGTTTGCGTGTCTGTACGGAATGTTATTAAGAGAATATACAGCTATAGAAACCAAATGCCAATCTCTTCTCTAGGGACGCAATATTCATTTTGATTTATTTTTAGCTTTTGTAAGCATTGCTTAATAATTTATATTTTATAATTGGTAATTAGTATGATGTTTTAAATTATTATGGATTGTTGTTAGACTGTACGGTGCTGGCTTTTTAAATATTTTTCTTTTTAAATGACCACTCTACAAAATAGTACTTTTTCGGGATAGGGATTTGAATGGATTGTGTGATGGTTGACTGCGGTAGTTCTCACTGAAATGTATATATCGCATATATCTTAAAAGTTAAGACGTTGCTGTTGATCTCAGTGGTCTAAACCCTTCATAGATTCTCCCACTTCCTGTCCTAAGAAATATCTTCAATCAAATGCGTATACACTTCATCAAGCTGTAGTTAATCTGTTCTGGCACAAAACTGTGACTTTACATGTTTGCTGGCCAAGACAATGTAGTTAATCTGTTCTGGTACAAAACTGGGATTTTACCAGTTTGCTTGCCAAGACAATGTAGTTAATCTGTTCTGGCACAGAACTGGGACTTTACCAATAGAACAACACGTCTCCGTCATGAAATTACAAAATCAAAATGTATTTATCTCTGTGTTAGACTGTTGTTTGTTTATCAGTGTGTTAGATTGTTGTTTATTTATCAGTGTATTAGAATGCTGTTTATTTTTTAGTGTATTAGAATTTGGATTATTTATCAGTGTACTAGACTGGTTTATTTTTCAGTGTGTTAGACTGTGTTTTAGTTATCACTCTGCAAAACGCACGATATGATTGTTTATCAATACATTAACAGGCAAAATTCACACTAAGATTCTTGTTTATCAGTAAATTAGCATTTAACCAATGACATGCAAGTTTTTAGCAGAACTGAAGAAATGTGTGTCTGTTTGTGAAAGAGAAATGTGTCAGTTATTTCGATTGTAATATTTATACAATTTTTATAGCACGTATTTCGATTGTAATATTTATACAATTTTTATAGCACGTATGTCACAGTCTGATAAAATTGTCCGACTTCGTGACCCACTTAGCCTTGTTTACTTCAAATTCAAATATTTGAAACCCTTGACTCCTTTGTTCAAAGCTTCCTTTTTCTAGGTGCTTCTAGAACAGGTCAAGATGTTATGTAACTTTAGGACCATTGTCCAGTTCTCGAACCAACCACATGCTTTGCGAACAGTCACGTGATACGCAATATACCTTTCTATATATGTACCCACACGCTTCCGCTCCCTCACTTCGAGCACATTTTAGCTAATTCCATCAGCTTACTCGGGTCGTGAGAGGCAGCCGGCGCCATAGAGAATCAAGGTACCCTTCGACTTCTCTCAAAGGTATCATTTTATTTAATAGTATTTGCCTATGTATTGTTTAAGTATGTATTTGTGCTATGTATTATATGATTTCCATATACACTTGAGCATGGTTCAGAGAAATAGCTGAAAACCTATATGTTACGGAATATAAATTTATTGTAACCATTTTTCCATTTTCTGTACTTTAATTTATATTGTTTTAATTCACTAAGAGCCAGAATGCTGCGCTCGATATGAATTCTTCATGTAATTCAATTATTGCGTGTAATTTTAATTGTAAATTGTGAAGCGCTCTGTCGGTTTGAATTACCCCTTGTATGAACATTAATTTAACGTTGTATCTATTTTATTGCTTCATACGTCATGACTGTTAAATGGAACACATGTGAGACGATTATATTTTTTCTAAAATTTAATTGTAAGCGACGCGAGGTCGAAACTCTTTGTTCAGCGCATTTAATTGAGCCATGCCTAGGTAGGACCTGTTAGGTTGAGAATTATATCCAAACACGTTGCATCCACAGGTCGGCTCATGGTTCATGTTCACCCATGCCTCACCTGCATTAGCTTATTGGTATAAGCGTGTCGAAATCCACTCTGAGGGCCATGCTGCAAAAATTCCAGTTCCTAGCCACTAACAAAGGGACATCATTCCTTATGCACCACGTGTGTCGTTAAAGGGGGACTGAGGGAACGAATCAGCATGACTGAGTGTTGAGACCAAGGATACAAGAATAGAGCTAAGTGCAAGATCAAGTGTACAGATCTCAAAGGAACACTTTTCTGGCAATTTAGATTGACAAAAATCAGGCATAGGCGCGTAAAGACAGAGTGAAGACTATTCGCGTTGCATTCGATTTATTGTTAATTTGTTAAACTTCATTAAATCTTATTTTCTTTGTTAATACCTCTTAGTAGTTGATTTCTATGCACAATAGACCAATTAGATTAATTCTTAGATTTGAATGGGGGCGGATGAGCAGAAAGATTGATGACGAGTGCATATTAATTTAGAGGGACTTAACTGTTTTCAAATCTAGCTAAAAGTTCGCAGTTTATTAGTCTGTAAATTTGTCGTCTGAACTACAAGACGCACTTTTAATTAGTCAGATAATAAATTGAGCAACCAGTCTGCGTAGAATATGAGAGGAAGAATTAATTATATTTAAAGTCTTTTAATTATTCTAAGCAGGGTCTTTAAATAAATACTGGAAACGTAACAACGTATTTCGATTGTAATGTTTATACAATTTTTATAGCACGTATTTCGATTGTAATATTTATACAATTTTTATAGCACGTATTTCGATTGTAATGTTTATACAAATTTATAAGCACTCTCTGCGGTCTAAAACTACTTGTCCTTAAGAGTGTGTTTAAGGAAAGACAGTTCACGCTATGTTAAGTTGTTAAATCGGTAGGTTACATGATTTTACTTGCTAGTTTCAATCTTGTTAAATCGGTAGGTTACAAAATTTTACTTGCTAATTTTAATCTTGTGAAATCGGTAGGTTACAAAATTTTACTTGCTAATTTTAATCTTGTGAAATCGGTAGGTTACAAAATTTTACTTGCTAATTTTAATCTTGTTAAATCGGTAGGTTACAAAATTTTACTTGCTAATTTTAATCTTGTGAAATCGGTAGATTACAAAATTTTACTTGCTAATTTTAATCTTGTGAAATCGGTAGGTTACAAAATTTTACTTGCTAGTTTCAATCTTGTGAAATCGGTAGGTTACAAAATTTTACTTGCTAATTTTAATCTTGTGAAATCGGTAGGTTACAAAATTTTACTTGCTAATTTTAATCTTGCCAATTTGTGAGAAATGCTTGTCTTCGTTAGACTCTAACGTCTTTCCTCCTTCCGTCATATAAAAATATCTTTGTCGCTTTAAAACATAAATCTTATGCATCAATATAGTTTTATAATGTCAAGTAATATTATATCATTGTTTAATTATTTATAAAAACATTGGCTGAAATAAAGCGTTTTCAGTTCCATGTAATATTATTCCATTAACTAATGAGTCATAGGATCACGGAGTGTGTCGTATGTCTTTGTTTTTTCTCCTTCAGCTGAACAGCGATAACAATTATAGATGATATTATATTATGTTATTTACTATTCATGCGAAACATTGATAAGAATTATAGATGATATTATATTATGTTATTTACTATTCATAGGAAATATTTATAACAATTATAGATGATATAATATTATGTTATTTACTATTCATAGGAAACATTGATAACAATTATAGATGATATAATATTATGTTATTTACTATTCATAGGAAACATTGATAACAATTATAGATGATATAATATTATGTTATTTACTATTCATAGGAAACATTGGCGTCTTCTTTGTTGATTTAATTGAATGTGCCAATGGTTGACACTGATACCAAAGTAGTGTGTTTTTGTTCTTGTGTGTGTCAATGACTGACACTGATATCACAGTGCTCTTCTGTTCTTGTGCGTGCCAATGACTGACACTGACATCACAGTGCTCTTCTGTTCTTGTGTGTGCGATGCAGTACAGCGCGATGCTACAGTGAAATCCATTGCTCTGAGAGCATCAAGGTCAAAGATTCTACAAATACATTCCACTTGTTTTAAATTTTATATTTCATTTTGTTAGTTTAAGTCTTTTGCACCCTATTAATTGTCGTGCCTTAGAATGCATTTATCTCCTTGACTAAGGGCAGATAATTCCTCTAAAATGAGTTCTCTCTTGCCTAAAGAAAACAATAACATTTAACATATATTATAAATATTTTTAAATATTCAGGTCAAAGAATTCATCGAACCATTGCACAGGTATACTGACACAATATTTTATATCGATCAATTTTTAGCATCAGGTATAATAGTCTTCATTTTCAGTGTTCCCTTTCCCCTTGCTGGAAGGTGTTATAAATATTTTGAAAGAATTGTCATCGCCATATAAAGATACGTGACTCAGCAATGATGATTTCATGTTATTTTTAGCTAAAATTAGCTCTCGTCTTTACAAAACAAAACAAGATATTTTCAGCGTTGTGAGTATTGTATTGTCAGCGTTTAGGCTTAAAGTACTACAGTCGAAAAGACAAAAAATGTTAAAAGTAAAAGATGTTTCCTTTTGTTTAAAATCTTTCTTTATTTTTACATCCAGATATTTCCCCTATTGTCAATATTTTCTTGTACTGGGCATTTGATTGCTCTCCCTTTTCATTTGTTCATGGTGCACAGGTGTAAATCTGGAACGAAAATAATACAAGCCAACTGACACAAGGGATACACAGCTTTATGTTGTATGGAGGAATTTAATAATTGAAATGTTGCAACATTTTATTATAAACATGTGCAAGCTCAGATTAAGCAATACAACTAGGAAGAAAAGTCAGTCACAGTGTTGAAAGGTCACTTAAAGAGATCACAGGTCAAACATTAGTAGAGGCTTGAAATAATGAGGAAGATGAACGCTAGAGCACTTGATGTGGAGCGATGCGGAAAGTTAAATAGTTACTTTATTTCGTGGTCAAAGGTACTGCCTGATGATCGTACGTGATAGTCTAACAAAAGTCAAACTGTGTCCTTTTGTTTGTTAATTACAAGTACACTACAAACAATGACGTGTTTACTAGACCTGACAATGACTAATTTTGCTTGTTAATTACAAGTACACTACACGAATGAAACTATTAGTTCGTGTTTACTAGACGTGCCAATTAGTAATTTTGTTTGTTAATTACAAGTACACTACAAATAATGACGTGTTTACTAGACGTGAAAATTACTAATTATGTTTGTTAATTACAAGTACACTACACGAATGAAACTATTAGTTCGTGTTTACCAGACGTGACACTTACTAATTTTGTTTGTTAATTACAAGTACACTACAAATAATGAAACTATTAGTTCGTGTTTACTAGACGTGCCAGTTAGTAATTTTGCTTGTTAATTACAAGTACACTACATATAATGAAACTATTGGTTCGTGTTTACCAGACGTGACACTTACAAATTTGTACCCGGTGACTTGAGAATGCCATTTGTACATATTGATGATGATCTGGGATAGTTAATTGTACTTAAACATATTGATGATGATCTGGGATAGTTAATTGTACTTAAACATATTGATGATGATCTGGGATAGTTAATTGTACTTAAACATATTGATGATGATCTGGGATAGTTAATTGTACTTAAACATATTGATGATGATCTGGGATAGTTAATTGTACTTAAACATATTGATGATGATCTGGGATAGTTAATTGTACTTATTTATACCAGATGAATATTTGTAGGAGATAATTTTAGTGAACGACAGCTATGGATGTCCTTATTGTAAATGATTACTGGAGAGATTTATGTGCATATTTGTTGTTGATGATTGAAGCTAGTTACATTGATGATTGAAGCTATCTACATTGATGATTGAAGCTATCTGCATTGATGATTGAAGCTAGCTACATTGATGATTGAAGCTAGCTACATTGATGATTGAAGCTAGCTACACTGATGATTGAAGCTATCTGCATTGATGATTGAAGCTAGCTACATTGATGATTGAAGCTAGCTACATTGATGATATAACATAGAAATAGTGTATTAGTATGTAGAAAATATATTAGTAACTAAGATGGCAGAGGTGCCTTTATCTATCATCATTTTCAATGTCGATAAGGCTTCTGTTAGTAAAATACGCTAGTGTACTTTATCATGAGGTGAGCTAATGAAATTTCACGGTTATTGTAGTAATGTAGTTTATTCAGGTAATACACACTAATGTATTAAATTAATCTGTCAATATGTACTTAAAACTGTGTCCTTACTTACCACTCACCAGTAGTGTTGGGTACTTAAAGAAATTGTAAAATGTCCAGGTAATTAATGTCAATGTCAGTACCAAATATTATCTTCATCTTTGGTGTCAATATTTTGACTCAGTCAGCTTTCATTGTGAACACACATTTTGCAAAGCTGTTAATATCATTGTAAACAATATCAAAGACAAACAAATATTCATTTGTCCAAGAAACCAATGATGCTTACGTGTTCAAAGAATCTGATGAGCTCATCCTCCTGTATCAAGTCGTCACCATCGTCATCTGGAAAATACGTCATTGCAAGACGTGACGTTTATGTTACACATATGATAGGCTAATGAAAAAGTCAGTGTATATCAGCTAAATACGTAATTGCAAGACGTGACGTTTGTGTTAGATAAATGATAAGTTAATGAAACGTCAGTGTATATCAGCGAAATACGTAATTGCAAGAAGTTAGGTTAATGTTGTACAAGTGATAGATTAATTCAAAAGTCAGCGTACAACATCAAGAAATAAATACGTCATTTAAATTTTAGATTAGTGTTAAACAAGTAGAGTAATGAAAACTTCACTGTACAACATCAAGAAATATGTCATTTAAAGATTTTAGACTAATGTTATACAAACGGAAATGATGTCATTGCAAAGATTATTGTGTGTCTGCCAAACTACGGCATTGCAAAACTATTGATTTTCCAACAAAAAAGTCGTAGGACATTGCAAATATAAATGACAGTTCATTGAAATAAAAATTAAGACACTGTAGGATTCAATATGCCAACTGTGTAACTAATTAATTATATTTTTAGATATACTTGTATCAACGATTATTTTAATGACACTATATACCTCTTTCCACGACTTCTGTTTGACTGTCTGTTGTGATCTAAGGTCTCGGAATCTTACCAAGATTCTGGGAGATCCAAGGTTTTACGGAGGATGTGGGCACTTCCGAGGAGCGCTGCTTTGAGTAGTGGAGCGAGTCTGTGGTTTCCAGGGAGTTTATTCAGGTAGCCTTCCAATTCAGGTGTTATGTTACCCAAGGCTCCTATCACTATAGGTATCACTTCTGCTTTTACATTCCTCAGTCTCTGAATTTCTAATCTGAGGTCTTGGTATTTTTCTATTTTTTCTCTTTCTTTTGTTTTTTGTCTTGATGTCTTTCTCACTGATTGTGACGGTGCTTTGTTCGGGTGTCTCTTTATGATCATCTTTCAGTTCCTGAATCTATCTGGCGGAGGTGTTATGCTTATTTGGATTGCTCCAAATGTTTTCCCAGAAGGTCTTGGTAACCTGAATGTTTGGCATTTGTTGTTCTGTTCTGGAATCTCCTTTAAATTCTTGGTATAGTCTTTCAGGGTCAGTTCGGAATATTTTGTTCTGTTGGAATGGCTGACCTCTTGCAGTGTATCACTTCAGACGGTGACTTTTATTATTATTATTATTATTATTATTATTGTTGTTGTTGTTGTTGTTGTTGTTGTTGTTGTTGAATCACTAATAACTAATTACAAGTAATGATAATCTAAATTTATATGATTAATAATTTCCAGAAGACACCACTCTCACTTATTGGGTATTCGGGCGCTGTAACGTTTTCTCTTTTCCACAACATTAAAGATACACATTTACCATCAACAAGCTCCAGCATATTCTTTACCTGATATTTTACTCCAAAATATCATCATAAGCAGTGCCCGAGATCGGGTCACGTTAACATTGCCAACAAAGATGTAATTGTTAAGTATAGCAATAGGGAAAGGCACGTGTACTCCACCACAGTAGTGAAGTAGTGAAGTATTGAAGTATTGAAGTGTATCTGAATAAAGGCAAGTGTACTCCACCACAGTAGTGAAGTATTGAAGTATTGAAGTGTATCTGAATAAAGGCAAGTGTACTCCACCACAGTAGTGAAGTAGTGAAGTATTGAAGTATTGAAGTGTATCTGAATAAAGGCAAGTGTACTCCACCACAGTAGTGAAGTAGTGAAGTAGTGAAGTATTGAAGTGTATCTGAATAAAGGCAAGTGTACTCCACCACAGTAGTGAAGTAGTGAAGTATTGAAGTATTGAAGTGTATCTGAATAAAGGCAAGTGTACTCCACCACAGTAGTGAAGTATTGAAGTAGTGAAGTATTGAAGTGTATCTGAATAAAGGCAAGTGTACTCCACCACAGTAGTGAAGTATTGAAGTATTGAAGTATTGAAGTGTATCTGAATACAGAAAATAAACCTCCTTACCGTAGGTGAGCACGAGACCTAAGATTCCTTCTATTTCCAGCATGTCCACTATCCCGTCATGATTCGTGTCGAAGGCGTCAAAGACGGCCCCTACAAAGTCTATGTTGTCATGGAAATGAGCGTGCCAAGCTTGGACAAATTCATGCTTAGTGTAACTATAACTGAGACTATGTCCCAAGGCGACCAGTTCCTCTCTGCTCATCCCCAGAATGGCCTCATCACTCACTGACACTGACAACAAAGCAATTTTACTTTTAATTCTAATGCTTCCAAATCAAACCCATTTTGAAATCCTGAGTTAGGGTTGCACGCTTAGATGGATAGATAGATAGATAGATAGATAGATAGATAGATAGATAGATAGATAGATAGATAGATAGATAGATAGATAGATAGATAGATAGATAGATAGACATTTACTACTCACATTCGAACATTTATATAAATATTTATCATTGATACATGTACATGAAGATAAATACGTAATAACTTAAATCATGCACACAATATTATAATTTATGTTTTATAGACATGATTGGAAACATAACAAATTACGTTAAAGGAACATAATAATTAAATAGTTAGATAAACAAAAATCCTTACATGCATACATATATACACACATATGCTCATAATCAAACTGATTTACTTAAAATTGCCAAGCTACCTTTGCCCTGTTTCCTTATTTCTATCATAATATGTATTCACCACTTCCAGTCTACGTAACGTATTGAGGTCACCACCACACGTAATGACGTCAACGTATCTAAATGTGCCTAGAGCAAAATATGAAACAAATTCTGTCTTGGAGCTTACGATCTTGACCCAGAATGTCCCTGAACCCCAGAACCACCTCTCCAGTCGTAATGATGCCGTCAGCATTTCTGTCCAGTGCAACGACCCACTGACTAATGACCTCGGCCTCCGACAACTGCTGGGCGTTGGAATGGCAGATACTGTGCAACTGAGCATAGGCACAGCTGAAGCAGAAAAAAACCCACACAAATATACAAATAATATTTCAAAATATTTACATGTAGTAATACATGCTCAAAATAACAATAGTCGATTTTGTCAAACTGAAGATGCTTTCTTTTGGATCTTCAAATTTCTCGCAGCCGCTAATAAAAAACTTTCTATCTTTTTTAACTGTTAATGGGGTCGGGGCTCGATAGCAGTTTTACGTCACCACTGGAGCTTGCTTTGATAATTTCGTCATCAGACGTTCTAAGATCAGGGGTGCCCCATTGGGATCCCACAGCCGCAACATTTCAGAATTGTTTGTCCATACAGAAGTATTTATTTTCTTGGTGCACGAAATTCTTCAATTTATTTCCCTCTTTAAAATTCATAGGTACCAAACACCTAAAGTCTTGGAAACCCTGAACTTTCTAAGAATGTTACAGCTGTGCTACTGCGAACATGAAAAGAGCTCTAACTCTAATTAGTGTACAACGTTTGTACTATTTGTTATTACAGTCCTAAAAAGGGTAATAACTCTTGTATTAAATTTCATTTCTCTAAATTTCCAATAGCTCAGTATGGTTCTGAGACAGTGGAAATTGTTTCAAGTGTTTAAAATAATGCAGAAATAACCATGATGTGCTGACATTTTACGGATCATGTCATGTATTGTCACACACATCTTCGTGGTCCTTACACAGAGTAAAGGACAGAATTTTTGTCAGAGATTTAAAGGCTAATCTATTTCTTACAAAATTAATTAAAATCACACAGCATTTCGTGATCCTGAAATACATTAAGGACGTAAATTAGTGTCAGAGATTTGTTGATATGTTCCAGACTAATCTATTTCTTCACAAAATTAGTTAAAATCACATAGCATATGGATGTCCTTAAACACATTAAGGACAGAAATAGTGTCAAAGGTTTGTTGACATGTTAAGGACAGAAAGAGCATTAGAGATTTGTTCATTTTGAGGACAGAAATAGTCAGAAATTTGTTGATATGATACGAACTAATCTATTTCTTACAAAATTAATTAAAATCCCCCAGCATTTCATGATCCTTAATTAAGGACGAAAATAGTGTCATAGATTTGTTGATATATTAAAGACTAATGCATCTCTCACAAAATTAGTTAAAATCACAGCATTTCGTGATCCTTAAACTCATTAAGGACACAAACAGCGTCATAGATTTGTTGACCTGTTAAGGAGAAAATTAGTGTCAGAGATTTCTTAACCTGATAAGGAGATGCTGTCAGAGATTTGTCGACATGTTAAGGACTAATATATTCGTTACAATCACGTGGCTAAGCATGTTACCTGATGACCACAAGGACAACTGCGAAACGGAGCATTGCTGAAGAGTGTTCCTAGAAAATAAATAGAAAAATTAAACATTAATTTCGGTATCAAGTATTGTTTACCACAACGATTATCATTCAATCAGTATCAGACAAATCGCAAATATTTTTATTAGAACATCATAAAATGAGCAATGAGATGTCATTGTTTTGAAAAGAGCATGAAATTACATTTTAAAATGAAGAAATAGCTATCAACGTTTTTATAAGTTCCGAAAGTAACCTTAACAACTTTTTATTAGTGAAGGAATGTCTTCTGTACTAGTAATTATATATAAGTGAAGATTCTATTCAAGAATTTTTCGTAAATGAAGGAATAGCCAGCAATTCCTGCAAATAAACTTTCCAGAAAACATTATTCTTCTACGAATGCCAATGAGTAATAAACGTAATTTTTTGATGACATCACACACTACTGCTTCAACTTAAAATTCATTAACCAATCGAAACTAAGAGATATTTGATGAACTGACATTTAAACTCTTTAACCAATGAAAACTAACAGCCAGACTTCTAATGAAATGACTTTTCAATTATTTATTAATATGTATCGACCCATGACTGATGTGCACTTAAGATAGATTATTCCAACAGTGTGAATAATAAATGATAATATAAACAACACACTCATACACAATATTATATTTTATTTTGCGGTAATTCCGAGAAAAAAAACCAATAAATGTTTAATTTTTCTTCTTCGAAGTTTGTAAATACAAATTAAAGTTTTCAAAACTGCAAAGTATCCAAGTCTCAAACCGTTTGACATGGGAAGTAACTCTTAGTCAATCTTATCTTTAGCACATTTATTATTCATTGTGTTCATTTTCTTATTTAAAGATTAGAGACCAAACATTAAAACATTATTTTTATAAAGTTACGGTACAGTCATAGGCATTATTCAACTTAAAGACCAATGCAGTTTTATGAAACCATAAACTGGAAAGTAAAATATTTAATTATAATCAAGTTACTTCAAATTTTAATTTGTACACAAGTAGTTTTGGCAGTGGCATAATAATAATGATCAAATTATAATGGATTTACCAACTAAAGTTAATAGAAGAAAATAAAGACTTAAGTTTTTGTCCTGGTACTGGCTAAAGTAATAAGGTTATCTATATAAGGAAATTTGTCATATACATTTATCTTATTCTGATCAAAATGAAATTAAAATGTCATATACAGGCACTAATAAATTTATGTATTTCACTGTGAAAATAATCTCTTATTCTGATCAAAATGAAATTAAAATGTCATATACAGGCACTAATAAATTTATGTAATTCACTGTGAAAATAATCTCTTATTCTGATCAAAATGAAATTAAAATGTCATATACAGGCACTAATAAATTTATGTAATTCACTGTGAAAATAATCTCTTATTCTGATCAAAATGAAATTAAAATGTCCTTACCGAGAACTGTATGTAGCGCGTTAGACCAAAGCTGCGAAATAGTATTTATACGAGAGACAAGCCAATGAAGGGAGATCACTCACGCACCACCTGTAATGTTTCACAAGGTAGGCAATGGGAATATTTTTTTTTAATCATGTAAGAGATTGATAACAAGGTGACATAGTTTGAGTACGAGACAGACATTCAGACAGACAGACAAATACACAGACATACATACAGACAGACAGATAGACATACAGACAGACAGATAGATAGATAGATAGATAGATAGATAGATAGATAGATAGATAGATCTATTTTCAGTTTTCTTTCATTTCAATGTCTTGTCATTTTATTTATTTATAGATAGATAGATAGATAGATAGATAGATAGATAGATAGATAGATAGATAGATAGATAGATAGATAGATAGATAGATAGATAGATCTATTTTCAGTTTTCTTTCATTTCAATGTCTTGTCATTTCATTCCTTAGTACTCATATGTGAACAAAATTTAACCATCAACTTTTATAATACATATTGGTTACTCAATCCTGTACAGTTTTAATTATTAGGATTATTAAGTTAGATATTCAATATTAATAATAATAACAGTCGCATGGCCTAGCCAACTCTCCAATCACTATATTATCACGTGATGCAATAATGTAACGGGATAATTATTCAGCATAACATAATGACGAGTAGACTATTTAATGTTGCCAACAGCATAACATAATGACGAGTAGACTATTTAATGTTGCCAACAGGATAACATAATGACGAGTAGACTATTTAATGTTGCCAACAGGATAGGCGAATATTACCTTCTTCTCTTAATTAATTGACACTCATTCATCCAGTACGTGGCTCGCCCCCAGTCAATCCCAATTAACAGTCATTCACATAATTAAATACGATATTCTAGAAAGATAACAATTTAATAATGGAATAAGAAATATAATAATTGGAATAACAAAAATAATAATTACAAGTTTCAAATGGGTTAGAAAACAAGCACACGCTATAGATCCTATCTCTATTCCGATTATTGTCGATAGCACAGAATAATTGTCGTTCAGAGTAGTCCTGAGAGCCTAACTTAACTCTCAATTCAAGATGGCGGGATAGACAAGGTGATGATGCAATCCATGCTGCGTCATACCCCTCGGATTTAACTCACAAAACCTCCCACTCTCCTTTGGCATGACGATAACACTGGAGTCTCCTCCTTTAGCTTGTGGAAATATGTCACTGGTGGACCTGGTCTCCAGACCAAGAACTGGAGTCCAAGTAAAGAGCCTAGCTAGACAAAATATAACATTCCTTTAATAATCTAGCATAATAATAATGCAGTAGCAGAAGCGAGAATTTATAATATTCTCACAACATCACTAATAAGCAATGATAACTTCAATATGAATTCCATTATCATTGTCACATTAAGTCAATGTCTTAGCATACTAGCTCACTTCCCAATAAAATTCTCCATCATTATGAAATTCAACTATATCACTTGTCATACAAAGACATCAATCATATCAATAATTTCCAAATAATCAGAGAACAATTTATCATTACAATTCACAATAACTATCTCCCCCTTGATGTAGTTCATTGATGTCTATAAAGAAATATATTACTACGATTAGAAGCCAACCTAAACGCTCTAATTTAGCACTGAAAATTCAAAACCACAGCAAACCTGTCAGAATGCTACCCATACAAACAAACAAAGATATACTCAAAATAAGCCAACAAAACACCCCTCACCCAGCTAAAATTTTCTACAGCACACACATGTCACTATGATACATCAACTGGGACGTTATGTGCATAGATGGGTTACATGAAAATCGGGAATAGAAAAACGCATCCCCAGACAAAATGACATTAGCATCCGACTCCCGACAGCACATCAATATTCTCTGTAGAACTCTTGGCAATCACTACAGCCTTAAGTGCATGAGGAAAAATCAAACAAGAGAAACTGCTTATAATCACAGACTCTCAGCAATCAGCCATCCCAAATAGTGGCTACTGACCAGATCTCATATGTGCAACACACACACAAGCAGGCAAACTGAATCAACTAAACATAGAAACCAGAATACTATAGGCTCCAGCACATATAGAAATACCAGAATACTATAGGTTCTAGCACATACAGAAATACCAGAATACTATAGGTTCCAGCACATATAGAAATACCAGAATACTATAGGTTCCAGCACATATAGAAATACCAGAATACTATAGGTTCCAGGACATACAGAAACACCAGATACTATAAGTTCCAGCACATACAGAAATGCCAGATACTATAGGTTCCAGCACATACAGAAATACCAGATACTATAGGTTCCAGCACATACAGAAATACCAGATATTATAGTTTCCAGCACATACATAAATACCAGATATCATAGGTTCCAGCACATACAGAAATACCAGATACTATAGGCTCCAGCATATAGAGAAATGCCAGGCAATGAAAAAGCAAGTGCACTAGCCATAAACGGCCTTACTGAAAACAACATCCAACTCAACATCACTCCAACGCACAAAGAACACATTCAAGATGAAATGCAGGAACAAACCAGCCAGCTCCTGAGCCCGACAACTGAGGCAGAGAGGGCGCTACGAATCCGGCGACAGTTGACGGCGTGGTTGGCTTCGGAGAAGACCTGGAGCGGGTCGGCTGGAGACAGGAGAAACACTCCTGGACTTGTCTAGGCGTGTTTCAAAGAAGGAAAAGCATACAAATGAACAAATTTCGTCAACTTACTTTTATTAATCAAATTCTCCTCCCCGTCATCCCCCCCACCACTTTTCCCAGCGCAAACCGGAAGCGCTATAATAAATTAGTCAGTGATCAGGCGGGGCGACTCTTTCTCTCATTTGCTATCGCTCTTTAGCACACGCGATCTCACTAGATTAGTTAGATCTGGAAACCTGTTGGTCTCCGGTTTCTAAGGCGACCAAAGTTTTCCATGAAATAACATTCTGTTAGTGCGAGTTTCTACTTTTCTCTATTACAATGTAACAATCAGTAGGCTTTCTCTATTACAATGTAACAATCAGTAGGCTTTCTCTATTACAATGTAACAATCAGTAGGCTTTCTCTTTGACTTTTTATTGTTTTTCAAAATTATCTTTCTTCTCTCATAAAGTAGTACTTTAAAAATGTAGATAAATAGCCTAACGAGGTCTCAGCAGATGTGTGAATGAATATTCTCGGCGTAAGCCACTGTACTCACGACTATATTATTGTTGTTCAGGGAGAGGGAGGTGCGGGGCGTGTCGCACGGTGCTTGTAAATGATTAGTTGTATATAAAAAGACAGCGTTTGTACAAAAATGGTGAGTTAGAAGTTCTTTTAGCCATGTTATAAATAAACTGCAGTGTTCATTTTAAAAGGGGTCGTCTGGAATATGCATGTAGTTGCTGTCTGTGGTAATGTCGTGAACAAATGTGTTTGTAAGAAAGTTGACAAAATTGCACACGATCGGCCATGACCTTAAACGGGCAGACAAGACACTGAGACACATATTGTCACGATTAAGCAAATATCTCTTCTACAGAAAGAAACCTTGTCCAGTCTGTAACTAACAGCAAAGCGTCGATAAATGAAAACAAGCAAAATATGCAAAGTTGTTTAATTATTCTGGAGCCAAGTGTCGATAAAGGAAAACAAGCAAAATATGCAAAGTAGTTTAATTATTCTGGAGCAAAGGGTATCGTGTTCACTAGTTTGTTGGTTTAAAGGAATTAAAATATGCAATGCATGTTCGTTTCTGATTTGTAATGAAAAATATTGGGATGCCTTAAATCACCATCTATGAAATCCTTCGCGTGCTTCCCAAGACAATCTGTAGAGGACTTTTTGAAACTGTTTGTTAAGAATCACTGTGATTTGTGAATAAATGAGAAAAATATATTCACAAACATAGATTGATTTGTGTTATAAAAAAATTGTAATATTCTCACTTGCAAAAGCACAAAGAGTTAAAAATGTAAAAATACAGCAACAACAAAGACGCAGATGGAATAATTTACAGGTTACTACAAGGTTGGACACAGTGCCTGTTGTGTTAAAATAACCATGTCTGCTTAGCAAGGAAGGACACAGTGCCTGTTGTGTTAAAATATCCATGTCTGCTGAGCAAGGAAGGACACAGTGCCTGTTGTGTTAAAATAATCATGTCTGGCTTAGCTAGACTGGACACGGTGCCTGTTGTATTAAAATAATCATGCCTGCTTAGCTAGGTGAGCCACAAGAAGTAATCAACGGATCGTTACTAGTTCTCCAGCTTCTGTTTTCGATCTTAAATTAGTTCTATTTAAGGAATTCATCTATGACATTAAGTAAGCCGTTCTTCCTATGACGGAAGACTAGTTTCTGCGTCTTGGTACAAATACAGTTGACATTGGTTGAGAAGTCAGTGTCTTGGTACAAATACAGTTGACATTGGTTGAGAAGTCAGTGTCGTCTGAAAAATTGTTATGTTGATCATTAGTTGCTGTTAACTGGTATAATTCCACTGAGGAGCCTTACGTAATGTTCAGATCACCGTCTTTATTCGGAATAATATTCAGCAACACTTTAATACGTTGTGAAATGGCATGCGTTATGTCATTACATGGACTCAAAATAAACGACAATTAAGAAGTGATACGTGCATGTGAAATGGCGTGTGTGACGTCACTACATGGACTCGAAATAAACGCAATTAGTGAGTGATACGTGCTTGTGGAATGCATGTGTGACGTCTCAACATGGACTCGAAATAAACAGCAATTACTGAGTGGTACGTGCTTGTGGAATGGCGTTCGTGACGTCACTACATGGACTGGAAATAAAAGCAATTAGTGAGTGATACATGCTTGTGGAATGCATGCGTGACGTCACGACATGGACTGGAAATAAAGGCTAAAGTGAATATAACACTTCAACAAACTGGCATATTTTTGTAATTGTTTGTTTATTTACTTAGTTGAAATGCGTGTAATTTTGTGAATATTACTGCTTGTATGTTTTAAAAGAACTATCCAGAACATACGAATCAAATGTTAAGAGATAAATAAAGTTTACAAGAATCAACATTTACATTCGCAGTTTATTTAAGTCATGACATCATGACGTTATGACAAGAGAATGTGTCATATATGTTAGATTTATGGCTTCCAAAATTCGTCCAAAGTTCCTGAGAAATTAACATCCCTCGATGTGCGTTTAATAGTGTAAGGTCACATTTGTCATTTATCTGTGTCACTCTGTGCTCGTTTTGACCCATATTACGATCACTCCCTATGTCATTTTTCCTTATCAAAGAAGTCTATCTGTTTTTACTTATCATTTCGTTACAGTTCTTAACTTTAAGATTTATGTCAACGACCAGCTTCCTTTAAGAACCCTACAGATTATCGGTAAAGTCAGACGAACTACAAATGCATGGTCATCCACTAAATAAGTTAATATCTGCAAAAGATAGTTTTATAACGCTTCCACGGTTTGGACAGAGAGAGCTCCAGCCGAATTACATTTAAGTTTTTCATGTCTTTACTAAAAAATAATATTGAGGTTTTAAAAAAGTATACTTATTGTAAACCATCTACTTATATGGTGATCGATTGTGAATAATAGCGAAGGGTGAGATCAATGAAAATGTTTAGGGAGTAACTGTAATTCTTAATTTATTGAAATCTAATGTCGCATTTGCTTGAATTAATTTGGTAAATAGAGCAAAGTCTTATTTACGAACTGTGGACGGCTGACGAGATACCACTAGTAAAAACAGTAGCAACTGTAGCACTGGTAGTAATAATAGCAACAGTAGGTCTAATAGTAACTGTAGCACTAGTAGTAATAATAGCAACAGTAGGTCTAGTAGTAACTGTAGCACTAGTAGTAATAATAGCAACAGTAGGTCTAGTAGTAACTGTAGCACTAGTAGTAATAATAGCAACAGTAGGTCTAGTAGTAACTGTAGCACTAGTAGAAATAGTAGTAACTGTAGCACTAGTCGTAATAATAGCAACAGTAGGTCTAGTAGTAACTGTAGCACTAGTAGAAATAGTAGTAACAGTAGCACTAGTCGTAATAATAGTAACTGTAGCACTAGAAGAAATAGTAGTAACTGTAGCACTAGTAGAAATAGTAGTAACTGTAGCACTAGTAGAAATAGTAGTAACTGTAGCACTAGTAGTAATAATAGTAACTGTAGCACTAGTAGTAATAATAGTACCTGTAGCACTAGTAGAAATAGTAGTAACTGTAGCACTAGTAGTAATAATAGTAACTGTAGCACTAGTAGTAATATTAGTAACTGTAGCAGTATTAAAGCAGTAGCAATAGTGGTAGTACCAAAGGTAACAGTAATAGTAGCTGCAACCATAGTGTTAGTAGTATGTTAATAGCATAAGAAGTTGTAGCAGTAGAAATAGAAACGAATTAAGTAGTAGTAGCAATAGACGTAGCAGCAACAATAATACCAGTAGATTGAATAGTTTAACAGTAGCAGTTGAAACAATAATCACATCGGTAGCAGTTGTAATATTGACAGCTAGTTGTATAGCAATAACATAGTTACAGTAGAAAGAGTAGCAGTGGTGATAAAAATGGTAGCAGAAGTAAGATCAGAAGTAGTAGTAGTGGTTGTGGTGGTGTTAGTAGTAGCAATAGCTGTAACAGCAACAGCGGAATTCGTAGCATATTTTTGGTGGAGCTATGCACACAGAAACATTAATAGCAGTGGTGGTGGTGGCAGAGATAGTAGTAGAAATAGCTAGTGTGCTTATCATATTCTCTTACTGTGTTTATGATGCTTCCATTTCTAGGTCTGTTAAAAATTCTTCTTTTCTTTTTTCTCTGTTTCTCTTTCTCCCCACCCCTCTCTCTCTCTCTCTCTCTCTCTCTCTCTCTCTCTCTCTCTCTCTCTCTCTCAAATCTTAGATCTGTGTACCCTTCGAATAAACATTGCGAAATTCCCCTTTTTTTCTTTCAAATGTCCCATCATCTCTTCTTAAGTTACTTCTCTCTTTCCTTTCTTTAACGTCCAATATAACTTAATTCTTTTTAGTTTAAAATTGTATCTCTATATTCTATGAATTATAGAATTTACCACTAACTTTTATATGACACTGTAGGATGCGTATTACAATTCAATTTACGTCACTCATTGTAAAAATATGTAATCAGAATTAAATGATTACTCACTATTACACTGTTATTGTTATTAATTGGCATTACGTTTCATTCTTGTACACTGTTCTATGTATTTATGATAGTTGTTTGTAAACCCAACCCCACACCCTGATTGATCAAATTATGAGCAGGGAGATGTCTGAGCTAGACTAGTGTTTTAAAGTTGTAAAATATCGCTAGAAAAATATAATTTCTCTGGTATTAAATTTGTGTCGAAGAGAAAATATTTATAGAGATCTCTGAATTTGTGGACTGTAACAGTACTTATGGTGCGGCACATTGTTCCGTGGTCGTTCCCTTTTAAAGATACCGTGAACTTTTCTATTCATTTCTTCAAATAGCACGAGTATTTTATGTTGTCTTAAAGGCACCGTGAACTTATCTATTTATTTTTCTTAAAGTGTATGTAAGTAGTGATGGTGGATAGATATTGTAGGTTCGAGTCTGTAAGTGAGGTGGAGCAGAGTGAAGAGACATGCTAGATTTAGAAGTGAGCATGCAGCTAGTGTATTCAGCAAAGCAGCTATTACAGTGAGCAGACAGCAAAGTGTAATGAGCAAGGCAACTAGTGGTAGTGAGTAGTCAGCAAAATGTATGTAGTAAGAATGCAGCTAGTGAAGTGAGCAGACAGCTTTTGTAGTGAGTAGTCAGCAAAGTGTAGTGAGCAGGCAGCTCTTGTAGTGAGTAGTCAGCAAAGTGTAGTGAGCAGACAGCTCTTGTAGTGAGTAGTCAGCAAAGTGTGGTGAGCAGGCAGCTCTTGTAGTGAGTAGTCAGCAAAGTGTAGTGAGCAGGCAGCTCTTGTAGTGAGTAGATAGCTAAGTGTAGTTAGTATGCAGAAAGTGTAGTGAATAGGCAGCAAAGTGTAGTGAGCAGGCAGCAATTGTAGTGAGTAGTCAACAAAGTTTAGTGAGCAGGCAGCAATTGTAGTGAGTAGATAGCCAAGTGTAGTTAGTATGCAGAAAGTGTAGTGAATAGGCAGCAAAGTGTAGTGAGCAGGCAGCAACGTGTGGTGAATAGGCAGCAAAGTGTAGTGAGCAGGCAGCAATTGTAGTGAGCAGGCAGCAATTGTAGTGAGCAGGCAGCAATTGTAGTGAGCAGGCAGCAAGCCAGGCAGTTAGTTCGATTAATAAGGAGCGTAGAAAGTCTAATGTGTCTGACTTTAGGAGTCGTAAGAAAAGTACTAGCAAAAGTCTTTTGAACTTTCTCAGTTGCCTGTTGCAGAAGACAAGCTTTTGTTGATTCGGCTAACGAAAGGTTGTGAACTGAGTTATTTCTCATCCATTCCTGTCGCAGGGTACGCTGTCTTGTCTGCATCCTGTATCCTGCTGGCAGTAAAGACTTTGATGGAATATGACACCCATATTTCTGAAAGGCAAAATCTGATAAGAATTCCACTGATATAAATTTATTGTTATCGATGATGTGAGTGTTAATATTCGTTTTGAAGTATGACCGATGATGTGAGTTGTTAAATATAATATTTCTTTTCAAGTATGACCGATGTTGTGAGTGTTATGACGATATTTGTTTTGAAGCAATCAATATGACGTCAGATTTAACGTCGCTATTTTTATGAGTTTGTTACATTTCATGATAAACTTGACGTTATAAATGTACACCTCATTGCGTTGATCGTGACTAAAACACCCGAGTGTCAATGAAGCTTGTGACACTGGATAATACCTGATCCTGTTTTGAGACACTTGAGCGTAAAGGTATCTGTGTGTGTGGGGGGGGGGGGGGAATTGGCCCCAAAGAAAACCATTGTAAAACACTAGAACTGAAGTGGTCTATCTGTAGCTCGTTACTGATATCACCTGCATTCTATCAGGTTACACCTGAAACTTGCGGTGCTGGAGCCGTGTCTCCAATAGCAAAGAAACAAATATTGGACATCTCACAAATTATTAGTCGAGGTGACATTGATAATTGTAGCAAGAAAACGTGCTTTAACTGTCGTGTGACATGGACCAGTATATAAAGGTAGAGATTTATCATTTCACTTCACTAAGTATCGTGTGACACAGACCAGTATATAAAAGGTAGAGATTTATCATTTCACTTCACTAAGTGTCGTGTGACACAGACCAGTATATAAAAGGTAGAGATTTATCATTTCACTTCACTAAGTGTCGTGTGACACAGACCAGTATATAAAGGTAGAGATTTATCATTTCACTTCACTAAGCGTAAAACGAAATAATATTACAAATGTTTAAAATGCACTTTTTAGTAAAACGCACTGCAGTTTGATGTACTTTGTCCAAAGTGTGGTGACCTAGTAGATTGTAATACTATGTTCAAATGTTCAAACAGAGTTTAAAATGCACTTTTTAGTAAAACGCACTGCAGTTTGATGTACTTTGTCCAAAGTGTGGTGACCTAGTAGATTGTAATACTATGTTCGAACAGACACCATAGACGTTGATGTTAAAGTTAACTATTCTTTTACGAAGGTTGTGAGCAAAACCGCATTAATATCAACCATTTCAATTTCAATGTACAACAATGTTAAACTTTGTAAATTCAATAAGAAAAAGTGGTTACTAAAGTGTAAAAGCACCATTTTCCGATGCCCTTAATATGGTAGAGAGCAGTTATTTTAAGATTTCGTTTAACATTAAAAGCTGCTGTACTTGACACAAATGTGTGTGTATGTGTGCGTGTGTGCGTGCATATACACCACGCATGCATACACTTACTTGTCTCCCTAAAAATACCTTTTCAATTCATATCTACCTATCTATGGATCTAAGTACATATCTACCTACCTATCTAGCTAGCTAGCTATCCATCTATCTATCTATCTACTTACCTATCTACCTACTTATCTATCTACCTACCTACCTATCTACCTACCTACCTACTTACCTATCTACCTACTTACCCATCTATCTATCTATCCATCTATCTACCTACCTACCTACCTACCTACCTACCTACCTACCTACTTACCTATCTACCTACTTACCCATCTATCTATCTATCTATCTATCGTATTTACCTATCTAACTAATCAAAATGCCTACTTATGTACTTATTTATTTATTTATCCTCAAACTACATAACCACTCACCTAAATATAGTCGTATCTATCTGTATAAGTCATAAACAAACCTGTAAACTGTTTGAAAATGTGACGTCATTATATGTTACCTGCTCTGGGGTGCATGCTTAGATAACAGAAATATTACTGCAGATTGCATTAGGTTCTATTATCTCAGATAAGTTTTTTTTATTTTTAAAATATTGTGAAACGCCTTTATTTTCTTTCTGTTGTTTTTGAAAACTAAAGAAATACTCGAAGAATTAAATGTAATCTGAAAGTGTTGTTGTTCTTCAGAAGACAATAGTACTTTTCCATTTTTTTCTCTGTCTAATGTTAAATGTTGCTTATCTCCCACGTTTTCACTAATCCTCTATACTTTATCCAGATTACGTCCAACCTAAATATTCCAAACATATCCCTACTACATCCACATTAAACCGTTCTACATCATATCTGTACTACATCCAGGTTAACCCTCCCACACCTTAAAACTACTATTTTAATGTGGTGTACATACCATTTCTATATCCGGACTAAAACTACTATTGTAATGTGGTGTACATACAATTTCTGTATCCGGACTAAAATGACTATTATAATGTGGTGTACATACAATTTCTATATCCGGACTAAATGACTATTATAATGTGGTGTACATACAATTTCTATATCCGGACTAAAATGACTATTATAATGTGGTGTACATACAATTTCTATATCCGGACTAAAATGACTATTATAATGTGGTGTACATACAATTTCTATATCCGGACTAAAATGACTATTTTAATGTGGTGTACATACAATTTCTATATCCGGACTAAAATGACTATTATAATGTGGTGTACATAAAATTTCTGTATCCGGACTAAAATGACTATTATAATGTGGTGTACATACAATTTCTATATCCGGACTAAAACTACTATTGCAAAGTGGTGTGTATATCGAAAGGAGTGACCCGTACATTTTGGTTTGAAAGGAAGCATTTACGTTTGTACGAGTTTGTTTGTCGTTACGTTCTACTTCGAATGTTGCTATATGCATATTTTCTTTTGCTCATGCATTGATACACGTTACTGAGTCTGCATTTCTACGTTATGTGTTACCTTACGAGAGAATGTATGCTGTCACATCATTATCATTCACACGTTAACTGCAGTATCACATTTATACGTTACGTGTAACCTTGCGAGAGAATGTTTGCTGTCACATAATTACCCATTCACACACGCACTAGCAGTAGGGTTTTACCTCTGTATCACATTTTAGCGTTACATGTAATCTTGCGAAAGGCTGTTTGCTGTCATAGCGCTACCCCTTCACACTAATAGTTGTTGGATGTTACCATATACTTTCATCTCATTTCTGCGTTACATGTAACCTTGCAAGAAAATGTTTACTTTCATAGCATTACTCATTCACACACACTGGTTAGTAGGGTGTTATCTAGTATCGCATTTCTGTTACATGTAACCTTGCAGGAGAATGTTTATTTTCATAGCATTGCTCATTCACGCTAGAAGTAGTGGAACATGACCTCAATACTCTATCATACTTCTGTGGTATTATCGTGATATACTATTATACTTCCTAATACAATTTATTCTATTTCCTTTCATTCTATCTTGATATGTGAACATAACTCAGTATATATCTAATACAATGAAGAATATTTTTAATCAGAACTTTAATGTTATCCTTTCTGAACCTTTCATTTCAATCAAGGAAGAAAATGTGCCTCTCAACTCAGGAGGAGTGCTTGGCAGGTCCCTGAAATAAAAATTAAAGTTGAATATAATTTCAAATAATTTTATCGACATTGCATATAGATTTATTTGTTTCCGTATTGTAGTTGTGTGTTTGCGTGTTTGTGCGCGCGAGCGTCCATCGGAAGGATTGTGACATTATTTTCTTTTTGATTTATCTCTCCTGAGTTTTCAGTATGACCAGGAGTTCTGCGCAGCGTTACAGACTTATTTGGACGTATTAACAATCCTTTCTTTCGAGTGTTATTACTTGAGTAGCACCCATATCAACTTTAATTCGAGGAAACACATCTGTAGTCTAATACAACAAATCGCACAGGATTAGACAGATGTCGTCCAATAAACAAACAGCACAAGATTGGTTAGATGCAATTATGTCAAAGGTTAATAGAACGAACAATGTCTAATGAGTTCAAAATTCAATCGAACAGCACCAAAATGAGTTCAGTCAAATATCACATCATAGATAGTTATAACGCTTCAGTCCGTGTTCAAACAACGCCATAATGAGTTCAAAGTTGAATCGAACTCCATATACCAAGACAACATATGAGTTCAGCATCACTTGATGAGTTCAAAGTTCAGTCAAACAATGCCTATATGAGTTCGAGGTTTAAAATTTAAACAGTGTCGAAATGAGTTTAAAGTTCAATCAAATAGGCCTAAATGAGTTCAGTCAAATTTCTATAAAAAGCGCCTGACCGCAGAATGAAGTTCATTAGTTCAGTCAAATTGAACTTATTAAGATGAAATGTCAAAGTTCAATCAAAACAGCACTTAAATAAATTGTTAAAGTTTAATTAAAACAACACCTTAATGAATTGTCAAAGTTCAATCAAAACAGCACTTAAATAAATTGTTAAAGTTTAATTAAAACAACACCTTAATGAATTGTCAAAGTTCAATCAAAACAGCACCTTAATAAATTGAAAACGTTCACTCAAAACAGCACCAAAACGAGTTCAAAGTCTAGTCGAACAGCTCCTAATTGAGTTTAATCAAGCAACGTCTAAATGAATTCAGTCAAAGTTCAGTTTAGTTTCGTAAATTATTCAGAAACTAGCGCCTTAATGAATTCAGTCAAAATTCAGTCAAACAATACCTTAATGAATTCAAAGTGCAGTTAAACAGCCTTAATGAATTCAGTCAAAGATCAGTCAAACAGCGCCTATATGAATTCAATCAAACTTCAACCAAACAGTAGTTAAATGAATTTAGTGAAAAATTCAGTCAAACAGTACCTACGAACAACGGTTATATGAATTCAGTCAAACAGCGGTGAAATTAATGTAGTCAAAATTCAGGCAAACAGCGCTTGCTTGTACATGAATTACTTAAAGTTCAAAGGACGCTGGAATTTACTCAAGCACATTAACAAACACCATACAAAACGGTTACCTAAAGATCCACACCAAAATGAGAAATTTAACTTTCTTGTCAAGAAATATATAATGCATAACCCTGATAAGTAAGTACACTTCTAGAAAACCTGCATATAAAAGCTGTACATGTACAGATATAAATACGTCCTGTTTTCCTAATTCGTAATGACTGGTACGTAGAACATCACCTGCACGCTGTCTTATTAAAGTACTGATATTAATACATGTAAATATAGTACACTCTAGTACATACAAGGATACATGCATCAATAACACATTTATCACACCTTCCGCGCCCAGGATAGCTGGTGAAGATGGGTCATTTGGAATGCAATGAAACCCCCAAGCGCATGGACACTCTGTGACCGGAAAATCGGGCTGACCATACGTCAATCTTCCACTTAGCATGTGACACGCTGCAGCAAAATTAAGTCACGTGACTGAAAACAGCTTGGTTAAGTCATTAAATAAAATTTTTAACTGATTGCTTCATGGATCAGCGTGTGTTTTATCACTAATCGATTGCATGTCTTCACCTGTACATACCAGGAAAATGTTAAATCCACACGCCATGTTCTATCTTCTGATTTAATCGTTTCTGACTGCATCCATTACAAATGTAGTTTTCGACAAAACATAAAACATTTTTCTTTATGTGAAGAAAGCTTTTGTGGGTTGAAATGGAGATCTGTTGGTTGAAAATTACATTTTTCTCTAACGAGTGGCAGAAGCCATAGGGGGCTGAGGGAGGGGGAGGCAAGTCGTCATTCACAATGACACCTGTCTGTCACATCCATCGTTTTGTATTTTAAAGTAACTCTTTCTTTTAAATTTTTAACAATTTTTCTTTACACTGCCCTCTTTAAGAAGCATCAGATTATAAGTGTTGTGAAGTATATAACTGATATCTTTCAAGATAAGTTTGTAGGCATTGCGCTGACTTATATGAGAGGATTGAAGGAAATTTTTATTTGGGCTTTGATCTGACTTCTGTGAGTGATGGTTTAAGGGAAAATTGTATTTAGGCTTTGCACTGACTTCAGTGAGTGATGGTTTAAGGGAAAATTGTATTTAGGCTTTGCACTGACTTACTTTTATTGTCCACTTTGTTTGCTGTGTGTATGTATGTATGTATGTCTATGCGTCTATGTGTGTATGTGCGTGCGTGTAATTTGCCGAATTAAAGTACTTAAAGATGCATACAAATAATTTGCCGAATTAAAGTACTTAAAGATGGATACAAATAATTTGCCGAATTAAAGTACTTAAAGATGGATACAAATAATTTGCCGAATTAAAGTACTTAAAGATGGATACAAATAATTCCAAGGCTCGTTACCCTCTCCCATCGCAGCCAAAGGTTGACAGGTCTGCACGCCATCTTTACCAATCAAACAACACTCCGTAGTTGGACAATCTGTGCCTCTTTCACAGGAGAGTGCCAAAGCGAAGCACAGCCCCTGTCACCAAAATAAGACAGTTTTGGTTTCACTAAATACTGACCACACACTGTTCTTGATGATATATTAAAAAATTCTAGTGAATATTTTACCCCTCACCGCCATTACTGCCAATTATAACACTGATTAGTTGGACCACGATCACAAGGATGGAAAAAGCCGGACTAGTATGTGTCAGTAAAACCGGTATTTTATATTTCTAGAAATTTAGAAATTTAATATTCTTCACTTAAATTATCTTTTAATTGGACTTTCTATTTTACCATTAGTGTAGAAGCGTGGTTTTTTTTTTATTTAGCACTATCTTTGGTTGTAGAATCTGCTTCCAATGGCTTCAGTTTTGCTTGTTTCAACTACTATACTAACGTCAATGTTGCTTTGTTTTAACATCTATACTGACGTCAATGTTGCTTTGTTTTAACTATACTGACGTCAGTGTTCTTGCTTTGTTTTAACATCTATACTGACGTCAGTGTTCTTGCTTTGTTTTAACAACTATACTGACGTCAGTGTTCTTGCTTTGTTTTAACAACTATACTGACGTCAATCTTGCTTTGTTTTAACATCTATACTGACGTCAATCTTGCTTTGTTTTAACATCTATACTGACGTCAATCTTGCTTTGTTTTAACATCTATACTGACGTCAATCTTGCTTTGTTTTAACATCTATACTGACGTCAATCTTGCTTTGTTTTAACATCTATACTGACGTCAATCTTGCTTTGTTTTAACATCTATACTGACGTCAATCTTGCTTTGTTTTAACAACTATACTGACGTCAGTGTTCTTGCTTTGTTTTAACAACTATACTGACGTCAGTGTTCTTGCTTTGTTTTAACTACTATACTGACGTCAGTGTTCTTGCTTTGTTTTAACTACTATACTGACGTCAGTGTTCTTGCTTTGTTTTAACAACTGCCATTCTGCCATTATATTTCTTTAATTTTGTTATTGTTCTTGCCTTCTAATACTAAAGTGACGGTATTGTTCTTGTTTTGCTATAATTACTATACTAATGTTCTTGTTTTGCTATAATTACTATACTAATGTTCTTGTTTTGCTATAATTACTACACTAATGTTCTTGTTTTGCTATAATTACTATACTAATGTTCTTGTTTTGCTATAATTACTACACTAATGTTCTTGTAACGAATTTAATCAGAATTGTAGCAACAAATTAATTTTCATAACTGGATTGAAACCAAATATAAACATATGTTTTGACTGTCTCTAAAAAAATAGAAAATGCAAAATGCCTGTCTCGTATGGAATACGAGATGAAATCTACAAAATATCAATCTATATAATAAAAAAGGGAGAGAATGATAAATTCTTATGTGGTACGGAGTACGAGTGGGAGTAAGAGCAAGAAAAGCTAACTCTGCATTAAAAGAAAAGTTCCAAGTCAAAAGTACAAAGGTCTTTTTTGTGTCCTAAACAAGTTAGTGTCTTGAAAATATTTACCCACTTGCTCTCTAACAAATTTAAATTGACAAGAAAAGAGTTAGTTTTAAGGAATTACACTATTTTGAGGAATTCTTGAACAATGGTCTGACAAATCATAAATACTCACGAGCAATATCAAAACACGCATTGTACACTTCTGACAGTAATGTTCTCACTCTGTAACAAAACAAAATCTGGTAACTTTTATCGGTATTTGAAACAAAACATGTCAAGCAATTCGTGTGATCTAAAAATAGATGTTGGTGATAAGCAGCCCTGTAAGTCCGTGTCGTAATTTCTTTTCTACACGAACGCAAAAATGAGTGCATGGGTTTGTTCGTGTGTACGTATTTAATAGGTATGTGAGTGTATATCTATCTGTAGATGCATTGGTGTATATGAGTTAGTGTTTAGGTGAGTAAGAGCAAATGTGTATATTCGCTTGTTCGTCTATATGTAAGTGCTCTTGGAAGTATGTATGTATGTATCTGATAATTTTGTCATGCTCAGTAGACAGACATAGATAGATAGATAGATAGATATACAGACAGACAGACAGACAGACAGATAGATAGATAGACATAGATAGATAGATAGATAGATAAGGACTGCAACTTGAAGAAAAGAAATGTGAGTAAATTGACATTTTTATTTATTTTTAATTCTTAAAACCGAAAATTACACATTTATATGAAGGTCATATTTGTTTTACCGCAAACAAGCAGAACTTTAATATTGTCAACTCATAGTACGTGTCTACACTTTCTGCTATTGCATAAGCAACACAATCGATGAAAGGCTTTGGGAATTTTCGGATCACGTGACAAGAAGCGCGTGATCCTAAGCTAAACAAAAGAAGGAGCATGTGATCTTTCACTAAAGTACACATGTACTAACATTTAAGACGAGTCTGGATCAGTAAGCATGGCCTACATACAAATGTCTAGTGCTAGTGACTACATGTTACGTTACAGTGGTTAACTTGCTAGGAAAATAACACTGATGTAACACCACCATCGTGCGGTAAGAAAAGTTCACTTTCAAGTCTATTTGAAACCGTACTTTAGTGTCGTAGTAACGAAAACGGAAATACCCTTGTGACTTCTGTGAGTAATTTGTAGCTGAAAGTCATGCTGTGTCGAGTATACATGGGTACACGTACCCGTATAATTACGTGTGTGTTTGATCTAGCTGTATATAGAGTCGCACTATTTGTGATTTGTAGCACGATGAGTCACGGGGTTAGCGATGTTTTCTTGTACACCTCTGTCCTCTAGTTACTTTATTTTATTTGTTTTTAATAAATGAAAATGAAATAAATTAAATTTATTTATTTTGTGTTTAGTGAAATCTGCTGCTTAAGCACAATATGACTTTTGAAGAATATGGTTATTTCCCTTCTATTTCAGCTGCTCCATTGCTCAACAGCCAGACAAGCGACTAGTCACTGAAAGAATGTAGAATGAGTAGGGGGAGTTACTAAATAATGAAGAACTATAAGAGAGAGAGAGAGAGAATTAATAAATAAAGCAAAGTTAGTAGTAAAGAGGGAGGGGGGATTAATAAAGAATGAAAAGCTAGTAGTGAGAGGGAATTTAAAAGAAATGAAGCATAACAGATGGGGATTCATAAAGAATTAAGGGCGAGATCAGAGGGTGAGAAATGATAACAATATCATTTAAGCCTCGTTTTGAGGACATAAGAAAGAATTGTTGTCACAATTACAGTTAATCGTCAGTCAACGCAATCGACTTCAAACGTGTGCTCCACGAACTTGGGTAAAGTACAGTCACCAAATACTCCAGTATTGTCACTCGTACAGTCACCAAATACTCCAGTATTGTCACTCGTATAGTCACCAAATACTCCAGTATTGTCACACATACAGTCATCATGTATTTAGTACTGCTACAAGTACTGTCATCAAACCTCTAAAACTGTCACAAGTATATTCATCAAAACTTTAGTATTGCTACAAGTACTGTCACCAAAACTCCAGTACTGTCACAAATACGGTCATCATAACTTCAGTACTGTCACAAGTATATTCATCAAAACTCCACTGCTGTCACAAATACGGTCATCATAATTTAAGTACAGTCATCATATAGTCGTGATCATTACAGCCTTAAAGAACGCTTGCATGAAGGGGACCGCCAAATAAGTACATCCTACATAAGGTACGCAAGCTCTCCTTCTAAGCCGCATTACACTTTAGAAGTATTTTTATTTCAGCCCAAATTTACAAGTATTTGTTTATTTCTGTCCAAATTCAGTAGTATTTTTTTTTATTTCTGTCCAAATTTAGAAGTATTATGTCTCTCCAAACGTAGATGTATTTTTTCTGTCCAAACGTAGAAACATTTTTTTTCTGTCAAAATTTAAAAGTATTATTTCATTCCAAATTTAGAAATACTATTTCTGCTCTATTGAAATATGCAAGTAGTTTTAGAAGTATTATGTCTGCACTGTTGAAATATGCAAGTAGTTTTAGAAGTATTATGTCTGCACTGTTGAAATATGCAAGTAGTTTTAGAAGTATTATGTCTGCACTGTTGAAATATGCAAGTAGTTTTAGAAGTATTATGTCTGCACTGTTGAAATATGCAAGTAGTTTTAGAAATATTATGTCTGCACTGTTGAAATATGCAAGTAGTTTTAGAAGTATTATGTCTGCACTGTTGAAATATGCAAGTAGTTTTAGAAGTATTATTTCATTCCAAATTTAGAAGTATTATGTCTGCACTGTTGAAATATGCAAGTAGTTTTAGGGCAGTTTGGTATCTTTGACTACGGAACAAATGCACAATAACGATTATATGACGACAGTACAATTAGACCACCTACAATAAAGCTTAAAAATAATGTACCTTTTTTGTCCAGTTCGTTTTATTAAATTAACAAATATATATTAGTTGAAATGTCTTAAAGGATTATTCACCAGCGGAGTCAATTATTTTTTTTTAAAAACGCAATAACAATTACAGATATTAACTCTTATGGTTCTACGGTTGAACTTTTCAAGAATCTAGCGTGCGCACTGCATTTTCTTTCCCTACCCGATCAAAGATTGTAACTGATAAAATCTGATTTAGTTACTCATAAAATTGTACGTACAAATAACATAAAATTACTTCACCAAAATAACGTTTATTCTATTTGTCCTTTTCAGGAATAATATTTAATAAATTACATTGCATAAGATGATACTAAAACGTTTAATAAATTACATTGCATAAGATGATACTAAAACGTTTAATAAATTGCATTGCATAAGATGATACTAAAACGTTTAATAAATTACATTGCATAAGATGATACTAAAACGTTTAATAAATTACATTGCATAAGATGATACTAAAACGTTTAATAAATTACATTGCATAAGATGATACTAAAACGTTTAATAAATTACATTGCATAAGATGATACTAAAACGTTTAATAAATTACATTGCATAAGATGATACTAAAACGATCAGTTTCTCGGAAGAGATTATAGTTATGTGCATGGAACAATACTTTAACTTAGAAATCTCAATTTAAAAAGCGAAAGAGCAGTGATGCTTCAACAATAATTACAATATACAGCGTATTACTTGAACTAAAATCTTCAGATATAAATTATTCAGGGACTAGCACTTCCGATTTGTGGACAAGACATACTTTTAAAGCATCATTCACACGCCTTCACATGAACAGCACGACACGAACAAGATGGCACATTGATAATAAAATTATTATTATTTAGTCGAAACGTGCATTTTTAGTTACGTAAATACGAACAGTTCATTTACTAAGTGTTTATCTCTTTATTCCACCATCTACATCGCTTATACTTGACTAACAGAAATAACAGTTTTATTTTTTCCAGCCGGTCCACTTCACTTTAATAAATTATGTAAGTGCACGTTAATCCCATTCAACAGTCAAAGGCGAAAATCTTTACGCAAGCACCGCATGCCTGAGATTTTGCGGGTGTGATCAAGTTAACGTCGACTGCACCAGGAAGAATATATGTCTACTTACATACCTGTCGTAACTGGTAGAAAAATTTCCCATTTTCGTCAAGATGTCGACGCTGACACCCGTTTTCCTGCCAAACTGACAAGATTAGCAGAGTGAAAACGCTATCGTAACAAGTGTACCTACCTTGTAATTAGGTAGTTGTCAAACTAGCCTGGGTAGATTCATTTTTTAACGGTCGATAGATAACAGCTGACTCTCGAACTTGGATGATTGACAGGTGCATGAAACTGCTGTTACCATTAGTATCCTGGGTTTCACTTGCCCGCACGTCCGCAGTTTTTTAAAAACCTTGGCTTGCCAAAAATGTTAGATATGAGGTATTAATTGTTAATTTTAAAAACCTTGGCTTGCCAAACATGTTAGATATGAGGTATTAATTGTTAATTTTAAAAACCTTGGCTTGCCAAACATGTTAGATATGAAGTATTAATTGTTTAGTTTTAGCCACTGATAAGTAAACTTCGTAAAGTTTCATTAGAAGCATATTTTTAAGGTGTTGTATAAATGCGCTTCCCTTTAATTAATCAGGCTATTTCTGTCAACAGATGCGAGTGGTTAAGGCAAAAAAGCATGTAGAGAAAAGTACATTTTGATTTCACACTTAAGGAGAAGCAGTCAAACAGACGGTCCAGACCTTAAGGCTGACTGACTATGTGGGTGGTTAAACTTGGTGCATTTCGCACATTGAATTAAAAAGGGAGAGAACACGTGAGACGTGTAAGCTTGACGATAAACCTTTGGACCACATTTGATTTACACATAATTATCAGAGTAGCAGTTAATAACAAACAATTCTTCCATGAATATTCTCTGTTGGTGCTGTCTTTCACCCGGTAAGTCTATCTATCTATATATCTATATATCTATTTATCTTTATGTAAATATGTATGTTTATATATCTGTCTCTCTAGTTATATATATATATCTATATATATCTGCAGCTTTCTTTGTTGCCTTTACTCATCTATCTATCCACACATCTTCCTATTAAATTTCTATTTTCAGTCAAATATTAACTGTGAATGTACGAAACCAGTTTGGTGAAAAAATCCTATTTCAAGACTACATACTGCTGATTTGTACTAAGATTTGCAAGTAACATTATTTGTGTGCATATCATAGATAGTGATATGCATGAGGAATCATATATATCGTTACATGAAAATAACCCAGAAGGATTGCATTTAATATTTAATGTAATATATTTTAGATACTAATGGAGAGCTGCCATTATAGATTAATAATTAAGAGTGGCTTAACATCTTCCAGTATATTACCGTACTTTGTAAATTAAAAATATATGCAACTTAATTGAGATGCTAGACATCAAGGCTTAGGTTTTACTCAAACATAGCAACAGACCATGTTTTCATATGGAAATGAAAAGTTTTGATGGTCAGTTGTGAAATTAAGTGATTATAGTAATCAGTGTCGTAATAAGGCAATTGTTTTAAGATACTGGTTGTGGATTAACAATAGTTCTTATTTTTATGAGCTATTTAACACGCCTATCGACGGGGTCTTCGTCCTTTGCAGTCGAATGTTTTTTCTGGTTACGAATGATAGACTCAACTGTCTCCACCTCCATAATTGTCACGCAATACTCCGCCTCTATAATTGCCACGCAATACTCCACCACCATATACAGACCACTGCATTCATAATGCATCTAAAAATCTAAGTGTTACATTTTTCATTTCATTATTATTATTATTATGCTGGGCATTATATGTGATCATTGTGGTCGTTGATTGTGGTGTCCATGCTGTGACTACTAGCTTGGGACTCGGCAGACAACGAGCGCGAGGCTCTACTGAAAAGGACACTGACTGTGGTCGGCGATGGAGCGTGTGGAAAGACCTGTCTCCTTCTCAGGATAAGTCGTGGCACATTTTCTGTTGATTCCTACGACCCGACCTGCTTCGAGAAGGACGATGTGGAAATATTTCGAGGAAGACGCAAGGTATAATGGGAAAAAATATTTATCAAAGACAAAATTTCTTGTACTCTTAACGTCATCGAATTCTTCTGTTGAAATGCAGATTTCTGAACATCTTATTTACGTTATGACTTGACTATATGCTTTAAAACCCCAGTTACCTTCTCTTGATTTCTATTTCCTCGTCTAAAGTTCAAGTTTGGCGCTTTGAAGCACGTTTTCACTAGTTGATGTTACTCTCTGTGTCTTGATCTCTCACATTTCTCTGTGTCTTGATCTCTCACATTTCTCTGTGTCTTGATCTCTCACATTTCTCTGTCTTGATCTCTCACATTTCTGTGTCTTGATCTCTCACATTTCTCTCTGTCTTGATCTCTCACATTTCTCTGTGTCTTGATCTCTCACATTTCTCTGTGTCTTGATCTCTCACATTTCTCTATGTCTTGATCTCTCACATTTCTCTGTGTCTTGATCTCTCACATTTCTCTGTGTCTTGATCTCTCACATTTCTCTGTGTCTTGATCTCTCACATTTCTCTGTGTCTTGATCTCTCACATTTCTTTGTCTTGATCTCTCACATTTCTCTGTCTTGATCTCTCACATTTCTCTGTCTTGATCTCTCACATTTCTCTGTGTCTTGATCTCTCACATTTCTCTGTCTTGATCTCTCACATTTTTCTGTCTTGATCTCTCACATTTCTCTGTCTTGATCTCTCACATTTCTCTGTCTTGATCTCTCACATTTCTCTGTCTTGATCTCTCACATTTCTCTGTCTTGATCTCTCACATTTCTCTGTGTCTTGATCTCTCACATTTCTCTGTGTCTTGATCTCTCACATTTCTCTGTGTCTTGATCTCTCACATTTCTCTGTCTTGATCTCTCACATTTCTGTGTCTTGATCTCTCACATTTCTGTGTCTTGATCTCTCACATTTCTCTGTGTCTTGATCTCTCACATTTCTGTGTCTTGATCTCTCACATTTCTGTGTCTTGATCTCTCACATTTCTGTGTCTTGATCTCTCACATTTCAGGGTGTCTTGATCTCTCACATTTCTCTGTATCATTTTCAATTAGTTTTGGCAACGCGATATTCTGCACTAGGATCAACATGTTCTCAGTGTCGTTAGAAATAAAAGGGCAAGCAGTGTACACTGTCTATAGCCGATTGACAAAACGAAGATAAATAATAGTGTGTTCACAAACGCCAGATGTTGCCTGTGCGTGTTTAGACACTAAAAACTGTTTCCTCTTTCTGTGATATTGTTTGTCACGTGTCTGGAAACAGTTTTATCTGTGAAATTGTTTGTTACGTGTCTGGAAACAGTTTTATCTGTGAAATTGTTTGTTACGTGTCTGGAAACAGTTTTATCTGTGATATTGTTTGTTACGTGTCTGGAAACAGTTTTATCTGTGATATTGTTTGTCAGGAGTCTGGAAACAGTTTTATCTGTGATGTTGTTTTTATGTCTGGAAGCAATTTTAAATGTTAAATATATTTAAATGTATGTTTCAGGCAGTTTATCGGATGTCTGAAAATAGAGACTTTAAATGTCTGTTGAGACAAATTATCGAGTGTCTGAAAATATGATTTTAAATATCTGTATGAAGTTGTGTATCGATTGTTTGTGAGAGAGTCATTCCTAAATAAGATGTTCATTTCAGTGTTCCGTTGAGTTGTGTGACGTCATTCTATGATTATTTATAAATACACAGATGCGGATGATCCTGCAGGATAGTCCAGGTCAAGATTCCTATGACCGACTACGACCCACAGCATACGCAGACGTTGACGTCATACTAATGTGCTTCTCTCTGGACAACCCTGATAGCCTTGCCAATGTGGAGAACCAGTGGATTCAGGTAGGTCTTAGAGATGACTCATACTAATGTGCTTTTTTCTGGACAACACTCACAGCCTTGCCAATGTGGACTGTTTCGGAAACCTCAGTTTCTTTTATCAGAGTATGTAGTCCATAGTCAAACAGTAAAAGGTCCAATAGTCAAACAGTCAAAAGTCCAATAGTCAAAGTCAAAAGTCCAATAATCAGTCAAAAAGTCCAATAGCTAGTCAAACAGTAAAATGTCCAATAGTCAGTCAAAAAGTCCAATAGTCAAATGGAAAAAATCCAATAGACAAATGGTAAAAGGTCCAATAGTCAGAGCGTAAAAAGTCCTAATAAAATAGTAAAAGGTCCAATAGTCAGTCAAAAAGTCCAATAGTCAAACAGTAAAATGTCCAATAGTCAAACAGTCAAAAGTCCAATAGTCAAACAGTAAAGCGTCCAAGAGACAAATGGTAACAGGTCCAAGAGTCAGAGAGTAAAAAGTCTAATAGTCAAATAGTAAAATGTCCAATAGTCTAAAAGTAAAAGGTCCGATAGTCAAACAATAAAAAGTCCAATAGTCAAGTAGTAAAAAGTCCAATAGTCAAATGGAAAAAATCCAATAGACAAACGGTAAAATGTCCAATAGTCAAACAGAGAAAGTCCAATAGTCAAGCAGCAAGTGGTCAAATAGTCAAACAGTATGTATTCAAATCATCAAGCAGCAAGTAATCAAATTATAAGGCAGAAAGCAGTCAAATAATTAAAAGCAAGTAGACAGTCAAACAGCAATTATTCAATTAGCGAAACAGAAAGTAGCCACGCTTAAAATAAAAATACGCTTTGTAAGCGACAGTGACTGCTATAAGACAAATCTGCATTTCCTTATAAAGATAGTGACAATTAACAAGTTACATACATATTTGCCGTTTTTAATTGCACAATGGCCGAGTTTGACATTAGGCTCTGTCAATTTAAATATCTTCTTTTTAACTTGAAATTCCACTTGCTTTCATTTTCCGATGCAGGAAGTACGTCATTATTGCCAAGATGTCCCTGTGATCCTCGTAGGCAACAAGAAAGACTTGCGAGATGAATGGAAGAAAATTAATCCTAAACTGAAGCCTCCTGGTCGAAAGTTTGTGACCACGAGAGAAGGGAAAGCTGCTGCCTCGCGCATAAAGGCTAAGGACTACCTGGAATGTTCCGCAAAAGCAAACGACGGGGTGAAGCGAGTTCTTGGGACAGCCATCCGATACGCAACTTTGCGCAGAACACAACAATCATCTCGACAAGTTACGTCAAAGGTGTGACGTGGACACAACAATAATCTCGACAAGTTACATCAAAGGTGTGACGTGGACACAACAATCATCTCGACAAGTTACGTCAAGGGTGTAGCATGGACACAACAATGTCATCTCGACAAGTTACGTCAAAGGTGTGACGTGGACACAAACATAAAATATAGTGCAAACGATTTATCTAAGGTGTGTCGTCTGTACAAGCGAAATGCAATGCGAACAACTAAGCTGTGGCATTGATACAAACAAAATGCATGGAAAATGACTGTCTAAACACTGCCTAAGCTGTGACGTCGGTACAAGAAAAATACAGTACAAACCATTATTGGAGCTGTGAATATTGTTAAGTGTGACGAAAGTAAAACAAAATGCAAATGAAGACACACTGCAAGTTCTGAGCGATGTTTTGGTTTTACTCAAAATAGACAGAGGTATCGTGATAGATTTGTTTGCTATGCTTTGTTCATATAGTTTTACTTCACACAGATTTCTTTCCAGTTCAAAGGTTACACCATCCGTTTCTTTATAAGGAGAGTAAAAGAGCCGCTTATATTGTAAAGTATTTTATTAAAGATAAATTCTATTCACAGTTATAAACCTAAAGTTACTGAACATAAGAAACCAGTAATAACTGTTGAATATTAGTCAAACAGTAAAATGTCCAATAGTCTATTTTAAACCATAATCAAAACTAGCCGTTTACAGTTTGCCAAAGATGTGTGCCTTATATAAAACAATTTGTATCTTCATTCACTTACTCCCTTTCATCCGTTGCTTGTTTACTTCATCAGTGACTCTTTCAGTTGTGAATGGATTAAGTGGTTATCAGTGACTCTTTCAATTGTGAATGGATTAATTCGTTATCAAAGACCCTTTTGTCTGTGAATAAATTCGTACGTAGGTAACCTCATCTACAGGCTTCACTCACCAGAACCTTTTCGTCTTGTGATTGGCTTCATTCACTGGTGACTGGAGTGGCTTTGTTCATCAATAACCTTTTCGTCTGTGATTGGCTTCATTCACTGGTGACTGGAGTGGCTTTGTTCATCAATAACCTTTTCGTCTGTGATTGGCTTCATTCACTGGTGACTGGAGTGGCTTTATTCATCAATGACCCTTTCTATCTGTGACTGGCTTCATTTATTGGTGACTGGAGTGGCTTTGTTCATCAATCACCTTTTAGTCTATAGCTAGCTTCTTCATAAGTACCCTTTCTGTCTGTGACTGGCTGCCATTACCACAGAAATAATGCTTGCAGCCCGCAGGGCTCATTATAAACTTAACTCTTTCTCAAAGTTAATTATTAAAAAAATCAAGTCATTAGCACGCTAATTGCTGACAGAACAGCTATATAATAATTTTCTTGTAAAGAAATCTGTCGCATATTGTTTATTGCGAAGTACACTTAAAGAATATTTATTATTATAGTACTATGCTAATTACAAATTTTTAAAAGTCTCACAATGTTAAAGAGCATTAAGAGTAATGCAAAAGTTGAACTTAATTATGATGTATATTAAAAATTTTAATTTCTAATTTTACTGTCGGTGATAAAATATTAAATGACCTCCCTTTGCGTGTTAGAGCACCAACAGGGCTTGCAATATGCATTGGAGCAGTAATAATTCTTTGTTCTCGAACATAAAATGTCATCAACATTAACATAATAATTCATCAGGGTACAGATAGTACTACGCTGTCAAAAATAAAATAATTCATCAGGGTACAGATAGTACTACGCTGCAAACATTAACATAATAATTCATCAGGGTACAGATAGTACTACGCTGTCAAAAATAAAATAATTCATCAGGGTACAGATAGTACTATGCTGTCAACAATAAAATAATTCATCAGGGTACAGATAGTACTACGCTGTCAACAATAAAATAATTCATCAGGGTACAGATAGTACTACGCTGTCAACAATGAAATAAGTCATTTATCGCATGTCCATCATAAATATAAAATTAAATTAAATAAACTGCAGTAAACGCTTCTTATACTACAACTAACACAAGCCCCCCAAAACCCCAAAGTTTAAAGCGTTTTAAGTAGGATTTTGTGTCAAAATATAAAACTGTAATGCCCTATTGTGCGTATAAATGTTGAAATATACGTATTTCTTCACCTAATAATCTTGCATTTATTTTTATTTAGTTTTCATTTATAATTATATATTTTTGTTTTTATGAAGCATTTGTAAAATTTATATCAAACACCGATTGTTGCTTTCAAGATCAGCTCTGTGTTCATTATTTCAAATATCTTGTGCACCTCTGTTTCTTTGTTGTACAGGTAAATATTAACGTTTTATTATTAGTGGTGCGCTAGTACTTGAATTAGTAGTTAGAGTTACTGTCCGTGTTCACTTTTGTCAAACGCTTATATCTTTCCGGAAACGTTAAGCACTAAGTCACAATTATTATTTATGAATTGTATACGGTCAACAATGTTCTACAAAACCAGAATCATACACCTTCCTGTCTTGAATGTTATTTGTCGAAAGATTTTGTAAAACAAAAGTAAAGCACTTTGTCTAGTATAGGAAACCTACCATTCCTACATTTTGTAAAACTAAAGTAAAGCACTTTGTCTAGTATAGAAAACCTAACATTCCTACATGTAAAACTAAAAATAAAGCACTTTGTCTAGCATAGGAAACCTAACATTCCAACATTTCAGATGTGAGTGTATAATTATGTGCATACATAAATGTAAATATGTATGTGCGTATGTATAGCTAAATGTGCACGTTTACATGTATGTTGGTAACGTACGAGTGCATATATGAATATGTATGTATGTATATGTATGTATGTATGCATGGATGTATGTATGCATGGATGTATATGTATGTAGTATGTATGTATATGTATGTATGTATGCATGGATGTATATGTATATGTATGTATGCATGGATGCATGTAGACTATGCAAACATTATTACAGTGCTTGCTATAACTTTCGGGGAATGAAGTATACATATGAGCTACGTACAATGTATTATTTTGTTCGATATACTCGAATTAAATTTTCACTTTTGTTGACAAGCATAGAAGCGTGTACTTTTCTTTAACAAACTTTACTTAGTTTGACTGTTACAAAAGTATTTTACAATTCATTTAAAGGTCACAGCTTTACACTGCATGTCTCCTATCATTATACAGTACTTCTATTAAAGGTCACAGCTTTACACTGCATGTCTCCTATCATTATACAGTACTTCTATTAAAGGTCACAGCTGTACATTGCATGTCTCCTATCATTATACAGTACTTCTATTAAAGGTCACAGCTGTACATTGCATGTCTCCTATCATTATACAGTACTTCTATTAAAGGTCACAGCTTTACACTGCATGTCTCCTATCATTATACAGTACTTCTATTAAAGGTCACAGCTGTACATTGCATGTCTCCTATCATTATACAGTACTTCTATTAAAGGTCACAGCTGTACATTGCATGTCTCCTATCATTATACAGTACTTCTATTAAAGGTCACAGCTGTACATTGCATGTCTCCTATCATTATACAGTACTTCTATTAAAGGTCACAGCTGTACATTGCATGTCTCCTATCATTATACAGTACTTCTATTAAAGGTCACAGCTTTACACTGCATGTCTCCTATCATTATACAGTACTTCTATTAAAGCACACAGCATTTAAACTGCAAGTTTCCTACCATTTACATTACATTTAAAGCTCACAGCTGTAAACTGCAAGTTTCCTACCATTACATTACATTTAAAGCTCACAGCTGTAAACTGCAAGTTTCCTACCATTACATTACATTTAAAGCTCACTGCTGTACACTACGTCTCCTTCATTACACATATCTCCTTATGATCTTTTAAATTGACTACAACCATGTATAATAGAGGAAAGGATGTGACCCAGGGTAAGTGATTAACTAATTTTCTTGTTATAATTTTGGTATATAAATAATTTTCTGAAATTTTCATTCATCTTCGTTTTAATTGCCTATCCTTTCACCTTGGCGAACATTCACCAGTAATTGTTTGTGCTTCGTTATGTCAGTCATTTTATGCACCTAGGGAACTCCGTCTATGTATTATAAAAGTACTATTTGTGATGTGAATGGCCGATAAATAATTAAGAATACAACCAATAGGGGATTGTGATATATTATCTTCCATTAAGAATATAACCAATAGGAGTTTGTGATATATTATCTTCCATTAAGAATACAACCAATAGGAGTTTGTGATATATTATCTTCCATTAAGAATACAACCAATAGGAGTTTGTGATATATTATCTTCCATTAAGAATACAACCAATAGGAGTTTGTGATATATTATCTTCCATTAAGAATACAACCAATAGGAGTTTGTGATATATTATCCTCCATTAATCTAAGATTTAGGATAGACCACCGCCGAAGACATACTTTTATTTACACACAAACAGCCATTTACACTGTCATTCAATCTGCCATTTGCTCAGTGTCATTTGTTCACCATTATCCACACATAGCCATTTGTCATTTTTACTGTAACTTACATTGTCACTGACACTGTCATTCAATCTGCCATTTGCTCAGTGTCATTTGTTCACCATTATCCACAAACAGCCATTTACACTGTCAATTTTACTGTAACTTTAGACTTGTCGCTGACACTGTCATCTCCTCTCGTTGTCACTTACAGTCACTATCATATGTACTGTCGTTACACTTCCTATCACTTGCACTCATAATTATTAACACTACAGCCACTTGTGTTAATAATTTCATTTGTAAATTGTTCATACATTATTTGGAATTGTTAACACTACAGCCACTTGTGTTAATAATTTCATTTGTAAATTGTTCATACATTATTTGGAATTGTTAACACTACAGCCACTTGTGTTAATAATTTCGTTTGTAAATTGTTCATTCATTATTTGGAATCAAGACCTGCTGTAAGCTTTCTTATATATCTCGTATTGTTTTACTAGAGATAAAAAGTATGTATTATAAGTATTGTTTTACTAGATATAAAATGTGTATTATAAGTATTGTCTTACTTGAGATAAAAATGTGTATCATAAGTATTGTTTTACTAGATATAAAATGTGTATTATAAGTATTGTCTTACTTGAGATAAAAATGTGTATTATATTTCAAATGTCGGTAATTTGTTCATATGTTATTTGATTTATACGAGTGGCTTGGTAAAATGTACTGGAAATCAGACTGACTGCGATTTGATGTCAGGGAGCTAACCCCGTACCAACATTTCATCTAATATAATTTTGATTTCCCTTGTTGAACGAAAACCTTTACAAGAATGACTCTAGATATGGCAAGTGAAATAAGTGACATCTAAACAGCGCACATGCAGCACACCATATCAAATCACACGCACGCACGCACGCACACACACAAGCAAAATCACAAATATGCAACTACTATCCTTGACGCAATGTGTCTTAGCTAATAGACATTAAATTAAATAATTACACCTGTTATCCGTGACGCAATGTGTCTTAGCTAATAGACACTAAATTAAATAATTACACCCGTTATCCGTGACGCAATGTGTCTTAGCTAATAGACATTAAATTAAATAATTAAACCTGTTATCCTTGACGCAATGTGTCTTAGCTAATAGACACTAAATTAAATAATTACACCCGTTATCCGTGACGCAATGTGTCTTAGCTAATAGACATTAAATTAAATAATTACACCTGTTATCCGTGACGCAATGTGTCTTAGCTAATAGACACTAAATTAAATAATTACACCCGTTATCCGTGACGCAATGTGTCTTAGCTAATAGACATTAAATTAAATAATTAAACCTGTTATCCTTGACGCAATGTGTCTTAGCTAATAGACACTAAATTAAATAATTACACCCGTTATCCGTGACGCAATGTGTCTTAGCTAATAGACATTAAATTAAATAATTACACCCGTTATCCTTGACGCAATGTGTCTTAGCTAATAGACATTAAATTAAATAATTACACCCGTTATCCGTGACGCAATGTGTCTTAGCTAATAGACATTAAATTAAATAATTACACCCGTTATTCTTGTTTACCTTTTAAAAGTTATGTGTCTAATTATTGAACTTAAAGTTGTTGCTAATAGTTCTCGTTTCCCCTTTAAAGTTATTTGTCTAATTAGAGTACTTAAATTTGTTGCTAATAGATCGTCGTTAATGCAATTTAAAACTAATGGCTATTTCACAACTAAGAAACGACAAAGTGGATACTGGTGACAAGCCAAATTCAATAACACAACGAGAAACAATAAACAACACTCTGGAAGCGTTGGGCGTATTCTCGAAATGAACATCTTGGATGACCCAATTAAACCGTACACCGAAAAGTTCATCACTTTATATGCATAAATGAATATATTGGATGACCCAATTAAACCGTACACCGAAATATTCATCACTTTATATGCATAAATGAACAATTGATACCGTCTTGAAACCATTCGCTGAAAGATTCAGAAAACCAACATTGTACAAGTTATAACATTAAACCTCTTAATGAAAAAATTTTAAGCAGCTCTATATTCAAATTTGTACAATTAAACATTCGCTGAAACGTTCTCTCTCTCTCTCTCTCTCTCTCTCTCTCTCTCTCTCTCTCTCTCTCTCTCTCTCTCTCTCTCTCTCTCTCTCTCTCTCTCTCTCTCTCTCTCTCTCTCTCTCATTATACTGTCGGTAAACTTTATAATACACTTTGTACAGTGAAGTCATATCAAGTTTTTAAAAAGTTAAATGTTCGGTAACTCTTTATATTTTGTACTAAGCACTTCGATTAAACTTAGCGTGACACTCTCACAGGGCGTGGCCACAATTAATCTTTTCCGCTGTGAAAGTCAGGTAACTCTATCCATTATAACCCTTCTGTTAATCTCTTCCTTGAAAGTTTCTGTAACTCTATCCTTTTCGCACAGACTCTTCTATTAAACTCTTTCGTGAAAGGTTCGACAATTCTGTAATAGGCTTTCACTTACACCGAACGTAACATTCAAAGGTATGTCAATGAGAAAAGAATAAGAATTCTAGTGACACTCGCGTAATTGTGTATTAATGCACCGCTTCATTTAAGTTTGCTTGTTTTTATTATTTCTGTTGTGACAGTTTAGAGTCAATATTTTTAATTCTACTATTTGATTTTGATAAATGTACGACTGATTGATGGTGAAATAGCTATATACCAGACACACTTTATAATTTCTCATTATACCAGACACACTTTATAATTTACAACTATCATTGCAATAAGTATATTTATTAATTTATTAACATAAATAGAATTTCTCATTATATTGAACTGAATATATACCTCTTTATTTAGCTGAATCTTATATACCTATATCTTATATAATGCAATTGTGTGAAACAGACCTGTTAGCAAGTCAGTACCATTATAAAACAGGTGCCAGGCAGGGATGAGGAATTGGGAATGAACGGATAATGACGTCATAAGCTTGCTACCGATCGGGTAAATGGAACAATGCCATTCAGAATGACGAGGTAATACTTGCAATAGGGAGTTAATATTTATATCTACACAGTAAAGACTGGTCACCTGGTGGTGGTGCACAGGAGTAGATTTCGCTTGCTGACGGGACTGTGACGGGTGGTGCATACGTCATTTGCATAAGTCAGTCTACTTATGGCTTGGAGCACTCATACAATGCGGCAACATGTACAGTCTCACTCACATTTAAAGTATAATCATTAGAGTTACTTAGCATAGTAAAAGTGGAAAGAAAGACGGGAATTGCTAATTCAACGAGCTCCCTACGAGTTATGTCCCGTTACTCTGACATACAATACTACACAAATTAGCTAAGACAGACAGGGAAGGTTTAAGAAATAAATTTAATATGTAGTAGTAGTAGTAGTAATAAGAATTAGAAAGATCTGATTAAAGGTTGCCTTTTGTAGGAAAACGGTATTATTCAATCATAAGGGTAAAAGCTTTTTGCTGTGTAATAGTCTTTGGTAGTTGGTTTAGCCTAACTTATCTGAAGGTTTGTGACAATGTCTCCTGCCGAATGACTGGCGCTACAGTTACTGTACATCCATCCTTCAACATGTCTGCTGTTGGCTGACGCAGTAGTATCAAGTGTGTGAAAATGGTGGCAATTAGATCGTTGAGTCTTCAAGGGTCTTGGTCGTCCTGGTCTTGAGTGCACTTCTTGTCACAGCGTCATAGAGCCTCAGAGTGCCGATTTGCAGGAGTCAGTCACCCTTGTTCAATATCAAGTCTAAATATCTCTGCACACAGAGTTTATCTTGTTTACCTTCTGATATTATTGTACTAATTGAGATTCTAAATTAACAAGTGGACATATCAGATTATGTCCTACAATAATTGTATTACTAAGCAGTGGTCTAACAACATAATTACAGTGGTTAAGAAATAATTAATCCTAAAGTAATAATACATTAATGAATAGACTAGACAGTTATGAGACATCACGGTTTTAAGGGATGCACTCTGACTATATATACACATATATATCTTAAAACAATCATTGCTTACTATAATAACAAAGAAATATAATTATAAACAAGTTTTAGCATATAGTTAAGTCAATTCATACTCACCCTAATTGGCAAGGCTATGCAACTGCCAGATGATAGCTTATGTAGCCCACACCTACCCTACCCCTAAAAATAGACTACACATAAACCTACCTTCTAGAAAGGCTGACCCTTATCCCCGAACTGGAAAAACAACTTAATGTTCCAGATTACTCACTATATTAACCAATCAAAGCACACCTCAGCCACACAAACGAATGTACCAGAAACTCACCTGTAAATCATTAGTCGAATGCAGCTGACTATTGAGGCAACACATATTTTGGCTCCCGGTATTAACAAAATATTAATCATACTACTAACCTTATCACCAACTATCAACACAGAAGGAAATCATTCTCTGTATATATTACTGCTGAAAGTAAATGGTTTTGCTTGCCTAACTAATATTATATTCATGTTTATCACTTGACATTACTATATTTTATACTGTTATACTTTGCTTATGATATGTAAATGTATTATGATCATTTAAGTAAGAGTGTTATATCAGAGAATACATGATGATGGTTTCTTAGCCCATTTGTATTTTATTGGCAGATCTGCACTTTGTGATTGTGTGATCTGTGATTGTATCAACTCATTCTTGAACTGATAGGGAAACAATCAATGCATACACTTATTTATTTGTATCTTGAAAATAGTTTTCTTTTATTGTTTCTATTATAAAAGTTTTTGTTATCTTTAACCCTATCTTAATTAATTCTTCAGAATGACCAATAATTGGGATTGGCTGGGGGCGAGCCATGTATGGATGGATGATTTCTAATTGGTTAAGAGGGAGAGATAATGTCACCAATCCAGGAAGGCAGCATTAATTAATTTACTTCGTGCTGTCTTGAATGGATTGTCCCATAAAACTTACAGCAGTTGGTTTCAATATAGAGGCTGGAAAGGTAAGTTAGACCGTGGGGCTGTTATCTGTATTAAAACTAAATTCATAGTTAATGATTCGGATAATTAACGCTGTAATAGGGTCGTTAAAATAACCCCACATCTGACATGTCAGATAAAGTCATTTTAACAATAGTGATATACAACTTTAAAACTCTATAGAGATAAATGTGTATTGAGTAAATTTTAATTTTTTTAAAGCAATTTTATAACTGGAGGTGTTTACTGCAGGATACGAGTTTTACACTTAATGCTGGAAACTGTAATGTCTAATGGCTCCTACTTTTTGTCAGTCTGGAATTGAACATCATCATGGTACGGATGATATTGTGTGTCGTTTTAGCTGATTTCTTACCTCAGTACTGGCGTCATGAGTGAGGGCACAAGCATGAACTATGCTGTAAAGGTGTATAGTGTAAAGGTGTATAGTGTTGGACATTTGATCCCAAGGTCAAAGCAATGTGACTTCGTGCAGTAAGGTCGAGTCTGTTCTTCAACGTCCTAACTCCTTTTATGGGCAGGAAGAGGAAAGTCAGTGTTCCATGACGGCGTTTATATAAATAGCTAAATGTAGCTTGTAATGACAATAAATAGCTAAATGTAGCTTGTAATGACAATAAATAGCTAAATGTAGCTTGTAATGACAATAAATAGCTAAATGTAGCTTGTAATGACAATAAATAGCTAAATGTAGCTTGTAATGACAAACTGTTATATAATATTCTAACTTTACTAGCATTGTGTATTTATCCTGTACGGGATCAGTATAATTAAAATCAAATTATTTTTTTCAAAATATTTGTTGTGCTTGATATAGGCAGGGGGGGGGGCAGGTGAGATGAGTAAATATTTACTAACAAAAAGGTAAAATTATGTTTTCCTATAGGAACGTTACTTGGATGTTTATTGTTATTACCAAGGTTATAATTATAGGCCCTTTTGCTATTAAATTATAACAGGCAACTTGCTGGTAATATAACAGGCAGACCAAGGCTGCTGTTACTCTTATTAAAATAATAATTTAAACTTTTTCTATAAATCTAGTTGAGTGAGCAAAATAGCCTTATCTCACACCCAGCAGAATTATATACAACATTTGGTGAATATGTACCAATGTGAATATGTACCAATCTAATAGGAGGAGGAATAAAAGTGCACCGAGTCGTCAAAACCAAGTCTCGATTATCCAGCGTGACGTCAGTGTTGACACAATCGATCTGGGAGAGAACTGTTGAAATTGAACAAGGTGAGATAAAAGAAATCTCACAGCTTTATTTTTTAGGAGAGTAACAGAACGTGGTAATAACAGAAGAAAATCTAACAGTGACACGCTGGGAGGTCGATGAAATGGAACAAGGAGTATTTACCAGTGTTTAGTTAAAAACAATGGCGGGCAGTTGTTTGCGATGCGGATCGTGAACGCGAAAGCGAGATGACAAGTGTCAAATTAGCGTCAAGGGGCGAGCGTAGTATCAACTACTGAAGTGAGTACACGCTTAAATCAAGGGGGGGGGGGATTGATTAAGGTCACACAGAGAATAAATCGGAGTTTAAAAATGAAAGTAACACAGCATTTGCCTTTTCTTCATAAACAGAAAGTATTTGGATGCGATAGTACAAGAGGTAGGTATCTACCAGTGTCATGACAAGGAGCTGCTGCCACAGCCATTACCAAAAGAAAATACTATGGCAAAACTGTCCTCACTAAGAGATAACATTGGCGCAGTCATTATTAAGACATATCTGTTTGATTGTAGGTGGGGGGAAGAGAAGAATGGAGAGACAGGATTAAGACAGATGAAAAATGGAATAGAGAGAGAAGTTGAAGAGATGATTAAGAGAGACGATTAAGTGAGACAGGCTGGAAAGAGATGCAGATGGAGATAAGTGGGGATCAAGAACTGAGAAAGAAAGGTGAAATAGATGAGAGGACGCCGAGATTTAGAGAGATAGAGTGTGGCTGGAGAGAGGATTTGAAAAGAGGGAGATAAAAAATGAGGAATGGCAATAGAGGATGGAGAGAGAGATAGACTTCCAGAGAGACAGAGATGGCATAACGTGGTGTGTGGGTCGTTTGCATAAGTCTGTTTACTTATGGCTTGGAGCACTCAAACTATGCATCAACATACACAATCTAACTCATCAGAGTTACTGAAAAATGTACAATTAAAAGGAAAAATGAGAATGGCTAATTAACGAACCTCCAGAGTTATGTCCCCTTACTCTGATGTTCGTACAATACTACACAAATTAACTAGGGCAGGCAAGCAAGGTTTAAGATATAAATTTACTGTATTGTATTAGTTAATAATTGGGGAAGACTGATTAAGAGGTTGCCTGTTGTCTGAATGATATCACTTAATCATGAGGGGAAAAGTTATCTATCTGCTGTGCGATAGTCTATGGTAGTTGGTTGAAGCCACCTTATCATGAAACAGGCGACTGTGGGGGTCTGGTCAAGTGACAGCATGACACTACAATTGTCCCAATACGTCTGCCTGGCTCTGGCCCATCATGTCGACTTGCAATAAATGATGGCTGTCAGGTTGCTGAAGTTCAGTTCTCAGTAGTCCTGACTGTGTCCACTTCTTGTCACAACATAAGTCAGTTACAGAGTTACACGGTTACAGGGTGCTGATCTGCAAGATAATTTCACGTAACTAAAACCGTTATCGGTACCGGGAATTTAAGGTCATTTCGAAAAGTTCGGAGCACAGAAATTTCCCGATTTTATGGCCGTTCATGTTGTCTGTTGGTTATTACTTGCAACGTCCTTGAACTTTCCCGAAACTTCATGCTTGGCGTAACCGGCTGCTCCTGAACAACAGGTTCGTTAAAACTGGAACCAATCAAGACTATATTTGGTGGCTGTAACCGAGTTTCAGTGTTTTCTCATGTGGACTTGGCCCGATATTAGTTTGGGGACTATTTTCTGTAGCCTTTTCCCACCCTAACCTGTAGTTCAAAGCAAAATATGTCATGATGTTTACAGGAAGCGAAAAAAAATATTTTTCATTCTTTAAAACGAAACAAAATGGAGACATTGAGAATATTTTTGAAATAAAAGGTCTACACTTAACAAGTAATGGTTAATATTTTGTTTATTGTCCTCTTTGACATCTTGTGCTTAGTTTTAATCGTGTGTGACAGACAAGTATGATATCTTTTGTCTAGTTTTAATCCCTATGATATCATAATTCATATTGGGCTGAGTTTGAATCCCAATGACAGCACATAGCATCTTGAGTATAGCTTTAATCCTCTATGACAATACGTGACATCTTGTGTTTATATTTAATCCTCAATGACAGCACATGGCAATTTGCTCTAGTTTTAAACCTATATGATAACACTTAACATTTTTGTGCCTAGTTTTAATCCTGCATGATAACACTTAACAATTCTTGTCTAGTTTTAATCCTGTATGATAACATGCAATAGCTTTAATCCTCTAACAGTACGTGACATCTTGCGTTTTGCTGTAATCCTCTTTGAGAAGCACGCGACATCTTGCGCCCATTTTTAATTCTCTATGATAACACGTAACTTCTTGTCTAGTTTTAATCCTCTATGACAGCACGTAACTTCTTGTGTCTAGTTTTAATTCTCTACAACAGTATGTGATATCTTTTTTCCAATGAGTAACAGATAACCAATAAAATTGTTTGCCAAGTTTTAATCGTGTTTGATAGCACGTGACATTTTGTGCCAAGTTTTGATTGCAAACCGAGAGAGCACTGTAACGCATTTATACCCCTCACTCACTCACCCACCCACCCCAACCCAGCCACTGCGACTTCCTGGTAGTGAGTGAGGCTTTAATCATAGAATGCAAGTTCTCCCTCAATGTCTTCCTGGTGGTTGTTTAAGTTTAATTGAGAGAACGTAGTCCTGTAGTGTGTTAGTCGCTCAGTGTTGCAAACAGTTAATATATCCGTGCGTATCGCAATTCTCAAACAACAGTTCCGTCCCCTTACACTGAACGCTTGTCTCCCCTTGAATTAAAACATTCAGAGTTTTAAAGACTTTATCCGAAGGATTTTATTTTTAAGTTTTAAATTTCGTCTGTGAGTCCCTTTCATTTTTTTTTTTCACAGCGTGGCTTGTTCTTTGCTAGTTGTATGTCCGTCTGACAAAGATGCATGCTCCAAGTGGACACTGAGAACGGCCTTGGAAGGGTTGGACTACCGCAGGCACGATTTGTCTTTCTGATAAATGAGGGGAAAGCCTTTCGACATTAATGATTAACACTGATGATCACGATTTGTCTTTTTGATAAATGAAGGGAAAAGCCTTTCGACATTAACACTGATGATCACGGTTCGTCATCATCATAATTTTGAAAATATTTGATGAAAATGATGATGGTAATGTAGACGTACAATGATAATAATAACGATAATGATGATTAAGATCATTAATATGACGACGATGATCAGCATCATGATGACCAAGCCACTCATAAAAGGGACGATTAATGATCATCGTCGTCATCGACCTCGACATCGTCATTATTGTAAATATGATAATGATTATGACTATGGTGACGATCGTGAATATGAAAGGCAGGAGAATTAGAAAATAGAAAATAAGTTAGATTCTTTCTAAAGAGTATTGATGAAGACAATGAGGAGGAGGATGTGGTGGCAACATCGACTAAGATAATGATTATCAAGATTCTGTTGATAACAATGAATATGTAGACGAATATGAAACAATAATGGCGATAGTGACGATGGCGACAATGATTACTATGACGTCGATGATGATTGATGGTGATAATGACGACGACGATGATGATGATGGTGGTGGTGGTGGTGCTGCTGCTGCTGATGATGATGATAAAGATGATGATCCGTATTATTAGAAAGAAACAATTATATGAAGGCTTTTTTAACACTGCGGCTGGAATGCAGACGAATGCTCTTTAGTTATTCTACAGGCTGAGAGGAATCGATTCCGATTGTCACGTGACTCCTTGGCAGCGTCGGAGTAGTCGACAGTGTAAATGTTAATTTTGTCACCTTTTCTGGTCTGACCATATGTTCGCCTCAAGGCACATGCCTTCTAGAAAAGTGTTCGGGGGAGTTTCACAAATGAATGTCAAATGTCGCTTCGCCTTTTAGCAAATAGCACTGGCTGCGAGGAGTGTGCACTTAAGTATGCAGTGTACAAGTAGGCCTAGTATTACAGGCCGTAAGAAGTGTACATTTAAGTACGCAATGTGTACATACTATCACGGGCTGCAAGAAGTGTACACTTAAATACGCAACGAATATTAGTACTATTATTGGGCTGTGGTATTTAAATACACAATATGAGTGCACTACTGCTAGACTGTATAGTGAGTGCACATATATAGGCATTACTACCACTGGAGATTAAATACTAGACCTGTCCAGTCTAGTGCACATATACACTATTTACAGTCATTACTACCACTGGAGATTAAATACTTGACCTGTCCAGTCTAGTGCACATATACACTATTTACAGGCATTACTACCACTGGAGATTAAATACTTGACCTGTCCAGTCTAGTGCACATATACACTATTTACAGGCATTACTACCACTGGAGATTAAATACTAGACCTGTCCAGTCTAGTTTATTTGATATTCAGCATCCTTAAACGTCATATAGAACAATGTACATACAAGAAATGTTAGTGTTATAATCTTAGTGTTACAATACCAGACAATGAAATCTTATTGCTACAACGTACCAAAGAATAAAATCTTAATTCCACAACGCACCAAAGAATGGAATATTATGTTACAACGTACCAAAAAATAAAATCTTAATTCCACAACGCACCAAAGAATGGAATATTATGTTACAATGTACCAAAGGATGAAATCCTAATGCTACAACATCAAAATATGTCATAACTGACTAATGGTGCTTGAGTTAGCCACTGATAGATATTTGTAAATAAAGTTCAGAGTTATAAATTTGGACTTATATTTTATTGATTCTTTTTTAGCCAGTAGTTAATGTATTTCATTCATATTGGTATAAGATGTAAACATATTATATTTTATTCATTCTTTTTTTAGCCAGTAGTTAATGTATTTCATTCATATTGGTATAAGATGTAAACATATTATATTTTATTCATTCTTTTTTAGCCAGTAGTTAATGTATTTCATTCATATTGGTATAAGATGTAAACATATTATATTTTATTCATTCTTTTTTAGCCAGTAGTTAATGTATTTCATTCATATTGGTATAAGATGTAAACATATTATATTTTATTCATTCTTTTTTTAGCCAGTAGTTAATGTATTTCATTCATATTGGTATAAGATGTAAACATATTATATTTTATTCATTCTTTTTTAGCCAGTAGTTAATGTATTTCATTCATATTGGTATAAGATGTAAACATATTATATTTTATTCATTCTTTTTTAGCCAGTAGTTAACGTGTTTCATTCATATTGGAATAAGATGTAAACATATATGTATATTTGTATGTGTGACGCTGATGCTACTTAATGTTTATGCTTATTATTAATTAATTAATCATCCATAACTAATTACAAGTGATGAGAATCTTAATTTATGTTATTAATAATTCTCCAGTAGACACCACTCGTCTCTCTCACTTGGCAGATATGCGGGCGTTGTAAACGTTTTCTCTCTTCCACAAATTAAACACAATTATGTACCATAACACAATATTGCCATAGGTGAAAACGTTTTACTAAAGGAGAAGATAAATCCATCTTTCAATCTACATTTATCAACACCAAAGTATTTTCTTTGTCTCTGTTTTCTATCCAATGTATTTTGTCAGTTTCTATTCTCTAACTACATAATTTTCTATAAGTCTCTGTTCTCTAACCAAAATATTTTCTTTCTCTCTGTTTTCTATCCAATGTATTTTGTCAGTTTCTATTCTCTAACTACATTTCTATAAGTCTCGGTTCTAATACCATAGAAATTTTCTAATTTCTATGGTATTTCAATATATTTCAGTATTTCAATACTGTAATAGCTAAGCAATGTGTTTTCTATAAGCCACAGTATTCTAAAACATTCTCTTCCAATATAGGAAACATTTTTCTTTTATTCTGATGCGTAGTTGTATGAGAATTTACCAAAATCCATTTCTACTGTCGTTTCCGAAAAGAAAAGGAAGAATGTGCATGAATGTTTGTCATTGTTCAAACCCCATCACATCATACACCAAGGTCATTCAGAATGGTCCTGGTTGATTCACTTTATTCGCCCTCGCCAACGGCAATAATTTTTCTAGTGGAGTCTTAAGGAGTGCCAGCATTTCTTTGGAGCACTTCCATCAACTTATTGACAGGCGTTTCGGCAGAAATGAGGAAAACGGTATTCTTGATTTTTGTACTTTTTTGCATTAAGGAAAATTTTTAACACAATTTAAAAACAAATTTCCACCATTCATTTTGCCCATTTTCCAAATTGGTTTAATATTTATTAATAATCCACTACTTGCTCTCCAGTATACTCCAATATTCTCAAAACATGTTTCAATGTTCCTCCATTCTGCATTGCTCTCCAACATTCTACAATGGCACTAAATCTCATGTCTTGACCTAGATATATTGTCACCCGAACCACGCATAAGAAAAGACAGTACAAATTCCCCTGTCATAAAATAACCTAGATAATACGTTATCTGTTCTATATTTTACAAAAGTACTAATCTCTTCCGTGATTAGATCTCGTCAAACCGTCATCCGATCTAGATACAACAAAAGCACAAATCTCTTTGGATATTTGACAATGTTTAAACATTTGCTGAGTTTATTTGTTGTGTGCGTGGTGACAGCTCTACTACGCCCAGCTCCATTTTGACCTCCTAGGAAAGTGCCTGGCTGACCAAAGGGAGAAAATTTGTGACAATCCAACCAAAGTACTTATACGTCACCCAATGTAGATAAAACTGCAGTAATCTCCATGGTATTTTGACCTACATAAACCGCCGAAAGATCGAGAGGAAACAAAATAAGGGTAAATCGTGTTTGTTGATTGATTGAATGTAGGGGGCGCTTCCGGCTTCCGCGTTTGTGATGTAACCTAGGTGTAATATTACCAGAATTAAGCAGGCAAAACGGTATCACGATTAACTTTCGTGACTTGAAGTAAACAAATTGCCACTCGACAGGGATAAGAAATTCTTTCAAGTAGCGTTAAACCCTCTTCCTGGTGTGGCTTTAGTGAAATATCTCCGTGTCGGAAAGAACTTCCTGGTGTGGCTTTATTGAAATATCTCCGTGTCTGAAGGAACTTCCTGGTGTGGCTTTATTGAAATATCTCCGTGTCTGAAGGATAAAGTAGGACTTAATAAACTTTGTGGCTCGATTACATAAAGCAGAAAAAGACATAAACGTAAATAAATCTTTATTCAAATATTTAGGTTAGCGGAAATAACATTTGTGACGTGACACACGCAAACAATACGCGTGGATTTATTAGCGTTTGACTTAAACCCTACGAAAAAAATCGTGTCGTCAACGGATGCAATCAACATTCGCGTTCACTCCCACCCACCCTCCCTCAGCACCTAGAAAACATCGGGGTAGGCAATAAATGTTCTTTGTGTTCTTCCTAAGCTCATTTGTTCTCACCACCCAACCCGACACCCGCGGACTTTTGTGTAAGAAATCGCGGTCAAAAAATTATCCGCTCCATATACGCGTTTATAATCCCTTGCTTAAATGTTCTCTATTAAATACAAGAGTACTGACTGCTCCACCTGTGTTTTCAATCCCTTCCTTAAATATTCTCTATTATCAAACAAGCGTGCTCCACCTGTGTTTTCAATCCCTTCTTTAAATATTCTCTATTATCAATTATTCTCTATTAAGCATGCTCCACCTGTGTTTTCAATCCCTTCTTTAAATATTCTCTATTATCAATTATTCTCTTAAGCATGCTCCACCTGTGTTTTCAATCCCTTCTTTAAATATTCTCTATTATCAATTATTCTCTATTAAGCGTGCTCCACCTGTTTTTCAATCCCATCTCCTTACCCCACCCCCCATCTCACAAAAGAAAATCGTAGTCAACAAAGAGTGCAATCCACTTTTTTTTTTTCGCCTCCAGCTCCATTGCAAAATAATCGCGGTCAGCAAGAAATGTATATCACTTAAGCGTGCACGTGTGCTTTTAGGTTTATATTGAAAAAAATCACTATCGACAACAGGTGACTTCTGCATGCGAGTAAAAGTTCGCTCTCCCGGTTAGTTTTTCTACGTTCAGCAAAAACTCCATCTTTATTACCTCCCTTATCAAAAGTGAGTTCCCACTTTACACGGCACCAGTAAACGGACACAAAGGTCTGCAGCAGGTCAAGCCTGTTCTCTGTCTCCGCCATTCATTGATTTACGGCCCACAACTCTTACTTCAGTCTAGGAGTTTAGCACATTTTATTAACAGTACATAATTTTTTTTTAATACTTCCATAAAAATTATATTACATTCATTGTGCGTCATTAAATATTACACGAGTGTAAAACAGGGTCGCTACCAGTTCCGTCTAATATTTTTCCTGTTTGCGCGGAACTGATGGTTGTTGGGCTTGCTACCAAAACTTGTGCGCGGAATTTTGAAACTGCTGCGCAGCTGTGCACCTTGGAGGGAACACTGACTACTGCGCAATATACACGAGCTAGTTTCAACAGGAAATACATACAACCGGATCATTCCAGGTTGAATCCATATAGGGTGTATGATATAATAATCCATGCAGCGCATATGATGAATGGATCGAAGTAGTGCGTGTAGTGTATGGATCGATGTACTGTGTATGATGTATGATTCATTACAACGTGTATGATGTATGATTCAAAAAACGTGTATTATGTACGAAATCATTATGAATCCAAACTGTGTCTATGACGTACGAATCCACGTAGCGGGTATGACGTATGCTGTATGAATCCAAGCAGTGTCTACTCTATGACGTACTAATCCACGTAGCGAGTATAACGTATGAGGTGTTTTGTTTTTTCAATGCAGAACAAGAAAAAAGTCGTGGATAACAAATATGTGTGTCCAGATGATCACTGGTAGACGTTACAAGTTGAGTGTAAAAACAACGTGTTTTGATTGTGCATTCATTCGTTTGTCTATTTCGATTAGCTTTTTACTTATTAGCTACTTTGTTTTTCATTGCTTTCTCAGTGAATTTTTTGGTACTTTTTGATTTTAAGGTGTTTATATATGTTGGCTTGTTTGTATGCTTGCTTTGTTATTTTTCTGTATTTTAATTTTTATTTATTAGTTCTTTGATTGTTTATGATATCTTTAGATGCTTCCTGTCTTTATTTACTTGCTTCCTGTCGTTATTTATGTGCTTCCTGTCTTTAGCTACCTGCTTCCTGTCTTTATTTACCTGCTTCCTGTCTTTATTTACCTGCTTCCTCTCTTTACCTACCTGCTTCCTGTCTTTACCTACTTCCTGTCTTTACCTATCTGCTTCTTGTCTTTCTATCTGCTTCCTGTCTCTACCTACTTCCTGTCTTTCTATCTGCTTCCTGTCTTCACCTACTTCCTGTCTTTATTTGCTTCCTGTCTTTACCTACTGTTTCCTGTCTTTACCTATCTGCTTCCTGTCGTTACCTACCTGTTTTCTATCTTTACTAACTGCTTCCTGTCTTTATCTGCTTCCTTTCTTTACCTATCTGCTTCCTGTCTTTACCTACCGTTTTCTGTCTTTACCTAACTGCTTCCTGTCTTTATTTGCTTCCTGTCTTTACCTATCTCCTTCCTGTCTTTACCTATCTCCTTCCTATCTTCACCTACTTCCTGTCTTTATCTGCTTCCTGTCTTTACCTACCTCTTTTCCTGTCTTTACCTACCTCTTTTCCTGTCTTTACCTACCTGCTACTGCTTCTGTTATTGTTTGTGTACGCGCTTGGTTATTTGTTTGACAGAGTTATTGTTATTGTTAGAGTTATTTTTTGTTCTTTATACTAATTTATTTAAATATTGATCAATTAATGCACAATTGGTCTTTCGGACGTACAGATTGATTTGTCCTTAATACTTTTTTCTTTCGTGTTTTTATTTGTTCGTTTATTTATTCATTCGTTCATTCGTTGTTCGGTTTGGTATCCATGCTTATCTGTTATATCTGCAAAATGTATCTTTCACTTAATTAGCCCTGCAGATTTACTATTATCGTGCTGGGATCAGAAGCCCAGATTAATCAATGGGATATGCCAGCGCCGGTTTGAAACAGGCGGAAATGAATGGCCCGAAACCTGAAATCCTGTTAGGTCGCCGAACGATTCTAACGCAGTGAGGAAGAAAGACATTACGTTTTTATTTGTTCACGCTGTGCGATGGTTAAAACACGTTTTAACGGTTGGTTCATTATAGCTCGAGATTATCAAGTTATTACAAATGTAGTTTTGAATATTTGATTGTTCTCACAAAGCTGGAAACGTGTTTGTTCGTAGATTCCGTGAGTGGAGGATATGAGTAACCCCTCGCACAAACTTCCGGACATGCGCATTCGCGTACAACTTAGGGGCATGCGCCATTGTGTGCATGAATTGATTCTACAGCAACGAGCAGCTCAATTATTCGACTAAGTGTAATCATTTACACGCAGTAAATGCTGATAGGATATCCCATGTTGTAACATTCCTGTGTGCTGTAGCGCACAACTAGTCGCTGTGTTCTGTAGCGAACAACTAGTCGCTGTGTACTGTAGTGCACTACCAGTCGCTGTGTTATGTAGCGCACAACTTGTCGCTGTGTACTGTAGTGCACTACCGGTCGCTGTGTTCTGTAGCGCACAACTAGTCGCTGTGTTCTGTTTGGTATCAATGCAGCTATTGTATGTGCTCTGTAAGAAATAGCAAATAGTTGATTGAATACCATAAGGTTTTCGTTTGTTTACAATTTAATTCATTTTTTCTACCTTTTGTTGTTTATAGTTGTTTAAAATTTGATTAGCGTGATTGCTATCATTCTATCTATCTGTCATATATTTATCTACCTCCCAATGACTTTAGATAGATAGATAGTGTGACACGTATTTTCGATATGAGAAATGTCTCTTAATTTGGGGGGATTCTATTATTTCATATCTATAATGTAATGTACATCTCAAATGCGGACTGGGGTTCGGTATGGTAACACACACACACACACACACAAACACACACACACACACACTCACACACACACACTGCCCAATGTTAATCTTAGTATTATAGATAGATACTTCGAATTAACACGGGCCTGTCATATCTTCCGTAAACAATTTCGTGATGGTCCACATTGGAAGACCTTTCTGTTCGACTAATCACTTATGTAATTCCCCCATCAAAATTTTAAAAAAAAACTTTTCTTACCAAAATATATGTAACCTGGCATTAGTGGATGTTTAGCAAACAAAATATAGAAATGTATTAACAATATAAAGTTATTTAGGCACACTGCACAACACATAGCATTTAATCAAATATGCACACTATATATATCAGAATTCAATAGTAATCGTATTTATGTCTTCCTTAAGGAATAATTCTTTGAGAGCCAAATAAATAATATCTTGTTCTTGTTTTCTCGGAGAGTTCACTTCATTCCTCAAATATTTTCTCGAAATATTTCTACTGTCATTAACACAAATAAACACCCACTCATGACGTCACATGAGAAGAGAAAGTGTATCGAGATAGAAATGTTTTTAAGTTAACATGACCTAAGTTGACATGACCTAAGTTGACATGACCTAAGTTGACATGACCTAAGTTGCAGAATTTTGTCCTTTCCTGTCCTTTTTGCCAGTGGCAGAATAAGAATGATGTCAAAGACGGGTTGTTCACTCACGTGACCCCAGCGGGTCACGTTGCTGTCCATCATCAATTGTAGCGAAGGTGACTGTGGCTCAAAAAGGGACCTCAGGAATCGAGCATGGAACAAGAAGGTGCTGCTGTTTTCCAAGAACAAAGTCACTCTCACATGCATCTTAAATGGAGACACACACCCAAAAAAAAATGTACGTCCTTCCACACCAGAGAAATTTGAAAGATTTATCTTGAAACTAAAATGTTTTCTAGAAATCTGACTTTGCTCTCTATACTTTACCAAATCCTATTGGTCAACTTCAGTCGGCTAATGTTCGGCCCTTGGTTAACTATGACTTCTCTCTATCTGTCAGTTAATTATGGTCACTCGTGTCATTTACTCTCACTTAGCTAATTCAGTCAGCAACACACCTGTGGCGGGAGGTATACTTAATTTTAAAGATGCTGGCCCTTGAGTTTCTAACCGTGGCATTAAATTCCTTTATCACCAAAATCTACTTCCGTGAACCTTTCTTTTACAATACAAATCTCCTTTTACAATACAAATCTCTAGAGAAATAATGAGCACTGACTGTTGCACTTAACGTGCAGAGCATGAGGTCTGCCTTAAACATAGGTACATTGTAGATAGACAGATAGATAGATAGATAGATAGATAGATAGATAGATAGATAGATAGATAGATAGATAGATAGATAGATAGATAGATAGATAGATAGATAGATAGATAGATAGATAGATAGATAGATAGATAGATAGATAGATGGATGGGTGGGTGGATGGATGGATGGATGGATGGATAGTATTGTTTGTTTGAGAGTATTTTAATTTTTATTCGCTTGTCGTTTGTGTGCATGTATATATTATATTTTAATTAGTTATCTATTGTTGGGCGGGGGGGCGGGGGGTGCTATATTATGCGTATCTAGCAGTTCCACTCAACCAATTTTATTTTTGACATAAACCGCCAAGAATAGATTGAGTTGTGACTGTTAGCAGTAGGCGGCTCAAATGTTGTCATATACGCTTCATGCTTATCACTTTCAGACCTTAGCATTTAATCAGTGGAAAATACGCACTGACATTTTAAATCCTGGGATTTATCAAACCTGGGATTTAAAAATCCTTCTTACGAAACCAAGGACACGCAAGTCTAGGTGAAGGCCGAGATCCATTGGTCCAGCCATCAATGTCAACGGTGGACTGGTTTGACGTGAAAAACTAATGTGGGTGTTTTATTTCGATTGTTTTACCAGTTCAGACTTAAGAATAATGGAAGTTGCTTTTCATATGACCTCAGCCTCGTCCCAGCAAATTACTTCCCCTTTTGATCCGATAGTTACTTTTGTTGCTAAGAAACTATGAAGTTCAAGAGACAACAAGAAAAACAGACGGAAAGAGACAACAAAAAAGACAGGACGAAGGGCAAAAAGAAAGACAGGACGAAAAGCAAAAGAAAGACAGGACGAGAGGCAAAAGAAAGACAGGACGAGAGGCAAAAGAAAGACAGGACGAGAGGCAAAAGAAAGACAGGACGAGAGGCAAAAGAAAGACAGGACGTGAGAGGCAAAAGAAAGACAGGACGTGAGAGGCAAAAGAAAGACAGGACGAAATGCAAAAAGACAAGACGGAAGGCAAAAAGAAAGACAGTACGAAAGGCAAAACGAAAGACAGGACGAAAGGCAAAATGAAAGATATAAAGAGAGAAAAAGAAAGACTAAAAGAAATGCAGAAATACAGATACAGAAAAAAGATACAGAAATACAGACCAAAAAAAGTGATAAAAAGAAAGACAAAACAAAAAGAAAGACAAAACAAAAAGAAAGACAAAACAAAAAGAAAGACAAAACAAAAGAAAGACAAAACAAAAGAAAGACAAAACAAAAGAAAGACAAAACAAAAGAAAGACAAAACAAAAAGAAAGACAAAACAAAAAGAAAGACAAAACAAAAAGAAAGACAAAACAAAAAGAAAGACAAAACAAAAAGAAAGACAAAACAAAAAGAAAGACAAAACAAAAAGAAAGACAAAACAAAAAGAAAGACAAAACAAAAAGAAAGACAAAACAAAAAGAAAGACAAAACAAAAAGAAAGACAAAACAAAAAGAAAGACAAAACAAAAAGAAAGACAAAACAAAAAGAAAGACAAAACAAAAAGAAAGACAAAACAAAAAGAAAGACAAAACAAAAAGAAAGACAAAACAAAAAGAAAGACAAAACAAAAAGAAAGACAAAACAAAAAGAAAGACAAAACAAAAAGAAAGACAAAACAAAAAGAAAGACAAAACAAAAAGAAAGACAAAACAAAAAGAAAGACAAAACAAAAAGAAAGACAAAACAAAAAGAAAGACAAAACAAAAAGAAAGACAAAACAAAAAGAAAGATTAGCAAAAAGAAGAAATCCGTGAAGACCGTACAAATAAATTTTGTTGAGGTTTTGTCATTCTGATTCAATTTTAAATTACAACCATTTCACCATTTTGCATTTATATTTGCTTCCAGACAGTAAACAATATAGTCTGAAAGAAATCAAACAACTCACATTGACATTATAATTGCGTCCAAGACACTGAAGTTTAAAATTGTCACTCATGATAATACGTGTACCTTATATCAAGATTAAAAATGTAGTTATTTTTGTTGTGCTGTATTTTAAACATGTATTACCTTTTCATTTAACTTTGCCTGGTATGTATTTATCCGGATCATATTCACACCGATTTCGGGGGGGGGGGGGGGTATTTTGCTATTGTGAGTAAATTGTGAGCGCATGCTTACGTGTATGTGTGAAAACGACTCGCAAAACTGTTCTTAGGAGTTAGAAAATGACAACTCTCTGAGAGAGACTTCACAGAAGTCAGAGTAAAGCACCTCTCTGAGAGGCATTTAACATACATCAGACGGTAACACTTCTCTGAGAGAGATTTTACCTCTCTGAGAGAGATTTTACCTCTCTGAGAGAGACATCACATGAGTCAGAGGGTAACACCGCTCTGAGAGAAACAACATAAAAGTCAGAGGACAGCACCTCTCTGAGAGACATTTCACATAAATCAGAGGGTGACACTTCTCTGAGAAAACTTCACAAAAGTCAGAGGACTGCATCTCTCTGAGAGAGACTTCACATGATTCAGAAGGGTAACGCCTCTCTGAGAGAGATTTCACATGAGCTAGAGAGTGACACTTCATTAGAGACTTCACATGATTCAGAAGGGTAACGCCTCTCTGAGAGAGACTTCACACGAGTCAGAGGGTAACGCCTCTTTGAAGCAAACTTCACAGGAGTTCAGGGTGAAACCTCTCTACATGGACTTCACTGGTGTTTAGAGGGTGACACCTGCCCGAGAGTGACAGGTAAAGGTGTTGAACCGAGAAAAGGGTCTCCAAAACATTCACACAAACACGGCCTACCTTCACAGACTAATCATGCCTCCAGTGCTAACACACGGCCTACCTTCAAAGACTTTAATCATGCCTCCAATGCTTACACACGGCCTACCTTCAAAGACTAATCATGCCTCCAGTGCTAACACACGGCCTACCTTCACAGACTAAGCATGCCTCCAATGCTAACACACGGCCTACCTTCACAGACTAAGCATGCCTCCAATGCTAACACACGGCCTACCTTCACAGACTAAGCATGCCTCCAGTGCTAACACACCCAAAGCAATCACTGGCTGCACAAACGTGTAACTTACACTTTGACAGATACCCCCAGAGTAAATTCAATAAGGGTCCGTTCCGGCAAAATTACCCTTCAATTTAGTTGCCGTGGAAATGATAAAACGAGGACCTAATCAGGGACTCTCTGAATGCGACTGAATTCGCGCAAAAGTCGAATGCCTCTCCAAAGCAGAGACGATGCCGATCAAGTCTGATAAAATTCTCCGCGGAAAACTAAAGAATACTTATTCCATCGAGCGAAAGGCTCACACTGCACGTTGCTTTTTTCTGCGCCCTCGACTCTGAATTAAATTTATTCCAATAGAATTTCTCACATTCAAAAGCAACAGCTGTCAACGAATCGTCACAGAGAACGACGATCCTGAGGCTGGAATTGGGTGTCCAATAAGTTGTAACTTTGATCGTATGGTTAGAACTTTATGTCCAATAAGTTGTAACTTTGATCGTATGGTTAGAACTTTATGTCCAATAAGTTGTAACTTTGATCGTATGGTTAGAACTTTATGTCCAATAAGTTGTAACTTTGATTGTATGGTTAGAACTTTATGTCCAATAAGTTGTAACTTTGATCGTATGGTTAGAACTTTATGTCCAATAAGTTGTAACTTTGATCGTATGGTTAGAACTTTATGTCCAATAAGTTGTAACTTTGTTCGTATGGTTAGATTTGAGTGTCCAGTAGGCTATATCTTTGATCATATGGTTAGAATAGGCTATATCTTTGATCGTGTAGTTAGAATTGAGTTCCAATAAGATGTGATCGTGTGGCTAGAATTGGCTGTCCAGTAAACTGTGGCTTTGATCGTTTGATTAGAAATGGGTGTCCAACATGTTGTGGCTTTGATAGTATGGTTAGAATATGGAGTTCAGTAAGTCTTTGAAAGTATTTCTAGAACTGGAATGTCAAGAGAACTATGCATTTGATAGTGTGGCTAGAGACGTGTATCCAGTAAGCTGTGGCTTAGTTCGAGTGGCTAGAGACGTGTATCCAGTAAGCTGTGGCTTAGTTCGAGTGGCTAGAGACGTGTATCCAGTAAGCGGTGGCTTAGTTCGAGTGGCTAGAGACGTGTATCCAGTAAGCTGTGGCTTAGTTCGAGTAGCTAGAGACGTGTATCCAGTAAGCGGTGGCTTAGTTCGAGTGGCTAGAGACGTGTATCCAGTAAGCGGTGGCTTAGTTCGAGTGGCTAGAGACGTGTATCCAGTAAGCGGTGGCTTAGTTCGTGTGGCTAGAGACGTGTATCCAGTAAGCGGTGGCTTAGTTCGTGTGGCTAGAGACGTGTATCCAGTAAGCGGTGGCTTAGTTCGTGTGGCTAGAGACGTGTATCCAGTAAGCGGTGGCTTAGTTCGAGTGGCTAGAGACGTGTATCCAGTAAGCTGTGGCTTAGTTCGTGTGGCTAGAGACGTGTATCCAGTAAGCTGTGGCTTAGTTCGTGTGATTAGAATGTCGTGTGCTCTGTGATTTTCATCATGTACTTACAATTGGATGCATTGTAAATCTGGGATATCTTTAAAGCAGAGGTTTGGGTCTTGTGGTTAGAAGTGGATGTCTCATGAACTGTAGTTTTGATCGTTTGGTTTGAGAGGATAACTAGAGAGTTTTGACTTGTAGACGTGTGGTTAGAATTCTGTGTTAATGATCTGTGGCTTTGATCGATGTTTCTATTTGGAATGTATACTGAACTGTGGCTTTAACATTGTAGTTAGAATTGTATATTTAATAGAATGTGGTTTTCATTGTCTAATTAAATTTGAATGTCTACCGAGCTGTGACCTTTATAACTGCTTATATGATATCGAATGAATTCATTCTGAAAGTTATAACAGAATGATAATTAATCAGTCTTTTGCAAGCAAGCAATTCTTAAAATATTTATTAAAACTATTTTAGGAAAATAAATTTTTTGTACTTCCGTCCATTCAAAAGTACAACATGAAGACAATTCAAGATCAATGTATCAGACACTTTCAGTCAAACATGAATCTTCAAAGTCAGTATATGTGTGTCCTTCTCACCACTAAAGGCAGTTCCTTGTCCTATTAAAAACACCCTTTATCCTTCACATTATTAGAATACCTTCTGTGTCCTTTACCACTTTTTGAGTCTCCCATGCCGCAATTTTTTGTTTCTCTTCAACCAATCATTAATCTCCCTCCTCATTATTTTGTTTTTTTCCTTTCTCCTTCCCCTTTATTCTATTTTTTAGTGTCTCTTCTGTTCTTCTCTTATAGTGATCTTCCGTTCTTTCCACGAATTTCTTTCTACAATCTCCCTTCACTTCTTTCTACAATCTCCCTTCACTTCTTTCTACAATCTCCCTTCACTTCTTTCTACAATCTCCCTTCACTTCCTTCTACAATCTCCCTTCACTTTTTTCTACAATCTCCCTTCACTTCTTTCTACAATCTCCCTTCATTTCTTTCTAAAATCTCCCTTCACTTCTTTCTACAATCTCCCTTCACTTCTTTCTACAATCTCCCTTCATTTCTTTCTAAAATCTCCCTTCACTTTTTTCTACAATCTCCCTTCATTTCTTTCTAAAATCTCCCTTCACTTCTTTCTACAATCTCCCTTCATTTCTTTCTAAAATCTCCCTTCACTTCTTTCTACAATCTCCCTTCACTTCTTTCTACAATCTCCCTTCACTATTACGTAAAAGGTGCCTCCGATAGTCTCCTCTTCTTCACACACTTTCTGTTGTCTTCTGCCATTTCCACCCCCGTGTTACTCTTCGTTCCCTGCAGTCTACAGTCGCCATTCTCTTCATATAAATCTCCCTTGTCATAATCTTCCTTATCTACGTTATACACTTTCTCTTCTCTTTCTTCTACACTCTTCTTTCTACACTCTCTTCTCTTCTTTCTACACTCTCCCTTCTCTTATTTCTGCACTCTCCCTTCTCTTCTTTCTACACTCTCTTCTCTTCTTTCTACACTCTCCCTTCTCTTCTTTCTACACTCTCCCTTCTCTTATTTCTGCACTCTCCCTTCTCTTCTTTCTACACTCTCCTGTCTCGTGTTGCTACACTCTCTCTTCTCTTCTTCATACAGTCCCTTTTCTTCTGTGTCCTCTTCTTACTTTCCCATGCTTTCTCTTTCCTTTTTCCTTCAGCCTTCTTGCTTTAGTCTTCCTCTCTCCTCTTTATGACTTCTTGATCTCTTTTTTCCTGTCTTCTATGCTTCCTTCAAGTTTCCTTGCCTCTCCTTGTTGCTTCTCGTTTATGTCCGATCGTCTCTAACACAATGCACACACACACACACACACACACACACACACACACACACACAAAATATTCTCAAAGTTCCAATTACCTCTCCCTATCCATTCCAACACACACATACTTACTTTAATCCTGTCTACTTTCTTAATTTCTTCTAATCACTCTTTTGTCGTCCCTAAAATCTACCTTCCTGCTATTTGCCAGCACTTCCTCTTCTACCCATCTTCTCTGTGCACCTCTCCTCCCAGTCCACACACACACACACACATATATATATATATATATATATATATATATATACAACATACACATACACACACATGCACAACACACATTCTTCTGGTCTATGAGCCCTCTTGTCCTCCCTTACTTTAGTCATTTTGTCGTTGTCATCAAGTGTTTCTTCCCTCCTTACTTAAGTCTTTTTGTCGTTGTCATCAAGTGTTTCTTCACTCCTTACTTTAGACATTTTGTCGTTGTCATCAAATGTTTCTTCACTCCTTACTTTAGTCATTTTGTCGTTGTCATCAAGTGTTTCTTCACTCCTTTCTACGATGTCTCTTTATCCTTCGTCAATCAACATTCCATCTTTTTAGTCCTCTTATTCCCTTCTCACTCCTTTCTGTTTCACCCCACCCCCGTTCTTCCCGTCATACTTTTCCGTAGTGTTCTGTCGTTTTTCTGTTCTCTGTCGTCCTCATTCGCCCTTTTCAGTATTTTTCGTGTTCTGTCCTTTTTCTGTTCTCTGTCGTCCTCGTTCGCCCTTTTCAGTATTTTTCGTGTTCTGTCGTTTTTCTGTTCTCTGTCGTCCTCATTCGCCCTTTTCCAGTGTTCTTCGTGTTCTGTCGTTTTTCTGTTCTCTGTCGTTTTTCTGTTCTCTGTCGTCCTCATTCGCCCTTTTGCAGTATTTTTCGTGTTCTGTCGTTTTTCTGTTCTCTGTCGTCCTCATTCGCCCTTTTCCAGTGTTCTTCGTGTTCTGTCCCGTCCCTTACCATCTTTTTCAATACTTCCCGGTTCTTTACAAAACCAAAATCTATTTCACTAAATCGATTTCGATCTGAAACTTATGACAGGAAAAAAAGAATTAAATCGAAGAATTCCGTGTCTTTAATTGAGAATGTTTCAGTTATACACCCCTCAACAACACAAGCATGAGGAAAGATCCCTGCTTTCACAGTGAACGCAGTGAAATATTCAAACTAAAGTCTCCACCTGATGCACAAAATTAGTAAAAATTACCAATCTGCTCACGAGTACTCCAGTTTACTCATAAAACTACCAAATCTTGAATACTCAACCAAGAGAGATTTAATTTATTTGGGTCGACTTAGGACTACTCACGTCACTTGCAAAGCTAAACTGTCTCACCGGGAGTTCGATCTAGCAGCCCGCCACCGATAAATAGTCTGTGACAGTCGGTCGCCGAGCAGTCTTTGACTTATTCATCTTTTGGACCCAGAGCGCATTGTGCGGTTAGTAAATATGGCACCTGCGTCTACTGACATCCAACAAGATTAATGTTCGTGCATATTTTTCCTGTATGGAATCAACAAATTTTGCAAATATAAAATATTCTGGACGACGATATTGCAAGAAAAATCATTCGATTTATTAGATTAATTTTGCATTTTGTTTAAGAAAAATATTTTTAAAATCTAAACATTTGAAAAGCGTTTATATTTAAACATATAAACTTTTAAAAGAAATAGATATTGTACTGACGCACCTAGTTAATGGCTATTACAGGGTGACACACAAAAAAAAAACGGTCATCACCAAAAAATTAATAACTTCCAATCTTTTATTTAGATCGACACAAAACTTTAGCTACATTAAGTCAAGCCTGTGTAGCAGACATCTCCAAAGTTTCAAGTCTGTACAACATAAACTCTCCAAAATGTGCTCCAAATGAGCTCCCCGGCGCTGCAGGCACATTTGGATCCGGCGGGCAAAGTTCTCGATGACCCTCCCGCATTCCTTCCTTGGGATCACTCTTATTGCTGCTGTGATTGCTGCCTTCAGGTCAGGGATAGTCTGGGGGTTGTTGCCATATACCCTGTCCTTAAGGTATCCCCAGAGATAAAAATCTGGGGGGGTTCAAGTCCGGTGAATGCGGCGACCACTCCGGGTCACTCCTGCGGCTGATCAGTCGGTCAGGGAAACGCTGCTGTAGCCATGCCAATGATTCATTTGAGGTGTGGGGGGGTGGCACCATCCTGCTGGAACCACTGGAGGACCCTGACGACTCCTCTCCGTTGATTATTTATTTCAAAAGTTATTCAAGTTTAGGTGATGACCGTTTTTTTTGTCACCCTGTGTATTATTATTAATTAAATGGATTTTAAACAAGTTGTAAAGGAATGGGTTTTAAAAAAGAATAAAGGTTAAATCCTGTTGCAAGTAATCATTGACGTGATTCCAATTTATTTTTACTTTTTAACTGAACAATACTTTTTTTATTTGTTTGTTAAATACAATTTCCTGTTCCACTCGCCAGCTTTGTGTTCTTACTGCTGTTGTGATCTCGATCTCATCTTTAGGACAATCATGTCTCTCTCACTCTTTTTTCTCCCCTCTTTGTCTCTCTACCTCTTTCTTTCACTTTTTATTTCCCCTCATCTTCCTCTGTCTTCATATCTCCTCTCTCTATTACTCTGTCCTCTTTCCCTCCCTCCATTTCCTCTCTCTTTCTCTTTCACTCGGTCATCTTTCCCTCCATCTCTCTCCTCTTTTACTCTGACATTTCTCTCTCCCTCCCTCTCTCTCTATCTGTCTGTCTATCTATCTATCTATCTATCTATCTATGCAAGAGTTTCATCGAGAACTTAGAATATTTAAATGAATTGAGATTGTGATTATTTTGTGCGCCTGTCCACTTTCATTGATTTCTGGAAGAGCCACCACACGTTGCTTTCAGTAAAATGGGATTTTCTCCATGAAACTGCTTTATTGTATAATGCTTCTGTATCGTTCTCTTCGCATGGTACGCTGACTTGTTTACTAATTCGACTAGTGTGAATTATTTGTTGTTAGTAAAGAATTACCATAATAAACGTGACAGGTAATACATCGATTGTATTAAATTTAATTTTATGTGGAGACTGTGTGCTATCTTTGCCTCATTCTCTCACTCACTCTCTCACTCACTCTCTTACTCATTCCCTCACACTCTTTCCTCTTCTCCCTCTATCACTCATTCTCTCCCTCATTGTCTTACTCATTTTATCATAATTCTTTCCCTCGTCTCTCCCTCACTCTTTCCCTCATTCTCTCATTTCCTCCCTCACTCATTCTCTCTCTCACTCACTCATTCTCTCCTTCACTCTCACTCATTCTCTCACTCATTTTCTCCCTAACTATCAATCATTCTCTCCTTCAATCTTTCACTCATTCTCTCACTTATTCTCTCCCTCACTCTCACTCATTCTCTCACTCATTTTCTCCCTAACTATCAATCATTCTCTCCCTCAATCTCTCACTCATTCTCTCACTCATTCTCTCACTGATTCTCTCACTCATTCTCTCACTCATTCTCTCGCTGATTCTCACCCTCATTTTCTCACTCATTCTCACCCTCATTCACTCATTCTCTCACTCATTCTCTCATTCACCGCACTACAATCTTTTAGAAGTATTCACAGTCAATACACCGCACTGCAATCTTTCTCGACTCACCTTCACTTTGCGTGTTTAGGGCGAGACTGTGTTTGTCGTACAAGTCTGACGTGGCAACATTTTATAAATAATTCCATGCCAGGAATAATTCACACAAGATACCTGCAGAGAACGCGCTTCCTTTAAAGGACCCGAAACGCCAGCAATACGAAAGTCGCGAAAAGAAATCAAATTAAAAATACATGCAATGCCCTTTCCTTGAATATCTTGTAAGCTGATATCGAGACGGACTGGCTGAATGTTAAGGTCCACTTCGTACATTTGTTGATTTCATAAGTGAAGGTTAAAAGAAAAGACAAGAAAGAGATGCAGAACTAAAGAGCATATCATGTCTGTCAAATTAGGTACATTACCAGTACTATTTCTTTCCTTATTCTATGGTTTTCTTTTTCCAAGAATACCTCGTTTATTAAGTACTGGTGTTAGAAATTAACCGTAGACCTCAGTGGTCTCTGAAATCTGTTTTCTTTTTGCCCGAGATTATTTCATGCAATATTTGGGTGTGCGCAGTTAAAGACGTTCACCCTAAGTTCATATTTCGGCCTTTTCGTCGGGTGAATGTTAAGGGTGGATGTATGGACCAGAGTTAAAACTAAGCCATCATGCAAAATTTAAGATTGTGTGTATGCGTGTACATATATATAGTGTGTTGTGAGAGTGAGTGGGGGTAGAAAATAGATAGACTAATATTAGACTTGTAAAGTACACAAGTAGACGAGCTGTGCAATATTTGTGCATATAGTGTCCTTGCGCGAGTGAAAAAAAAAAAGTGAGAGGCGAAAGCGCGACAGCATACATTGGATGCCTGTGATGTTAGTGTGAGAGAATGAATGAGAGAAAAAGACACAAAAAATGAACGATAGGTATATAGACGTCGACATATTTGCAAATAGAGAGAGGGAGAAAGAAAGAGAATAGAGTGTTTTTATGCAATCGAGCAATAGTGTGGAGGGATGAGGGGGTGTGAAGAGAGAGATTGACGAGAACATCCCTGTACATAAAGATAATGAGATGTGTGTCACGAGTCTGATAAAAATGTCCGACCTGATGACCCACTTGCCTTGTTACTTCAAATTCGAATATTTGAAACCCTTGACCCCTTTGTTCAAAGCTTCCTTTTTCTAGGTGCTTCTAGAACAGGTCAAGATGTTATGTAACTTTAGGACCATTGTCCAGTTCTCGAACCAACCACATGCTTTGCGAACAGTCACGTGATACGCAATATACCTTTCTATATATGTACCCACACGCTTCCGCTCCCTCACTTCGAGCACATTTTAGCTAATTCCATCAGCTTACTCGGGTCGTGAGAGGCAGCCGGCGCCATAGAGAATCAAGGTACCCTTCGACTTCTCTCAAAGGTATCATTTTATTTAATAGTATTTGCCTATGTATTGTTTAAGTATGTATTTGTGCTATGTATTATATGATTTCCATATACACTTGAGCATGGTTCAGAGAAATAGCTGAAAACCTATATGTTACGGAATATAAACTTATTGTAACCATTTTTCCATTTCTGTACTTTAATTTATATTGTTTTAATTCACTAAGAGCCAGAATGCTGCGCTCGATATGAATTCTTCATGTAATTCAATTATTGCGTGTAATTTAAATTGTAAATTGTGAAGCGCTCTGTCGGCTTGAATTACCCCTTGTATGAACATTAATTTAACGTTGTATCTATTTTATTGCTTCATACGTCATGACTGTTAAATGGAACACATGTGAGACGATTATATTTTTTCTAAAATCTAATTGTAAGCGACGCGACGTCAAAACTCTTTGTTCAGCGTATTTAATTGAGCCATGCCTAAGTAGGACCTGTTAGGTTGAGAATTATATCCAAACACGTTGCATCCACAGGTCGGCTCATGGTTCATGTTCACCCATGCCTCACCTGCATTAGCTTATTGGTGTAAGCGTGTCGAAATCCACTCTGAGGGCCATGCTGCTAAAATTCCAGTTCCTAGCCACTAACAAGGGGGCATCATTCCTTATGCACCACGTGTGTCGTTAAAGGAGGACTGAGGGAACGAATCGGCATGACTGAGTGTTGAGACCAAGGATACAAGAATAGAGCTAAGTGCAAAATCAAGTGTACAGATCTCAAAGGAACACTTTTCTGGCAATTTAGATTGACAAAAATCAGGCATAGGCGCGTAAAGACAGAGTGAAGACTATTCGCGTTGCATTCGATTTATTGTTAATTTGTTAAACTTTATTAAATCTTATTTTCTTTGTTAATACCTCTTAGTAGTTGATTTCTATGCACAATAGACCAATTAGATTAATTCTTAGATTTGAATGGGGGCGGATGAGCAGAAAGATTGATGACGAGTGCATATTAATTTAGAGGGACTTAACTGTTTTCAAATCTAGCTAAAAGTTCGCAGTTTATTAGTCTGTAAATTTGTCGTCTGAACTACAAGACGCACTTTTAATTAGTCAGATAATAAATTGAGCAACCAGTCTGCGTAGAATATGAGAGGAAGAATTAATTATATTTAAAGTCTTTTAATTATTCTAAGCAGGGTCTTTAAATAAATACTGGAACGTAACAAGTGTGGGTCGTCGCGGGATTGATATGTATTAAATTGTAACTTGTAACATTTTTCATACATAGGGCGTATCATAACCTAGAAACGAACGAACGAACAGAATTGCCAATTGTTCTTTTGATTTTTGTATCACTGATTTTCTTTGCTTTTGTTGTGACATGTGCATGTATTCTTTTGCAGAGTAGCGTGCATGTTAGTTAATGTTGATATATTTAAGCGTAGTTAAATATGTCATGTTAGCTATTGAATGATTTATTTAGTATTGTGTTACTGAGTACTTCATTGTGAGGAGTCGAAGGTTATACCGCCAGCTAGGAGAGTTATCGGTAGTAACAGACTTCGGACTATTATATTTAGGGTGCTAGATATAATGTGTAATGTTGTATGGTAGGAGCCGTGACATTACGAAAGTCTTGGAACAGCGGACACTGTGACAAGCAGGTGAAACGTGTAAGAGTTAACGCGCAATTTATTTCGGAAGGTGTTCTGAGTAAATTAAATAATTTTTGTAAGGTCGTAGCCTAAAAGTTATTTTCGGGATAAGCGGAGTTATCGCCGACGGTTAAAACACACAATTCACGGGATACATTCTTATTGTAGCCAGCGCGCTAAGACAGTAAAATGGATCGCAAACAGGTTCTCGAAGACCTGAAAGAAACCGGTATCATGATAGGATATCAGGGTGACGAACTGACTAGCTACATTAAAACTGAGCTAGAGAAAGCGGAAAAGGAGAGACAAGAGATAGAAAGGGAAGAACGGTTAGCTGCCCGCGAAGCTAAGAAGTTAGAGGCTGAAAGACTAGCTGAAACCGAGGCTAAACGCATCGCAGCGGACACAGAAGCAAAACGCATCGCAGCGGATACAGAAGCCAAACGCATCGCCGCAGACGCGGAAATAAAACGGTTAGAATGGGAAGTAAAGAAACTAGAAGTTACCAATCCAAACCGTGATCGCAGAAGCAGTGGTGATTCGCGTTCTAGCGATGGAAATAATCACAGTAGAATTGAAAATATCATTCCAAAGATAAATATGGTCCCATTTGATGAGAACAAAGATCAAATAGACGCGTATTTAAAAACGTTTGAAAAGTTAGCCAGAGCAACAAACATTCCAGCGGAACATTGGGCGATAAATTTATCGGGGTTATTGCAGGGCAGTGCGAAAAACGAGTTCAATAAGCTTAGCGATTCTGAGTCAGATAATTACGACACAGTCAAGGCCGCATTATTGAAACGTTACAAACTCACAGCAGATACATACCGACGTAAGTTTAAACAGGCCACTAAAGCCAGTTCAGAGACGCACGCACAGTACATACGACGCGTAGCTGACTTGTTCCAAAGATGGATAGATCTAGCCGAAACTCCACAGACGTACGCAGGTCTTAGGGATGAAATGGTAAAAGACCACATTCTCGGGTCGTACAAATCAGATCTACTGATTCACTTAGCAATAAGGGAAAAATCTACGCTAGAGGAGATAGGCAACGCCGCCGATCGCTTTGATGACGCACATTCTCAATTCTCGAACGCACACGCGAACAACAAGTCTCGACCGAACGAACCGCAGACTCGAAAGGATAAGAAAAATGACGGGAAGGCACCTAATGAGCGTGATGATAAAACATCTAAACCCGACACTAAAAACAAGTCCGACAAACAGAAAGATAAAAAGAATCTTGCATGTTACACTTGTGGTGATAGTGGCCATTTTTCACGAACATGTCCTGAAAAGAAAACAGCTAAAGTTTACGCAGTAGAAAGTCATACACCTAAAACAGAAAAGTCGAATCGAACACCAGTACAGGCAAACGGTCACGATACAATCGCTTTGCTTGATACAGGGTGTGAGCTAGACGCTATAGTAAATGCATCATTAGTTAACCGTACCGACTACACAGGGGAGACAATCTCTGTCACCTTTGCAAACGGCGAACAAGACATTTTACCAGTAGCTGAAGTCTCGATTGTTTCAGACTTTGTAGAAGGAACAGTCAAAGCGGCAGTTATGGAAAACTCACCGCATGACGTGATCCTTGGTTGCAAGTATGTTTTGCCGTGCAAAAAACAAACTTCAACTGAACCACCACTGGTTAACGCTGTAACCAGAGCAGCGAGTAGTAAAGACAAATCTGTAACTGCACCGATGTCTGCCGCACCAGCCGTAGATAAAGCAACAGTTAGCGAGATTAAAATATTACAAGCTGAGGACGAAACACTAGACAAGTTACGCAGACAAGCTGTACTTGTTAGTGACGTCAACACTGACGATTCGAACAAGAAAGCGTGCATTATTCTGAAAAAGGGTTTATTGTACCGCTATTCGAAAGTGGGAGACGAATTTCGGAAACAATTAGTCGTTCCACAAACCAAACGAAAGGACGTATTACGATTAGGTCATGAGAGTCTTTTTGGTGCACACATGGGTGTACAAAAAACAACTAGTCGTATTACAAGTGAGTTTTATTGGCCGGACATCGCTGCCGATATCCGTAGATTCGTGTTAAGTTGCGACACATGCCAGAGAACACAGTCTAAAAATTCAATCAGACCCGCACCGTTAGGAGAGCCTGAACTGATCAGTGAACCCTACAAGCGCGTAGCATTGGATTTGATTGGGCCTATAATACCCACATCAACGAGAGGTAATCGATACGTGCTGACCACTATTGATTACGCAACAAGATTCGCCGACGCAGTACCATTGAAAAATATTGATACTGAAACTGTCGCCGAAGCCCTTTTCGGTCTTTGGAGTCGTGTTGGTATTCCTACTGAAATTTTGACAGATCAGGGGAGTCAATTCATAGGCAACGTAATGAAGGAAGTAAATCGTTTACTTTCCATCAAACATCTTACTTGCACACCATACCACCCCCAGGCAAATGGTCTGATTGAAAAATACAATGGGACATTAAAAACAGCACTTAAAAAGCTCGCCACAGATAAACCGAAAGACTGGGACAGATACATCCCTGCCCTACTATTTGCATATAGGGAGGTGCCACAATCTTCCACCGGGTTTTCACCATTTGAGCTACTTTACGGACGTACTGTACGCGGACCGATGATGATTTTGAAGGCACTTTGGACTGATGAAAAGACAGATGACGAAGTTAAGACAACTTATACATACGTCACTGACTTAAGGAACCGTCTTGAAACTATAGGCAAGATAGCACGGGAAAACTTGACGATAGCTCAGTCTAGACAGGCAGAATATTACAATAAGCACACCAAACCTAGAGAATTTGAAGTTAATGACAAAGTGTTACTGTTGCTTCCTGAAGCACATAACAAACTTCAGATGAAATGGAAGGGGCCCTTTGTAGTTACCGCCAAGCTAGGGGGACTGAACTATAAGGTGCAGACAGGAAAGAGAGAGAAAATCTTTCATGTTAACCTACTCAAAAAGTACATAAGCCGTGAGGATCAAACCACTCAAGCTGATTTTGTCGTAGCGACGATAGTTACAGAAGACGAGGGGGATACTGATTGCGTCACTGGTACTTTACCAAACTGTCCTCTACAGACGGACGAAACTGTCAAAGACGTTAGGGTAAATGAAGCCTTGACAGAAAGACAGAAAAAAGAAGTGAATGAATTGCTTAATGAGTTCTCATCTACTCTGACAGACAAACCAGGGTTGACAGACTTAATAGAATTTTCACTGAAGCTGACTGACCACAAACCGATACGTTTGAAGCCGTATCCGTTGCCACACGCTAAGATAGATGACGTTAGACGTGAGATTAAGACTATGCTAGATCTAGGGGTCATAGAGAAGACTGACAGTGCCTACGGATCACCCATCGTGTTGATTAAAAAACGTGATAACTCGTTCCGTTTTTGCGTAGACTACCGCAAACTCAATCAAGTGACAGAGTTTTGTGCCGAACCTCTTCCTGATCCGGATCTCATCTTCACTAAGCTAGCTAACGCTCATTACTATACCAAAATAGATTTGTCACGCGGTTTTTGGCAAATCAAGGTCAAGGACACTGATCGACACATACTAGCTTTCACTACACCAGTAGGAAACTACACATGGAAAGTTATGCCTTTCGGAGTTTCAAACGCTCCAAGCATTTTTTCTAAAATGATGCGGTCATTGTTAGAACCACTGTACGGACGTGGAGTTGAGAACTTCATGGATGATTTAATTCTAGGCACCCAGACATGGGAGGAGCACTTAACACTCTTACGAGATGTACTAGCCAGATTAAAACAAGCCAACCTCACTGCCCGCCCTACGAAGTGTGAAATAGCACAATTCTCCTTAGACTTCTTGGGACACAAGTTGAGTCATGGAACTATGTCGCCAAGTGAAGCTAAGATAGCACAACTTAAGGACACTTCACAACCGCTAACAAAAACACAAGTTAGAAGTTTTCTTGGTCTTGCTAATTACTACAGAAAATTCGTACCAGATTTTAGTGCCATTGCATGTCCTCTGACTGACTTGACACGTAAGAATATGCCTACAAAAGTAGTGTGGACTGATGCATGCCAAAACGCTTTTGACACACTGAAATCTAGACTGACTTCAGATTTAGTTGTTAAACTGCCAGATCTAACAAAACCATTCTTGTTAAGGACTGATGCTAGCAACACAGGATTAGGAGCAGTGTTATTACAAGAACACAATGACACCAAACACCCAGTTGCATATGCAAGCCGTAAACTCACAACTACTGAACAGAAATATTCCACCAGTGAAAAGGAATGTCTTGCAATAGTTTGGGCCATAAAAAAGTTCGAAAACTATTTGTACGGAAAAACCTTTGTCATTGAGTGCGATCACCAGCCGTTGGCCTTTCTCGGACAGGCGCAATTTACGAACAGCCGTTTAATGCGTTGGTCTTTGTTTCTGACACAGTATGACGCAAATATTCATTACATCAAAGGGTCTTTGAATGTTGGCGCAGATTACATGAGTCGTGCTTGATGCCATCAAGTGCCGGTACTGATAGAATGTTGTTTAATCAATTAACTGAACCCTACGGATTCCTTCCTGTAAATATGAAATATAGTTGCACACTTTATTTCTAGGAATGTTGAAATTTTTTTTTGTGTAAATTTTTCTTCATTGTGGACTTCTACATTTTATCATACATAATTTGTAGGAGGCATTTTATCTTTGGCAAGATAAACGCCTCAAAAGCAAGGGGGTGTCACGAGTCTGATAAAAATGTCCGACCTGATGACCCACTTGCCTTGTTACTTCAAATTCGAATATTTGAAACCCTTGACCCCTTTGTTCAAAGCTTCCTTTTTCTAGGTGCTTCTAGAACAGGTCAAGATGTTATGTAACTTTAGGACCATTGTCCAGTTCTCGAACCAACCACATGCTTTGCGAACAGTCACGTGATACGCAATATACCTTTCTATATATGTACCCACACGCTTCCGCTCCCTCACTTCGAGCACATTTTAGCTAATTCCATCAGCTTACTCGGGTCGTGAGAGGCAGCCGGCGCCATAGAGAATCAAGGTACCCTTCGACTTCTCTCAAAGGTATCATTTTATTTAATAGTATTTGCCTATGTATTGTTTAAGTATGTATTTGTGCTATGTATTATATGATTTCCATATACACTTGAGCATGGTTCAGAGAAATAGCTGAAAACCTATATGTTACGGAATATAAACTTATTGTAACCATTTTTCCATTTCTGTACTTTAATTTATATTGTTTTAATTCACTAAGAGCCAGAATGCTGCGCTCGATATGAATTCTTCATGTAATTCAATTATTGCGTGTAATTTAAATTGTAAATTGTGAAGCGCTCTGTCGGCTTGAATTACCCCTTGTATGAACATTAATTTAACGTTGTATCTATTTTATTGCTTCATACGTCATGACTGTTAAATGGAACACATGTGAGACGATTATATTTTTTCTAAAATCTAATTGTAAGCGACGCGAAGTCAAAACTCTTTGTTCAGCGTATTTAATTGAGCCATGCCTAAGTAGGACCTGTTAGGTTGAGAATTATATCCAAACACGTTGCATCCACAGGTCGGCTCATGGTTCATGTTCACCCATGCCTCACCTGCATTAGCTTATTGGTGTAAGCGTGTCGAAATCCACTCTGAGGGCCATGCTGCTAAAATTCCAGTTCCTAGCCACTAACAAGGGGGCATCATTCCTTATGCACCACGTGTGTCGTTAAAGGAGGACTGAGGGAACGAATCGGCATGACTGAGTGTTGAGACCAAGGATACAAGAATAGAGCTAAGTGCAAAATCAAGTGTACAGATCTCAAAGGAACACTTTTCTGGCAATTTAGATTGACAAAAATCAGGCATAGGCGCGTAAAGACAGAGTGAAGACTATTCGCGTTGCATTCGATTTATTGTTAATTTGTTAAACTTTATTAAATCTTATTTTCTTTGTTAATACCTCTTAGTAGTTGATTTCTATGCACAATAGACCAATTAGATTAATTCTTAGATTTGAATGGGGGCGGATGAGCAGAAAGATTGATGACGAGTGCATATTAATTTAGAGGGACTTAACTGTTTTCAAATCTAGCTAAAAGTTCGCAGTTTATTAGTCTGTAAATTTGTCGTCTGAACTACAAGACGCACTTTTAATTAGTCAGATAATAAATTGAGCAACCAGTCTGCGTAGAATATGAGAGGAAGAATTAATTATATTTAAAGTCTTTTAATTATTCTAAGCAGGGTCTTTAAATAAATACTGGAAACGTAACAATGTGTGATTGTGCGTTTATGTGCGTGTGAGTGACTGCGTACGGAGGGAAGGAGTGCATGTGTGTGATGACCAAAGAAAAGAGACGTGGGGTGGAGATTGAAATGTGGGAAACTGAATGAAAGTATTCTACGGGTGACTGATTTCTGTACGTTTAATCGTATACAGAGTTGTCTTACTTGCACGAACTTCTTATCTTTAGGGCCGGGCAAGCAATATTTTATGTAAGGCCGGGTAAGCAATCATGTATTTAGGACCGGGCAAGCAATATTTTATGTAGGGTCGGGCAAGCAATAGTGTATGTAGGGCCAGGCAAGCAATATTTTATGTAGGGTCGGGCAAGCAATAGTGTATGTAGGGCCAGGCAAGCAATAGTGTATGTAGGGCCAGGCAAGCAATAATTTGTGTAGGGCCGGGTAAGCAATAATTGTTGAGGGTCGGGCAAGCAATAATTGTTGTAGGGTCGGGCAAGCAATAATTGTTGTAGGGCCGGTCAAGCAATAATGTATCTAAGCTATAATGGTAAACTGACATTTTGGATTTGAGGATTCTCAACAGATGCAATTATCCTAATGAGTCATTTACAGTTTAATTAGGGTTAAGATAAGAAATGATGAACGACTTTTGGCTAAGGGTTAGGGTTAAAAATTATTAGTCTGTGTAAGAGTTGATGATATCACTACTCTATGGTGGTTTTCATATATATTCATATAATTCATTTACTATATATGAACCGGGTTCTTGGGCCTGTGGATGTTTTGAAAAGAATTGTTACTTTACTGGAATAAGCACACTTTTTATTTATAACGTCTGCGTAATAAAGGAAAATTATAATTTATTAATGTGTTTATTATTACGCTCTCTCTCTCTCTCTCTCTCTCTCTCTCTCTCTCTCTCTCTCTCTCTCTCTCTCTCTCTTTCGTATGATGGAATATATATACAAGTATTTAGAGAACTATTTCTTTCTCTATCGTAGTTTTGTTTTCAGTTAATTTATCTTCCTATCTGTCTCATAATATATATCCCTATTTATCTCTTTATCTCTATCGTTTTTCGTAATTTTGTTTATCAGTTAAATTAACTTTCCTGGCTGTCTAATAATCCATATGTCTATTTATCTCTCTCTGCAAACGTACGCACATATGAACACACATTTGCATCATTTAACCAGGGTGTCTTTTTCATATAGCACAATCCGCAATCTCCTGGCAATGTGTGCTCCAAACCACGTGACTTTTCTTTTGATACTTTCTCAACTTCACTATTGAAAAGCTCTCATTTCTATATTATCTAAGTGTCTTCCACAGAAATGTCAGGCTGTCTGAAAAAAGGACATCTAAGACCATTCCTTAGAGTACCTCAGACTCATCTCATCATTCCAGTGTGCCTCTGGCTACATGCGCATGCATCAAAGGAGCGAAACTCTCTGTTACATTTCGCTTCCGGTCCAAACTGCATATGTAATCTCAGTAATGTGTCCGCTTTTACCAAACATTTTGCGCTCAATAGTGTGTCAGCTTTTATCAAACATCTTGTACTCAATAATTGTCTTACCAAACATCTTGCACTCATTGTGTTAACATCTTGTGCTCAATAATTGTCTTACCAAACATCTTGTACTCAATAATTGTCTTACCAAACGTCTTGTGCTCAATAACTGACCTACCAAACACTTGCACTCAATAATTGTCTTGCCAAACATCTTGCACTCAATAATTGTCTTGCCAAACATCTTGCACTCAATAATTGTCTTGCCAAACATCTTGCTCTCAATAATTGTCTTACCAAACATCTTGCACTCAATAATTGTCTTACCAAACATCTTGCACTCAATAATTGTCTTACCAAATATCTTGCACTCAATAATTGTCTTACCAAACATCTTGCACTCAATAATTGTCTTACCAAATATCTTGCACTCAATAATTGTCTCACCAAACGTACAGTGCCACCTAAAGTACAAACAAAGAAACTGTCAGTACCAATAAGGAAGAGAAGATTAGAAAAGAAAATGGAATGTATAAGGAAATACCAGGATCTCAGATTAGAAACCCAGAGAATGTGGATTGTAAAAGCAGAAGTGATACCTGTAGTGTTAGGAGCCTTGGGTAACATGACATCTGAATTGGAAATCTGTTTGAATATACTACTGGAAACCTTAGACTCACCCCACTACTCAAAGCAGCACTCCTCGGAAGTGTCTACATACAAACTTGGATCTCCCAGAATCTTGGTAAGCTTCCGAAACCTTGATTCACAACGACAATCAAACAGAAGTCGTGGGGAAAAGGCTGAATAATAAGAAGAATTATGATCGTGATGCTGATTGTATGTGCTCAATTTATTTGCTTAATATTTCTCCACTAGTGTAAAAAAAATTGAATTCACTAAAATTCAAGTGTTCTTTCATTTGGAGATAAACTGGGTCATGTAATCACGCAGGAAAAGACGAGAATGTCTTAGAACTGTGCCAGTTGGATCCGGCTTAAAGTCATCTTTGATGATGGCGCCGTCACTGAGTCTCAAGAACCGCAACTCAGTTGGAAGACGTGCAAACATTCACTCTCTCTTGAAATAAAACAAAAAAAAAGGAGACTGAGGGCAGCTCTTCATGGTGGGAAAGAGGGGGAAGGCGTCTGTAGATAAGTATAAACATGGAACAGAAAATTGAATATAGTTTACTGACTATGGGCGGAAATGACAACGTTCGGCCCTAGTTTCCACTTCCGGTCTGGATGCTGTGCGATGTTTGATTTCAGGGACCGAATCTCTATCAGTGAGTTTGCCTTGATGCGTTTATGCGTTTGTATAAATGAGCAGACGTTAGGTCTTCTTGTACGCTGGTTCGTGTGAATAAAGTCGTCATGCTTCAGTGAGCATGAGTGAGGAAACACGCGAGTGTTCCCTCAAAAGCGAATGATTGTTGTAGAAGACCAGTCACAAGAAAGAATGATAGATAGATTAAAAAAATAAATGTTCGGTGGTAGAGAAAGAGATTGGGAGGGAAGGGGAGATATAAAGATTGACAGAATGAATGAATGAAAAAAAAGAAAGAAAGAGAAAGAAAGAAAGAAAGAAAGAAAGAAAGAAAGAAAGAAAGAAAGAAAGAAAGAAAGAAAGAAAGAAAGAAAGAAAGATGAATGAATGAAAGAAAGAAAGAAAGAAAGAAAGAAAGAAAGAAAGAAAGAAAGAAAGAAAGAAAGAAAGAAAGAAAGAAAGAAAGAAAGAAAGAATTCGCACAACGTAAAACTCCATTGAAGTTGAACAAGCCTGAGGAGATAATAACAAGGCCCTACTTCAAAACACTTTAACAGTCAAATCGATACGTAAGAATTAAGAGTGATTTTCCCTAGGTCTCCAGGTTGAGATGTCGGGTTAGAACGACAAGAAAACTCAAACAAAACTTTGATTTCGTAATCCATCACTGGCATTTGACCTTATTCATCCAATTCTTCAGCGTTTTTTTTTTGTAATCCTATAATCGGCGGCAAAGTGTCCCAGCAAATACAAATGTCTCTCTTAAAGATCTTTGTTTTCGTTCAAATGCGTTTTTTTCAGGCTTGTACATGTCTTTATTTTCCTCATAATTTTCGCCTTTTTAACATGTTGTAGGATTGTGGGATTTCATTTTTTGTTGTCTCAGCTCTGTTAAGGGGAAGTAAAAGATTATGTTTGCTTGTCTCAGCTCTGTTAAGGGGAAGTAAGAAGATTATGTTTGCTTGTCGTCCTGATGTATGGAGTGTAGTGATTGATGGATCTCTTGTCTGATCCAAGATGAATTTTCTAATGATATTTCTCGTGCATGCTATTTTAATCATTTTTCTTGTATCCTCTGTCTGTATCCTCTTGCTGATGATTCAGTCTGATAGTCATATTCATTAGTGTGTGGTCTCTTCTCGAGTTCTACCCATACTTCCATCCCGCAAGGTTCTGCTCGTGTTCCAGTCGCCCATTTCTGTTGGAGCAAGTGCCCAGCGCAAGATTTGCTAACACAGATGGCATCTGATTCGGTCACGTGGTATCACCATCATGAATGGAAGGGATGAGGGTGTTTAGAAAGGAGGTCATTCTTCTCGTGAGTACTAGTAATAGTAGTACCGGTAGTAGACTTACAGAAGTTCGTGCTGTGAATCGTTTTTTCCTGTTAAAATCTCTTTCAGCAATTCAGTCAGACGTGAAACTTCATGATAATCATATGCCATTCACGGTTATTTAAATACAAAGCAACTTTCACACACACACACACACACGCATCACATGCATACATATACACACTCATACACATAGAAATACCTTATATAAACACAAACGTTGATGCACACATTATACACGTGTGTGTTCGTACACAAGCAATATTCATATGCACACACACGTGCACCTACAAAGATACGCATACACACATACATACAAAAGTGCACCTACAAACACATACACACAAACTTACGTCAGAATACCACTATTGCATCTTGACATCGCTTAAACGATCAACAAAACTGGTATTCTGCATTTAATGTACTTTTATTTAAAAGTTTAAATATAACAGTATATTGTAGTATGTGATTCCTTAACATGATATCCCCATACCTGCGACTATGAATTAAACTCTAGCATAAGACATTAAATACGTAATATTAGATAACATTTTACTTTCTTCATTTAAATGCAAGAAAGTTAGTATCAGCAATAAAACTTCGCATCATACTAGACGGTAGTTTGACTGAGGTCATACACTTGTTATCAGTTAGTCACAAAGACACAGGCGGATAGAATCTGGACCAGGGGCGCCACTAATTAAACCTCCCTGTCAAAAGAGTATCTCTCCTTCCCTTCATTTGTTGCCTTGTCATGCGCCAGGAACGGACAATTGCCCAGACGGCATTCTCGCGAGAATTAAGCGCCAGGCAAGAACATTAGTCTTCTCATGTGTTCTTATTCGAGCGGCGTCTTCAGGGACGGTGAATGTGAAAAATGTTGTCGGTTTTCTGTCGCTTTGGAAATTGGAAAAGCATTAAGTCGGCTGGTCAGGGCGCGAGGGATACGTTGTTGTCGATATCTTTCATGTTATCACACTGGGCGTACGTTAACATTTATACTGCACTTCAGATCAATTCCCAACATTCGCTGTATCACAGACATGTCTGTAATGTGACAGACAGTAGACCGCAGCAACATTCTGACGTATGTTAAGGTTTGAGATGGTCGTAAGTTTACATTATTAAGACTGGCTTTGTTTTAATGTTTCGTTTCTTTGGAGGGCAGATTTCATATTTGGTTAAAATTATCAATAAAAATGAAAACATTTCTTTTAAATTTTAATTACGCGAACTCTGAACTAAAATGAATCAAAAAAGATCTACTAATCCATGAGGCTCGGTTTTGAAACAAAACAGATCTATAACTACATAAAGCTAAGTGATGAAACAAAACAGTTCTAAAATTACATACAGCTCAGTTTTAAAACAAAATAGTTCTAAAATTACATACAGCTCAATTTTGAAACAAAATAGTTCTAAAGTTACATACAGCTCAATTTTGAAACAAAATAGTTTTAAAATTACATACAGCTCAATTTTGAAACAAAATAGTTCTAAAATTACAAGCGGGCGTCCCGTTTTAGCATGGCATTAAGTTTTGATCTTTCTTTCCAGTTTAGTTTAGTGTTCACGTTTCTTTTTCTACTTGCACTGGTTTTACTTGGATTTCGCTCGACTCGTCATAATGTTTTTAACTATTCAGTTATCAGTGGACCCTTGTAAATGTTTAACGGTGTAGTCGTCATTATAGTCATTTTGTAACTTTACTATTTGTAAATATCTTAAACAGTTTAGTTGTCATTATAGCCATTTATCATTAAACAATTTGTGATGTCTTAAACAGTTTAGTTGTCATAACCATTTATCATTAAACAATTTGTGATGTCTTAAACAGTTTAGTTGTCATTATAACCATTTATCATTAAACAATTTGTGATGTCTTAAACAGTTTAGTTGTCATTATAACCATTTATCATTAAACAATTTGTGATGTCTTAAACAGTTTAGTTGTCATTATAACCATTTATCATTAAACAATTTGTGATATCTTAAACATTTTAGTTGTCATAACCATTCATCGTTTAACTATTCGTAATGTTTCAAAAGCTGTAACTACCATAACCATTTATTTTGTCATTAAACTATTCTTGATGTTTTAAACAGTTTATCTCTTGTAACCATTTGTCATTAATCACTTTAGTTATCTTGATAGCCATTTGTCTGTTTACAAGTCGTGATGTTTTAAACAGTTTGGTTGTCATTATAACCATTTGACATTAAAAACTATTCCTGATATTTTAAAAAGAGTAGTTGTCATTATTGTCAACAGCTACTAAAATGTTCAGACGTATTTAGACTGTCCAGATGTCAAAACAATTATTTGCTCTTTTACCTATAATTATCGATATAGTACTTATCATTATAATATTTCTTGTTATTAGACTTTAAATAATCTTTTGTCACCAAAGACGGTAAGAAAACTATCAGTTGCCATTTATTGGCTGGTCACTAAAATGTTCAGTTATCATTATGGTCAGTTTATGTTTTAGAGTGAGTTGTCATTAAATAATGTAGATATGTAAATTAAAATAGTCATTGTCAGACCGTTCATGTGTCGTTAGGATGCCCAGTAATTAGTCATCAGTTTACTTGTCACTATTCTGTTACATATTACTTATTTATTATAGTTACTTGTCACTAGTCTCTTACATATTACTTACTTATTATAGTTACTAGTCATTATACTGTCGCATATTACTTTCTTATATTATTATGTATCGTTATACTGTCATATATTATTTAATGTAGCGAGTTGTCATTATACTACTTCTTACTTTCTTATTATAAATAGTCGTCATTATAATATCACATTTTACTTTAATAGTATAGTTAGTTTTCATTACATCGTTAGTAGCAATTATACCTTTAAATTATTATTATAGTTAACTTTGAGATCTGTGAGAATTATAAAACTATCAGTAATTGATTTACGGATTGACTGTAAATGGGTTGATTCATTCACATGAATATTTATTTATAAACTATCTGACTGCCATTAAAGCCAGTTGTCATGAAAGTCAACTATCTTTACAGGCATCGGATATTATAGATAGTTGCCATTATAATGCCATTTTAAAACAAAGAGAAACGTCTAGTTGACTAATTCATAGATTGATTGATGTACTTATTGAATGATCCATGTATATAATCATTGATATGTTTCTATAATCTCCTCCCTTTCTTTATCAGTCATTCAATTGTTCATACACTATCCTTCCTTTACTGCTTATGTTCACAGTGAAATTTGCAAAGGTCATCTTCTAAGTGATCTGTTCACACTACGACTTTAAACTTTTCCTCCCACAACATAAGTGTTTACACAACAAACGAATGCTATGTTGACTGTCATTTACACAACAAACGAATGCTATGTTGACTGTCATTTACACAAAACCAATGTACGTTCGTATCTTCTCCAAAGAGAAGATATCCATACCATCAAAGACATTTCTGCCAAGTCGACCTTTATCACCTTTACACATTACCTATATCCTTTATTTCCAATCCTATCCAATCCTAAATAGGATCTCTCTGACCTTTTGGCCGTGAATCAGACACTAAATGTACATGAACTTTATTGTTATATATTTCGGTCAGTCAGCCACTCTTATGTGACTCTTTTGCTCGAGGTCAGCCACTCTTATGTGATTCACTTGCTCGAGGTCAGCCACTCTTATGTGACTCATTAGCTCGAGGTCAGCCACTCTTATGTGACTCATTAGCTCGAGGTCAGCCACTCTTATGTGACTCATTAGCTCGAGGTCAGCCACTCTTATGTGACTCATTAGCTCGAGGTCAGCCACTCTTATGTGACTCATTAGCTCGAGGTCAGCCACTCTTATATGACTCATTAGCTCGAGGTCGGCCACTCTTATGTGACTCTTTTGCTCGAGGTCAGCCACTCTTATGTGACTCACGTGCTCGAGGTCAGCCACTCTTATGTGACTCACTTGCTCCTTTAACTGTTTATTGTATTGAAATAGATGTTCTGACAACGAGGTGGATGAGAGGACCAGGGAAAGAGAGAGAATTTTTTTAAAAGAATAAAAAACAAAATTGTTGGTTGGATCTAGCCTGGAGGGCTGACTTTATATTCGATGCTATTATGTCGATTCACCATTTTGGAAAATAAATATCGACCACATCTGAGAGAAATAAATCCGTGGAGTAGTTCATTTCGCTAAGAGGGAAAGATCCGTTTTGATGCAATAATTCAATTGAATGGCTTCAATTGTGCGCTTTCATTTACAAGCGGAAAATGCCGACAAAACGATAGAGAGTCCCAGGCAGTACCCAAACGGTTCTTTGACTGGGCAGAGTTCCCAAACGGTTCTTTGATTGGGCAAAGTTCCCAACCGTTCTTTGACTGGACAAAATTCCCAAACAGTTCTTTGATAGGGCAGAGTTCTCAAATAGTTCTTTGATCGGGCAGACTTCCCAAACAGTTCTTTGATTGGGCAGACTTCCCAAACAGTTCTTTGATTGGGCAGACTTCCCAAACAGTTCTTTGATTGGGCAGACTTCCCAAACAGTTCTTTGATCGGGCAGAGTTCTCAAACAGTTCTTTGATCGGGCGGGCAGAGTTCACAAACAGTTCTTTGATTGGGCAGAATTTTGAATGATGAAAGTTGTACATGAGACGTTAGGTCACACTTTAACAAAACTTATTTAGCACGAAGAAAGTTGTACATGAGACGTTTAACAAAACTTATTTAGCATGATGAAAATTGTACATGAGACGTTAGGTCACACTTTAACAAAACTTATTTAGCATGATGAAAGTTGTACATGAGACGTTAGGTCACACTTTAACAAAACTTATTTAGCATGATGAAAGTTGTGCATGAGACGTTTAACAAAACTTATTTAGCATGAAGAAAGTTGTACATGAGACGTTAGGTCACACTTTAACAAAACTTATTTAGCATGAAGAAAGTTGTACATGAGACGTTTAACAAAACTTATTTAGCATGATGAAAGTTGTACATGAGACGTTAGGTCACACTTTAACAAAACTTATTTAGCATGAAGAAAATTGTACATGAGACGTTAGGTCACACTTTAACAAAACTTATTTAGCATGAAGAAAGTTGTACATGAGACGTTTAACAAAACTTATTTAGCATGAAGAAAGTTGTACATGAGACGTTTAACAAAACTTATTAAGCATGAAGAAAGTTGTACATGAGACGTTAGGTCACACTTTAACAAAACTTATTTAGCATGAAGAAAGTTGTACATGAGACGTTTAACAAAACTTATTAAGCATGAAGAAAGTTGTACATGAGACGTTAGGTCACACTTTAACAAAACTTATTTAGCATGAAGAAAGTTGTACATGAGACGTTAGGTCACACTTTAACAAAACTTATTTAGCATGATGAAAGTTGTACATGAGAGGTTAGGTCACACTTTAACAAAACTTATTTAGCATGAAGAAAGTTGTACATGAGACGTTTAACAAAACTTATTTAGCATGAAGAAAGTTGTACATGAGACGTTTAACAAAACTTATTAAGCATGAAGAAAATTGTACATGAGACGTTAGGTCACACTTTAACAAAACTTATTTAGCATGAAGAAAGTTGTACATGAGACGTTTAACAAAACTTATTTAGCATGAAGAAAGTTGTACATGAGACGTTTAACAAAACTTATTAAGCATGAAGAAAGTTGTACATGAGACGTTAGGTCACACTTTAACAAAACTTATTTAGCATGAAGAAAGTTGTACATGAGACGTTTAACAAAACTTATTAAGCATGAAGAAAGTTGTACATGAGACGTTAGGTCACACTTTAACAAAACTTATTTAGCATGAAGAAAGTTGTACATGAGACGTTTAACAAAACTTATTAAGCATGAAGAAAGTTGTACATGAGACGTTAGGTCACACTTTAACAAACGTTATTTAGCATGAAGAAAGTTGTACATGAGACGTTAGGTCACACTTTAACAAAACTTATTTAGCATGATGAAAGTTGTACATGAGAGGTTAGGTCACACTTTAACAAAACTTATTTAGCATGAAGAAAGTTGTACATGAGACGTTTAACAAAACTTATTTAGCATGAAGAAAGTTGTACATGAGACGTTTAACAAAACTTATTAAGCATGAAGAAAATTGTACATGAGACGTTAGGTCACACTTTAACAAAACTTATTTAGCATGAAGAAAGTTGTACATGAGACGTTTAACAAAACTTATTTAGCATGAAGAAAGTTGTACATGAGACGTTTAACAAAACTTATTAAGCATGAAGAAAGTTGTACATGAGACGTTAGGTCACACTTTAACAAAACTTATTTAGCATGAAGAAAGTTGTACATGAGACGTTTAACAAAACTTATTAAGCATGAAGAAAGTTGTACATGAGACGTTAGGTCACACTTTAACAAAACTTATTTAGCATGAAGAAAGTTGTACATGAGACGTTAGGTCACACTTTAACAAAACTTATTTAGCATGATGAAAGTTGTACATGAGAGGTTAGGTCACACTTTAACAAAACTTATTTAGCATGAAGAAAGTTGTACATGAGAGGTTAGGTCACACTTTAACAAAACTTATTTAGCATGAAGAAAGTTGTACATGAGACGTTTAACAAAACTTATTTAGCATGAAGAAAATTGTACATGAGAGGTTAGGTCACACTTTAACAAAACTTATTTAGCATGATGAAAATTGTGCGTGAGAACTCTAGCGCGTACTATGAGTGATTGCTTCAAATTTTTCACTTGTTTTTTATTTATTGATTTTTCAGGGAAAGGGTGTTTTAATTGTTTTCCTCGAAACGATTTTATGGTGAAATTAAAATTCTGGTTCCTTTAACGTATCCTTATTTTGTTGCTTTCCTTTAGTATGCATGACATTTTTGACAGAGCTTTCGGCCTGATTCCAGTTAAGCTAGCCAAGCAATAGTCTGCATTATTTGTGTCAGTGTTATCAGAGACAGGTCAGCACAATCTCAGACAAAGTATGTATATATCCTAGTCAGTGTTGTCAGAGACAGGTCAGCACAATCTCAGACAAAGTAAGTATATATCCTAGTCAGGAACGAATCAACAAAACCAACTACCAATCAAATTAATTTGAGTCAATACACAATGTAAGAGCCAGTGTAGCCGGACTTAACAGAGTCAGGTTTGGACCAAAACAGTGAATAGATGACCTCCAGAAATCAAAACAGTCTTGCATATAGACTTACTCCGCTTGAAAATCGTTAGCAAACTCTCGCAAATTGTCGTAACTGAATTTCATACCTCGGGTTTTAAAATCACGGGAAAAAATATTTTCTTCCAAATGAAGGCACCATTCAAGTTAGACTTCAGATGAATTATGAGCAAATACAGAAAGAATTAAAAAATAAAAAATAAAATTATTTTTATGCTTTGTGGACTTAACCAGCCTCGTGAATCCAAAATTGTCATTCGATGGCCGATTGGAAATAATTGAAGAAAAATAGTTTGTTACTGTTATTTAGTAATGGCGAGAGAACTGTAGCAACATTGATATTGCCAGTCAGTTGTGGTAAGTTGCAAATAGTTAAATTGTTTTTCTATCAGTTTTGGCGAGAAGCAACGTATAAATGTAATTATTGCTCCATACTTACGTTGATCAAAACTAGCAACTAATCAAATATGGCGAGTTAGAACTGTAACAATTCACTTATCTCCAGTTGGCTGGAGGTCAGCTAAAAATAGCTATATTGGTGCTGCAAATCAGTTGCTGCGAGATCAAAGAGGAAATTGGCCTTGAACTATTTGTAAACAGTTGCATTTAGCTATTTAGTAAAATGCTAGTCATTTTTGTCCATCAGTTTTGATAATAATGTTAGTTGTGTCGATTTAAAAATACTTGCTTAAATATTGCTAATTGGTTATGGAGAGTTTAAATAAAATTTGTTACTATTATTTATGAAGATAGTCAAAACAAATAGTCATTTCAATATTACTAAATATTAATTTATTATAGCTACTAGTTTTGTCGAGTAAGATGGTACGAGTTTAAAAAGAAGCAATTTCGCTTTTGCTATTGGCTGTTTTATAGATACATCGGCGCCATACTTGTAGACACTTGCAGATCTTTTGTGTCGGAAAGATCCCACTAAAACCCAAAACCCCACCGCCACCATCCCTTCTGAAGGTTGCAGTAGGAATGCGAAGGATTTGTCTGAGAGAAGGCAACGGACGTGTGCTGGATGCGTATGTCCGAGTAAGGAATGCAGCAGGCTGCAGCGAAATCGCTCTTATTCAGCAGAACTGCCGTGAACCCATCTTGACAGGAAGGTGAAAAGTCCGTAGAAAATCAGAGCATCGGAAGAGGGTAATGCGATTTGGCAGTTCACGATCACAAAGACATTCTGGAAGTAGTCTGCAAGCCTTGTGCAGACCGCAATTTGCCCTCTTGGAAAGATGTGGTGTAGAAACAGAGAATCGAATTGTGCAGATAAGTCGAGGAAAACGTTTCCGCATAATTTTATTATGATTTTTTCCTCCCGACATTCCTTTAAAAAGAAAACCTATGTCATTTGACAGTAGTAATGAGATATGCCACAGCATATGAGTACTCCACACTAATGTTAGGATCGATATCTGACCAATTATCTCATTCGTGTCATCTTGAATATAAACTGCTTGGATTAAAGGACGTCATATTTGTTGAAGACCCATACGTTGGAAGTTTCTGGAAATGCTATTTGCGTCTCCAGACCTTCGTGTTGCTACATACCTGTTTCATCACTCCTTCCTTGCTGGAGCAGAACTTTAATTTTCATTTCTTTTGTTTCTTTGTGTTCCTTTGTTCCCTCTTGTTTTGGTTTTATTACACTTGACCCTTCACATTTCCTCGGGAATCAGAGTTTGACTAAGACAGGAATAGATCGATTTACTCATTTTTACAACAATATGGTGACAGCTGAAATCTCCGTGAGAAACCGACTTTTAAGCAAACTGTAAATTTCTCCTTCTTGAAAAGAAATTTATAGCAGCTAACGATGAGCAAGGTCTTCATCTTGAGAATACATGCTATTAGCAAACTGTCAGAAGTGGTGCGATCTTGGCATGGTACGAAGATCAGTTACGTGCCAGTGCGATCGAAAGTTAGATTTTAAAATGTCAACGTCACTTGTTTATTTATTTCATGAACGGAATAGCGCGAAGTACATTCGTTTGTCATCTCGCTCGCACTCAACTACAGTTTTAATTTACTACTTCTGAAGCACCTTGCCAAATGCATAATCCTTCGGCCTCTCTTCACGCCTCTTTTCAAGGCACTGTTCAAGCCTCTCTTCAAGCCTCTTTTCAAGGCACTGTTCAAGCCTCTCTTCATGCTCTCTTCAGCCTTTTTCAAGGCTCTCTTTAAGCTTCTTTCCAGCCTTATTTCAAGTTTCTGTTTCACCTTTATTCAAGATTCTGCACTAATCTCTGTTAAGCACTGTTCAATTCTATCCCCTTGTTCTAAACACGTCTGGAACCTTGCCTTCGCTTTCACTGCACATGATTGTAGCAGACTTACTTGGTTGTTATAAAACGGGTCTGTATTTGTTTTTCCCTTCTGAAAATGCATCTTTCTTACCCAAACTGGCCCTCCTAAGGTGGTACGTCTGAGCTGGCTTTGAGTCACTGCACACGCCTATTGTTCTACACATCTTCAAATGCAATTTACAGTTTATGAAATACTAACACACTAAATAAATTTGTTTGGGGTTTTTAATGAATTCTTTCTTTCCTTATAGAAATATAACAGATAAAGAGACGAGAGACTGTGACAGCAGTATGTAATAGGTTGTTACGAAGTTTTGGTTGGATCACTTAAATAAAAACTATTCAACTTGTGTTACAATTAACTATCTCTCTCTTTCCCTGTAACGTTTACTGGCAACTATGAGTTGATTGAAGGAACAGCAATGAAATCATTTTGTGTGTATGCGCGTGTATGTGTTTGCTGTGTGTATATGTGGGTTGTGTACTGTTCTTGTGTGTGTATGTGTGTGTATGTGTGTGTGTGTGTATGTGTGTGTGTGTGTGTGTGTGTGTGTGTGTGTGTGTGTGTGTGTGTGTGTGTGTGACTAAACTTGGTCTTATGGTGATTTTATTTTATTAATAAGTCTGATTAGAGCTGCGTGCCTCTTTCGCATTTTTCCCTCCGTCCACACGTGTACTTATGGGAAGTATTCTGTAAGTTTTCTGTTTGTGTGCTTGTACTGTAGCAAGCAAGCCATCTCCGCGCTCGATAACTTACCCTGAAAAAATCAAACCAACGACCGAGAAAAGAAACGAAACTGTCATTTTATGACGTCATCTATAGCACATCCTCACCGCTGGCTCAGTTCGCGTGCTGGTCAAAAAGACGTTTGTAATTATTTGCTCTTTTCATTGATCATATATTCTGTCATTTCGCTTTTTTAAATTTTAACCTCTCATCCCTAAGTATGGCATTACCCACACATTAACTAGGAAGTAGATGTCTTGTGACGTTGGCAGCATTGCAACTCTTATCGTTATCGACTGAGCGCATGATGTTGGACAGGCTTTTTTCTTCTGACCTTATGGTCTTTCAAATGTATTGTTTTCCTACATTCTTTCTTCTCTTTCCCTCCGCCTTTTCTTCTAAGATGGAGAAAGATTTGTCTCTTTTATATATAACATATTATAGGACTAATCTTAGCTAACAATTAAAAAGTATTTATAGATATTAATCAATAATATTTCGTCTAACGCTTGACAACAATGCAGTCGTGTCTTTATCTTTTTATACGGAAGAAAGCTAATGAGTGTGCGTTTTTGGTCCTCTTTTTTTATTTTTAGAAAATTTGAACATTGAGAAGCGGAATTTTCAAAGCACTTGTTATCGTAAAAATCCCTACACTTTACTCGTGCTCACGTGACCTCTCGGAGCCAGCTCGTGCTCACGTGACATCTAAGTGCCAAGTCGTGCTCGTGGTTCACAGGACAGTATTACATTGCTTTGTGTCAAACATAGACTTGGGCATGCGTGCGTAGAGTTCACAGGACAGTATTACATTGCTTTGTGTCAAACATAGACTTGGGCATGCGTGTGTAGAGTTCACAGGACAGTATTACATTGCTTTGTCAAACATAGACTTGGGCATGCGTGTGTAGAGTTCACAGGACAGTATTACATTGCTTTGTCAAACATAGACTTGGGCATGCGTGTGTAGAGTTCACAGGACAGTATTACATTGCTTTGTGTCAAACATAGACTTGGGCATGCGTGCGTAGGGTAGGGGGAGATGGCGACGTTGGAGGATACGTGTCGCGTTCTGTGGTGTACATTTGGTGTTTTCTGTCAAACAGCCGTCACCGCAAACTTCTTTGGCGTGTGAGGTTGTGTTTACATCTAGGGTATGTTCTACGCTCTTTATAATGTTTACAGTTGACACAGTTGATATACACTTACTCTTTACAAATAATATGTAGTCAATACTGCAATCAAGTTAAATATTCTCGGCTCTTTTGCAAAGGTTGGTCAAATTCAGTGTATCTAAGAGTCCATAGACTCAAAATATAAACATGGCAGACTTGAATTTCTTCTCAGACTTGCTAACAGCTGTAGTCTAGCAGAGAACGTCTTCCCATGATCGCTGACTGAGGGCACGTGACTAACAGCCGAATCTGAGTAAAAGGGTAGGTCCTCTACAGGCACAGTCTGGTTGGGATTGCTTGCAGCTTTGAAGTGAAAAGTACGAACAGTCCCACTTTAAGTGGCTTACTCTTTCTGTCGGTGAGTTGAGAGCCAATTGTTGTAACGTAGTCATTCAGTACAATATTCCCAACCACATTGTTATACTGACGTCACTCATCAGAACATACTCATTCATACATAACTCTTGGACTGACTTCATTTTACAAAATTGTAATATAATAATCTACTAATAATTTAACATTATACAACACTTCTAAGACAACAAAGTAAAAAATGCTCATTTAATTATCTATTAATAACGTGACATCACAACTCTTCTAAGACAATAAAGTAAAAAATGTTCATTTTATTATCTATTAATAACGTAACATCACAACTCTTCTAAGACAACAAAGTAAAAAATGCTCATTTAATTATCTATTAATAACGTGACATCACAACTCTTCTAAGACAACAAAGTAAAAAATGTTAATTTAATTATCTATTAATAACGTGAACTCACACAACTCTGCTATGACAACAAAGTAAAAGTGTGTTAATTTAAATATCTATTAACAACGTGGCATCATACAACTCTTCTGCAAAGTTTTAAAAAAAAATGTTAATTTAATAATCGATTAATAACGCGACATCACACAGCTCTGCTAAGACAACAAAGTAAAAGTGTGTTAATTTAAATATCTATTTACAATTTATCATACAACTCTGCTAAGACAACAAAATAAAAGTGTGTTAATTTAGATATCTTTTTTATTAATATAACATCATACAACTCTGCTAAGACAACAAAGAAAAAATTGTTATTTTCATTATCTATTAATAATGTAACAATATACAACTGGCTAAGGTAACAAAGTCAAAAGTGTTAATTTAATTATCTATTAATAATGTAACATCACAGAACTCTGGCTAACAAAACGCATTACTGGTTACTGGGACTTATAAAGTCTCTTATAGAGACTTTGACTTATAAAGTCAAAGTGTTTATTGCCAAATCATAAAACAGAGAATCAGTTATGTTTAAAGGCACCATTTGTACTAAACGAAGAAATTAAAGTAGAATACTAACTAGAAATAGTATTTGCTTGTTATTACTGACCTACTTACTTATTCATTTAACGATTTTGATGTTGTTTGAAGCTTCTACCCGCAACGCCGATGTACACAACAACCATAAAGAGACTAAGAAGCATCTTTTCTTGTATGAGTAGTACTGTTTCTACAATAAGTCGAGGACTATATTTGAGTCGTCTGTTATGTAGATAACATTCTTACCATTACGCATATCTTTTATGCGCATATGTTTTCCGCTATATGCCCAAAGGGAAATAATTCCAAAGTATATCTTACATTTTAAAGTTGAATTGTGTGTTAATAAGATTTGATCCACGCGATGTATCCTAATATTTCTTCAGTATTATGCCTACCTTTATCTCGTTAAGTCGGAGCTTTTCCCATAAACAACTTTCTTTAGTATTATGCCTACCTTTATCTCGTTAAGTCGGAGCTTTTCCCATAAACAACTTTCTTTAGTATTGTGCCTACCTTTATCTCGTTAAGTCGGAGCTTTTCCCATAAACAACTTTCTTCAGTATTATGCCTACCTTTATCTCGTTAAGTCGGAGCTTTTCCCATAAACAACTTTCTTTAGTATTGTGCCTACCTTTATCTCGTTAAGTCGGAGCTTTTCCCATAAACAACTTTCTTCAGTATTATGCCTACCTTTATCTCGTTAAGTCGGAGCTTTTCCCATAAACAACTTTCTTTAGTATTATGCCTACCTTTATCTCGTTAAGTCGGAGCTTTTCCCATAAACAACTTTCTTCAGTATTATGCCTACCTTTATCTCGTTAAGTCGGAGCTTTTCCCATAAACAACTTTCTTCAGTATTATGCCTACCTTTATCTCGTTAAGTCGGAGCTTTTCCCATAAACAACTTTCTTTAGTATTATGCCTACCTTTATCTCGTTAAGTCGGAGCTTTTCCCATAAACAACTTTCTTTAGTATTATGCCTACCTTTATCTCGTTAAGTCGGAGCTTTTCCCATAAACAACTTTCTTCAGTATTATGCCTACCTTTATCTCGTTAAGTCGGAGCTTTTCCCATAAACAACTTTCTTCAGTATTATGCCTACCTTTATCTCGTTAAGTCGGAGCTTTTCCCATAAACAACTTTCTTCAGTATTATGCCTACCTTTATCTCGTTAAGTCGGAGCTTTTCCCATAAACAACTTTCTTTAGTATTATGCCTACCTTTATCTCGTTAAGTCGGAGCTTTTCCCATAAACAACTTTCTTTAGTATTATGCCTACCTTTATCTCGTTAAGTCGGAGCTTTTCCCATAAACAACTTTCTTTAGTATTATGCCTACCTTTATCTCGTTAAGTCGGAGCTTTTCCCATAAACAACTTTCTTTAGTATTATGCCTACCTTTATCTCGTTAAGTCGGAGCTTTTCCCATAAACAACTTTCTTTAGTATTGTGCCTACCTTTATCTCGTTAAGTCGGAGCTCTTCCCATAAACAACTTTCTTTAGTATTATGCCTACCTTTATCTCGTTAAGTCGGAGCTCTTCCCATAACCAACTGTCTTCAGTATTATGCCTACCTTTATCTCGTTAAGTCGGAGCTTTTCCCATAAACAACTTTCTTTAGTATTATGCCTACCTTTATCTCGTTAAGTCGGAGCTTTTCCCATAAACAACTTTCTTTAGTATTATGCCTACCTTTATCTCGTTAAGTCGGAGCTTTTCCCATAAACAACTTTCTTCAGTATTATGCCTACCTTTATCTCGTTAAGTCGGAGCTCTTCCCATAAACAACTTTCTTCAGTATTATGCCTACCTTTATCTCGTTAAGTCGGAGCTTTTCCCATAAACAACTTTCTTCAGTATTATGCCTACCTTTATCTCGTTAAGTCGGAGCTTTTCCCATAAACAACTTTCTTCAGTATTATGCCTACCTTTATCTCGTTAAGTCGGAGCTTTTCCCATAAACAACTTTCTTTAGTATTGTGCCTACCTTTATCTCGTTAAGTCGGAGCTTTTCCCATAAACAACTTTCTTTAGTATTGTGCCTACCTTTATCTCGTTAAGTCGGAGCTTTTCCCATAAACAACTTTCTTCAGTATTATGCCTACCTTTATCTCGTTAAGTCGGAGCTTTTCCCATAAACAACTTTCTTTAGTATTATGCCTACCTTTATCTCGTTAAGTCGGAGCTTTTCCCATAAACAACTTTCTTCAGTATTATGCCTACCTTTATCTCGTTAAGTCGGAGCTTTTCCCATAAACAACTTTCTTCAGTATTATGCCTACCTTTATCTCGTTAAGTCGGAGCTTTTCCCATAAACAACTTTCTTCAGTATTATGCCTACCTTTATCTCGTTAAGTCGGAGCTTTTCCCATAAACAACTTTATAAGTCCGATTAAAACAGTGCGATCAAGTGCAAACAGGTGCAAACAGACGTAAAACAAATGCGATCATCTTAATATCGAAATGTAATCTTTTTAACGATCTTTTTTAAGATCGAAATTACAATTTTTAACGATCATATTTTATTGTTTACTCTAAAGCTGGACGTAATATCGCATGGTACATTCCATTTTATAAGGTCTGAACACAATAACCTAGCGAAGGTCAAGTGTGGGTGAAAATAAAACAAATGTTTACACAGACATGTTTACCATTATTTGCCACTTAAGGAGAAAAGTAAGAGGCTTTTAAACATTCCATTTTGAATCGTTCTCAAATCTGATATTTATTTTTTTTTTCGAAAAGCTGAAACGAACGTATTTGCATAACCAGTTGCTTGGATCTTCGCTGGTCGAACTTGTTTTGACGTGCTTGCGCTTGATTGTTCCGAAGCTTCCTAAGAGTGCGTAACTCTCGCCCACCTTATCCGTCTGGACATACGAAGTTACTTTGGGAATTTCATTCAAAAGTGTAGTCATCGAATTTGCTTGCTAATGCTGCCAAAAGAATACTTGCCAGTTGCATTTGGATAATTGGGCAAGTAGTTTATTTGTAAGCAATATTACTTTTAATCAATATGGTAAAACAAGAAGCAGTCACTAAAACGTATGGGCATAGTGCAAACACTGATAATTAAATGATAGTTTATATGCCAGAAATTTGGTACAAAAGTCTAAACTAAATGGTTTATATGCCAGAAATTTGGTACAAATAAGTCTAAACGTTAAATGGGGTTTATATGCCAGAGATTTGGTACACAGAAGTCTAAACGTTAAGTGGTTTATATGCCAGAAAAGCATTCTAGACCAAGTCGCGGAAAGTCTCAGTGGAGAAGGCGGGGGAGGGGGGAGAATATTCGAGGTCATTGGATGGAAAGAAAGAAAACCCCTTTGTTACATATTGTTACATATTGTTACAGCTAGACTAAGTTCAAGAAGATCCGCAGTTGCCACACACAAACACACAACGCGCGCACACACACACACACACAAACCCACACATGCACACACACCACAGACACACACCACATAAACCACACGCACCACCCGTATCACACACACACACCTACACACACAACACAAACATACACGCATATACACACAACACACTATATACACACAGCACACACCACACACACACACACACACACACACACACACACACACACACACACACATACCTGATGAGGGTTAGAGTGACTCTCGACATACGTGTACCTATACGAGAAGTTAAACAAGCATTACTGACGTATATATTCCTCCTCTCTTGCTTCCCTTCTTGAAAAGTGTTGTCTCCCTTTTTTTCCCTTCATCTAAGGTTAGTTGGTATTTTACGTAACATGTGCATAAATAAACAAACTTTGTTCGCCCTACTGCTATTAGTCGTTGCATGCTCAATATAACTTTATAATCTCAGTTTTGTTTCAAGATGAAAATTGCGTTTATCACGTTCACACTTGTCAGTGTGTGCAGTCACGTTTTTTATCACATAGGTTTCATATATACATGCCCGTTTGTCATCTTCACACGTATTCTTTACAGTTTTATTTATAATCTTGTAACTCTATGTTTTCATTCTTTTTTATAATCTTATAACTTTATATTTACGGTCTTCTTTACAATTTTATAACTTTATTTTTACAGTTTTGTTTGTAATCTTAAATAACTTTATGTTCACAGTCTTGTTTGTAATCTTAAATAACTTTATGTTCACAGTTTTGTTTGTAATCTTAAATAACTTTATGTTCACAGTCTTGTTTGTAAACCTATAAGCTTATGCTTACAGTCTTGTTTATAATCCTCTAAATTTATGTTTATTTATCATAATTTATAATGCTTTTATCATCTTTTTGATTTGTTACCGTTGTCTTGTGTGTTTAATTGATGTTTATGATCTTAACACCTTTAGTCTTGAAGTTTAATTCTTTCTTTTCACCTTTTAAACTTATTGTTTACAATCGTGTTTATTGCATTTAGGCTTGACATTTACAGTTGCATTATCGCATTTAGGCTTGATATTTACAGATGTATTATCGCATTTAGCCTTGACATATACAGTTGTGTTTCGCATTTAGGCTTCATATTTACAGTAGTATTTTCGCATTTAGGCTTGATATTTACAGTTGTATAATCACAATTAGGCTTGATATTTACAGTTGTATTATCGCATTTAGGCTTGACATATACAGTTGTGTTATCGCATTTAGGCTTGTTATTTACAGTAGTATTATCATTAGGTTTGACCTTTACAGTTGTATAATCGCATTTAGGCTTGATATTTACCATTGTATTATCGCATTTAGGCTTGATATTTACAGTTGTATTATCGCATTTAGGCTTGATATTTACAGTTGTATTATCGCATTTAGGCTTGATATTTACAGTTGTATTATCGCATTTAGGCTTGATATTTACAGTTGTAAAAAAAAGTAATGCAGAGACAACCCTACTAAAATATATAATTAATTTATGAACTTAATTCATACAGAAACAAATAATAACAAGCATTACCGACTCGGACAAAAATTAAATGAACGGTAGAGACATAAGCAAACAAGCTATTCAGACATGCATACCAATAGAACGGTAGAGACATAAGCAAACAAGCTATTCAGACACGCATACCTTAGAACGGCATATTCAGATTATTTCACGCGCACTACTTCTTAGGAAATGCCTGTCTTAAAAAAAAATTCCCTTCGAAGCTTTCTCAAAGAGTGATAGACAGAAATCTAAAAGACAATTTAAAAAGTCCAAGTTGACGCACGCAAATCAAAGGGTTGAGACATTAATAAATATGGGTTCTGATGGGTATGTTGCACGTGTCAAGCCTTGCCGTTGTTTTAATTTCTTGACGGATTGCTGTCTGGTGATTTAGGACAATCGCTACAGCTTTAATGCAGCCATCCTCTGTGCTTTACATGAACCATTTCTTTCAAAAATAGACCCTCATTTATTTTAGAGGTGGGAGGGGGGGAGTTTTTGCTTTGAGGAGTATTATTGTGCATATGCAATGATATAGCATATAGCAGTTCTGAATCCTTCTGTTTGCTATCTTCCTTTATGTCTGTTGCAGTCAGTGACCCTTGAACTAGTCTTTAGTTCCCCAATGTTCACCACACCAAACGTAATGAAACAAGTGACGACATCACACATCCAAAGTAGATAAACCAAGAAAAACATTTCGAAAACCATTACAAACAAGTGACGACACCACACATCCAAAGTAGATAAACCTAAAGAAACATTTCAAAAACCATTACAAATAGGTTCGGGGATTAATTAAATAATATAAAACAAAGGTAGGGGGCGGGTGAGATATAGACTATCTAACCATTGTTTATTTCTTGTGGTCGGTCTAACTATTTATTTCCGCATTTTTGTCGTCATAAAAACGTGCTTGTACCTTTAGTACTTTTGAAGGATCTGCCCTGGACAAAGTCGTTACCTTCCAGGGAATTACAAGCGAGTGGATTCACTTCTTTGGAAAGATATAATTATGCATTCATGTATTTCTGTATCGTTGTCTGTGCAGATTGTAATGTGACGTGTTGAGGCAATGTTGTTATGTGAGAAAGAGACTGTGACGTTGTCTATGCAGACTGTAATATGACGTGTTGTAGTTATGTGAGAGACTGTAATGTTGTCTATGCAGATTGTAATATGACTTGTTGTAGTTATGTGGAGAGACTGTAATGTTGTCTATGCAGATTGTAATATGACTTGTTGTAGAGAAAGAGATTGTATCGAAGTGGTTAGTGTCGGAATTTTGTGTGAATAGCGTGGTGAGCAAACGGTACAGGGTATGAGTAAACACTAAGGCTAGTGTCTGAGGTGAATGAGTGCGAAACTTGATAAGTGTTATTGCAGTTTTAGTATTTGCGGTGATGAGTGCAGTGTTTTGGCAGTGTTAGTGCTTGCGTTGAATGAGTGCGAAACTCGATTAGTGTCATGGCAGTGTTAGTGTTTCGAGTGAGTGCTTTAATTGTTACGGTTAGTGCTTCGAGCGAATGTTTTGTTATGGTTAGTGTTTCGAGGGAATGCATCGCATATCTATGGTCAGCACTCGAAGTGAATACGGCGTTATGATTAATGAGACGAGCGAGTGTTGCGCTGCTGTTTGTGCGCGAGCAAGTGCAGGTCTGAAATGTTAATACAGTCGACTGCAGTACTAAATATTAAAGCTGCGAGCAAGTGCAGGTCTGAAATGTTATTACAGTCGACTGCAGTACTAAATATTAAAGCTGCGAGCAAGTGCAGGTCTAAAATGTTATTACAGTCGACTGCAGTACTAAATATTAAAGCTGCGAGCAAGTGCAGGTCTAAAATGTTAATACAGTCGACTGGAGTACTAAATATTAAAGCTGCGAGCAAGTGCAGGTCTAAAATGTTAATACAGTCGACTGCAGTACTAAATATTAAAGCTGCGAGCAAGTGCAGGTCTAAAATGTTATTACAGTCGACTGCAGTACTAAATATTAAAGCTGCGAGCAAGTGCAGGTCTAAAATGTTATTACAGTCGACTGCAGTACTAAATATTAAAGCTGCGAGCAAGTGCAGGTCTAAAATGTTAATACAGTCGACTGGAGTACTAAATATTAAAGCTGCGAGCAAGTGCAGGTCTAAAATGTTAATACAGTCGACTGCAGTACTAAATATTAAAGCTGCGAGCAAGTGCAGGTCTAAAATGTTATTACAGTCGACTGCAGTACTAAATATTAAAGCTGCGAGCAAGTGTGGGGTGTTGCTACATAGCGCAGACAGATGAAAGGTCAAACACAATTAATGTATTTAGTCTTCTTGTTTTAATTAAAGGGATATGAATGTTGAGCGTTTCTTTTTCTTTTAAATGAGTTTTCTGTTTTCTTTTCTGTTTCATGTCAAAAATATTTTCGTTTATTTTATTTTTTAATTTACTTTGATTCCTAATAATTGTAGCCACGGTCGCTGAAAAATGCATCGTGACACCTTATACAATTGTTTTGTTTCTTTTTTTAATATTATCGTTCTTGAAATTAAAGCCGTTTTCTCCACCCGTATTTGTATTCTTTCCTTTGGTATCTTTATCTTCGTTATAAGGAACAGATTTAGAAGGTCTACAATAGAAATTCTCGTCACCTTGGTAACAAACAAAAAGAAACACTTTTCAATGAAATTTGCCCGGCGTCATTAGTTGCCAAAGCAGCTGTGTTTAAGTGCATCGTTTTTATTTCCACAAAATTTTCAACAAAAGCTCTTGGCCAGACAAGTGCTTTTACTTAAGTAAACCTTTCTTTTTACGTACCACGACCCTAATTAATGGATATTTTTTCCAGTGATAGAGGCGTTGATATAGTTTCAGTAAATCCTAATTTAACTCTTCATAACAAAAGACAAATTTGCGTCCTGTCGTGCAATAGAGCGCATTTAGGTAATTTACGTTTGTTTCTAGTAATTAGATCTTGTGTTTATAAGTGAATTTCATTAATTATTTTCGATAATTAGATTGTGCTTTCGATGATCGGTATGATGTCGGTAGTTAAAATATGTTTTCGGTAATTAGAGTATGTTTTCGGTAATTAGAGTTCGCTTTCGTAATTAGAGTTCGCTTTCGGTAATTAGAGTTCGTTTTCGGTAATTAGAGTATGTTTTCGGTAATTAGAGTATGTTTTCGGTAATTAGAGTTCGCTTTCGTAATTAGAGTTCGCTTTCGGTAATTAGAGTTCGCTTTCGTAATTAGAGTTCGCTTTCGTAATTAGAGTTCGCTTTCGTAATTAGAGTTCGTTTTCGGTAATTAGAGTATGTTTTCTGTAATTAGAGTTCGTTTTCGGCAATTCGGTGTTCTGAAGGTCAAATAATTCCACTATTGGTGTCTCACGGACAAAAAAATATGTCTTGGGGTTTTCATGAACAGAAAAGCACCCTTTGCTCGGAATTATTATGTACAAATAAGCAGCTATAGTCTTAGAGTGAGTAAAATACACAGAATGGTTGCCTCTAAACCAAAATATTCCACGGTCTTGAAAGTCCCCATGGTCAAAGAATGTTAACAGAATGTCATTAGTCTGAAAGATTTCATGACCCAGAAACGCCCGCAATTAAATTCTTTTATGACAAAACAAACAAAAATGTAATTCCTCATTTTCAAAGAACGACCATAGTCTCAGCTTCTTATTTGATAAAGTACATCCACAGTTTTAAATTATTATTTGACAAAGATCGCCGAAAGTTCTAAATTCTTATTTGATAAAGGTCATCTTAAGTTCTAAATTCTTATTTGATAAAGATCGCCTAAAGTTCTAAATTCTTATTTGACAATGGTCATCTAAAGTTCTGAATTCTTATTGGACAAAGGTCGCCTAAAGTTCTAAATTCTTACTGGACAAAGGTCGCCTAAAGTTCTGAATTCTTATTGGACAAAGATCGTCTAAAGTTCTGAATTCTTATTGGATACAGGTCGCCTAAAGTTCTAAATTCTTATTTGACAAATATCGCCTAAAGTTCTAAATTCATTGAACAAAAATCGCCTGAAGTTCTAAGTTCTTACTGTACAAAGATTATGTAAAGTTCTAAATATTTCACTAATATAGAACGCCCTGCAATTTTGAATTCTTTTTTGACAATGATCGCCCACAAATTTAAATTCTTCAATTACTTAGAATGTCCACAACCTGTCTGCAGAGATTAAAACTGCCAAACAATTTGGGTTCCGTCAAGAAGAAAGCACCTGTTAAATTAGTGCTTTAACCACAAAATTAATATCCGTAATCTGTTTGATTTCACACTTTAAAACCAAAGTGTCTTACCTCTTTGCCTGTTTATGTCGTTTGTCGAGTATAGTTTTTTTTTCATTGCTACATAGTGAATCAAAATACATCTGCGCAACATGTTTCCCTGTTCTTCGTTCTTCTTTCTTCACTTTTTCATTTCTTTTTAAAATTAGTTCATTGCATTTCCTTATATCTTTATTGTTTATTCTAATTTTATGCCTATAATTAGCTGCACACGAAAGTTGTAAGAGCCGTTCTAGTTATTGGTGTCCATGCACGAATTACTCCTTATGAATCTCCCTCCATTTGGTTGCGTTTTCGTCAGTGTGTGTGTGTGTGTCTGTGTCTGTGTGTGTGTCTGTGTGTGTGTCTGTGTGTGTGTCTGTGTCTGTGTGTGTGTGCATGAGCATGAATATCCGTTTAACTGTCGTCCGTTTTGGTTTTGTTTTGTTTTGTTTTGTTTTGTATTTTGTTGGAAAAGCGCGAGGGGTTGGGGATTTCGGTCGGTGTCAGTGTGCAGAAGTACAACCTGTCTTTAGTAATTAAACATTTTTCCCTGTCATCATAAACAATTAATTTCACATTGTGTTTTCTAATCAATTAAACGCTTGTTCAGACTCTAAATCTTGAAATGAACAGGCGCGTTAATTTCCATCGTTCTGGCTGTAAGTTTAAAGACTCGGCTTTCGTAACAACGCACGTATGTGACTGACATCAAATTAACTGAATGAAAAAAAAAACGGAAGATTCTCCCAGAATACGAGATTACCGGAAGTTAGAGAAAGTAGGCTAGACTCAGCCGATTCGATTTTCATTTTCATTTAAAGTCGATTCCGGTGTATGCCTACATCGGTCGTGAGGGTGGGCTTTGAGGAATGCAAAGTATGCCACGAAAACGTGTTTGGTTCTTTTTTTCCTTACCTTTCATTTTTAACGTTTCGTCAATTTAGCGGAAGCATTCAGTGGGCCGGATAACCGCTTCATTATCATAGGTAGTGTGATGTCGAAAGAGGACCAGAAAACAGGGGTTGCTTCTGTTTTTCATTTATTTAAAACCTTAAGCTGAGTTCTCTACCGATCTTTTAAAATCTTACATTACATTGTGAACTCCACACTTTGCTTAGACAAAAACTTATGACAACTTTAATTGTAGTATTGCTACATTAAATTCTAATCATTCTCAAATATACTAAACTTTTTAGTCATTGTCAAATATACTAAACTTTTAGTCATTGTCAAATATACTAAACTTTTAGTCATTGTCAAATATACTAAACTTTTAGTCATTGTCAAATATACTAAACTTTTAGTCATTGTCAAATATACTAAACTTTTAGTCATTGTCAAATATACTAAACTTTTAGTCATTGTCAAATATACTAAACTTTTAGTCATTGTCAAATATACTAAACTTTTAGTCATTGTCAAATGATTTAAACTCTATCCTATCCTATTCATCCCTTAGTCTTGTCGACCGTTGGGGCACCACTGATGACCTGACAGCCAGTTTCCTCCATTCCTTTCTGTTCTCTTCTAATCTTGCCGTATTGCTCAGTGTCAGTCCTGTCCACTCTGAGATGTTATCATCCCATCTTTTCCTCTGTCTTTCTCTCCTTCGCTCTCCTTGCATGAATGTCTTGGCAAGCCCTGTTGGTTGTGTGACATGCCCATAGCACTCATTTTGCATTTTTTCACAATGGCCAATAGCTCTTCATAGGGCCCAGTATCTTGCCTAATTATGTTTCCCATTTCTTCATTCATGACATGATCTCTATACGAAATGCCAATCAACCTTCAAAAGCATCTCATTTCAGTAGCTTGTATCCTCCTTTCAAGATCCACTGTGAGGGTCCATGACTCACAAGCATATAAAAAAATACAGATACAATCAAGGAGCGCATCAGTCTGATCTTTGAGCTGCCTGAGATGTTTCTCTCTTTCCAAACTGTCTTCAGCCTTACCATTGCTGTTATTGTCATCGCAATCCTGGACAATATTTCAAGTTTTGATCCCTCGTCTGTCACGATGGCTACTAAGTACATGAATTTATTATCTATTTCCAATTTCTGATCACCAATCATGATGTCATTGCCAATGCCACTGGTGTTGTTGGTCATCAATTTGGTCTTCTCTGCACTGATTTCCATACCAAAAGCAGTAGCTGTTCTGTCCAGTTTTTTCCACCAGCTGAGCTAGCTTCCCCTCATTTCCTGTCATCGGCAAAGCGTAAGTTTGTTTTCTGCCTCCAATACTGACAGTTCATAGTCTTCAGAGCATCTCACATGATTCTTTCAAGGAAGATGTTGAAAAGAATAGGCGAAAGTAAGCAAACTTGTTTGACTCCCACTGTTTTCCTGAATCAATCTCCTATTTGGCCGTTGACGCAGACTGTGCTGGTGGCCTTGCTGTAAAGGCTTTCTATGACTTTGATCAGACTGGCATTAATATTGTACAGCTTCATGGTGGACCAAAGTCTGCATGCCACACCCTGCTGAACGCCTTCTTAAAATCTACAAAGACATGATAAAGATCTTGATGGTGCTGAAAGTAAATCTTCATTAATAACGAATGATATAAATTCAGACATAAAGTAAATCTTCATTACTAACGAATGATATAAATTCAGACACAAAGTAAATCTTCATTAATAACGAATGATATAAATTCAGACACAAAATATGAAAAACTGAATAAAATGTCAAACTACCTTGTGCTTATGGAATGTTACGTATCAGGATGAAGGAATCTTTTTAAAAAATTATATTAAATTCTAACAAAAGTATAAGAATGTCATTGATTTTAGAATAGTGTAAACATCTTGGGTAAGTAAAATTCACTGCACACAATACATATGACACTTAAAAATTGTATGGTTCCATCGAGGTCAACCCGTGTTCTAAGGTCACGTGTAGGTTGTACATAAGAAAGATGCCGAGCGTTGCTGTTTTTGTGCTTTGATTATTAGATTGTGCAAAATCTGCCATAAAAACATCATTTCATGCCGTACATATAGTTAATATTAGTTGTGCTTATAAATAAAAAAAAAGGAATTACATAATTGGATCCTAATTAACGACAGATTGAACAAAGGATGCTGTGGTCGATCAATTAGAAAACCTGCTTTTTGCTGACATTTCCAGTCTACACACGCTGGGAATGTAAAATTCATGAATGAAGAGTCATTAAGGAAATACAAGCAGTCGAGAGTTATCTCCCCGTTTACCGACATAACGTTCATTCCGATGTATACTGCAATGTAATGATTATATCGATGACAACTCGACAGGGCGCTTATTCGTTGAAAAGCTCAAAAACTTTCTAGTATTACAGACTAGTACTTGCTGCACAGATTTTCACAAAACTTCTCAAAACACATATAAAAGAAGAAAGGGGTCGTGTGGTGGTGGTGGTGGTGGTGTGATGATGATGATGATGATAACGACAGTGAGTGAGTGAGTGAGTGAGTGAGTGAGTGAGTGAGTGAGTGAGTGAGTGAGTGAGTGAGTGAGTGAGTGAGTGAGTGAGTGAGTCGCAACATGAATCAAACTGATTGAAATATGACCAATATCAACCATCAATGATTTTACCCAGAGCAAAATGCATTCAGGTGACAAAACATATGTGTTAAAAGTATCCTTGAAACTACCATGGTCTCTGTGTCTCGCTTCATAAAACTGCACATCCGGGTACATAGATGGCAATCATCAAATAAACCGTTGACTGTATGAATAATATTTTTTTCAGCGGTCCAAAGTTTCTGATTGACAAATTTCAATAATGTATTCCCGTTGCGACATGTTTTGTATATTTACTTCTCTTTGATCATTTGTGTTCTCGTTTACGTTACTTACGTTACTTTTCAAATAATGCGTAATGCCAGTCGTATTATTCTCTGAGTAATCGCCTTGAACTTGTTCAGCTCGATGGCGTCTGCTTCACAGAACAATATAAATTCAACAGTATATATTCGCTAAATGTTCGACTTTTTAAAAATGTATACAAATATCGTTCGATTCGCATGTTTATGATAATAGTATGTAGGTTAGTGTAACGTTACACCAAATTTACACTTGCACAATCAGCGAACGAGACTGACATTGTTCTGTGATTTCAATTAAGACTCCTTACGATCAGTCGTACAATCAAGACTCCTTACGATCAGTCGTACAATCAAGACTCCTTACGATCAGTCGTACAATCAAGACTCCTTACGACCAGTCGTACAATCAAGACTCCTTACGACCAGTCGTACAATCAAGACTCCTTACGATCAGTCGTACAATCAAGACTCCTTACGATCAGTCGTACAATCAAGACTCCTTACGACCAGTCGTACAATCAAGACTCCTTACGATCAGTCGTACAATCAAGACTCCTTACGACCAGTCGTACAATCAAGACTCCTTACGACCAGTCGTACAATCAAGACTCCTTACGATCAGTCGGACAATCAAGACTCCTTACGATCAGTCGTACAATCAAGACTCCTTACGATCAGTCGTACAATCAAGACTCCTTACGATCAGTCGTACAATCAAGACTCCTTACGATCAGTCGTACAATCAATACTCTTTATGATCAGTCGTACAATCAAGACTCCTTGCGATCAGTCGTACAATCAAGACTCCTTACGATCAGTCGTACAATCAATACTTCTTACGTCAATAAGACTCATTACGATCAGTTAAATAAACAAGGCTCATTATGATCAGTCTTCAAACAGACTCACTACGATTAAACGTACAAACAAGATTCATTACGATCAATCGTACAAACTAGACTCATAATGATCAGTCTTCAAACAAGACTCATTACGATTAAAACAAAATTCACTGCGAGTACATTTCAAACAAGACTCATTACGATTAATCTTAAAACAAGACTCATTATGATTAATCTTCAAAAGATCAGTCGTACAAATCCATTACACATTCTGCCTAACGCAGCACATGCGGCCATCTCACTCAAGCCAGTCGATCAGATATTATGATTCAAAAATCCCTCTTTCCCGACATAATGCATGCTCTCCTGATAAATGTTGGGGAACCGAGAGGTCTAGGTATTGGACTGCTTTGCGGGAATTCTGTCGAGTATTCGAGTCACTCCCGCAGCTCGGGGTTAAAGACTTCAACGGCTAAAATGGGAAACGTTTGCAGATGTTTGGAAATGAAACGAAACATGCAGAACGTCACGTGTCGTGCAACACCAACGTTTACCGGAACGGTACCATTTCGCCGTGCGTTTTCATTTTACAATAGCCACCCTAAATTAACTTCTTCTTCATAATAGTTATAATAATTATAAATTATAGTTAAATATATCTACTGCAGTAAAACTGTATATTAACATCTCCTATGTCTGTAAAGGGCTCACAATTGCAGGCACCTTTTAAATGGCTGACGAGAAAAGTTGTTGCCGGGAAGCCACCTTGTCCGGAATAAATCATTATGCTTGCACATTCAAATCCAGATTATTGGTAAAAGAGTGACAGAATGTCCGTGAACAACAAGACTGTTCAAGTCGAGATTATTCGTGACAGAATGTCCGTCTACAACAAGACTGTTCAAGTCCAGATTATTCGTGACAGAATGTCCGTCTACAACAAGACTGTTCAAGTCCAGATTATTCGTGACAGAATGTCTGTCTACAACAAGACTGTTCAAGTTCAGATTATTCGTGACAGAATATCCGTCTACAACAAGACTGTTCAAGTCCAGATTATTCGTGACAGAATGTCCGTCTACAACAAGACTGTTCAAGTCCAGATTATTCGTGACAGAATGTCCGTCTACAACAAGACTGTTCAAGTAATAAGTAAACTTAGAAAGGTGCACTATAGTGGGTAATAATAGGTGAATTAAAAATAGTTTTAGCAGTAATACAATAATAATTGTATCAAATTTGAAGTTGATTGTAATAATGGCGTTAAACGTTCTAGAATAGCAAATGGTTCTGCATTTTATCTATTTATTGACGAAGATAGATAGATAGATAGATAGATAGATAGATAGATAGATAGATAGATAGATAGATAGATAGATAGATAGATAGATAGATTATTTCCGTACAATCGACACAAATTCCCCAGAGTGAATCTGTAAACTATAAATAAAACATCTGTTGAAATCAACTAAAGTCTTGTCTCATGATCGTCATAACATGAAAAACATAAAATAAAAATATGTATTTTTGCAAGAGGACAAAATCAACTAAAGTCTTGTCTCATGATTGTCATAACATGATAAACATAAAATAAAAATATGTATTTTTGCAAGAGGACAAAATCACGCGCTCTCCTAGCGATAAAAAAAAAAATGCCTGAGTGACACTAGGAAATATGCGTGACGCCTGCATTCCTGAAGATTAGCCTTCGTAAGCCTTTCCTGAAGGCTGAAAATTGCTGACGACCAAAGATCCAGTCTATAGACACAAAGAAACATCCTTGTTACTTTATTTGTATTGAGTTTTCTTTCTCTCTTTAGTTTTACATTATTATTCCGAGCGATTCTAGCGTAGCGAAGTTTGCTGTTACTGGAGAATAAAGCGCCATCCATATTGTGGACGCAAATTACGTCTGATCGCGTCATAATTAGTTCCGGTAACGATGACGTGTTTGATGTGACATGCTTGTGTATCTTTGACTGTGTGAAATGTGGGATCAGGCAATGGCTAAACTAAACAGTCCATTATCATCTGCTGGTCGTCGATTCTGCCATTAATGACATTTTGTGTCGTGAATAATGAAACTATTAAATCAGATGTGTTTATTAATGAAGCTATTAAATCAGATGTGTTTATTAATGAAGCTATTAAAACAGATGTGTTTATTGTATATTGACGTTTTCGTGTCGTGAATAATGAAACTATTAAACAGATGGGTTCATTGTTTAATGACGTTGTAAGGTAGTGGATGATGAAATTGTTAAAAGAAATGTATTTATTGTTTATGGTTAATGACGTTGTAGGGTCATGGATGATGACACTTTTAAAAGAAATGTATTTATTGTTTATGGTTAATGACGTTGTAGGGTCATGGATGATGACACTTTTAAAAGAAATGTATTTATTGTTTGTCGTTAATGACGTTGTTGGGTCATGGATGATGAAACTGTAAAACGAAATGTGTTTATTTTTTATTGTTAATGACGTTGTAGGATCATGACTGATGAAAATATTAAAACTGATGTGCTTACTATTTCTCCCTTTTTTCAACATTTTATTAAAATTATTATTTTAAACAACATTCAAGAAGTTAGTACTTGCCTGAAACTAGCGTAGTATTGTCCTTAGTTCAGCCAAAGTAAAATGTATGTATATATATGCCTGTTTGTGTGCATGTGTTTATTCCGATTGTATTACGAATTTATACGTCAGTACGTACATAAGTATGCTTATAATTTATGAACAGGAACATGTATGATAGAGTCTAAGACAATTTATACATCTCTATTTTTAGATATAAATGCGGACTACCTGTGTATTTGTTTTTTATGTCTATGTATTTATTTACATTTCTACCTGTGTACGTTAAAGTAAAAAAGGAAATCTCCCTACTAGTTTACTTGTCTATTCATCTGCCTACTGATGTATTATTGTCTCCATCTCTCTCCCTACTGATGTACTAGTCTATTCATATGCCTACTGATGTATTATTGACGCCATCTCCTTACTTATATGTTTAGGCTCTCCCTAGTGATGTGTTGGCCTATTTATCTACATATGGTGTATTAATGTCTCTATCTTCTTACTTATATGTTTAGGCTCTCCCTAGTGATGTATTGGCCTATTTATCTACATACTGGTGTATTAATGTCTCCATCTTCCTATTGATGTATTGGGCACTCACTCTATTCATCTGAGTTGTTACTATTAGGGTTTCTCGGGGGGGGGGGGTCTTTTGAATGTTGGTGTGTGCTGTGTTTAATTTGTTTGTCTGTCTGGCTATTTGGTTTCTGTTTTACTGTTTTATTGGCTATATGTGTACATGTCCTTCTGTTTGGGGGGGGGGGGGTTAATCTCTATAATCTCTATTTCTGTTTCACAGTTTCATTGGTTATGTGAGTACATGTCTTTCTGATTGTGAGTCTTTTTAATTGCTATTTCTGTTTCACCATTTTATTGGCAATATGCTTAACATGTCTTTCTTTCTTTCTTTCTTTTTGAGATGTCTTTTTAATTTGTCTTTCTGTTTTACATTTTTATTTCATTATTTTGTGTTATTTATATTTCTTTGTGTGTATATATATATATGTCTGTTTAATATTGTACATAAACCTGTCTTGGCTATGTGTAAATCTTTTCGTTTAGTGGCTATGTGTAAATCTTTTCGTTTAGTGGCTATGTGTAAATCTTTTCGTTTAGTGGCTATGTGTAAATCTTTTCGTTTAGTGGCTATGTGTAAATCTTTTCGTTTAGTGGCTATGTGTAAATCTTTTCGTTTAGTGGCTATGTGTAAATCTTTTCGTTTAGTGGCTATGTGTAAATCTTTTCGTTTAGTGGCTATGTGTAAATCTTTTCGTTTAGTGGCTATGTGTAAATCTTTTCGTTTAGTGGCTATGTGTAAATCTTTTCGTTTAGTGGCTATGTGTAAATCTTTTCGCTTAGTGGCTATGTGTAAATCTTTTCGTTTAGTGGCTATGTGTAAATCTTTTCGTTTAGTGGCTATGTGTAAATCTTTTCGTTTAGTGGCTATGTGTAAATCTTTTCGCTTAGTGGCTATGTATAATTCTATTTATTTTAATAGCTTCTGTTTGCGTGCATTGCTCTTTTAAGTTTGTCTGCAATTCAGTTTGCAAGAAGTGACTTGGTCTTTCTTAAATTCTGTCAATTTTATTTTTTAATAATGGACCATTTTGTTAGTCTATTTATATTTTGTTCGTGCATAAGTCCATCTATCCATTTACAGCGATATGTTAGTAAGTCTGCCTATCTGTTTAGGTGTCAGTCACTTGTGCGAGCTGTGTGTTGTGAAATAACTAGCGCATGAATGCACGCACACAAACAGAGGCCTGTTGAGATGGGGTGTCTTAATAAATGGAGGCATGACTGGAACAGTATCTTTGTAAAATCACTATTGTTCATACATTGTACTAAGTCCTCACAAGTCAAGTCACTCTGCTCTTTCAAGCCAGGAAGTGTATCTTTGTAAAATCACTATTGTTCATACACTATACTAAGTCCTCACAAGTCACTTTGCTCTTTCAAGCTAGGAAGTGCATCTTTGTAAAATCACTATTGTTCATACATTGTACTAAGTCCTCACAAGTCAAGTCACTCTGCTCTTTCAAGCCAGGAAGTGTATCTTTGTAAAATCACTATTGTTCATACACTATACTAAGTCCTCACAAGTCACTCTGCTCTTTCAAGCTAGGAAGTGTATCTTTGTGAAATCATTATTATTAAAACCTGTACTATCACGAAGTCGTCACAAGTCACAATCACCGCTGCTCTTTCAAGCCGGAACCTCCCGCACAAACACCACGCAAGACGCGCGGGCACACGTGTAGGCACACGCGCAGTCGTGCCCCCCCCCCCTCCACTACATTTCGGCACCCACGCGGCACGAGAGAATCCGAGTCGAAAGCTTTATTGTGAAAACTATCAGCTGGAACTTTGAAGCGGAGAATGAAAAGCGTCTCCGATGTAATTCTTTGACTACAAACAGGTTACTGCTCTGTGTGTGAAGGCCATTCTGTCGCACACCCACAAAGTGTGGTCTTGTTATAATTCTGTCGCACACCCACAAAGTGTGGTCTAGTAGTTATAATTTAATTATTGTTCGATTGTAATTTAATGTAAGTGAAAATCTGAAAAGAAAAAAGACCGAAGCATTTATACTGACGAAGGGTGCAAACTTTTTGTTTTAGAGCAAGCGCGGAATTATTTCAGAGATTCTGAGAAAGGAAACTGAATGAAATGTACAGAGAACGCTTTAAAGTTCTTGTATTTTCACACTGTTTAAAGCAGCGTATGAACCCAGAAGTTGCTTTGCATAACTTGCAAAGTCATAAAACGTCATTGAGTCTTTCCTTAATCGGGTGTTAACATATTTTTGCACATCCTTATCACTTCCGCCGGAAATGGAATGTGTGATCGCTTACTTAGTTTGAAACTGGCCAAGGGACACTTCTTAATAGATTTTAATTTGAACCGAGATGTTTCAGTGCCCTGATTAGGACTTGAAAGATTAATGGAAAAATTCCAAGTATGAGTTAAAAGTTGCAGTCACCATTGGAGTGCTCCTACAATTCATCATTCACAGATCTAGGTAAGCCCTTAGTACAAAACTTCTTGCCTGTCAGTCATACTTTGCTATTACTCCAAATCTTGCTCCACTCGCTAGTACAAAACTTCTTGCCTGTCAGTCATACTTTTGTCTGTTATTATTCCAAATCTTGCTCCACTCGCTAGTACAAAACTTCTTGCCTGTCAGTCATACTTTGCTATTACTCCAAATCTTGCTCCACTCGCTAGTACAAAACTTCTTGCCTGTCAGTCATACTTTGCTATTACTCCAAATCTTGCTCCACTCGCTAGTACAAAACTTCTTGCCTGTCAGTCATACTTTGCTATTACTCCAAATCTTGCTCCACTCGCTAGTACAAAACTTCTTGCCTGTCAGTCATACTTTGCTATTACTCCAAATCTTGCTCCACTCGCTAGTACAAAACTTCTTGCCTGTCATTTATACTTTTGTCTGCTATTATTCCAAATCTTGCTCCCCTCGCTAGTACAAAATTTTTGCCTGTCAGTCATACTTTTGTCTGCTATTACTCCAAATATTGGTCCACTCGCTTGTAACTGTGCTGTGAAGTTGTTGTTTACAATTATTTGTTTGTTTATTTGTTCGTCAGTTTGTTTTCAAATTAGCGTTAATAATTAATGTGTGCATTTTCATTTTTTGTTCAGTCGAATCAACAAATCTACGGTTTTAATGGCTTGTATAGAATAGTACTAATGTTGAGTGGAGATGTGGACTAGAATAATATACGGTTAATTAATTAGGGTAAAGTATGGTTAATTAATTATGGTAAAGTACGGTTAATTAATTAGGATAAAATACACTTAATTAGGTAATTAATTAATTATAATAAAGTACGGTTAATTAATTAGGGTAAAGTATGGTTAATTAATTAGAATAAAGTACAGTTAATTAATTAGGGTTAAGTACGATTAATTAATTAGGATTATTTTATTTGTGAGGATTCATGTTATGATCGTAATCATTTTAGCAACATTTTACTCTTTAAAAGAAAAATAATAATTAATTACTAAAAGTGCTTTCTTTTTTCTTTTTTTTTTTTTTTTTGGATGGGAATGTGTTACTATGTGTGAGAACTTTTGATTATTATCATAGACTTTGCTGTGAGAAGTTATATGTGTCCAGTCATTGTTGTGAGAATTTACAAATTTCCATTCATTGCTTTGAATGAGAGATACATAATTAGTGTCCATAATGATTACCGCCAAATACAAAAAGTCCATTAAGTTAACACAAACAAAATTGCTTGATTAGTGACCCTAATTATCAAGCTAATCACAGAAGACTTCGTACTGTAACCCAGTCACAATCGCATTATTTCCAATAACCGGAAATGTTGGCAAGAGAATGTAAATATGTAATATGGGCATTGTGTTTGATTTTCATTTAATGGAAGGATTTCGCTCTCTTAGTCGCATACGTGTGCACGATCGATCGCTTTATCGATACCTACACCTACCTGTTTTTTACACCTACATCTACGAGTAAACAATGTCTACACCTACATCTACGAGTAAACACTGTCTACACCTACATCTACGAGTAAACACTGTCTACACCTACATCTACGAGTAAACACTGTCTACACCTACATCTACGAGTAAACACTGTCTACACCTACATCTACGAGTAAACACTGTCTACACCTACATCTACGAGTAATCACTGTCTACACCTACATCTACGAGTAAACACCGTCTACACCTACATCTACGAGTAAACACCGTCTACACCTATGAACCTAGTGTCTACAATACCTTTATCTTTACAACGTCTACACTTACATGTCTGCTTGTCAACAACGACTTACCTAGAGTATCAGCTCTACAAATTTTCACTGTTTACACCTCTCTACTGTCTACCCCTACCTGCTCTTTCTACATATCTAAAAGTCTTATCACATAAATGTTTACACTTTATACATCTCATATGTAACCTACGTACGTTTTACTCCAGCATAACTATAGTATACATGTTTACTCCTATATATTGTGCCTAAACCTGCATTGTATCCTGCATAACTATAGTATACATGTTTACTCCTATATATTGGGTCTAAACCTGCATTGTATCCTGCATAACTATAGTATATATGTTTACTCCTATATATTGTGCCTAAACCTGCATTGTATCCTGCATAACTATAGTATATTTGTTTACTCCTATATATTGTATCTACATAGTATCCTGCATATCACACTTACATAGTCCATGCTAATTAGTTTATATCTGCTGTCTCCAGTCCACACTTACACAGTCCATTCTAAGTAGGTCATATCTGCTGCCTCCAGTCAACATTTCTGTAGAATTCTGATGAGGGTTGGAACATTTTTCTATGAACGACAGTTTAATTTTTATATCAGTGCACGTTCAGTGGTCTACTTACACAAATATAGTACTCACAGCAACAGACAGGCCATAGACATCTGTCATTCATATAGAGAACTTCTAGTACTACAATGACAGACAACGGACCATAGAAATCTGAGTGTAATTCATATAGAGAAATTCTAGTACTCACAGCGACAGACAACAGACCATAGATGTCTGAGTGCTGTCATTCATATAGAACTTCTGGTATTTATAATGAAAGACAACAGACCATGGAAGTCTGAGTGATGTCGTACATATAGAAATTCTAGTACTTACAATGACAGACAACAGACCATTGAAGTTAATTTTAAATTACATTATTATAACGGAAACAGAACTAGACAATAAATACAGTAAGTATTTTATTATTTGGGATGATAGATATTAATTTTAGCAGAGCGCTAACTCTAGTATGTCAGTTAATCCACCCAATCACAAATCCTGGCTTATCATGAAGCTGTGTCAGTTAATCCACCCGATCACAAATCCTGGCTTATCATGACGGTGTGTCAGTTACTCCACCCGATCATAAATCCTGGTTTATCATGAAGCTGTGTCAGTTAATCCACCGAATCACAAATCCTGGCTTATCATGACGGTGTGTCAGTTACTCCACCCGATCACAAATCCTGGTTTATCATGAAGCTGTGTCAGTTAATCCACCCGATCACAAATCCTGGCTTATCATGAAGCTAAGTGTGTCTCTTCCCATTCATTCATGTTTCTTATTCTACTGACTGCACTTTATCCAATATTTACCCAAACCTGGACAGTCAAACTCTTATCTTCCAATATTTTTTCAATTCAAAAAAATTAATTAATTGATCTGCAATATCATTTTTCATTTTGTTGTGTCGAATCCTTTAATTTTCTTGTTTCATTAAATAAATGTGAGATTCGTGTACGTGTCTCTTTATTGCGTCACAATAAATATTGGTCTCATGTGAGTGTGTGAGTGTGTGTGTGTGTGTGTGTGTGTGTGTGTGTGTGTGTGTGTGTGTGTGTGTGTGCGGGGGGGGGGGGGAATCTCTGAAAGTTAATACGCTTTTCCGTTATTTCAACTGCACCTTCAAACAATTTGTGGTTATGTGTGCCTGTCAGGGTATGCAATTTCTTTATCTGTAAGCTGCGAGTTGCCTGCACCTGATGGATTGTACAACACTGTTAGCGGCAAAACAAATAATGTGCTACATTTCCACGAAATCACAGAGTGCACTGTGAAACGTTGATCTGACTGAGAGAGCATTGTAGCATCTTGTAGCAAACTTCCACATCAGGAAGGTTCCATAATCAATCTACTGTATGCGATCAACCCTTTTCACATCAGGAAGTCCTGGAACCAAACTACCACAGCACCATAACAGGAAAGACTTGCAACCAAATGTCCACGACACCAGATAGGTTAAGAAGCAACACACATCAGTTGAAACACTAATCAAACGAATTTATTTAAAACAATTTTTCAGTTGCTCAGACTTACTCGTATTTAAATAAAACTATTCTCATTAAACAAGAAACACTATTTTTAATGACATAAATCTAACTAAATTATTTACATAAGCGTTTGATTGTTTGTAAAAGCTAGCATAATTATTACGAGAAATACAACTAATCAATTCAACTGCTATGGTTTTTTAAAAAATTCCTCGGTTACAAATTTTACCTAAATTTTTAGTGTATACATAAATAGCAACGGAATTTCTTTTCAAGTTGGAGTGTTTTTCCTTCTAAAAAGAAAAATGCTACCAGTCTAACGCTTTGTACAACACGCTTTTATTTTTACCTCACTAAAGCCGTCTTCTGACTATGATCTCAAGTGTACGGAGAATATGCCTCCACCCAACCCCAAATTATACTGCTTATTTTGTTTCTGAACGCAAGAGTTCTTTGTGAAAACCATGTTGGATTCCACCTAATTATTTCATCTATTCCTTGCCTCCACCCATCCCTTTCACCTAAGCACTCACGCACGCACACCACACGCCCGTTCCCTTGGTCGCTTTTCCTTGTCGCTGTCTCACTTGAGCCTGGCTCTTCAAACACCAAAAAAAAAAAAAGTAGTGACAAAGAGAACTACACAAATAAAAGATAAGGCTAGAGTTTAAACGGCTCCAGCGAACAAATTGGATCGATCTGTGTGTTCTCATTGTATGGGGCCAAACATGCTTTAAAGTTGTGCTGTTAGTAGGAGCACAGTGTGACAAGCGTTTTAATGGGTGAAGATGGTTCTAACGAAAGAGTAATATATATTAACGCCAACTAATATAAATGCATTTTCGCGTGGATTGCTGTCTAAATGGTTAATTAAGGAAATGCAAGTTCAATGAGTTGTGGCTTATCAACAATTTCCCCACCCAGTTATGTACTCTAGACACTTTAGTATTCCAGAGTAATTGCTGACCTGAATTAATACCCCTTCTGGCAATGCCAGACATTTCGCACTCAATTTCACTTGTCCGTCTTTCTTATGTCATACATTTAGTCAGTCTTGTCTGTCCGTCTTACGTCATACATTTAGCCCACACTTGTCCGTCAGTCTTACGTCATACATTTAACCCCCAATTGTAAGCCGGAGATTTCTCCCAAAATTTAAAAAGAAAGAAGTGTGAAATGTGAGATAAAATAAATAAGAATTTAATCAATGGAAAGAAATAAAACAAACTTTTCTTACAATACACGGTAGCAGAAAATTAAATCAGTTGTACATAAAATCTAGCACAAAATAGCAAACATAATCATACATAAAGGATGAAGAAAACTCTTCAAATTCTAATAGTATTGAATGTTCTAAATCTAATCAGCGTTTAAAGACGATATCTTCACAGTCCTTGGTGAGTTGACATATGATATTCATTAGCACAGCTGGTCGCCATTTATAAGAATAACCAGCACATACTGCTCTCAGTTCAGAAAGGGAATTTTTAAAGTTAATATTCCTCTTAACCACCTTCGTATCATGTACTAATATCTTCTTCGTATAATTACAGTTGAGTTCAACTGTTGTTTGCTCTAACAATATAGATACGTATAAAATGAACAGCACAACCACGCAGGACAATTTACATCGTATAATATAGAAAGGAAAAGATAAAACAGTCCAAACGAAATACGTGACTGCACAGCTGTGTTCTAGTCACAGGTCAAACACGTTCTTTAGCTCTGGACGGTTTCACTTCACTGAGTTTCATCAGTCAATAAAACAGGACATCATGAGAAGAACGTTGGTGAAGATCAAGGACGAAAGATGAAGAATTAAAGGTGAAGGTCAATGGTTAAAGGACAAAGGAACTCAGTTGCCTCATGCTCTTCTAAAAAATACTAATCTCCTCCTTCCATAAAATCTATTTCACTGACTATTTTCCTATATATATATTTATTTATAAATGTCTTCTCTGTGTTTATATATTTATAAATAACTTGTCATCTCTGTGTTTATATATTTATAAATAACTTGTTTTCTCTATTTATATTTATTTATAAATAACTTGTCTTCTCTGTGTTTATATATTTATAAATAACTTGTCTTCTCTATTTATATGTTTGTAAATAACTTGTCTTCTATGTGTTTGTTGCAGTACTCAAGAAAACACTTTAAATTGACCAACCTTATTCTATGGTTCATATATTTATGTTTAAACTTTTCTTGGCTTTCATAATGGAAAACGTTACCTTGTGTGTCAATCTGTGTGTGTGTGTGTGTATGTGTGTGTATGTGTATGTGTGTGTGTGTGTGTGTGTATTTTACGTCGCTATTCCATGAACCAAGTAACATTTTACTTTATGACAATCTTTTTATTTCCTGTTGTATTCTCAAGAAAACACTTTAAAGCGACTAACCTTTTTACTGTATTTAATACATTCATTTATAAACTTGTCTCCTATAAATGTAATTCTATTATAATAATACCCACATTTATTCACGCCTTATCTGTATTATACACATATTTATAAACTTGTTTTCAATAAATGTAATGTTATTATAATACACACACGAAAACCTATTTTCAACAAATGTAATGTATTATAATATAATAGCACACACGAAAACTTATTTTTACTTCAGTGCTCACAAGGCGGTTATAAATATTTATGCTTATACAAAACGTTATTCATTAGTTTGCTTTTGTGGCACTCTTAAGAAATTAAGCGCGTAATTGATTCAAGTCTTGCAAAAAGAAAACAATTCCAACTAGCAAATGCAAAATTTATTTCTTCTTTCTTTCCCTCACCCACCTCTCTCTCTCTCTCTCTCTCTCTCTCGCTCTCTCTCAATTTTCTCTTGTGTTTGTAAGTCATCATTCCTCTGTTTGGTAGTCTGTAATGCAAACAGTAACAGTCCTTATGTATTTTCACTTAGTGCTATAAAAAATAGCAGTCGAATTTAATCAGGAGTTGCCGGACTTGGCTTTAAGGGGATGGAAATCATTTCCCTTGCACAGTTATTTCTGGCATTTGACAGTGAAGTTTTTAGATCTTCTTTATTTCAATTTTTTTTAAAATAATCCAACTAAAATAATGGAAAGGTATGTCGCCGAATGTTAATATTTCTTCTGACATGTGAAGGAATATTTTACATTTCTGGGAATGACAATCAGAGAGGCAAGGTGGTAAACCCAATTATGTACTGACTTTTTTCTCTTCGTCAGAAATTAAATTAACAGTGACTCTGAATCAATTTTTGTTGGTCTCCTTAAACATTTCGCCCATGCGTATTACTTTTGTGAAGATAAATCTTTCCATTACTTTCACCACAGACATTGCTTGAAATGAAACATTTCCTAATGATAAGATATGCTCATCATCTTGGCTGAAATTGTCTGCAATGAAAACCAAAGGTGCTCGAAAATGAATAAGAAATAGAACCTTTACATTGTTGTGCCACTAATAGCTGCTTCAAAAACCTAAAGCTTAATCTGTAGCCAGTCAGTCAGTCAGTCAGTCAGTCAGCCAATCAGTCAGACTTACTCGTCCAATACCGTAAAAACAAAGGAGAGCGCAGGTTAATTAATAATATTTAACAGTTCAATGTTAACCATTTTTCAACTCGTTAAGCATTATCAGCCAAAATCTTAACAGTTAGTAATCTGATCAGGCAGTAAATTAACCAGTAAAAAGAAAAATAATCAATAATTAATTAATTGTTAGCTTAATTAGTCATTCTCTGTATCAGTCATTAGCTGAATCAATCATAATGCTTTATCAATCAATCTTTAGTTTAATCAATTATTAGTTTGATTTATCATCAGCTTAATCAATTATTAGCTTTGTTAATCAGTAGCTTAATCAATTATTAGTTAATTAATATTAGTTTAATGGATCGTTTCTTGTATTAATCAATTCATCAATTCAATCATTTATTGCATTAATCAGTTCTTTAAGTAGTCAATGCTTTCAGACAAAAGCTTCATCCGTCAACTGTTTCTGCACGTTGTCTTGAAGATTTGGTCGTGCACTTCAATTTTTTCATCACTTCTAATCAGGCGACAATATGGCGCCCTTATATTCCTGTTACCATGGTTTGGACTTGTACCTTGATGGCATAGAAAATTGTTCTAACTATAAGTATATACCTGAACATGACTTGTACCTTGATGGCATAGAAAATTGTTCTAACTATAAGTATATACCTGAACATAACTTGTACCTTGATGGCATAGAAAATTGTTCTAACTATAAGTATATACCTGAACATGACTTGTACCTTGATGGCATAGAAAATTGTTCTAACTATAAGTATATACCTGAACAAGACTTGTACCTTGATGGCATAGAAAATTGTTCTAACTATAAGTATATACCTGAACAAGACTTGTACCTTGATGGCATAGAAAATTGTTCTAACTATAAGTATATACCTGAACATGATATTGCGCGACAGATTTATTCAGCTCCAACTGTGTCGTTTTACTTTTGAACGTAGTGACTTTAAATGACATTATGGGTTGCAGCTGTACCGGTTTATGAGAACTTAGTAGCTTTAAATGACGTTATGGGTTGCAGCTGTACTGGTTTATAGTAGAGTTAGTAACTTTCAGTGACATTATCAACTGCAGCTGTGCCGGTTTGTAGTGGAGTTAGTAACTTTCAGTGACATTATCAACTGCAGCTGTACCGGTTTGTAGTGGAGTTAGTAACTTTCAGTGATGTCAAGGACTAAAGCGGTTTTTAAGATTTTTCTTTATTTCCTCGTTTTATCGCCATCATTATGTCTCATCAAATCGTATTCAAGCGTGACTATATTCTTACAGCATTATATCTTCTAGAGTGCTATTGCATCTAGAATTACATCTTTTATATAATTTTAATCTAAACATAATGTGTTAAGACTTCTTACATTACAACCCGACAATTGAGAATGGATTATTTACCCCAGCCTCAAACATTGATTCACTTAAATTCTGATCCAGGACTTCTTGGATCTAAAGTTCAAACTTTGAATCTACTGATTGCTGCTATCAGTCTTGATCGTAATTTACTTCTGCTCCATGACATTGTGTAGTCTTTATACCTCCATGACATTTGTGTAGTCTTTATAGCTCCGTGACATTTGTGTAGTCTTTATAGCTCCATGACATTTGTGTAGTCTTTATAGCTCCATGACATTTGTGTAGTCTTTATAGCTCCATGACATTTGTGTAGTCTTTATAGTAACTTACTTTTGACCCAGGGCTTTTGTGAAGTCTTTATAGCAATTTATCTTTGCTCCATGGCTTCTGTGAAATCTTCATAGCAATTTACTTCTGATCCATGACATCTGAGGTCTTTATAGTACCTCCTGTTAAATCTTTATATTGCAACTGGTTTCTGATCTATGGTTTCTGCTAAATCTTTACAGTAATTTACCTCTGATCGATGGCGGAACTGCAATCTCTATAATCTCTCCAAAATGTCAATCCACGGATCATTTCTTTACTTATTAATTTGCATTCCAGTTAATGATTTTTTTTCTAAATGATTCTACAAAATAATTGGTTGAGGAGTGAAAATTAAATTGAAATATTGTTATTCGGATTTCGGTTTAAATACAAAATGAAACTGGTTGACAATTAATTGAAATAATAACATTGGCTTCGCAAACAATAATTTTTAGAGTGTGTGCTAACTTGAGTTGCAATTGTTGAAATTAAAAAATTAATGTTTTCACATAAATTTGCATTTCAACTGTTTGAGTGTCAAGCAACGTTACACTTCTTCACACACAACTGCATTCAGCCTAAATATAGTTATAACTTAAATATAGTTACAACTTAAATATAGTTACAACTTAAATATAGTTATAACTTAAATATAGTTATAACTTAAATATAGTTATAACTTAAAACAATGTTTGGCTCTGACAAAATATAACAACCTTGCTTGGTTAATGGTGGCGATGGGTGGTGGTGGTGATGGATTGTGGTGGTGATGGGTGGTGGTGATGATGGAGAAAATCGTCTTCGTTGTCGCTGTTATCGCTTTCATTATAGTTTATATATTTGCTCGAGATGAATAATGTTGAAAATGTTTCGTCAAAGTTCGAATGAATTTTTAATCTGGGATTGGAGACAAGGGAGGAAAGCTATCTAGTATGTTTTCTAGCACTAGAAACTAGATCTTGTGTTGGACGACTAGCAAAGCAGATTGTTCTCGTACTGAAGACCAGTTAAATGGTTAAGATATTAGCTTCGCAAGTTCTTCTGGCATTAGTGACTAGTCAAATCGTTCTGAGTGTTTCGCCATTAGTATCTTTGTAGTAAGATCGTTGAAGTGGTACTGAAGACTAGTAAGATCGTTAGAGTGCTGTTGAAGACTAGTAAGATCATTGAAGTGTTGTTTAAGACTAGTAAGATCATTGAAGTGTTGTTTAAGACTAGTAAGATCATTGAAGTGTTGTTGAAGACTAGTAAGATCATTGAAGTGTTGTTTAAGACTAGTAAGATCATTAAAGTGTTGTTTAAGACTAGTAAGATCGTTGGTCTGATATCTTAAGACCACCAGGATGGGGACTATCATGGTTGTCTTAGTAAAGCAATGCCAACCCCTTTGCACGACCAAAATCCGCAAGGAGATAATTTTGCCCTTAGTCAAGCAAATGAAACATAATTTAATACAAATGAAACATAATTTAATACAAATGAAACATAATTTAATACAAATGAAACATAATTTAATACAAATTGCATTAAACTCAAATTAAACTCCACTATAGTCACCTGTCTATCAGCTATGGTGTGATCTTTATTTTTTGTCTTTTCTGGTTTTATGCACTCGTCACCACAGTAAATTTAATACAGACATTAATTTTAGGTATGCTTGTGTGTGGAATGTTGATTCCCCAAGCGTCGCTTATCAGTCAAATGTCTTGAAAAAACTGGATTGGGAAAGGGAGAGGGGGGATGAGGCTGGAGGGGGGAGATTGAATTGTCAATAAAGTTATTATTTAACTGACACTAATATTTGTGGCCAGTGCTACTCGATGAACTGCGTTCAAGTGCAGAAAACCATGAAACAACAAAGTGGTTGTTTTTGAATGTGTCAGTGATGACTGACATTGAATGAATGAAATGTATCAGTGATAATTGAATTTGAGTGGATGAATGAGTCGGTGATGACTGAGCTTTAGTGGAAGAATATATTGGTGATGACAGAATTTGACTGGATGAATGTGTCAGTGATGTCTGAGTTTGAACGCTTGAATGAGTCAGTGATAAATAGGCTTTTGAGCGCATGAATATGTTAGTGAGGATTGAGTGTGGGCGGGTGAATGTGTGCATAGTAGGATTGTTTGATCGAGTGAGTGGGAGTATTATAGATAGATAGATAGACTGACAGACAGACAGACAGATAGATAGACAGACAGATAGATAGATAGATAGATAGATAGATAGATAGATAGATAGATAGATAGATAGATAGATAGATAGATAGATAGATAGATAGATAGATAGATAGATAGATAGATAGATAGATAGATAGATAGATAGATAGGTAGGAAGGTAGGTAGGTAGGTTGATAGATAGATAGATAGATAGATAGATAGATAGATAGATAGATAGATAGATAGATAGATAGATAGATAGATAGATAGATAGATAGATAGATAGATAGATAGATAGATAGATAGATAGATAGATAGGAATTATTCTATACAATTACTTTTGAAAGAGGACGAAAACCGATTTTAAACATAACAGATTTTTTAGAAAACTGATATATTTTATGTATTTGGACATTATATATATAATTATATATGAAGAAGAACAATAATAACATAGCAAAACATTTTCTCATTCAACGATTTTACTAGAATTGTTTGGAGTAAACAGGAGAGGATAAAAGTGTAGTTCGAGAATAAATTCGTTTTTAGTAGATTAAATTAAGCAGTACGCAGTAAAACAAAGAGACAATTGCCAGCTAGGGACTGATTTGCCATGGCTTTCAAACTAGAAATCGATCAGGCAAAACGCCATTGAGATTTTTTGTAGTTTTACTTTGATTAGGATTGGAACACACTTTATCAACTCTGCCCAGTAACAAATACTGGGTACTCAAATCGCAGACCGTTGGCACTTTTATCTTACGGTTACCAACGTATTTCAATTAGCTTCATCTTCCAGTTCGTTCGTCAGTTCAATAATACATTCTTCTGGTTGAAAAGATAAAACCAGTGGTTTGAAATTTGTTCATATGCAATTTACTGATGTAGATATATTATATAATTACTGACAAATAAAACTGACGACACAAAAATAATCATACTTCGATAAATACATTTCGAAGAACTATAGCGCATTCAGTGTAGTAGCCTGGCCAAATCAACCGGAGTGCATTCAGAATACTCTGAAATCACGCTCCAACACCAGAGTGCATTCAAAGTAATCTGAAATCATGCCCCAACACTAGAATGCATTCTGAATTCAGTGAAATCACGCCACGACACTATAATTGTTTCCGTCTACTCTGAAAGCATTCCCCAATACTAGAAAGCATACCGAATAATCTGAAATTATGCCCAACACTAGACTGTTTCCATGTATTCTGAAATCATGTCCCAACACTAGACTGTTTCCATGTATTCTGAAATCATGTCCCAATACTAGAATGCATTGCTCTGAAATCGTGACCTAACACTAAAATGTATTCCGTGTACTCTGAAATCGTGACCTAACACTAAAATGTATTTAGTGTACTCTGAAATCATGCAGATGATCAACAGTAGGGCAATCAGTCAACATAGACAGCGCATTCAAAGACTATGGCAGATAAATCAGTCAACATAGAGAGCTCATTTAAACACTATGGTAGAGAAATCAGTCAGCATAGAGAGCTCATTTAAACACTATGGCAGAGAAATCAGTCAGCATAGAGAGCTCATTTAAACACTATGGTAGAGAAATCAGTCAACATAGAGAGCTCGTTTAAACACTATGGTAGGGAAATATGAACATATCTGTGAATTAGAGCGCACTCAATATAATTGTAACAAAACGAGAACCAATGTCGATACACTCGAACGTATTGACTGGCAGGAGAAAACATACCGCTAATAGTCAGACGTGAACGTATTGACTGGCAGGAGAAAACATACCGCTAATAGAAGTAAACGTATTGACTGGCAGGAGAAAACATACCGCTAATAGAAGTAAACGTATTGACTGGCAGGAGAAAACATACCGCTAATAGTCAGACGTGAACGTATTGACTGACAGGAGAAAACATACCGCTAATAGTCAGACGTGAACGTATTGACTACAGGAGAAAACATACAGCTAATAGTCAGACGTGAAGTCAAATCGCTAAACAAAACTATATTCAGTGAATTCACATCCTAATTTACAGCGCATTTTGTGTAAAGATAACAAGTTCACATCACTAATTTAAAGTACATTAATGTGTAGTCAACTAATTCACAACACTAATTTAATGCAAATTAACATATAGTCAACGGGTTTACATCAGTAATTTCAAGTACATTAATATGTAGTCAACGGGTTTACATCAGTAATTTCAAGTACATTAATGTGTAGTCAACGAGTTCACAACACTAACTTAGGGCGCATTCAGTTTGCAGTCAGAGAGTAAATTCACGCATTTACTCTAAAGCTCATTATCTCCTGTCTAGAATCGTTCAGTAGACATAGATCCTCTTTCTGCGCATTTCAGCGTAACTTTCCAACGGATCACAAGGCCTCTCGGAAAAATGTGTGCGTTGTAGTTTCCCTTAACAACAATTCATTGAAACAGTCTTCAATGCTAACTGCACGCTCTTTTAAAACAAACGTTTTGCTGGATTCGTCCAGACACACGCATCTGTCAAGGCAAGTGCCCAGGTGTGGTATTAGCCCCGACAACAAAGGTCTTTTAGTGTGAAACAGACCGCTTGACAGCAAGGACATCGTGTGGCTAAGGCCGATCCTTGTGATGTTCAGGTCAGTCCTTGACGGAAGCATCATCTTAAAGGAAAGTTTTATTTCTTAACATACGCGTTTTAAATATGGGAACTTAAAGTCATCTATCGTCTTAAATATGGGAACTTAAAGTAATCTATCGTCTTAAACATGGGAATTTAAAGTCATCTATCTTCTAAAACATGAGAATTTAAAGTCATCTATCGTCTTAAACATGGGAACTTAAAGTCATCTAGCGTCTTAAACATGGGAACTTAAAGTCATCTAGCGTCTTAAACATGGGAAATTAAAGTCATCTAGCGTCTTAAACATGGGAACTTAAAGTCATCTAGCGTCTTAAACATGGGAACTTAAAATCATCTAGCGTCTTAAACATGGGAACTTAAAATCATCTAGCGTCTTAAACATGGGAACTTAAAGTCATCTAGCGTCTTAAACATGGGAACTTAAAGTCATCTAGCGTCTTAAACATGGGAACTTAAAGTCATCTAGCGTCTTAAACATGGGAACTTAAAGTCATCTAGCGTCTTAAACATGGGAACTTAAAGTCATCTAGAGTCTTAAACATGGGAACTTAAAGTCATCTAGCGTCTTAAACATGGGAACTTAAAGTCATCTAGCGTCTTAAACATGGGAACTTAAAATAATCTATCGTCTTAAACATGGGAACTTAAAGTCATCTATCGTCATTACAGAAAATTTACCCTCAAAGAACAAAGATGTTTTAAATGACATTATCTACTTAAGTGGGGATTTTTTTTAAAGTGATATTCTTAAAGAAGATGCAACTTACACAAAGGTTTTCGAAAGAAGAGCGTCATTTTAAAGGAAGATGTCCTCTGTAGGAGATGTCATTTTAAAAGGCGTGTCTAGAAAAGATGGTGATATCTTGAAGATAAATTTCCTCTGGAGGAAAAGCGTCCTCTTTAAGATAGGTGTCGTGTTGTTTTACTCTGACTGAAAGTAAGGTAACATTTTGAAAGAAAATATCGAGGAAGGTGTAGTCATAAGGCAGTGGTTCTCAACCTTTTCGGCTTCAAGTATCTTAAATTCTCAAAATGTGTTATCGCACCCCCACACCACCATAACAAAACATATCCAATTTGAATTTAATGTAAAGTACGATAACTGCGCTTTCATAACCGCCGAAATAGGTAAGTTATTTATTTAATAATGGTTTGAACTTCTTAGAAAAACAATGTATGACACCAGATAAACATTTATTTACTTAAAATTTTAGTGAACGAGTTAATGGAAACTCTGTATCACGTGACTTTTTTTTATCAAAACATATCGCATCCCCAGGAGCTTCATAACCAGTTGGGACAAAGAGGTCAGGCTGGGAGGGTCAGCTCCCAACCAGCAGCCTCTGCCTTCTTATTGTTCTGAACACTCGAGGCTCATAAATATAATATAAATATAAATATACATATAAATAAGTAACCAAGTTTATACAATAACCACTTCTGGGACCTGTCTTAGGGGTGGACTGTAGTCATATGGTAAGCGATTCCTTTAGCGGATTCATGACGTCACACTCGGAATCAAATGGAATGAAAACGAAATGTCTGATGCAGCGTATAGTATATGACTTAGACTATAGAGTTCTATGTCAGATTTATCTCATAGTACATGACTTAGACTATAGAGTTCTATGTCAGATTTATCTCATAGTACATGACTTAGACTATAGAGTTCTATGTCAGATTTATCTCATAATACATGACTTAGACTATAGAGTTCTATGTCAGATTTATCTCATAGTACATGACTTAGACTATAGAGTTCTATGTCAGATTTATCTCATAGTACATGACTTAGACTATAGAGTTCTATGTCAGATTTATCTCATAGTACATGACTTAGACTATAGAGTTCTATGTCAGATTTATCTCATAATACATGACTTAGACTATAGAGTTCTATGTCAGATTTATCTCATAGTACATGACTTAGACTATAGAGTTCTATGTCAGATTTATCTCATAGTACATGACTTAGACTATAGAGTTCTATGTCAGATTTATCTCATAATACATGAATTTAGACTAAAGTGCTCTATGTGAGATTTATTTCATAGTACATGATATTTAGATTAAACAGCTCTATATGTGTAACTCATAGTACATAGACTAAAGAGCTCTATGTCAGATTTATCTCATAGTAAATGACTTTAGACTAAAGTGCTCTATGTGAGTTTAACTCAAAGTATATGACTTTAGAGTTTAGACTAAAGAGCTCTATATGAGTTTTAAAATGTAGGTTAATATTTCAAGTACTGACTTCATTAATGAAAACTGTTAACGTACTTAAGCAAAATCCAAGCATTCAGTTTGGGTACTTACAATGTTTTCCGTATATATAATATACGAATTGCTTATCATCAAATTAAAATAACAACACTTTCATTATGTACGTCACTGATGAAATGATGTGAAACAGTTTTCTTGCAACTCTCCATATGTGCTGCCATTGACAGATTCTTCTCAGAAATAATAATTACCAGGCGTTCATTCTGAAGACTTTGATCCGTGCTAATTTAGGAATTACGTCTTTCTGTCTTTCCCCCCCCCCCCCATGTTTTTCTTTTTGTTCTTTGTGTTTTTCTTTAGATTTTTTAGTATTCATTATTCAAGCTTTCAACAGCAGAAAAAATATAAACTACTTGCCTTTACCTCAAGATGCAAAAGGAAAAATAAAACAGCTTTTGGTAAAAGTGGCTTGAGCAATTAATATGTCCTATATTTAAATGATAACCGTTTGTCTATTCAAATCCAATAAATGCGTGTGCGCTTGCGTTTTGCAGATAGATAGATAGATAGATAGGTAGGTAGGTAGGTAGGTAGGTAGGTAGGTAAAAACGTCACACACACATCAAATTTATTTAGGTTAACCTTGTAAATGTTCTCCCAAATCTTTCGACAAGAGGAGAAATGGATGGAAGGAGAGAAGTAAAGTCAATGCCAGACCTGTCACTGTTTTAGTACGGGACAAGTAGAGAGATGGACGGAAGGAGAGAAGTAAAGTCAATGCCAGACCTGTCACTGTTTCAGTACGGGACAAGTACTGAGAAGTTACTGATCTCAAATGTGCTGGCTACTTTCAGTATTTATCTACCGCCCACAGGAAGAAAGGGCAGGGGGGGGACGCCTCCAAGACACATTAACTAAATATCTCTTTAAAAATGTTGTTTTAATAAATTAAGAAACCAGTTTTCTGTTAAGTCTAAAAATAAAACCAGGTATTTCTGATGTATACAAATAGAAACATCCTATTAAGTTGTTTGGAAACAAAATCTTAATTTTGGTGATGTCTTTACATAAAAGCCATATGGGGAAGTTTAATAACAAAATCACATTTTGATAACATCTCCTAACACTGCCATATCTTTCTGATGTATACAAATCGGCAAACATTCATTTTTATCATGTCTGTAAATAAAATCACATTTGGTCAATGTCTCTGAAGAAAATCACACTTTTGTAACGTGGGTAAACAAAAGCACATATTGTAATGTTTGTAAACAAAACCATATTTTTTATTGCCTGTAAATAAAATCATATTTTTATTGCTCTAAACAAAATCACACTTTTGTAACGTCTATAAACAAAGCTACAATTGTATTATATTTGTAAACAAAACCATGTTTTTATAGTGTTTAAATAAAACCACAATTTTGTATTGTCTGTGAACAAAATCACATTTTTATAATGCCTGTAAACAATGACATGTTTTTATAATGTCTGTTAAACAAAACCACATTTTTATAATGCCTGTAAACAATGACACGTTTTTATAATGTCTGTTAAACAAAACCACATTTTTGTAATGCCTGTAAACAATAACACATTTTTATAATGTCTGTTAAACAAAACCACATTTTTATGATGCGTCTAAACAAAATTACATTTTGTAATGTCTGTAAAAATAAAATACAACTTCTTTCGGATGTATGCAACATAACCTACAATTTTTTTTTTGCATTGTCTATAGCACCAAACAAACAAAGTCTATATTTCTGACTTTATCAAACAAAACCTTTTATTTTAATATATGCATATAAAACACTCATTATGCTGTCTGCTAAGAAAACAACGTTTTTTGGGATGATCGCAAATACAAAATTTAAGTGTGCCTGTAGCACAGCATTTGTTCTTTTTATATCGCTTGTGCATTCAATGGCGCCAACATTAAGTTAAAATAAATCCACTAGATAAAAAAATATAAAGCCACTTGATGAAATGGAAGCGACCATGATTGTAAAGTCTTTTCTCGCAGATGGGAATGGAAGCCATTTGTTAAAGCCGTAACATCAACCGTCTTCTGAGTTGATTTTTTTTTTCGCTCAGCCAAAGAATGGTTCTCTTTGTTACTGAAACTTTGGATTTTCATTTTTATCAGGCTTACTCTGCTGTCTGGTGTTTCAGATTTCAGTCCAGTCCAAACTGGTTCTTAAGGGTAATCGAAAGAAAGGTGATTATTGCACGCAGAATAAAATGCTTTAATTGCGCATCTAAACTTGTTGCTTTTCTCTAGAATTTACGACAATACTACACTAGTAGGCATGCGCAAACGAAGCGGTTTCTTTCTCTGTGTTTTACTAGAATAAATGTCATTCCTACAACATACTACACTACTACAGAGTTCTATCGAAGTGTCTTAAATGCAGACAATGCTGTTTTACTAGAATAAATGTCATTCCTAAAACATACTACATTACATGGTCTTAGCAATGTGTCTTAAATGCAGACAATGCTGTTACTTGTCTGTGTTTTACTAGAATAAATATCATTCCTAAAACATACTACATGGTCTTAGCAATGTGTCTTAAATGCAGACAATGCTATTTGGCTTTGCATGAGTTTTGTACAACTCCTGAGAGTGGATGCATTTTGTTGGCTATGTTTTTGTCAGCATTTTAGCAAGTTGGTGAGTATTTTAAATGTTTTATTTTCATTTTGACTTTAGCACTAAGTCCTTCCCGGATGTGACGTACGTAAAAAGCATTAAGCTAAATTGGTACGCTCGTATTTACAAGAATAATATATGTTAACTGTGTGACTTATGAACTATTTTTGCTGTTGATGCTGCGTTTCTTTCTATTGCTGTTTATTAGGGGAGATTTTGGAGTTGTATGTGTGAATTCACAAACAATCAGAAATGTTCACAACTCTGACCACATCTGACTGCATTGATACAATTGTGTATCCTGTCATAAATAATAATTATACAAGTTCACAGCTAGTATACAGGTGCATCAGTACCCTATCAAGTACAATAGTACTAAATGTTTGCAGTATAAGAGTACATCAGTGCCATTTTCAGTGAAGAAGGAAATTAGTATATACTATATACAATGATGTTATCCAATGCTCACAGATTACAGTAATGTTATCAGTACATATTCAATGAAGAATCATATATATGTGCGTGTGTGTGTGTGTGTGTGTGTGTGTGTGTGTGTGTGTGTGTGTGTGTGTGTGTGTGTGTGTGTGTGTTTTAATCAATAGTCTAACCTAGGCTGGGGAGGGGCAGTGACGTAGATATACGCCAGAATCAGTCACACATCCCTGCCCATCCAGTGTCTTCCACAAGCACCACACAAACGACCTATTGTTTATCAGATGGGTATTAAGCGATTATCCATGAGGTCGACTACACTGACATGTCACTATTACTGCACTTAAGTCAACAAATAAAACTGCCTCGGTCGGAAAACACCGTACCATGGAGCGAAAACGTTGTCAGCCATTTATTTTTAGTAAGACATATATCTATGCAAAAAATAAAACTACACTTGTCTGTCATGTATACTTTGGACTATACAAACGAAATATTTTCCCAACATGTCATCATCAGCTATTAAAAGTTCAGTTATGTTTTTCTACTTGGACAATGCCGGGTATACTTGCTAGATATAGATAGTACACTATGTCTCAACATGCAACAGTATAAATATATTATTGTACTCTAACACGTGTTTTAGTGCACCAGCAATTATACACATATGTATGAGTGTACATAACAATACTAATACACTGTCTTAATACTGCCCCAACAGCATTGTGCATATTAAATGAATTCTAACATTTTTATCAACATATATAAATCAGTACAGTTACAGTATATAATACAGAACACTTGTGGTGCTTGTACCTTGAATTATTACTAAATAGTACAGAGATACTATTGTCCTTGATACCTTGAACATAATTGCTTCTATAAAGAGGACATCCAGACATTCTTTATTGAATTTGTCTCTCCCACAAATTCTCTTTTATATAAAACTAAAGGATACAACAAATCTCTCTCACAGTATTCTACAGAACATCTTCAAACAACTAACATTTATAAAAGAATACGTTCAAGACAACACTTCTTCATCAAATAACATTCAAAAATCACTAGATCATGTTCAGACACGTCAAGCTACAAGTCTTCTTCACATAACCTAAAAAGCTCACATACCAAAAACCTAACTACCCACTCAGTCACCCCAAAGAGTGATGGCTTCTGGTGATTCGAGAGTGAAACTAACGAATAATTGTAAAGATCAAAACAAATCTAACAGTTAAAGGGCACTCCTAACACAATGATCTCACACACACAAGTTTTGCCTTTCGTTGAATGTAGCCCTTGCCATCTGCGACAGCACTCTAGCAGATGAGAGACATCAAAGTCTGGACCTAATACCTGATTGGCTTCCGAAGTAGATCACTTTAAAAATACGACCATATGCGCCTCAGTGGCTTATAGATAGATAGATAGATAGATAGATAGATAGATAGATAGATAGATAGATAGATAGATAGATAGATAGATAGATAGATAGATAGATAGATAGATAGATAGATAGATAGATAGATAGATAGATAGATAGATAGATAGATAGACGAACGGACAGACGGATTACAATACAGTCATTACTTTTTTTCAAAATCCGAATTGACGAGAATGGCTCATCGTATTGTTTCCTATCACAGCCAAAGAAAGCTGTATTTTACAAACCAGTGCTTGTATTCATCAAAACGGTGCACGTTACTGATACGTTAAATAATTTGTTATACGTCGGCTTTCAGTATAAAAGTAATGATGATGTATTGTAAATCTGAAAAATTAGTCAAAGGCATTAAATTAGGTTTCTTTCTATTTAGAAAGTATATTCAGTTTCTTGCTGATTTGTTTCGGGGAAGGTGAAGTCTTCGGATTTATATACTATTTGTTGAAATTGTTTTTTTAATTTTCGTTTAGACGTTCGGGTGCATTGTTCGCGCATGCGTACTTGCTTACAACAGCCGGTGCCTGGAAATGGTCATATTCAGGGTTAATACACAAAAGCGCACTTTCTCTCCCACTTTCCCCCTTTTTTAAGAATTCGTTAGAGTATGTAATCACATTAAGAAAATGGATTAGAATGCTGAGTGAATGAGTGAGTGAGTGAGTGAGTGAGTGAGTGAGTGAGTGAGGGAGGGAGGGAGGGAGGGAGGGAGGGAGGGAGGGAGAAAGGGAGGGAGGGAGGGAGGGAGGGAGGGAGGAAGGAACAGAACGAACATATAATGCACTTTTGAGGGGAAAATCTACATGTATACAGTTAATTATTGATCACTTACTTGATTGCTTTATCTTTTTTTGTCTAGTCGCCAAACTGTTGCTGTTCAGAAATTGTTCATCCCCCACACTGATTTACCCAGTGAACTGTTCTGCGATACAGTGACACGTCTCCGTCTTGGACGTTAACGTTTCTGTTGTGAGTTATACGGAACAGGTCATATCGATCATGTTAGTGACGCAATATTAATATTAATATTCGAGTTATATATGCGATCTGCTGAACAGACTTTTTCACTTGAATTTCACTCTTTCGGCAATTATTTTATGTGGGACTATATGTTCAAACGATTAACTTTATTAGTAAGCTATGTACCTTTAAGCGAAGTAGGAAGTTTATGGGACTATTTATAGCCTACTCAAACGAGTGGCCATTAATAGCAAGAACTGTACCTTTACACGAACGAAGTAGCAAAAATAGTAAGAATGAAAAAAGTGCGAGAGTAAAAAAGAGACAATGACATTTTTTTTTAAACTGAACAAGGGAGAGAAAGAGAGAGAGAGAGCTATACAATATGGAAAAATATTTAAGCAAATAATGGAGACTAAGAGAAAGTAGAGATGGAGTATAAAGAGAGAAAGTAGAGATGGAGTATAAAGAGAGAAAGTAGAGATGGAGTATAAAGAGAGAAAGTAGAGATGGAGTATAAAGAGAGAAAGTAGAGATGGAGTATAAAGAGAGAAAGTAGAGATAGAGTATAAAAAGGCTAGGTTAAAAAGTTAGTTTGTGTAAGAGAGAAAGAGTAAAATAAATGAAGGAAAGAGTGCGTGAGAGATACCAAAGACGAGTTGAAATAAATTTTAACCAATGAGTATGTGCATGACAAAGGTGGGTAAAAGAGAGAGAGACACACAGAGAGTGTGTGCGGGGGGTATGTGTGTGTGTGTGTGTGTACAAAAGAAACGAACGAAGCAGAAATGTTGCTGACGACATTACTATACGACAGATTGCTGCAGCCAATACCAAACGATCGATGTTAACGCACAGTTCTTGTCGCTGCTCGCCTGTCACAGCACTTCACAAACGCTTCAATAACAACGCCATTGAACAAGTTTTCAAAACTACATCAGTTCAAGCTCTAAATATCAAATTAACGAAGTTTCCGCTCTCACTCATGAAGAAAGATGTTTCGAAGAAAATCTAGAAACTCAAAAAGCATGAGACAACAAAATGTTCTGTGTACTCTTGCGTTTTAGATGGCAAAGATTAATAACTACTTTCGCGACTAGTCAAAGGTTTTGTTTACGTACATTTTAAGGACAACATCACACTTTTATTACAAAGTAAAAGTGATGATGATGATGATGATGATGATGATGATGATGATGATGATGATGATGGTGGTGGTGATGGTGGTGGTGGTGATGGTGGTGGTGGTGGTGGTGGCGGTGGTGGTGGTGGCGGTGGTGGTGGTGGTGGCGGTGGTGGTGGCGGTGGTGGTGGCGGTGGTGGTGGCGGTGGTGGCGGTGGTGGCGGTGGTGGCGGTGGTGGCGGTGGTGGTGGCGGTGGTGGTGGTGGTGGTGGCGGCGGCGGCTATTAAAATGTTGATAGTTACATTCTCATTAAGATTATAACATCTCTACGTTTAACAAAAATTACTTACGTTTTCCAAAACAAGTTATAGCTATCCTAAAATAACATGTTCTATAAAATTATATTTTAAACGCATTACATTTTTTTGCAACGTCACACCTGATACATGGTAGGAGATCACATTACAAAATACCAAAGATAAGTTTTACAATTTGCGGCGATTAAAACTAATGTGTGCTGCAAAATAAGAAACCTTCATTACCGAACCTATATCACTGCTAAGTAAAAGTCAGATCCCCTTACCACTTAGAGCACTGCTAAGTAAAAGTCAGGTCCCCTTACCACCTAGAGCAGGAGTGCACAAACCGCGGCCTGCTGCGGCTCCCGTAGGACTTTGGATGTTACCATTATGACGAATGTAAAGCACATTATTTCATTATTTGTGTTGTTTTTTCTACTGAGCCCCCCATGTGGCGGCCCTCCACGCACTATCAATTGGAAATGTGGCCCTCTGGCCTAAAATGTTTGCGCACCCCTAGAGCACTGATAGCCCCCAACGTAGTACATTTAGAGCACTACTAGCCCTTAAGTCATGACTCCTTATTACACTTTCAAGCGCTTCTAGCCCTTAGGTCACATCTTAGTACACTTACAATACTGTTACCTCACAAGTCACATCTCAGTACACTTACAACACTGTTACCTCACAAGTCACATCTCAGTATACTTACAACACTGTTACCTCACAAGTCACATCTCAGTAACACACTTAGAGTGCTGCTACCCCTAAGTCATGACTTCTTATAATACATTTACGAGGGTGGAGAGAGGAGAGTGCGAATATGATGCGCACCTCAAAATCTACTACGCCCCAACATTGCTATGTTTCACTCAGCTAGTGTTCTACTTTGCTCTTTCCACTCCTGTTTTTCACTCAGCTAGTGTTCTACTTCGCTCTTTCCACTCCTGTTTTTCACTCAGCTAGTGTTCTACTTTGCTCACTGGACAAGGCCCACAGACATGACTTAAGGAAAGAATATGCTATGTCATATAATCTGAAATAGTAGATGGCTTTAGGTGGTTTGAAATAAGTGACTGTCTTCTTAAACAATAGTTAATTTCGCTTATGGTTCATTTCAAGTTCTGAATAAGCTTGAGTTTGGGAGCATGAAGTTAGTGCGTATCTTTGCATCATGGACGGATGGATGGATGGATGGATGGATGGATGGATGGATGGATGGATGGATGGATGGATGGATGGATGCAAAATTCATTGTGCACCAAATGGATATTCAACACAAATCAAAATGACCAATATTATAGTGAATACAACTGACCATAGTGCCATAATAGGTTTGCATCAATCTTGAATGTAGGTCAGTAGATAACTTCAATATTGATTAAGATTTGCTATTGTCGTACTCCAGCAGTGGAAAGGTTAAAGACGCCAATTGTGAATCTCAGGAATATAATAAATGTTGGAATCACGGGATAGCAGATACAAGTATATGCTTGTTGTCTTGCATTTTGTGGGTATGTGCTTTATTGTCCACTATTTCACCTTTGTTGAGTAATAAAATGTTCCATTCCATTTGATTGAAAGAAAATAGTCGAATTCAGGTTTCACATTCATGTATAGTTCCCCTTTTGTAGCAGATGCTGAAATCAGAAGTCACTAGCAGTTAGACTACTTATTGCTGATCACAATTTTCAAGTGCTCTTTGTGACATGGTGAATGGGTCATTTGCATAAATTTAGTCTACTTATGGCGTGCCCAAACTATGCAGCAACTAAACAGCCTCACTTACACTTACAGTACAATCAAGCGTCAGAGTTACTTAGCAAGGTAGAATAAAAATAGAAAGGCAAGAAAGAATATAATAACAAGCAAGTTTTAACATATGTAATTAGAACAGTTCATACTTACCTCACTCAGCAAGACTATGTGCTATAAATGCATGTAAGATAACCGGGTCAGCCAATTACTGACCCTTTCTTTCCCTGGGAGAGCAGTGTGGCTTGCTCTTTTCTGGCACATCTAGTGCCAAATCACGAGTTATGTGCCTCTCAGGGTAGAGCTAGAAATTTAACCTAATGAAGTGTGATTCACCCCATGGTGCCACAGCCAAACTGAGGCATTTCACTACTAAGTGATCAGCGCTTGAAAGAGGAAAGAATTAGTACTCAGAAGAGATTATTAGTGCTTGAAAGAGAAGAGATTTAATACCCAGAAGAAGAGAGATTTAGTACTCAGAAGACCAATGTTGCTAAAATATTATTTCATTTTTTTTTAGAAAAAGTCAACGCAATTAACGTGCAGATACTGTTGTTTTGCTCTGGCAGTGGTATAACGGCCCAACCTTTGAAATTTCTAAGTCCCCATACAGGTTCTTTTAGCTATTACAGGCCAATGTGACTTGCACACGGGATGCGATTTATCGTATCAACCGTTTATATTGACAGCAGAAAGGATGGGAGTAAACATTTCTGTATCATGCAGTTATTTTTACTTGCCAGAACCTCATCCTTAGGGGTGTATATTTCCCCTCCCCAAAGCCAGAACCTCATCCTTAGGGGTGTACATTTCCCCTCCCCAAAGCCAGAACCTCATCCTTAAGGATGTACATTTCCCCTCCCCAAAGCCAGAACCTCATCCTTAGGGTGTACATTTCCCCTCCCCAAAGCCAGAACCTCATCCTTAGGGGTTTACATTTCCCCTCCCCAAAGCCAGAACCTCATCCTTAAGGATGTACATTTCCCCTCCCCAAAGCCAGAACCTCATCCTTAAGGATGTACATTTCCCCTCCCCAAAGCCAGAACCTCATCCTTAGGGTGTACATTTCCCCTCCCCAAAGCCAGAACCTCATCCTTAGGGGTTTACATTTCCCCTCCCCAAAGCCAGAACCTCATCCTTAAGGATGTACATTTCCCCTCCCCAAAGCCAGAACCTCATCCTTAGGACTGTGTACAATAAATTAGTTCATAAAAGCCCCCCCTCCCCAAAGCCAGGACCTCATCCTTAGGGGGGTGTGCAATAAATTATTTCATAAAAGCCCCCCCTCCCCAAAGCCAGAATCCCTTCCTTGGGTGTATACGATAAATTATTTCATAAAAACTCCCCCCCCCCCAAAAAAATAAAATAAAATAAAATACATTTGGAATCTTTCGCGTTCATAGGCCAGTAGCACATGGGTCACAATTTACCCTCAGGCTGGGTTTTACGAGTGTTGTCTTGTGAGGGTTAATCACATTTCATTTAATTATTGTTCTGTCAACATTGCTTCTAGGGAATGTGTGTTAAACAGTTTCTAAATATAAATGTCAATATTCGGAGGTTGATATTTTTGTCGCTAAACTAGTTGTCTAAAAGTTAAACACAAAATACGGAATGCTAAATTTGATTGTAATTTTAATTCATAATAGCCATGTTTACTCCAAAACTCCTTCAAAACAAAACAAATTATTTCAGATGCTATTAAGGCTGTTCAGACAATCCACTGCCTTTCAAAATCTTTGTTGAAAGGTGTATTAGAAATTCTGAATGGATTCCTTGGAAATGAAACAGTATATTAGAAATTCTGAATGGATTCCATGGAAATGAAATAGTATATTAGAAATTCTGAATGGATTCCATGAAAATGAAACAGTATATTAGAAATTCTGCATGGATTCCATGAAAATGAAACAGTATATTAGAAATTCTGAATGGATTCCATGAAAATGAAATAGTGTGAGGTGATATAAGATGTATATCAAACAATTAACTTCAGAGTCAGTTCACGAGCTGTTACATGAAAATCTTCAAAGTAAAATGTTGCGAGTGCTCTTAGAAACAAATTGTTGTGAGGTAATTTTTGAGGTAAATTAATGTGCAATGCTGTGAGGTAATTTTTTAGGTAAATTAATGTGCAATGTTGTGAGGTAATTTTTTAGGTAAATTAATGTGCAATGTTGTGAGGTAATTTTTGAGGTAAAATTAATGTGCAATGCTGTGAGGTAATTTTTTAGGTAAATTAATGTGCAATGCTGTGAGGTAATTTTTTAGGTAAATTAATTTATTAGATTAATGTCAATGTTCAAAGGTAATTTTCGAAATAAATTAATTTACTAGATTAGTGTGCAATGTTCTGAAGTAATTTCTGAAGTAAATTAATTTATTAGATTAATGTGCAAATTCCTGAGGCAATTTTTGAAGTAAATTAATTTATTATATAACAGGCAATGTTGTGAGGTAATTTTTGAAGTAAATTAATGTATTAAAATAATGCGCAATGTTGTGAGGTAATTTTCGAGGTAAATTAAATTATTAAATTAATGTGCAATGCTCTAGGGAAAATGTATTTTTAAATTTTGTCTCATTTATTGTCGGACGGTGGGTGGGTGGGTGGTGGCTTTTTATTTGAGTTGGTGGGCTGGTTGTTTCCATTGCCAACTTTTCTTGATTTCGTACACGGACCCTGAGACATAGGTTGTAGTTGTATATGACGTATCATGAAACCAAAATATGTACACATACTGGATTAGACATAAGCCAGTTTGTGAGGGCGGGTGAGGACAAACGATGACGGGTGTTGCGTGGGTTAAACACCAAAACAGTATGAATAAGGTAAATAATTCCCTCTCTCTGTGTTTCACTGAACGAGAATAAAACTAGAAATAAAATGTTTGTGGTTAATTTTTTTAAATCACCGCCATCTACACAGTGTAATTTCCACATAAATGTAAAGCGTTGCTTTCACAAAACTATACAACTAATTTGGCGTTAGGCAAATTGGATCAATAATCAATTAGAAGAAAACAAAACTACAACCACTTTATACTTTTTGTAAGACCAAAAAAAAATAGCTACAAATATCCACTGCCGTGTCAGGACGTTTAGCATGAACGCTCTAATTAAGGACGAGTAAAACTATCGATCTAGATGTGTTTAATCGGGACGCGCTAGCAAGCCTCAAACGATGTTGAAGTATGGATCAGTTAAAACTTTGCCTTTGGGCGGTGTAAGATTGCTCTCACGTTTGGCGACTCGGTTCTTGCAAAAGTAAACACTCCTGTAGAGCGATATGTGGCCTCTTGGTTTTCCTCTTTGTAATGCGGCAATTTCGTCACTTTCGGCGTGACGTAATAGAGATGTGATCATTCTAATTTTGAATACAGATGATTGCTCTTACGTTCTGTCAATTGTAAAATTGGAGTGGAATGGTTATTTATTTCATTCTATCCTTAGAGCTATTGAGGCTTTATTGTATACTTTCAGGTTTACATCCGTATTATGATTACATCAGGGATAGGATATATCTGTACAGCCATGTATGGTTACATCGGGGACAGGATAAATCTGTACAGCCATGTATGGTTACATCAGAGACAGGATATATCTGTACAGCCATGTATGATTACATCAGGGACAGGATATATCTGTATAGCCATGTATGATTACATCAAGGACAGGATATATCTGTACAGCCGTGTATGATTACATCAGGGACAGGATATATCTGTACAGCCATGTATGATTACATCAAGGAAAAGAAGGTTTTTTTTAAATTAAATATATATTACGTTAGTGTCAACTGTCTCAAGGAAGGTTTTGCCTAGTATATAAAGTCCTGTTGGATAATGAAATTTAAATTAATTTGTTTAATGAAGTTGGTTGAAGTAGTAAACGTTTGATTTTACAGAGGCATGTTTAAAGCATTCAATGATTTTTCCTTCCTCGACATATTTAAAGCACTCTTATGCTACAATGCAACAGAAAAATTTGTTGACATGCTAGCATAGCTTCAGACTGCAACGTTCAGACACGACAGCATTATAAATATTTTAGAGTTAAGGTGCAAAAGGTTGAGTTTGGGATCGACCCCTTGTCAAACCTCATTCAGGACAATACCCTTTTGTAAGGTATGTTTGTCGTAATACCATTTTTAACTTCAGAGCACGTTGGCTTTAATGGGTACAGCAGACTGTACTTAATACATTACTTGATTACCTCAGAGGCTGTCTCAAGGGTCGGGTTTCGGTACGATACAGTTGGAATCTGTTCTATGAAGTTCTATTAGTGCTGGACAAAAAAAGAAAATGAATCTTAGAGCGTATATTGTTTAACGGCCCTAACAGTAGAGAAAACGTGTTTCGCTGACATAGCATTCAAACTTAGGATTTCCTATATACTTCCAAACAACAAAGGGCGCATACTATGCTTTATGGCAATTTACAGTCTTTGCTTGGACGGGTTGCGTTCCCTTGTGGGGCCCTGTCACCCCTTGTTAGAGGTACACTTTATTTACTTGGTATTGTCAATCCCTTTCTCAAGATTTTTTTTATTCCCATGGAAGGTAATAAATATTGGTTAGATTCAAAACAAAGGCCATTTATAATGGCCATTAATGTCGATCCTTGTTTAAAGATCACTATTACCACGGGAGGGCTAATTGTTTCATTTGCCTTTTGAAGAATTATGGGAAATCGGCACCGCTTTCGGATATAGATTGCTTCCCGTGTGTTCGTTTGAATTTGATTTTTACGTCTGCTTCAAATTTGGTGAATTTGCAGTCATGTCGATGTCACAAGCAAGTAAGTATGAATTTCTTATGTGTAGTGGACAATGGATTCGGTGCCATGAATAAAATGACGTCATTGTGCGAAAATGAAAGAGGGGCAGGTAATTGTGAGTGAATTTTCTGAACTTTAAAACTCTTTGTCTGACCTTGCTTTAAAAAAAAAATACAGTCTGACTTTTACTCCTGCTGATGCTCAACTGACAGGTAGGCACACGAGACTACGTTATCATTTCATCAAACAGATTTTCAGTCCGCCAGAGCGTGTTAAGAGAGTGGGTCTCTATACTAAAAGAAGAAAGGGGGAAAAATTAATGTTTAACCGTTCTTGTACGTGTGACGTCAGCTAGACTCAAACACTGGCAAAGTATGCAAAGTATAGGCTATTGTCCGACCTCTCTGTTCCGGCCTACCTTATGGTGGGATTACACAAAAGTGGTCAAAACAGCTATTCTACTTCTGGAAATAGATCAGCAGCAGTCTTGGAGCTGTTAAAATAAAATGACGATACTTTGCATGAACTGTGATAGTTAGATTATATTGAAACTCGACAAATCTTTTCAGAAACTCTTTGGGAAAGGTGTGATACTTTTTCTTCTCGTAGAGAAACTAACAATATCGTACTTACATGGAATAGCCACAACTTTCCCGACCTTACTTAAAGTATATGTCAAGGTCGTTGGTGTGGAATAATCTTTTGCAATTCATTCATTCATTCCTTTTAATAGAGGAATAGATGTTTCTAACTTGTTAAAATTTGAAAAAGGCTTGAGGGGGTGCGGGGGGGTGGGAATACAGAGTGAAGTCCTTGATTTTATTAAACCCTACTGCTCTTTCAAATTTAAGAAATGCACTAGGAATGGTTAAACAGTTATCTTCCATGTTTTATTGACTCCCGTTGGCTCTCTACAGAGGAAAGGGAAGAGAACTGATCCGAGAGTGGTTCAGTCTCTGTGTTAGTTGCTGGACTTTATCCATTAAAAGAGAACCAATGAAAGAATCGTACTATGACTTAAGACTGGCTAAATCAATTAATCTAAACTGAGACTTTTTAAATTTTCTTCGAAGGAAGGAAAGGAAAACGGGAAGGGGAAAGGAAAGGAAAAGGAATCGGAAGGAAGAAAGGAAGGAATTACGAAAGATAACTCCACTGTTTTTTTTTTTAACCTTAAAGATTAAAAGTGATTTTTTTTTAAAACTTGAAAAGGGATCTTTGTAGAGAACAAGCAGCAATCTGTAGATATCATGGCAGAAACCAAGCATTCCTACCAATAGCGCCGCCATGATCGCGTAAATTATTGACTTGCCAATCCAGTCAAATAATCAAGCGTGACATCTTTACCAAGAAAGACAATGGGTACATACTCATCCTTAGACAGTACTCGTGCGTGTCACCTTGACCCTAATCATACCGTGAGAAATTATTCATGCCTACTTGAAAGCGCACCGCAGGTTAATGCGACTCCGTTGATTGTTAGTCATCGTTAGGAAAAGTTCAGGTAAAAATAAAAATTGAGAGGGCACAGAGGACAGAACCGAGGTGACTTTGGGGACGGGGAGTAACGAGACTGGCATAAGGATGTGGAAAGTGAGGACAGAAAAATGTACTTTTCGTGATTCTAGCAAGCAAGATGGCTGACGCTCCCTGTCGGTAAGTCACTTACAGATAATTTTCATCTTACATTGTAAATACTTCATAATCTCACAAAACGTGCTCATTATGTGTCAATGAGTCTCAGATAGATAGATAGATAGATAGGTGGGTAGGTAGGTGGGTAGGTAGGTGGATAGGTGGGTAGGCTTACCAGTCAAATAATTCACTAAATCACTTTAAAATATCTTTGTTAAAAGTCATACATTCATAATGATTTTCTTGAACAATGTGAAAAGAATGTGTCGTCATTAAACACTGGATGATTATTCACGTTTTTTTTTTCAAAGACAAGACATTTTCTCTTGTCGTCATTTAACACTGAGTGATTACCCTTGCCATTAAAAACTAAATCATTTCTCCTGTTATCATGAGGCAATGAATGCCTATAATGCAAGTGATAGTTGTCATAGAACAATGGGTGTTTATAATTCAGGCGATAGCTGTCATTGACCAATAAATGCCTATGTTGCAGGCAATAGCTGTCATTGACCAATAAATGCCTATGTTGCAGGCGATAGCTGTCATTGACCAATAAATGCCTATAATGCAAGTGATAGTTGTCATCAAACAATGAGTGCCCGTAGTTATCAACAACTTTCTTTACTGGACTTCATTAACAGTGAAAGGTTAAAAGTTTGAGGCCGGAACTGACGATCCCGAGTAGTCTCCCCTCAACTCGCATCATCTAGCAACCAGCGAAGTAGATGAGAGAGTTTATGGTCAGTCGCGTCTGCTACGCCGTCTTATCCCGGGCTTAGAACTGTAACTAACGCCAGTCAAGAACGGCCGCCGTTCTATAGTGGTGACGTCCTATCGTCCAGTGCCAGAATCAAGTCCTAACCGAGCACGTCAAAGTCTGGAAAATGATTGCATTGCCATCTGACTTGGACAAGAGTTATGGGCCGTGAGGAGAACGGATTCCGTTACGAGCGTCACTCAGGGTTTCAGCGAGGACTGGGGGGCTCGATAATTGGCTCAGTCAACTTCCCGACTTTATGGCGAGCCAATAGCGAGGTGCAGTGTCGGCGGCGGTGGTTTACGAGCCTGTAATGCACTTCCTTACAAATCTGACATCTTCTGACGGTTTTAATTTCTTTCCTACTTTATTTGTTCTTAGTTTTCTTTTGTTATGGTTTTAAGATGAAATTTCTCTCCTAAAGATGAAATTTCTCTCCTACTTCTTTTGCTCTTAGTTTTCTTTTGTTGTGGTTTTAAGATGAAATTTCTCTCCTAAAGATGAAATTTCTCTCCTAAAGATGAAATTTCTCTCCTACTTCTTTTGCTCTTAGTTTTCTTTTGTTATGGTTTTAAGATGAAATTTATTCCTCTCTGGCGTGTGTGAGAGAAAATTTGAAATGGGAGCAAGAATTCGTGAGAATAAGGAATATCAACTGCAAGGCCTAATTCTGACAAATTTTTCTAGAAAGAATGCTATTTCATGACTGTCTTTTTTCGAGTCCATTTCTGCGTGGGTATTCTCGCGCGCGCGTGTGTATGTGTGTGTGTGTTAGTGAGTGTGTGTGTGTGTTGTGGAGTTGGTTTGTCTCCCTTTTGTTGTTTTTACAGGTGAGGGGACAATAAATATGTTAACTGGTGAAGTAAACTTGGAGGAAGGGTGTACTTATGTTCTCATATCGTCATTTAAGTAATTAGTGTAGGTACATTTATTACTTTATATATTTAAAAAGGTAAATAACGAATTTTATCGTAAATAGTACGTAAAGTATAGAGTACATTTAGAACAGATAACGAATATTTGGCACATATAACAAAAATATGAAATTCATTTCTACAATACAATAGATGCATGTTTGAGTCCCGCTGTATGATGAAAAACTGACTAAAAGATCACACGGTGGACAGACAGGTGGGCGGGCAACAAGAGGTTTGCGACAACTGACTAGACACAACCGGCTAGCGACAACTGGCTTACACATAACTTACATCTGTAGAATAAATCACGTAATTACTTATGTTTTTTCTGTTGTTTAGCAAAATGTCGTATATCGTATTATGCACAAGTCACTTGCCTTTTGCCAGTTGTTGCTAGGCATGTGTCAGTAACTAGTTGACGTTAGCCACTTGTCGCCCACCAAGTGTCGTTTGTAAAATGTCGCCCACCCATAAGTCATAGATCCGATCGAACTTTCGAGCAAACGACAAGTCAAAATATTGTCGCAGTTACAAATTTCCAGATATTTACCAATTATCGATATAATTGGTTGTTTATCTCCCAAAGTCAGGTCATCACTAGCCACCACAGTGCGGTCTAGTGCCCGCAAGCGACATCTGACCGGCCATGCTTTGATATTAAAGTCCAATTAGAGGTACATTTCGATTTTTTGCACTCTATGTCTGGCGTCCAATCATACACTCATTATACATGTAGAACTACACAACATGTAGTCTAAAGGTCTCTATGAGCTGTTGTGAGGGAGATAGGCTTGTTAACGGCATACACTGTGTCATCAAAGGAGTACAAATGCCATGAGTTACGTGTGTGGTAACCGGGGGGGGGGGTGTTCTGAACCCATAAACACATCATGTCACTTGCAGTCACTAAACCCAGAAAAAACATCATGACACTTGCAGTCACTATCTCAATAAACATGTCATGACACTTGCAGTACTATACCCATACGCACATCATGACACTTCAGTCACTAACCCCATAAACATGTCATGACATTTGCAGTCACTAAACCCATACGCACGTCATGACACTTGCAGTACTATACCCATTAACATATTATAACACTTGCAGTCACTAAACCCATAAGCACTTGCAGTAAACCCATAAATACATCATCACAATTGTAGTCACTAAACCCATAAGCACTTGCAGTAAACCCATAAATACATCATCACAATTGTAGTCACTAAACCCACAAGCACTTGCAGTAAACCCATAAATACATCATCACAATTGTAGTCACCGTAATGGCATATCGAGGCCATGGTCACCAAGGTAATGCATATGAGATTTGTAGCAATAACTTATTCTAAAGTTAAACTTATTATCTTAGTTTGGAATTTTTCAAATACGCTTTCAAGGCTTCCCAAAGTAATTAGAATATTATGTTATTACCAACTAAATACCATCATATTATGTATGGTCACTAACCAGAATATTTATTTATATATTCAAAGAATCAAACATATAATCACCAAGCCTTATACACACTACCAATTAAGGAATTTCTAGGGTCACCAAACAAAGGCATACCTATGGTTGCCAAGTATGTTTGGTTACTGCAAAAAGAATGTCTAAGGTGCCAAACTAAATCATATATGTGGTTGCCAAATATGTAGGGTTACCGCAAAATGAATGTTTAAGGTCACCAAACTAAGGTATATATGTGGTCACCGAGTATCTAAGGTCACCAAAGTAAGAATGTCTAAAGTCTCTAAGTTAATATTTATCTACTGAAACCAAATTAATGTATATCTAAGGTCTGCAAACTAAGTATATCTATGATCAGCGAACCAAGGAACACTTAGAAGCATCAAACTGAAAAATAAATAAAGTCATCATATTAACACATATCGGTAGTTAACAAATAAAATCAATCTAGGCTCACCAAAATAATGTTAATTTTTTATCACCAAACTAAGAAATATTTAGAGTTAACAGACGTGCGTGCATGTGTGTGTGTGTGTGTGTGTGTGTTTTCACCCCAAACTAATGAATATCTATTGATTTTCATACTATGTCTATGGTCGCTAAAGAATCATATAAATATATGGTTAACAACCTAAAGAATATCTAGAGTTACCAAAGTACCGTATAGAGATATTGCTAACAACCTAAAGAATATCCAGAGTTGCCAAAGTAGCGTATAGAGATATTGCTAACAACCTAAAGAATATCCAAAGTTACCAAACTAAAGTATTTTATGGTCACCAAACTAAATAATATCTAAGATAACCAAACTAAATAATATCTAAGATAACCAAACTAAATAATATCTAAGATAACCAAACTAAATAATATCTAAGATAACCAAACTAAATAATATCTAAGATAACCAAACTAAATAATATCTAAGATAACCAAACTAAATAATATCTAAGATAACCAAAACTAAATAATATCTAAGATAACCAAACTAAATAATATCTAAGATAACCAAACTAAATAATATCTAAGATAACCAAACTAAATAATATCTAAGATAACCAAACTAAATAATATCTAAGATAACCAAACTAAATAATATCTAAGATAACCAAACTAAATAATATCTAAGATAACCAAACTAAATAATATCTAAGATAACCAAACTAAATAATATCTAAGATAACCAAACTAAATAATATCTAAGATAACCAAACTAAATAATATCTAAGATAACCAAACTAAGGACGATTTATGGCCACCAGACGAAGGAGTGCCCTAAGTAACCAAGCTAATTTCTATCTAAGGTTAACAAACTAAAGAATATCTAAAGGTGTCCAAACTGTGTAATATAAATTGTCTCCAAATCAAAGAATAATTAATCTATTAGCTTCACTAATGTAATGCGTATGTATGATCGCCAGTGTAAGGAGCATGTAACGTTAATAAGCAAAATATATGTGGGTGTGGGTATGCTCACAAAACTAACGTATATCTATGGTCATCAAAGTATTAAATATCTATGAGTGTCCAAAAACGAGACATTTGAACAATGGTCCCGCACTGTCTATCTCTCTTGGCCATCGACAAACACTCTAGGAAGATTAATTCGCACCGTCCATTCCTCCGTCACACAACCCAGTTTAACCTAATTATGGGACGTGTCAGAAAATATTCTGGTAATTGTATAAGTGGTTTTGCATTCCTTTCATTGCAGATGACTAGGTCGTACGCAAAGACCAGGGTTTCATTTATAGATAGGACGTGGTTGTGGACTAATTTAATGCGAGACAGCCGTGGCTACGCGAAGGATCCTGAAGCGACTAAGAGACAATCTACTCTTGCAGCGTCTGAATGCGTGTAGAAATAATTACTGCGAGAGTGTTTGGCTGGATAATTCAATTTGAAGTGCATGTCCTCAAATGCTGCGTGAAGTCTGTGTGAAGTCTGTGCAATACTGTGCAGAAGTCTATGGCTCTGAAAATGTCAGGCCATTGTGGCACCCAGAAAGCATCATTAGCAGTCAGGGTGCGCCTACATCTGCTGTCCGCCTTCCTCCTAATCAGACTGGTCTTTGAGTGACGGAGTAAAATGGCTGGCTGTATATGCGTCTTCGGGAATTTGAATGTGTGCTTGTGTGTTCGTTTGTATATGTCCGGGGGAGGTAGGGTGTGTGGAGGGTGTGAGGAGTGGTTGTTTGAGCCTAAGTATGCTTGTTGCCTTAGAGTTTGGTTGTGTGATTGATGATTTGATTTATAGATGGGAAGTGTATTTGTAAATGGGTGCACTAGTGGATATTTTGGAGTGGTTGTATTGGATGTGTATGGGTGGATATGTTTTAGACTGGATGTCTATGTCCAGTGATTGTGTCGACAGCATATGAATTAGTGGGTGAGTATGCGTATATTCGAGTGTGTGTGTGTGTGTGTGTGTGTGTGTGTGTGTGTGTGTGTGTGTAAATATGTTTTATATGACTGCTTGCTGAGTTTGTGTATATCCGTGAAAGTGAGTATGTGTTGGGAATATCGACAGCAGAAGATTCAAAAGCGATCCAAAACTCTTGTGTTTTTACTTCTTGTTTGTGGAATAAATTAAATTATTCTTAAGTCATCTTTCCATTTTGAATTCAATCTCACTATCGTCGGAGATAATTGCTCAAACTTTCAAAAAAATGCGAGTAATAAAAGATATCACTTTTTGTTGAGAGTATTATAACTAGTGAAGATACGTCACCAGTATTGCTTTCCTACGGTCAAAAATTCTCCCATTTGTCTTTCATGTTTTTTACTTTTTCCTTCTTGCTTATTTCCTACGGTCACAAATTCTCCCATTTCTCTTTCATGTTTTTACTTTTTCCTTCTTGCTTATGAAAAATGGAACGTTATTTATGACGAATGGCTGATCTTCCTTCAATTATGTTAACAAATATTCAGAAGTTATATCTGTACGTCACACACGACAGTACGAAATTATCTCCGTACGTCACACTTCCATGACAGTATGAAATTATCTCCTTACGTCACACTGCCATGAGAGTAAGAAGTCATCTCAGTAAATCACACTTCCCTGACAGTATGAAATTGTCTCCTTACGTCACACTGCCATGACAGTAAGAAATAATCTCAATATGTCACACTGCCTTGACAGAAAATTTTCTCCATTCGTCACACGTCCATGACAGTATGAAATTATCTCCATACGTCACAAGTCCATGACAGTATGAAATTATCTCCATACGTTACAGTTCCATGACAGTTTGAAATTATCTCCATACGTCACACTTCTATGACAGTATTAAATTATCTCTATACGTCACACTTCAATGGCAGTAAGAAATTATCTCCACATGTAACACTTCGATGACAGTATGAAATAATTCCCATACGTCACATTACATGACTGTAAGAAATTATCTCATTACGTCACATTACCATGACAGTATGAAATTGCCTCCATACGTCACAATTCCATGACAATATGAAATTATCTCCATACGTCACACGTCAATGACAATAAGAAATTATGTTTGTTTGTCACACACTTTCTCGAACAGCTCGTGGACTCAACAGCCTGGTAAGAACGTGTTCAAAAGGTAAATACATCAGTGATCAGCTCCATCTGTCCTCCTTTTAAATATATCTCTACAATAGTTATTACAAGGCCGAAAGACAGAGAGACAATAATTATTTTAAGACCTTAAAGACAGACAAGACTTATTACAAGGCCTTAAAGACATAAAGATATGAGTTAGAACAGACAATATTAATATTCCACAGTTTTAACGCGTGTAAAGGGTCACGTGATTTTATTGCCAAATTTTGTAAAACTACTTCAAGTATTGAATGCCTGCCGATATATGTATAATCACACGAAATGAACGTGTCAGTATCAATTTCTACGGTGCTGTCGAACCTGGAAGAGAGAGAAGATAATTCAAGCAGTTAGGTGCTAGCATGTTAGCGTGTTAGGCACCAGGGCCACGTAGAAAGAGTTATCTTCCCTTTCTGTGAATTAAATTTGTGCCGTGTTCAGGAAGATAATAAAACGGTGGTCAAAAATAGCGGTTATATCGAGTGAGAGCAGATTCGCTATTAAAAAATACTGCTATCAAATTATTTTAGAGATATTCGCTTAACGTAAGCGCTACCTGTACAGTAGTTCCACTCTGGTAAGAGAGGTAATCCTGCTATTTAGCGCTGCGGTTGATAGAACCTTCGTGCTATGCAAAGGACAAGGAGTAATTTCTTGGCAACAATTCAAATGCCTTGCCTTATATGTGTATGCATGTGTGTATGTGTGAGAGCGTATACGTGTGTGTATGTGTATAATTGCATGTATGGGTGTAGTGTGTATACGTGTGTACCTGTGTGTATTCGTGTGTGTATGTGTGCGTACGCGTGTGTGTGTGTATGCGTGTGTGAGAGAGAGAGACAAAGAGTTAAACTTTAGACTGCAGCTTACGACTAAGTGACAGTTCTGATATTATGCTTTCAACTAATTAAAATTGATCTTTCAGCCGTTCTCCGGCTTACTTGACCGATTTTCAGACAGTTTGCTGACTATACAAGGTAACAATGTTCTAACAGTTTTCATGCTGCACAACGTTTTGTGAATTCTTTTGAGTCCTGATGTGAAAGTAAAACTGGAACTACGGGAAATACTTGTCAAAGTAAATATAATTGATTTTAATAATTAGTAAAGTGATTTTACTGTAAACATTAGATAGATAGATAGACAGACAGACAGACAGACAGACAGGCAGGCAGGCAGGCAGGCAGGCAGGCAGACAGACAGACAGACAAACAGACAGACAGATAGATAGATAGATAGATAGATAGATAGATAGATAGATAGATAGATAGATAGATAGATAGATAGATAGATAGATAGATAGATAGATAGATAGATAGATAGATTTGATCTCTGGCTATTGTCTTCAAAACTTGCTGTCACAAGCGAATCACTTTCCCTGTGCCCTTTTCGCAGCTCCCTAAAGTTATTTATTTTATTTTCTGCTTTTAAAATGTATTTTATATTACAATTAAGGGTTCGTCGGAGTTGTGTTTAAAGACCCATGTCCCTAATCGTCTTTTAAGCACCTCTCCGCACTGGTGGTCACACATGATGGCGGACACACTAGGATGGAATGATTGACTTTGGCTGTGACAACACTCTAGACAGAGTGGCATCAATCACGCTGGCGATCCGATTCGGAAGAAATCAACCTTGGCCGGAACGCTCATCAATGGACTCACTAGCTATTCTGGAGATCGCAAATTCCGCTTGAAATTGTTTCCATAACAACGCTTTTCATTAAATGAGTCATGTGCGGCTTAGAGTGACTTTTCTAACACTCCGCAGACGGTAACGATGTTCGGTGCGGCAGAAAATCTGTGTGATGGCGGAAACCGTTCGTTGAATGCTAGTGTAATGTGAGAATGCGTGTGTCCTATACGAGTGGTGAGTCCTATACGAGTAGTTAATCCCTATACTCGTGGTGAGTCCTATACGAGTAGTGAGTCCCTATGTTAGTGGTGAGTCCTATACGAGTAGTTAGTCCCTATACTAGTGGTGAGTCCTATACGAGTGGTGAGTCCCTATACGAGTGGTGAGTCCCTATATGACTGAACAGGTGACGTACTGACAGCGACAAACCTTACATATACATTATGTACTATAAGATGCTTGCTGAGTGGTCAGTTCTATTTGCCTATTTCTTGTTGTTAATTCCCCACCAGCCCGTTTTGATCAGAAATGACTTATGTGTTACTTTGGCCTGTTTATCGTGGTTTTCTGTGGGGTATTGTTTAAAAATCATAACTGCATATCTTATTCAAGGTACTTGAGAACGTTTTTCTCTTCGAGTGACGTGAATTTTAAAGATCACCACGCCAGATATTTTTTTTTAACTGACACAAGGGCAGTGGTGGAGGTACTCATTTTGCAGATGAGATCCATAAACTAAGTGCTGGGGTCGATAAAGTTAGTGTGAAGATCGATAAGGAGGTGATTATCTGGTCCAACGTGAGATGACAGCCTATGGAACCAAGGTCACGTGTACCCATTCATCTCTGGAATCTTGTGACATCTTGCCGAACCGCTTCAGCTTGAATGCTAAGAGATGTGTGTTTATAACTCGGCTTCAACAACGACGCTGAGGTGTGAAAATGTTGTCAGATGTAATTTCATGTCCCCGATAATTGTGGAAAAGTTGAAGAGACAGACAGATTGCTTTATCGCAATGAGATAATATTCCCCACCCTCCAACACCCATCCACTTCCCACCACCAACTTGATTTGAAAGAACCTGTTAGTTGAATCTTCTGTTAAACGCATGCAGTGTTTTTTACTTTAATGTAAAAATATTCCATTTCATTTTCCTTTTTCATAGTGGATGGTGGTGGTGAAAATATTAATAAATATTGTTTGCTTTCTCAACTGTCTAAGAGTTTATTTCGTTCGATTCAATCGAGAAGCAATGGTCATTTAACTCTGCACATATAGACAGACAGACAGACAGATAGATAGATAGATAGATAGATAGATAGATAGATAGATAGATAGATAGATAGATAGATAGATAGATGGATGGATGGATGGATGGATGGATGGATGGATGGATGGAAATTTGGGATGGGTGGGATTAGATAGATAGATAGATAGATAGATAGATAGATGGATGGATGGATGGATGGATGGATGGATGGATGGAAATTTGGGATGGGTGGGATTAGATAGATAGATAGATAGATAGATAGATAGATAGATAGATAGATAGATAGATAGATAGATAGATAGATAGATAGATAGATAGATAGATAGATAGATAGATAGATAGATAGATAGATTGTAGTCGTGCAGGCTTGGAAGTAGCGTTTAACTTGTGGTGTGTTATTGGTAAACATTATTTTCAAACTATTTTGATTTTGCTTGTCAATTTGCTTTATCAACTTGGTAGCAGAATGTTAATCTTTCCACAACGTTTACGTCTTTTTCTTAAGAAAGTCTAGTTAGCTTTGTAGTATTTACAACGTTTACGTCTTTTTCTTAAGAAAGTCTAGTTAGCTTTGTAGTATTTACAACGTTTACGTCTTTTTCTTAAGAAAGTCTAGTTAGCTTTGTAGTATTTACAACGTTTACGTCTTTTTCTTAAGAAAGTCTAGTTAGCTTTGTAGCATTAACGTTTACGTCTTTTTCTTAAGAAAGTCTAGTTAGCTTTGTAACATTCACCCTTGTGAGAATCTGGGAAATTCGTTGGTAAATAACTGTGAACAAATGGAATTTTGTGAATCTGACAATTGTGTGGAATTATAGTGAGTATATAATATAGTCTTGGGGGGGGGGTTATTTATTACTCTACTCTTGGTGTGTCTGTTTATGAATATGGTAAATTCAGTAAAATAAATATATTGAGAATTTGTGGAAGTAGCTGCAAGTATATTGTCGTTTGCTACTAAATGATTTACTGAAAATATATGGCCCTTTGGGACTAAATGATTTACTGAAAATATATGGCCCTTTGGGACTAAATGATTTACTGAAAATATATGGTCCTTTGGGACTAAATGATTTACTGAAAATATATGGTCCTTTGGGACTAAATGATTTACTGAAAATATATGGTCCTTTGGGACTAAATGATTTACTGCCAATAAAGGGTTTGGGACTAAATGATTTACTGCCAATATAGGGTTTGGGACTAAATGATTTACTGCCAATATAGGGTGTTACGTTTCCAGTATTTATTTAAAGACCCTGCTTAGGAAATTATAGAACTTTAATTTACTATTTAAATTAATTCCCTTTCGTTTAACCTAAACAGACTGGTTGCTCAAATCATCATTCGACTAAATTAAAAATGCATCTTTGTAGTCTAGATCACAGATTTACGAAACTGATAATTTGCGTACATTAGCTAGATTGGAAATCGTTAAAAACTCTCTTAGATTCATATGCATTCATTACGTCATTCGTTTAGCTCAGACAGCCCCCATCCAATCCGCATTTTGGTCTATATGCATACAATTTACTACAAAAAGAGGTTCTTAACAAAATGAAATAAGATTTAATTAGTTTAACAATTAACAGCAACGATTAATTACAACACGACGTCTTAATTCTACACAGCGTTGTTCTCTCATTTTACCGTCTCTGTTAAAAGTCTTAACGAGAATTCTCTTTTCTTTTATTGCCAAATAGTCACTTGATTCTGGACCCTAGTAGATATACTTAACTACACTCTTGGTCGCATGTGGGGTTCAACTGGTTAGAACTGGTCCACATCCTTTGGCTCATCGTCAGTACTGCATAGCATGACAGTCAATCGTCCACTCAATTACTGCATCGCTAATGTACTTGCGACGAATCGTTAACACGTGGTTAACACGATGTACTTTTACGTATGGGTCATGAAGACGCCCGAGTCGGTGTACGACTCAAGAAGTACGAAGGTAGAGAGGAATAACATAAGAAGAACCCGGCTGAAACAAAGGATTTTGGGCTCTGTAACTATTTGCGTCTATATTCGCAAAACCCAAGCGCATGTTTCTTTGTTTAAGGTTCTGAATTTAGAATCTTTGACTATCGTGTCGTTTACAATTCAAATATAGTTATATTTAAATATACATTGTGGTTCACGTGTGTGTTACATATAACGTTACACGAACGTATGAATTCTCAAATATTTACAGCATTAAAAATTGGAATTCACACAAAGGATTAATTCAAAATGAAGCATGAATGCTTTACAATTTTACACGAAAAATTATATGCAAGAACAATTTGAATTACAAAGAAGAATTCACCACGTGCACAGACATACTGGCGGCACTAGGGAATTTACGATTTATATAAATTAAAGATAAGAAAAGGTTACAATAATTTATATACAATAACTTTTAGATTTGTCCCTTTACATCGAAACACGTGCTTTGGCTAAAATAGCGCTAAGCTGCACAAAATACATACATCAATTCAATTACAAAATACAATCAATAAATGCAACAGATACTGTAAGAAGTAGACGTGTTATTGTTACCTCTTCAAAGTAGATTTACTGTTCTAGCGCGGGTTCATCTTCGACTCTGGTATGGCGGCGGGACGGAGCTATGTTAAAGCTGCCTGGTGTGTCTGCCGGTCTGGAAGTGAGTGAGTGTTTTGGCGCGTTATGATCGTATTTTAGGAAACTGCATTGAACGCATCACGTGACCGTTCACGTGGTATGTTTGATCTCGAAGGTGCTGGACACTGGCCTAAAGTTATGCAACAATCCGACCTTGCTAGCGATACTGATGTATCACGGGTGAATTTCAACAAAGGTCCGTTCAAAATTTTAACTTTGAAACGAGCAATTGGGTCACGAGGTCATGACACAGAATTTGTCACACATCGTCACACCCCCTTGCTTTTGAGGCGTTTATCTTACCAAAAGATAAATGCCTCCTACAAATTATGTGTTATAAAATGTAGAAGTGCAAAATGAAGAAAAAATTTACAATTAAAAAATTTCAACATAACCAGAAATAATGTAACGCGGCAGGGAAATCAACTCTAGATTAACGGCACTCTCATACAATATTTCTCACTTCAGAAATCAGAGAAAAATGATTTAAGAAAAATCAAATAAAATGATTTAAGAAAAGGACCAGTCTAATTTAATAGACATCCATCCAATGGAATAACATGTTCTGAAATTCTCACTATCTGTCCCAATAATCAATAGTTCACACACAACCTAGTTCGATCTAATCAGATTATTCAGAATAGAAATCCAACATCAACTAATTCCACTGAATACGTATCCAACAATAGTGTGATCAGAAAAATGACTTCCAATGAACAACACTATCAATATGCAGGTTATGAAAAGTTCCAGATATTGATTTCCTGTATCAACCAAATATCAGAGTTTATGAATTACCAACTCAATGAACCATCTATCAGTCTACCTGTCATATTCAGAGTTACAACACTAACACAATTCAATCAGTGTTATAGCTAGTCCCAAGTTTTTATGAAATGTCCAACATATTTACAATAACAACCACCAACTACGGTACAACAAGAAAATAATGAAAATTCAAAAGAAGGTATCAAATCATTATTTCTACTGCTGCACAACCTTTGTAGTTCTATCCCAACCCCAATACACGTCGTCGCCTATGTGTGTCAACATGTCTATGGCATGACAACTGTATTCTTTCTTTCTTACTCTGTTCGTCAGAATGTCACTGTGAGGTGCAATATATTGCATGTCAAGTTTAGACTTTTCATTTCTCGTCCGGTAAGTACGTCCTTGAAGTGTTTTATCTCTTTCAAAACTCTCCAAAGTACTTGTCAAGTTTAAAATGTTTCTGGTAGTGTCAGTTTCTGTATGACTGGTCTCTACCCTGTCTAACAGTTTCAAACTTCTCGATACGTTTCGTATCATGTCAGTGTCAACGTGGCTTTGACTACGCGATGTCAGAATTTCAAATCTATCGCTCTTAGCCTTGTCACTGAGCTCACGCAAATGGAAATTTGCTCTCTTGGTGTTTCGTGCATCTGTAGTTACGTCATCGTGTACACATTGAACGTCTCTAGTTCGCATGCACTCAACGTCTTTCGTCGGAATGGCGTCAGATCTACTATGGGTCCATTTCGCATCTAGTCTAACGTCATAGGTTTGCAAATGTGTTCTGTCGCGGCTACCAGTCTCTCTGAAGTACCTGAATTGCAACATTAGCTTCCCCTCTAAATCTGGAGGTTCCGTTCTCCTGATCTTATCATAGACTGAAGTGAAATACCTCATCCCACTAGTTGTTTTCTGTTTTAACCCATTCACAACTAGGTGTTCGACTGTTATGTCTGTCAATTTGTCTCTCTCCTTGACAACATAAGTCTGTGTCTCTTTTGTGACTCTAGAATTGTCTAACTCTCCACTCGAGTATTCTCTTGTGTGGTCAGACTCACTCGCTAGCAAGTCAGATTCCTGTGGTTGTATGAACAAGGGTTCTGTCTTAAACTCCCCAAGAGTTACTGATTGTCTCCCCTGGACCATACCGTTTATTGAACTAACGTAATCTGTCTCCACTGACTCAGTTAATTCAATATGTCTTCTCATCAGGTCGTCAGAATCTATGATGGAAATCCTGTCAGTTTCAGTCACCAACTGGCAGTGAATGTTACCTGTCTCTATTACACTGAATAACATCACTATGTCTACTCCCTGTGTGTTGTAGGCTACACTCCCGCTGTTTCCTCTATCATAATTCTCTGCATCTGATGTCAGTAACAGTCCTGATGCCCCACCTACTCTGGTTATCAGTCCGTCACTCCGGTTTTCATTATCTATCAATCTAGTTCTGTCACTCATTTGTACTGTGTCTTTGATCAATTCGGGATTACACTCCGTACTTTTCATCAGTGAACCAAGGAACCTATCAGTTAATGAAACCCCCTCCTCCTTACTTCCACTTGTCTCAGTTTTTGGTACGTACTCATGACATTCCTTTATCTCAACAGGTGAGTCAATAAAGGTAGTCCCTGTACCGTGGCTTCTGTCTACGTCACTAATTCCGTTAAGTGATTTATCTGCAGACGGTTCTGCCATGTCTCTGACAACTGCGTGCATACACGTCAGTACACATGCATTGTTATCGTCGACCGTCCCTGTACAGTTTTCGACTATATCTTCTTCCATGTCACGTTTGGAAAAGAACTCTGTCTCAGCTCTGACAACTGTCATGTCATCCGAAGTAAATGAACTTATCATAGGCACATTGCCTCCGTCTGTAATGCTACCTATACTGTCATCTGGATCAAATACTTCTGTTTCCCTGGCTGTCAATGTATTAGCACTCGAAACCTCGCATAACGCAATAATCTTGTGTTCCAAAATTACGTCATGACTCACGTCAATCACCGGAGATCGAGATCTACCGATGTCAGTCTTCGTAGCGAGCACATTCTCATGACTCTCTCTTAAACTAACAGTTAGGTCAATAAACTCAGTCGATGTGTCACTGCCTTTCAACGATACACAACTGATAGAATCCGTTTCTATCTTCTCATGCATATTTGTCCTGTCAGAAAAATCAGTCACTGTGTTGCTAGAAGTTTCATCACACCTTAACGGTACACAACCGATAGAATCTGTCTCTATCTTATCATGCGCATTCAGTCCGTCAACCAAGGTGTCACACGTACACGGCGGTGTATGTGTTTGTCCAGATTCTACACGTGTTATTAAGTCCTTAACAACAGTGTCTTTTCTTGTCTCTGTTTCAAGATCAAGCTTTGGTGCGCTAACTGTTTCTGTAAACTGGTTAGCATGTTGAACTGTAATGGTTTTATCAAAACATTTGTTTTCGTTTTCAATCAAACTGTCTAATTCGTCTGCTGTGTTCGGTAGCGCGACTAATTTCTGTGTGTCAGTCTCCACACTCGCGGCGTTTGACCTCGGCAAGTCAAAGTTCACGGCCTGACCTTCCTGTCGTAATTTGTCAACAGTACTTTCCCCAGCAATTTTAGACTCTGTTTTGATTTCTGTCCACAACCATTCTAATTCTAGACTTTCTTTCCTTTCCATAAGTCTTAGCTTTTCTTTCTTCAACTTTCTAATTTCGAACGTTAGGTCTCGTATTTCAGCCTCCCCTTCCCCTTTGAATCGGAAATCTTTATCACACAACTGTTTTGCTCGTGAGCTTATTGAAGATCTAATTTCTTCCCTGTGTTCTATTTCCTTTTCATTGAGTTCTAGTAGGACGAAAATACGTAGCTGTTCACCTCTATATTCTAGTGATATGCCTATCCCGTGTTCGCGTTTTAGAATCTCCATGAGCTGTAAGCTCCCCATCCGTTCATCGACCCTTAGATCTATCAAAGTCGTAAGGTGATCATCTTCTATCTCTATCCGTTCCATCGCTAACGCGCCATCGAGTTTTATTCGTTCTAACTCTTTCGCGTGTTCCTCTCTCCTCTTTTCGCGTTCCTCTTCCCAGTCTAGTTCAGTTCTAACGAAGTTCATTAACTCGTCTTCCGTTCGGTATCCGATCAAGGAACCTATCTCTCTCAGACTCGCAATAACCTGTTCGAGATCCGAAGTGTCCATCTTATTTATTTAGCGCGTCTGGCTACAATAAATATCTCTCGTGATTGTGTATCTAACCGTAGGCGATAAAACTCCGCTTTTATCCCACAATAACTTTTAGGCTACGACCTTACAAAAATTATTGAATTTATTCAGAACACCTTCCGAAATAAATTACGCGTTGGTTACACGTTCACCTGCTTGGCTACAATCTGTTGTCTCCAAGGCTTTCGTAATGTCACGGCTCCAACCATACAACATTACACATTATACTTAGCACCCTAAATATAATAGTCCGAAGTCTGTTACTACCGATAACTCTCCTAGCTGGCGGTATAACACGTCGACCTCTTACAATGAAGTATCCAGTAACACAATACTAAATAAATCATTCAATAGCTAACATGACATATTTAACTACGCTTAAATATATCAACATTAACTAACATGCACGCTACTCTGCAAAAGAATACATGCACATGTCACAACAAAAGCAAGATAAATATTTCAACAATCCTGAATCAATAGAATATTGGCAATTCTCAGTTCGTTCGTTCGTTTCTAGGTTTATGATACGCCCTATGTATAAAAAATGTTACAATTTGATACATATCAATCCGCGGACGAGGCACCACTTGTTACGTTTCCAGTATTTATTTAAAGACCCTGCTTAGGAAATTATAGAACTTTAATTTACTATTTAAATTAATTCCCTTTCGTTTAACCTAAACAGACTGGTTGCTCAAATCATCATTCGACTAAATTAAAAATGCATCTTTGTAGTCTAGATCACAGATTTACGAAACTGATAATTTGCGTACATTAGCTAGATTGGAAATCGTTAAAAACTCTCTTAGATTCATATGCATTCATTACGTCATTCGTTTAGCTCAGACAGCCCCCATCCAATCCGCATTTTGGTCTATATGCATACAATTTACTACAAAAAGAGGTTCTTAACAAAATGAAATAAGATTTAATTAGTTTAACAATTAACAGCAACGATTAATTACAACACGACGTCTTAATTCTACACAGCGTTGTTCTCTCATTTTACCGTCTCTGTTAAAAGTCTTAACGAGAATTCTCTTTTCTTTTATTGCCAAATAGTCACTTGATTCTGGACCCTAGTAGATATACTTAACTACACTCTTGGTCGCATGTGGGGTTCAACTGGTTAGAACTGGTCCACATCCTTTGGCTCATCGTCAGTACTGCATAGCATGACAGTCAATCGTCCACTCAATTACTGCATCGCTAATGTACTTGCGACGAATCGTTAACACGTGGTTAACACGATGTACTTTTACGTATGGGTCATGAAGACGCCCGAGTCGGTGTACGACTCAAGAAGTACGAAGGTAGAGAGGAATAACATAAGAAGAACCCGGCTGAAACAAAGGATTTTGGGCTCTGTAACTATTTGCGTCTATATTCGCAAAACCCAAGCGCATGTTTCTTTGTTTAAGGTTCTGAATTTAGAATCTTTGACTATCGTGTCGTTTACAATTCAAATATAGTTATATTTAAATATACATTGTGGTTCACGTGTGTGTTACATATAACGTTACACGAACGTATGAATTCTCAAATATTTACAGCATTAAAAATTGGAATTCACACAAAGGATTAATTCAAAATGAAGCATGAATGCTTTACAATTTTACACGAAAAATTATATGCAAGAACAATTTGAATTACAAAGAAGAATTCACCACGTGCACAGACATACTGGCGGCACTAGGGAATTTACGATTTATATAAATTAAAGATAAGAAAAGGTTACAATAATTTATATACAATAACTTTTAGATTTGTCCCTTTACATCGAAACACGTGCTTTGGCTAAAATAGCGCTAAGCTGCACAAAATACATACATCAATTCAATTACAAAATACAATCAATAAATGCAACAGATACTGTAAGAAGTAGACGTGTTATTGTTACCTCTTCAAAGTAGATTTACTGTTCTAGCGCGGGTTCATCTTCGACTCTGGTATGGCGGCGGGACGGAGCTATGTTAAAGCTGCCTGGTGTGTCTGCCGGTCTGGAAGTGAGTGAGTGTTTTGGCGCGTTATGATCGTATTTTAGGAAACTGCATTGAACGCATCACGTGACCGTTCACGTGGTATGTTTGATCTCGAAGGTGCTGGACACTGGCCTAAAGTTATGCAACAATCCGACCTTGCTAGCGATACTGATGTATCACGGGTGAATTTCAACAAAGGTCCGTTCAAAATTTTAACTTTGAAACGAGCAATTGGGTCACGAGGTCATGACACAGAATTTGTCACACATCGTCACATAGGGTTTGGGGAGGAATCTGCATTAGTGGTAAATGAATTGCTCTTGTCTGAGCATATAATGTTCAGAGGAATTTGTTAAAGTTATATATAATGACTGTTCTCTCTGCATGTAATGTTCAGAGGAGTTTGGTAAAGTGATACATAAATGATTGTTCTCTGAATAAATGCTTCTTCGGCACAACTGTAAACTGCATATTCAGAAACAGTTGAAGGAAAATTAATCTAGTAATGGACATCCAGCAGAAAAGAACATACATAGAATTAATCACGTGAAAGCCAGCAGAATAGAACATACATAGAATTAATCACGTAAAAGACAGCCAGCAGAATAGAACATACACAGAATTAATCCTGGTCATCAGTCAAGAAAAGTAAAAGTGTTATTCGAAGGTGGCTACAACGAAAACATACCCACACGTTTAAGACTTCCAGCCACAACAGAAGTTCAAGTGGTCTTGACAGGCAATGTCAAGATAAGTGTCCATGTATGCTACATTCAACGTTGATAAGTGTAAATGTAGATAAGCGCCCATGTAAATAAGTGTCCATGTAGATAAGTGTTCATGAATGCTACATTCAACGTTGATAAGTGTAAATGTAGATAATCGCCCATGTAAATAAGTGTCCATGTAGATAAGTGTTCATGAATGCTACATTCGACGTTGATAAGTACCCATGCAAGTTACATCCAGCATTGATAAGTGTCCATGTAGATAAATGCCCTTGCAAGTTACATCCGGCATTGATAAGTGTCCATGTAGATAAATGCCCTTGCAAGCTACATCCGGCATTGATAAGTGTCTATGCAAGCTACATTCGGCGTTGATAGTGTCCTTGCAAGTTACATCCGACGTTGATAAGTGTCCATGCAAGTTACATCCTGCGTTGATAAGTGCCCATGCAAGTTACATCCGGCGTTGATAGTGTCCTTGCAAGTTACATCCGGCGTTGATAAGTGCCCATTCGTGTGTAGAGATTGCCTGTACCAAGTGGATTTGCTACTTTCGAACATGCGTTGACATTTAGCGTTGGCATGTGCTACCAAGCACTGACATATACCAAAGGTTTTGATTTGTAACATTTAACTTTGGTATGTGCTACCAGGCACTGACATATGCCAAAGGTTTTGATATGCAGCATTTAGCGTTGGCATTTGTTACCAAACACTGACATATGTCAAAGGTTTTCATTTGTAGCATTTAGCGTTGGCATATGTGCCATGTTTCATTTGCATGAGCCATTTGACGTTGACATATTCTCAAATACTATGAGGCGTTAGCATATGCCATGTGGCGTTAGCATGTGCCATCTGGCGATAGAAAGTGCCATGTGGCGATAGAATGTGCCATGTGGCGATAGAATGTGCCATCTGGCGATAAAATTTGCCATCTGGCGATAGAATGTGCCATATGGCTATATCAAAGAAAACAATCTGTCCTGATGGAAGCTGCAAAATGAAAAACCGATATAATGTTCGCGATTGTATTTTTAATAATAAAATATTATAATGATTTAATACAGAATACTAACAATCCTTCAACAATGACTTCATGTATCCTACGCGTTAAAGTATGAAATATTTCCCTTTTTCCGTTGGCAACATAACAGTATGATCTTCAATGCACTTTAGTATGGATATGCTTCACTTACACACTGCCAGTATACAATGGTTTAAGAGCAAACGGGCAAGCTGTGTCGTGTCGAAAGCCTTAATGTATCGAGAATGAAGATGATTTTCGGATAAATAAATAATGTAGAAACAGTCTGTAGAAAGTGACTTTCACTTTCAAATAATGTAAAAACAGTCTGTAGAAAGTGACTTTCACTTTCAAATAATGTAAAAACAGTCTGTAGAAAGTGACTTTCACATAAATAAATAATGTAGAAACAGTCTGTAGAAAGTGACTTTCACATAAATAAATAATGTTAAAACAGTCTGTAGAAAGTGACTTTCACATAAATAAATAATGTAAAAACAGTCTGTAGAAAGTGACTTTCACATAAATAAATAATGTAAAAACAGTCTGTAGAAAGTGGTGGCAGTTGTCCTGGCCCAAGATACACTTGATAAAGACGAAGATAGCGCGCCAATGTAAACGTACATTCGAAGCATTGTTTTAGAACTGAGTACACCATTGTTTTAAAACTGAGTACACCATTGTTTTAGAACTGAGTACACCATTGTTTTAAAACTGAGTACACCATTGTTTTAAAACTGAGTACACCATTGTTTTAAAACTGAGTACACCATTGTTTTAGAACTGAGTACACCATTGTTTTAAAACTGAGTACACCATTGTTTTAGAACTGAGTACACCATTGTTTTAGAACTGAGTACATAATTCTTATTAGAACTGAGAACACCATTCTTCTTAGAACTGATTAAAATATCTTCTTCATTCTTCTCTAATCACTGTTCATACATTCGGGGCAAAGTCTAAAAGTCACGCCGAAAATCAGAACAGGCCGAACTTTATGCATTCCTTTATCACTTTACTGAACGCATGACTGGTTATTGTTGTCATTTCGCCTTTTACAACCAGTACAGTAACGATTGACCTAATGGTCCGAAGGAAGGCTAACCTCAGTAGCAGACACCGTAAAACTCATTAAGTGCAGAGTAAAGCGAAAGTTCGGGAACGCAGCAAAAGGCTTGAAACTTGGAAGTTTGCTTGGGTAGGTGTTTGCTGTTTTACATGACTTTACTTAATATAAACGGTCTTAGACACTCGGCTGACAGTGCTCCTATACAAATATGATGGGCGTATTTGAGAACATACAAGTGCCTCCAATATTGTCATGTATGTTCAAAGATTTACAAGAGAAAACTATTGGCTAAAAGGTGTATTGCAGAGATATTGAATCCAAAAGACAAACTCATAAATATATGTTTGTGTGTATGCATGACATTTGTGTATATATGCTTGTGACTGCTTGTGCGGGGGAGTGAGAAGCATACTTACTTTGACAAACACGCGCACACAAGTGAACAAACACGCACACACAAGTGAACAAAGAACGCGCCAGTCTGAGCAGTGTCGGATTCACGCATGGATGTATTTTCCTGAATGTCTGCATTGACGTGGCCTTACTGAATGGTGATGGAAGCATTCACAAATTCCAATAGCTCATTTCTGAAGCTGCCAATGAAAGTTTCAATCATGTTCGATTTATTATATCTTCCAATTTGTTGCCTAAGCCACCCTGGCAAACTGATTCGTCACGACAGTCCATAGCATGTACACGAACGTATGTGTACGTATACAGAGTTGTGAGAAAACAAGCTGTAGTTACGACACGCATGTCTCAGGTCTAGATTACAGTCCATAGCATGTACACGAACGTATGTGTACGTATACAGAGTTGTGAGAAAACAAGCTGTAGTTACGACACGCATGTCTCAGGTCTAGATTACAGTATCGTCGCGCAGCAGTGGAGTACGGAACTAATAGTGAGTGACGAAGTAGTTGAAAAAGTGTTATCAGAGATCTGTGTGGTGAAAAACGTGCATGATGAGACGTGTGATGAAAGATGTGTGTGATGACAGACGTGATGAAAAGCATGTGTGGTGAGAGACATGTGGTAGAAGGTGTGTGCGATGAGAGACGAGTGGTGAGGTGTGGTGACAAGTGTGTGTAATGACAAACGTATGTGAAAACAGCCGTGTGTGCTGAGAGATATGGAGTGACAGACCTGCGTGATCTTAGCCATGAAAAACGTGTGATAAGTGTGGTCAGTCATCATAAAACGCTTAATGAACAGAAAATGTATGTTAGAGTCACAAAATTAACCATGAATTGTCGTGTGTTCTGAAATTAGGAAATTTTAATGAGTGTCTTAAGAGTCCAAAATGTAATGGAAACTTTTGTGCATTAGTAATAAAAGTAATGAACTAAAAAATTAAGTTGTATAACAATAACCCAAACAGAATGTAATGATAAAGATCTTTAAATGAAATAATTCAAAAGTGTGTACTGCAGTATTAAATGTAATCAACTTACAAAGCGGTTTATTAGAGTAACAAAGATATTGAACTGACGTAGGTCGCTGCATTAATATTTTTTTTAAGTGTGTCATGCAGCCATAAAATTATACGGTGATAATGTGCGATCAATTAAGCAACTGTGAGGGGAATGTGTGAATTAGTAATTAAATTAATGAGTTTGTCAAACAGGTAATGCTGTTAATGAGGTGAAAATTTGCAATATAATCGAAGAGCTGGGGGGGGGGGATAATGTGAATTAGTCATAAAACGATAAGAGTTTAAAATTCCCAGATGGTCCAATCCGTAAAACGCACACACAACATATCAGCATTACAGCAATTATTTTTAGCTTTTGTCTCTGATTTTGTGTGCGTGACTAGGAATAATTACATTAGTTAACTACACACGAGCTTAGAGTCCAGGTCAGGACGTCGACGAGAAAGGTGAGTGAATGGGTTTGTAAGAGATTTTCTCCTCTCTCTGTCATTCTCCTTTTTGTATTTCTCATGATGTCAACAGATCAGTCCTAAGTCCTGCGTGCAGATTTTTTTTATTTTTATTGTTTTTACAGATTTCTCAAGAGTCCTGCTTACAGATTTCTTTTGATTTGTGTTAATTATTATTGGTTTTACAGATTTATCGAGAGTCCTGCTTACAGATTTCGTTTGATTTTGATTATAATTTTTACAGTTGACCTAAGTCACGCTTTCAGACTTCCCGTGAGTCTAGTTCTCATGTTTCTATTAATTTTATTTATAGCTTTCAAGTGAGTCATATTAATATTTCGACTGAGTTTTATTCATGAAAAGTATCTGTGACATAGTACAGTCGTTAAAAGTATCTTTGGCTTAGCACAGTCGTTAAAAGTATCTTTGGCAAAGTACAGTAGTTAAAAATGTTTGAGAGAGTACAGTTGTTAAAAATATCTGTGACATAGTACAGCCGTTAAAAGTATCTGTTACTGTACTATGCCAAAGACACTTTTAACGACTGTACTATGTCACAGATATTTTTTCATGACTGTGCTATGTCATAAATACTTTTCATGACTTTACTGTATCTAAACGACTGTACTTAGTCAAAGATACATTTAACTATTGTACTATCATAGATACCGTTAATGGAGTTACTGTGTCTCAGACTTTTCTGACGGCTTCATTGCCACACATACTGATAACGACATTTCTGGATCACAGATACATGTTAACGTCAGTACTAGTAGTATGTCAACTTGTCAAGTATACTTGCAAATGTCTGTAGTGTGTCACATGTATTTTTAATGACTGTAGTAGATCACATGTACTTTAATAACTGACTACTAACTGTGTCAGAGACATTTTAAATGACTACACTGTGTCAGACAGTTTTAATGACTACACTATGTCAGACAATTTTAATGACTACGCTATGTCAGAGACATTTTAAATGACTACACTGTGTCAGACAGTTTTAATGACTACACTATGTCAGACAGTTTTAATGACTACACTATGTCAGACAGTTTTAATGACTACACTGTGTCAGACAGTTTTAATGACTACACTGTGTCAGACAGTTTTAATGACTACACTATGTCGGAGACAGTTTTAATGACTACACTGTGTCAGAGATAGTTGAAATGATTAAACTTTGTCAGAGACAGTTTTAATGACTACACTGTGTCAGACAGTTTTAATGACTACACTGTGTCAGAGACAGTTTTAATGACTACACTGTCAGAGACAATTTTAATGATTGCACTGTTTCAGAAACAGTTTTAATGACTACACTGTGTCAGAGAGACTTGAAATGATTAAACTTTGTCAAGAGACAATTTTAATGATTGCACTGTGTCAGAGACAGTTTAAATTACTACATTGTGTTAGACACAGATTAAATGACTCCACTGTGTCAGAGAAAGTTTTAAGGAAAACACCTTGTCCAGTCGGTTTTCAAAATCCTCATTGTGTCGCCCTACGGTGTTAAAGAATCGAGGTGTGAGCAAATCATCATTTGGGAATGACTGATCGATTTCTACATAACATACATTACAACAATCGTTGATTTCGCGGACGTGTAAAAGAAAACTTGTATGTGAAAAGAAATTCGCCATCATTAGAAGATAAATAGAAGCAAAAAATGGCGCAATTTCTCTTTGTCTGACATTAGGACTATTGATTGAGATAATTAGCGCTGCCCAAGCGTTTAACGAATTTGTGTCAATGTATTGTTGTAGTTGTACGACTGCCCGTCAGTGTCATATTATTCTATTGATTTACTAAAGTGCAAGTCTAACTTTCTTTCCATTTTATTTTTAAAATTTCTATTTCAAACGTGTGGTTTTTATTGTCAGCAAGGCTAGTCTGTACGTCTCTCACATGATGCGAGTGTGTGCGTGTATGCATATGCGTGAATATGTGTCCTTGTGTGTGCGCATTTTGTGTGCATGGGTGTATGCGTGCATGTGTGTCTGTATATGTGCGTGCGTGTTTTGTGTGTGCGTATATATGTGCATGGGTGTGTCCGCGTTATGTGTGTGTGTCCCAGTGAATCCGTTTGTGTGTGCGTGTTTTATGTATGTGCATGCGGTTGTGCGTGCCTGCGGGTGTCCGTGTGTGAGAGAGAGTACATTCGTCTGTGACCTTGAAATGTTATAATTATGTTTTCCTGGTGAAAAGTATAAACAGGCAGACCCTAGCCACTGTGTAAATACATATGTCGGTTGCACGCATTAATCCCCCCTGCCACCACCCTTTTGTCCGTGACATCTGCAAATTAAACGATACTTACAAAGGACCAATACTGCGGAGGTACGGAGAACAGCGAAAATGGAAGCGGGGTGGGGGTTGAGGGGGGGGTAAAGTTTTTATTTTCAGACAAATAACCTGTACTAATGTGAACTTTTGATGACATTTGAAAGCGTTTGTGGAGGGCCAACAGCTTTCAATACCATGTCATGTACTTCATTTAGTCAAGGTCATTTCAGGGACTGAATTTGCGTTCTCATAACGTCTTCTGCCCTCAGAATGTCACCCTCATTTCGCCAGTAATGTTAATTCTCGAAATAAAAACTGAGGTCTTTTGATTTTGCGTCAAGCGCTACATTAGCCATATCAGAACTGAAAAGAGCCTGCTACATTAGCCATATCAGAACTGAAACGAGAATGCTACATTAGCCATATCAGAACTGAAAAGAGCCTGCTACATTAGCCATATCAGAACTGAAACGAGAGTGTTACTGAAGTATCTTCCTTGTCATCAAAAATATTAACTTTTTTCCTAAGGCTCTGTTGCCGTGTGACTAAAGAAGTTGTTATGAAAAGAGTATTTATTCATTTATGATAATTGCTGCGTACTCACCTTGGGATTTTTTATTATCCACATGCCAAACTGCCGCATTTAATAGTTTAAGAAGTGTTTGCCCTTCTTGCCAATATACCACATGAACAGTTCTGAGACAGCGACACCTACTTCCGGTAGAAATTTAACGTTAATCTTGCGATTGACATGAATTAGGGCACATACCTCTCGATCGCGTTATCTAGAAAGAATTTTTTCAATATTAGTTTTAATTTAAGTCTAATCAATGTTAGATTTCCACGTGCATATTGGAGTGTTTAGTAAGTGTGGTGTATGTAAAGTATATTCAAAACAGTGGGCGGTCTTGGAGAACATTGCTATTTTAAAGTCAAAATGTTGCATGCGGCCCGCGGTTTGTGCACCCCTGCCCTACGTAAACTCATTAGTGGGTGAGTGGATGGTGAAAACTATTTAAATAATTACAATTTAAACATAACTTATTTTTAAACAAGAACATCTGCATACACTTTTATTTAATGTCATATTTGTTTGTGCGTTTGTTTGCTTATTTAATTGCGAAATTGTATTCTTTGCATACATATTTAACGCACAATTAAATGAAAAAATATACGAAACAAACAATTATGACAATAACGAAAGTACTTTCAGTTAAAAACCATCCATCAGAATTGTTCAGCCAAGCATCTACAGCCTCTCAGAAACAGTTTTCATGCTTTCATCATCCAATTGTAAGATGTTAAATTCTGTCCGCAGTCTGTCACGCGTCAAGCTCTGTTGTTGCGTCTCGTAATCTTCTCATGCCCTATTGTAGTCTCGTAATCTTCTCAAGCCTTGTTATCTCATACCTTCTCAAGCTTTGTTGTGTCTCGTAATCTTCTCAAGCCTTGTTGCGTCTCGTAATCTTCTCATGCCCTATTGTAGTCTCGTACTTTCTCTTGTGTCTCGTAATCTTCTCAAGCCTTGTTATCTCATACCTTCTCAAGCTTTGTTGTGTCTCGTAATCTTCTCAAGCCTTGTTGAGTCTCGTAATCTTCTCAAGCCTTGTTGTGTCTCGTAATCTTCTCAAGCCTTGTTGTGTCTCGTAATCTTCTCAAGCCTTGTTGTGTCTCGTAATCTTCTCAAGCCTTGTTGTGTCTCGTAATCTTCTCAAGCCTTGTACACAAACACACAAATAGAAATTAGGTCATTCTACCGTTGCACTACATTTACAGTATACCTAGTCAACAAGTCCACACGCGCACGCGCACACACACACACACACAAATAAAAATTAGGTCAATGCACCCTTGCACTATATTCATAGTGTACATAGTTAACATGTCCACACATGCCCAAATAGGATTTACCTTTTTAAAATACAATGTCGTTCCTGGCTGGAATTTTATCTAATGCTTGTAGTCCTTGATTATTTTCATTAAGACATGAAACCCAATGAATACCTGTAATGAAAATTATTTTTTACTCTCATTATCTTTGTCTCTCCTTGTTGAAGGTGCTGAAGAGAAACAAACTGCCATGCAAAGAAGTGATCAACGAAGTCGTTGGTCGGTGTGCTCCTTACTAAGCTTGTCACTGCACGTGTTCAGCACAGTCACAAATGCGCATGGGTGCATGCTACCGGACTTCCTGCAAAAGGCAAGCACGGAGAGCGAACCATGGTACACAAACGTGCGCCGAGACGGGACGCGTGAAACAGAGTACCACATCCATCACAACGTGCTGGAAATACGCCACAGGACGCCGACGACGCCAACTGTGCGATGGAAATGTACCCTCACATTCCAGGGTAAGTTTCTCCTCAAGCGGAGGGACTCGAGCAGCGGTCAGGAGTTCAGCACTTGCGTGAAATTCATCCGCCGAAGTGCCTCCATCGTGCAGGCGATGTGGTCTCGAGAGATCAAGTCCGTTGACCCTGCCCTTTGCGAGGATAGGAACCTCGTCCTCGACCCTTGGCTTCTCGTGTCCTTCAAGCTTGTCCTTCGCGACTACACCCCGAGCCCTTTCAGAGGGGGCTACAGTATGCGAATCACGGAGTCCGAGCTCGGCGAAAACGCGTGCAACTACATGCACCGCCCAATGAAGTTAGAAAGCGATTGCCTAACTGGAGAGGGTGTGCTATTCGACTTTATTTCTGAGAACTGCTTGCCAGGAGGGAAACTGATGTTTGTCAAGCAACGCACCTTACCGCTGGCCAGCTGGGAAATTGGCGACGACTATTATGTCATTTTGCGTCGGCGTGACGACACAACGTTGTTTTGTCTGCGAGTCCCCGCGACCTCAGAGGACCACATGAACGCGTTTCTCTTCACTGATTTGGCCTGCCTGACCGAGCGGGAGTCTGTGGTGGTGAACGTAGCCAAGAACTTGGGCATCGAGAACCTGGTGCTCCATTTGCAGAAACACGTCTACAGACAGCTTTGCGATGACGAGTACCCGCAGTGCTCTGCCGTCACGTGCAACTCGTACATCAAGCAGGAGTGCCACAAGTCGTGCGGGGTGTGCGATCCAGACACACTTCCTGAGGTGTGTTCCTTCCCGCGCCGCGTGCGAGGCTTCTGGCATCAGGTGAGGGCTCTGCTGTTGCCACATAAACAGACATGTATTCGCACGCGCGCACACACACACACACACACACACACACACACATTTATAAACATTCACACTCGCAATCTTGTACACAATTACGTATGCATGTACACGCACACAAGAACACGTGCATATTCATATGATGTATAGACCCATACATGTGAAAGCAAATAATTAATTACAACCGCATAAAAGACGGTGCACGCATAATAATACACATATTATATGCTGGTATTCATACGTGTGTTTTTCACAATCAGCACCATGAAATCACTCCATTGTCATGGAGAACGTGGATGCCTGAAAACATTTCAGCAAGTTTAGATCTCAGTTAGTGATAGTCTGCATACACACACATAACTTATGAATTTACATTGTTTACTGAGGACTATGTATATCATGAGAACATTATGACCTGTATGTCATGAGGACATAATGAAGTGTATATCACATGAGCCTTGTGACCTAAAAGTCATGTGCCATTGAGACCTTTATGTTATGTGGACTTTGTGATCTCTATCTCAAGAGGATATTATAACCTGTAAATTAAATGCATTGTGCCCTGTGTGTCATGAGGATTTTCTGACCTGTGTGTCATGAGGATTATGTGATATGAATGCCATGATGAATGTGCAGCCTGTATGTCACGAAAGATTTGTGACCTATAGTCCATGAGACCGATTTGTAAGCTACTTACTGTGACCTGACTGAGAGCACGTGACGTGTCTATATTGAAGAAACTGCCCTCACTGATGGCGCTATTAAGATCTATCCGTATTAGAGAATTTGTTGCATGTTGTAATGAGAAGTCTGTAACCTATATAACGAGACTGTTCTAAACTTCGTAAGGAAGATAGTGTGACCTATCTACAGTTTAATCACAGTCACCTGTTTGTACTGAGGTCACTTGTCTATAATTATAAATTAATTTTCTTGTAGATAAAAGACGTTATTTTGGTGGGAGAATAGTGCAATTATGCTGATGCTTCAATACTCGTGTTATTCTGTGCAAATAAAGGAAGTAAAACAAATTGCTGTCGTCTCAGTGGTGAAGCATGAATAAATCGAAATCTCTTGCATCACTTCACTCAAAAGGCCACGTGACGAAAGTAAGCATTGACTTTTTCAGAGCCGAAAAGGTTTTGTTTTATTTAAGAAGAAACAACATAGAATCTAACAATAGATGTTTTGTTCCTTTCATCTTGCTTCATTCTACTGATCATTTCCAATTCTTTGTAATGTTATCATTTAATAATGATATTTATTTTCAGTGCAAATGCTCTATTTTCTCATCGATTTAATAATGATATTTATTTTCATTGCAAATGCTGTGTTTTCCCAAGGATTTAATATTGATATTTATTTTCAAGCAAAAGCTCTGTATTTCATCAGAAATAGGTGTTACGGAGGAAGATGGAGGACAGTCCGCTTCAGTGCATTCACTATTGACTATACGATTACATATTTTTAACGGAATTATGCAAGAAATATAAAAACTCTTGTCAGTGACGAATACCGTGGTGGTGATGATGTTAGAAGTGGTGATCTGATCATCCCGATGTTATGGTGGTGGTGGTGGTGGGTGGTGAGTAGTGGGTGGGAGGTTGGTGTGAGTGGTGGGTGTTGGAGGTGGTTTAAATACAATTTATTTCGCTATCAAAATTTCTCCTTACATGATTTGTTCAGTCAGATGTAAACGGCTTTCGCACGGTGAATGTCACAGACTCTGAATTTTCCGTGGAGAATCTTGGCGACTTCCGGTGCGTACATTTTCCCGACAGCCCCTTGCGGAGAACTAGAATGTACACGACCATCTCCATGTTCAGCAATGGCTGTCGTCCTCGCTACACCTGCCTGCGGTTCAAACGGCTCGGCCCATCTGTCATGCGGTACGCCCTGAGTCGAAGTTTTGTCTGGCCCAGCCTTGAGAATGACATTGGGAAGGCAATCTGCTCGGAAAGTCAGTTCGGGACAGATCCTGAACCGATCAATGATTTGTACAGGTAATAATTTCGTCAGCAGAAAGTATCATTTTGAAAACTTGCTGTCATTTATTTATCGTTGCCTATTATTCGATTTTAAATTAAAGGTAGATTTATACCTGAGACATATAAGAGAAATAATATTCTAACATCAAATCAATATGTATTGTCATATGTAAATAGAGGTACGAGTTAAACATGGTTTATGAAGCACACATATGCAGAAAAGCTGTTAAACTAGGCCAGATGTCGTACACCCCAGAACTATGCAAATTAAAATATTACTGTGACAAGCACCGTTTTCCTCTTGTATTTGGTTCTATTCTTACTCTGCTGTTCAAAGTAAAAAGCAGTTTCTTTTGACGCCGTTATCTTGAGCAGAAAACGGTACAGCAGGCTGAGAGGAGTAACGTCCTATAGGTGATCACTATATTTCGATTTACACATGTGAGATAGGAGCCGAAATGTGATTAAGTAAACTTCGATCAGCATTTTGTGAGGTAATTCGTGGGATATATATTTTCTGATTCATGTTACAACTACAACCTAGCATTATCCGAATGAAATTACGAAATATTAAACATTAACAATAAATTAGTATAAAATTATAAACTCAAATCACACACGCACATATACGCGCTGGTAGATAGATAGATAGATAGATAGATAGATAGATAGATGGATGGATGGATGGATGGATGGATGGATGGACGGACGGAATGAGACAAGACGAGTCGCATAGAGATTATGGTGTGCATATACTAAAATTTCTAAAAATTTAAGTTTTAATGACATTTCTAAATTTTTAAGTTTTAATAAAATTTCTAAAAATTTAAGTTTTCATAATATTTCTAAAAATTTAAGTTTTAATAAAGTTTTACCGATTTTGTTTAATCCTAAGTTTAAATCCTAATCAGTCTTTTACTTTTGTCTTAACTAATTCCATATCAAGTTAGCTAGAATTTCCCAAGTATCAATTGGCATTAAGATCATCTAATGTTTACATGTTGCTATAGGATTTTGCTCAAGGAGGGAAATAACAAACTTAATGACGACATTACTCTGAATCTCATTACTTTCTGATTTGAGAAATAGTGTATAAGTTGTTTTCCACCAGCTTGCTGACGTCATAAGTGTCAGTACCTACGTATTTCAAACGGGGGAGGAAATTTGACCGATTGGTTCTTTACTGAGGACATATTTTTGAACCCTAAATGGCAATAACGATAATTTTATCTTATCGTGGTTTCAAGTTTAGTGCACGTAATGCAAATATACTTTCCGCTCTGTCACTATAATAGTCTGAGTCAATATAATTTCAGGTAGTCACTATAACAGTCTGAGTCAATATAATTTCAGGTAGCCACTATAATAGTCTGAGTCAATATAATTTCCAGTAGTCACTATAACGGCTTGAGTCAATATAATAGGAATGGCATTAGTTATGGGTTTGTTGATTATACGGAAGGACTCAGTTTTAGAAATAGATTTCTTCCGAAAGAGATGAACATTAGAAACTGACACGTTGGAAAGACTGAGCAATAAAAATTATTTTGACTATAGTTATACAAATGGAAAGGTTGAAATGATTTTGACTATAGTTATACAAATGGAAAGGTTGAAATGATTTTGACTATAGTTACACAAATGGAAAGGTTGAGTATTAGAAATGATTTTGACTATAGTTACACAAATAAAAGGAATGAATATTAGCCGTTGATTTAGACTGTATTGACACAAATGGTAGATTTGAGAAATAGAAATTATTTATACTCTAATGTCACAAATGGTAGGGTTGAGTATTATATATTATTTATACTGTAATTACACTAATGGTAGGGTTGAGTATTATATATTATTTATACTGTAATTACACACTAATGGTAGGGTTGAGTATTAGACATGACGTAGACTGTAATGACACAAATGATAGAGATGACCATAAGAAGTCATTTAGACTATAATGACGTAACTGGTAGGGCTGAGTATTAGACATGAGGTAGACTGTAATGACACAAATGATAGAGATGACCATAAGAAATCATTTAGACTATAATGACGTAACTGGTAGGGCTGAGTATTAGACATGACGTAGACTGTAATGACACAAATGATAGAGATGACCATAAGAAATCATTTAGACTATAATGACGTAACTGGTAGGGCTGAGTATTAGACATGACGTAGACTGTAATGACACGAATTTTTTATTTGTTTATTTCGGAAATTTCCATACTGAGCTACTCAACACCGCAATGACGTCAGGAAATTTAAATTTCAAAACTTTTTTCATTTTTATGTATTTTGCAAGTGAAGTTTTATAACATGTATTTGTAATTAGAACGGAATGCTTACAAGTACTCAAATTATTAATATTAGATATTTCAAAAAGTCTCACTTTGTTAAATTTTCAATATGAAAGAACAATATCATTAGTCCTACTTTTGAAAAAAGCAATTATAACTAAATAAATACTTTTTGTTTTCGTTACCTTATCATTTTTTCTATTGCTCGACTGTACAATGTTTCTGCGAAACTATTTTTTCTCTAAAATTTCAATTTCTTACAACCAAAGTGTGGTAAATACATTGGGGTTTTTGGTATTTTTTTTTTGTTGCCATCTTTTGATCGTAAGACGTCCAGTTTATAAAGAAAGGATCGGTTGCCTAGCAATTATTATTCTTTACTTCTTTAGCATTTTTCATCATGCCACCAGAAAAAATTCTTTCTTGCCATGTGACGAGAACATTATTTTATTTCCTGTCTCGTTATAATGAGTGTTTTGGTGGCTTTTGGATATTTCTTTTTATTTAGAAAGTCTTCTTACACAATTAAAACTGACTAGAGACGTGTGCAAACGTGTTGCATGACTGTCAACAGCTAAGATCAATTAAAATTACTGACTCCATACACTTGAATGCTTGGTACGATGCGTGTATTATAATTTATGCAGTTGTAGCACCTCTTTGGGCAAATCGAGAATAACGAGGGCTATTCTAATTTTTCTTCTTTTTTTTTTTTTTTGCTTTTGTTTGTTTCTGCATGACCGATACTCAGATCTCACGAAGACACGGGGAAACCCATCATCAGCTTCCAACCACCGCCCCTCGAACACGTGCCATGCAATCTTTCCTCGTCGTACTCCGTCGCCGCCACATTCCCAAACGGTTCGATTTGCCACGGGAGCATGTACGAGCACTGTGAAGACAAAACCCGTTTGAGGATGGAGTTCTACCCGGGCTGCGGAGAAGTCGTGGAAGCTGGCGAAGTGTCGAAATCTCTGTCCGCCACTCAGACCGCGCTAGGGCCTTTGTCCACAGATTTCTCCTGTCTGGCAGATTTTGAAGGCCACTACTGGGAGCGGCTACTGTTGGTTCAGAACGTCGCAGACGAGAGAGACACCCGGTGCCTGGCTTTCACGCGAGTAGATGCGTCGAGCGCTCTGATGACCGTTTCCGGCCAGTGCGACAAGAACAGTTTTAGTTTCGTGGCTGCCGGTCTGCGGGCGCCGCTGATGACCCTCAGCCTTCGACCGGAACAGTTCCCGTGCAAGTACCTACCAATTTCGCAGACGCCGAGCCCTTCGCGGACGTCTGCGCCCGTGACGTCATGGCAGGACGTTGACGAGGACGGGCTCGAGTCGTACACTTTGCACGCGCCAGAGTCCAGCACCAGACGCGGAGGGTCGGGGTCGGTGTCCTTCTCTGTCACGCTGCAGCCGTCACCGCGAACCCCCAATCCGCACATTTCCGCCCCCTACCAAGAGCCCGCGGAAGAGGAGAAAACTCTCGTTGCTCACACACCAGGATTGTCTCTCCAAGGGAAAGAATCCAATTTTAGACCCAGTAGCCAAGGAGGCTCATCAGCCGTCAAAGTCAGCGTAACGTTTCATTTTGCTTTTCAGTCAAGTCTCTTGGTCGTGGTCGTGGTCGTCAATGGCATTACGAGCTGATGGGCTGACAGTCGATGGGAAAGCAAATAATTGACGTGTGTTTTAACGCGGCCTGCTAGGAACAACTCTTCTTCCTCATCATCGTGTATGTGTGATCGTGCGTGGTTGTGTGTGTTCGTGTATGTGTGATCGTGCGTGGTTGTATGTGATCGTGTGTTTTGTCATCGTGCGTGTGATCGTGTGTATAATCATGTGTGTTCAGATGTCTAAGATAGGAGAACCGGATGGAGGCCGAAGATGTTTATGAAAGATGGGCAAGTTATTTCTTTGAACTTTTGACGTAAGTGCTCGAAGCTATTGTATGAGATCTAACAGTTATGTAGAGTTCACACTTGCGCGCAGAGCCAACAGTTATGAAGAGTTCACACTTGTCCACATCACTGGACTCCAGTCAGAAGATATCGATATCGTGTTTTCTAACTTTCAACAAGCGGTTGCACTCCATCCAATTGGTATGCATTTATCGGGATGGTAAATATCCTAACATTATGTCTTACTGTGCAATCCCAGACCCCATATTCGTGTTCAGGGTAGACTAGGGTACGCTCATGTCCATGTTACCAGTCAAATGCTCAAAGACTATTCAAAATTTCATTTATCACTTACGTATTCAGAGAGGACCATTAAAATCCCAGTTATCTGTTACATGTTCAAAGTGGACTTGTCTCGAATCCATCTTATCAGTTATGTGTTACAAATTTATGTTATCCGTTTCATGTTTAAAGTAGGATTTTAATCAATATGTGCTAAAGTTGGAGTATTACCAATCTTGCTTATCGTAATATGCTCCAAATCCACTGTAGCATGTTGGATCAAATCCTTTGCTTGTCAGTACCTGACACAAATATACTGTACCCAAAAAACTAAATCTGCTATTGAAAAATAGGACGAAGGCTGATACAAAATGAAGTCGTGGGGTTTTAACTGATTGTGAAAAGAAAACTTTGATATAGGAACCAGTTTGTTAGTATAGTTGAACTGTTAAATAATTTCTCTGATTTTATAAATCCGTTTCTCTCATTCAGGTTTGATTCAGAACATGGAATAAGAAAAAAACGAGCAATCTTCAACAAACTAAGCTTAATAAACCTCATATGATCACGCCATGTCTTTCATTGAGAAAGAAACGTCTGATGTATTTATATTTGGTCGTACGAGACTTCGCCTGTCATTGTGTGTAGTCCGAGACTTTGACTTCACGTCTCACTGAGTGAAAACGAGATACTTTATTTAACTTCTCAGTCAGTAAGAGCAATAGACTTTGACTTCACTTCTCACTGAGGGACTTTAACTTCTCAGTCAGTAAGAGAAGTAGACTTTTAATCCACATCTCACTGAGTGACCAGAGATTTTATTTAACTTTTCAGTCAGTAAGAGCATTATAGTTTAATTTCACATTTCACTGGATGAAGCATTAAACCTTGACTTTAATTTCACAGAAAGCGAAATATTTTATTTCACATGTCATCGGGTGAAAGCTATAGACTATAATATCAGATCTCACTGGGTGAAAGCAACGGACTTTTAATGTGCATCTTTATATCTCATAGGGTGAAGTTCGAGACCTTAGCTTGACTTTTCAATGAGTGAATAACGATAACTTTGCTTTACATCTCGCTGAGTGGAAGCTTTACAGATTGTCTTGTCGGATTGTTTTCCTCTCACTTGCTGTTCTCAAAAACACGAATTGAAATGTTTGTAATATTTGTTGCATTGCCGGTTATGTACCTGACCTGTATATATACATACCACTCTTACAATAATGTAATTCTATGCTGTGGACGTGTCAGCAATGTATTAATTTCATGTCGTGTGCCAAATTGAACTAATGGAAAACATATGCATTTCTCCCAGAAGATTGGCCTTTTTACTAATGATTTCTCAAACGTACATTAGATCTTGGATGATGTCAAGATTTCGCGGTATTCTAGAAATGTCAGCCCTATCTTTTTACCCAAACTGTGCACAACGGCACGTGTCTGACTTAAATAACAGAGTGATGTTTAATTAAATTGCGTAGTAGACTTTGTTACTTTGTTGTTTGTTGTTACTTTTAATTATCTCCATTGATATAAATAATTGTGTGTATTTACCTCTTCACTCTTCATTGTGTCTTTGGCAGGAAATCAAATGTAATGCTTACCTACTGGACACGAATGAATGTTGACTACTTATGTAGTATAGTTTGTATACACACACACACACACACACACACACACACACACACACACACTCACTCACTCACTCACTCACCACACACACACTCACACACACACACACATTCACACACACACACTCACACTCACTCACACACACACACACACACACACACACACACACACATATATATATATATATATATCACTTTGGACACAAATGTTCACAGGCACACTGGGGAAGAAATGAAAAGATGTTTAGTCATCGTCTGATATTCTAATAATTTGACTTGAGAATTTTCATGATAATCACACTTTATAACCTCTTTAGCTTTAAGCCCTACTTGTTTGTTTCTTCTGATAATCGATTTCAGACGATCTTAATAACGAACTACAAAATGTATTTGGTTTATACCTGTCTCTCGTATTTGTTAATGGGTTGCCACGTGCGTGCTTACTGCAGTCTTTCAGAGAGCAGTGGCCATTTAAAATAAAAGTCATCTTTGAGTTGCTAAGATGTTGCTGGGCCAATTTCATTTTCAGGACCCTTCTGGGTTTCTGGTGAGTCAAGATCGTGGAAATTTGGAAATATTGGAAATATCTTAGTCAAATATTGGAAATATCTTAGTCAAATATTGGAAATATCTTAGTCAAATATTGGAAATATCTTAGTCAAATATTGGAAATATCTTAGTCAAATATTGGAAATATCTTAGTCAAATATTGGAAATATCTTAGTCAAATATTGGAAATATCTTAGTCAAATATTGGAAATATCTTAGTCAAATATTGGAAATATCTTAGTCAAATATTGGAAATATCTTAGTCAAACTGTAGTAGATATGCACTGGTTATTTAGGGGCCTCTTTCTCTGTTAGTCATACACAGATTGAATTGTGTTGTTGTTGTTAAATGTCCCTAACAGTCAGTGAGGTTTTCATTGAAATTTTGAGGTGTTTTGGACTGACTCAGTGTCATGGATATACCGAGAAGTTTGGGGGGAGATGGGGTCTTCGTACGGTGCCGAGAAAACCTGAGAATGTGTAAATCGTTGTCTTTGACTCACTGCTCAGTCTTTCAGGCCCAAGTTCTTTTTCCTGGAATTTGATTTGCTCACGAACAACTACCGGAAAGTGTGTATGTTTGTGTGTGTGTGTGTGTGTATATATATATGTTTATGAGTGTCTGCTTATGTGTTTGAATGTGTGAGCGTATGTGGTTGTGTGTGTGTGTGTGTGTGTGTGTGTGTGTGTGTGTGTGTGTGTGTGTGTGTGTGTGTGTGTGTGTGTGTGTGTGTGTGTGTGTAGCACCAGGGTACATTCGAATATATGCTGTATTAAATATCATTGTTTTCCTGTTAAGACAAGTCATTACATTCGCTACTACCCTATCTCAATTGCAGAAGCACACGCACGCGCGCGCGCACACACACACACACACACACACACAGACTACCACAACCTCTACCCACTGAGACAGCTTTCTATCTTAACACGAGAGTGTTCGACATACACACACTCATACACACAAAAACTGTCATTTGGCATCGATGATGTTTACCAGAAAATGGCTAAAGACATTGCCACGTGTTATGCATGCGTGTGTAATTGTGTGTGTGTGTGTGTTGCGTTTAGAGTTTGTTCTTTTATATGTACTGGCTCAGTGACCTCGCTGGACACACAATGTTCGGACGAGTTTTACAATTATTTTCACGAAACACGAGGTACCACAAAAGACAGTCAGAGAGTCAGCAACAAAACAATGGCTGGAAGAGAACAAACTAAGGAAGGTTAACAACAAAACAATGGCTGAAAGAAAACAAACTAAGGAAGGTTAACAACAAAACAATGGCTGAAAGAAAACAAACTAAGGAAGGTTAACAACAAAACAATGGCTGAAAGAAAACAAACTAAGGAAGGTTAACAACAAAACAATGGCTGAAAGAAAACAAACTAAGGAAGGTTAACAACAAAACAATGGCTGAAAGAAAACAAACTAAGGAAGGTTAACAACAAAACAATGGCTGAAAGAAAACAAACTAAGGAAGGTTAACAACAAAACAATGGCTGAAAGAAAACAAACTAAGGAAGGTTAACAACAAAACAATGGCTGGAAGAGAACAAACTAAGGAAGGTTAACAACAAAACAATGGCTGAAAGAAAACAAACTAAGGAAGGTTAACAACAAAACAATGGCTGGAAGAGAACAAACTAAGGAAGGTTAACAACAAAACAATGGCTGAAAGAAAACAAACTAAGGAAGGTTAACAACAAAACAATGGCTGAAAGAAAACAAACTAAGGAAGGTTAACAACAAAACAATGGCTGAAAGAAAACAAACTAAGGAAGGTTAACAACAAAACAATGGCTGAAAGAAAACAAACTAAGGAAGGTTAACAACAAAACAATGGCTGAAAGAAAACAAACTAAGGAAGGTTAACAACAAAACAATGGCTGAAAGAAAACAAACTAAGGAAGGTTAACAACAAAACAATGGCTGGAAGAGAACAAACTAAGGAAGGTTAACAACAAAACAATGGCTGAAAGAAAACAAACTAAGGAAGGTTAACAACAAAACAATGGCTGAAAGAAAACAAACTAAGGAAGGTTAACAACAAAACAATGGCTGAAAGAAAACAAACTAAGGAAGGTTAACAACAAAGCCACAATGAGTCAGAGAAGAAAGTGAAAATGTGAACAACTAAGATAACGCTCTGCTGGATTGTGTTTTAAAGGAAAAGAAAAAGGAACACTTATTTTGAACTGCAATCGTGGGAAGTCTGGTGTAAAATTAACTGTCACTATCCAGGCTAAATGAGTTCGTCTCTCAAGACCACATATTCAACATACAGTTAAAATTGTCACCACAGAATTAATCGAATAGGTGATGCGGAGCCTAAAACAAACAATAATAAAATAGGAGAGGAGTTTCGAACAGTTAGTTACTTTAGAAACTGCCAAATAACTGCCCACTTAGGACTTACAGGATCTCAGTCGGCATTGCAACAATACGCTTGGTTTCAAACTAACAATGAGAAGCACCTAAAATTAAAACATAAATTAAAAAGAAATATATATGTGTTGAGTACTGAATATCTGTTGTGAGCTAAAATACATCAGTGTTTCGTGTACAAGCGTTAAGTTGTTTCTCTCCAATAGGTATGGTTTGGCCTCGACCAGTTCAACTCAAGGATTGCTTTGATAGTGCGCATGCGTCCCGATTGTCTTTATCGATTGGCTGGACATGTATGCAAAGTTTAGGCTTTGCGTCCATTGTGAAGTGGGGCAGGTTGAACTCGTATGATGTCACTGGTTGTGGCCAATTGGTTGATGTGATGATGCGATTTTGTTCCGTAGTTTGCACTAGCCAATGAATTGGACAAGAGATTGCTGCGTTTATTTTTTACGTGTGTTTGTGTGTGCGTGAGTACGTTGATATTTGTGTTTGTTTTAAAATCATATTTTGTTCAAAATGTTTATACTAGTTCTCGTGTTTTCATACTGGCGTGATTTATTTTAAGAAGCATATAATTCCTTCTTGTAAAGCCATACAGTCGCTACGCGCTATACGTCTGTGTGAACGGAGCCTGATCACTTGTGACTGATGTTTTACGTCTGTGTGAATGGAGCCTGATCACTTGTGACTGATGTTTTACGTCTGTGTGAATGGAGCCTGATCACTTGTGACTGATGTTTTACGTCTGTGTGAATGGAGCATGCTCACTTGTGACTGATGTTTTACGTCTGTGTGAATGGAGCATGCTCACTTGTGACTGATGTTTTACAGACATTGCAAATTTCATGAAGGTGTGACTGAAAATAGTAGTATGTAAGATGATTGATGAAGCCATTGATATTAATGGCAAGTACCTTTAAGACTAATGGTGTCATTGATATTAATGGAATATAGGCCTACCTTTAAGACTGATGGTGTCATTGATATTAATGGAATATACCTTTAAGACTGATGGTGTCATTGATATTAATGGAATATACCTTTAAGACTGAAGGTGCCATTGATATTTATGGCACAGAACGTTTAGTCCGATTGAGTATTAATGACATGTACATCTAGGACTGATGATGTTCTTGATAATCAAAGCATAGAATTTTTGTACCGATTGAGGATCCTATTGATTTTAAAGGCATATAACATTACGAGTGATGATATCACTTGTTTCAATGGCATAAAACATTACGAGTGATGATATCATTTGTTTTAATGGCATAAAACAGTGCTACAATGGATTATGTTTCGAATGTCAAGATTATATAGGTTTACAGTTTTCAGGTAGAGTTATATGCTTCTTACAATGATTCAGGTCGGATAATTTGTATGAAAAATAATTTTATAGCTGGGATAGGAGTGATTTGCAAGTCCGGTTATGTAATAAATTTATAATTGTGTGCTGTGTGCGTGTATGTTTGAGAGAAGTGAAAGCAAATTTGTCCGTTTGGGTTGTTTTTTATTTTGTTTTGTTTTGTTTTTTTGCGGGGGTTACATACGTTTGAGAATGCAGTTCAGTTTTGTGTTAGAAAGTCTGACATCACAGTTTGGAATCATATGATTCGTGCTTGTGAGAGCGAATATTAACTGTGATCTGAGATGATTTCTCACTTTCTCAGTAATCAGTTGTGTGTCCCATTGTTCGAGATGTTTGATTATTTGGCTACGTCATACACAACTGTTTTTCTCTAGTCAACAGAATACTGCGTGTGTAAACTCTAAGCTGTGTACATTTGCAGACAATACTGGCATATGTTGTTGTAATATGTGTAAATTTCCTCGCATTCTTTGTTCATTTAATCTTTGGTTTTAATTCTAATATAAAAATCTTACCACGTATTTAGAAAATGTATTACTCAAGGGATGCCACATTTTGTTCCTTTTGCTGCTAATTATAATTAAATTTGAAGACTTGTCTGTGTGTGTGTGTGGGGTGGGTGTGTGTGTGTGTGTGTGTGTGTGTGTGTGTGTGTGTGTGTGTGTGTAAAAAGGGAGAGAAAAAATTTATATTTATTTTAGATAAGTATTTTCGCACCATTTCATATATGTATATTTAAATTGTTTACTAATTCATAAAGTGAAGATTAACAGAAAATATGATAATCAAAAATGAATGTACCTTATTTTACTTGATCATTTTTTGTTTTTTCACATAACAATATTGCTATGTTTATTTATTTAAAATGATGGGTAGAGGTCACTGTAAAAAAAAAATGGAATTGTAAATTATACCATTCTCTTTAATGTCAGTCTGAATATATAACAAGGTGTTTGTCTGAAAACATTTTATTTTTGTTTCTGTGCAAGAGTAAATAAAAACCGGTATTATATAGAAATTAAGAGTTTTCTTTAAATGTGAGTGTGTGTGTGTGTGTGTGTGTGTGTGTGTGTGTGTGTGTGTGTGTGTGTGTGTGTGTGTGTGTGTGTGTGTTCCAACAAACATTGTAGTTTTAGTGTGAACGTATGCAGATCAATATTTGTGTATATGTGTGTGTTGTTTTGTGTATATGCGTTTACGCAGTGAAATTATTAGATATATTAATAGATCGACAGCTTGGAGAGAAAGACAAATAAGCAAACAAATGTCACGAATTTAAAGTGAAAGCATATATCAATGGTTAAAATTGCCATTCCAGTATAACACTAATACTGCGTTATTGATCTGTATCTCGACATTCCCCGCCCCCAAGTTTCTTGACTAATTGGAGCCTGTATCACCATTAATCGTTAATTTGTTCTTTATTACAACATCATTTATGTGTTTTATGTTCCTTATCATAGCATGATTTCTTAGTTGTATTTATGTTCCTTATCATAGCATGATTTCTTAGTTGTATTTATGTTTTATTTGTCCCTTATTAAATAGGGTTTTATTTGTCTTGTTTGTACTTTATTTTGCTCCTATTTCAACAGAATTTTGCTCTCTATTTTTCTATCCATTATACACAGGATTGGTGCTAGTTGTTCCTCTTTTTTTCTTTTTTCCTCTTTCACAAATGATTATGTCTTATTTTCAATCATTGCAACAGAATTGGGCTTTATTTCCAACAGAATACCATATTTGGACTTGATTGTGTCCTTTCATAACAGGATATAGCTTTCCTGTTTAGCCTACCGTTTGACAATAGGATTTTGTGCTTTCATTGGACAGGATTTGTTTGATACTGACTCAGTTAAAACAGAAACCATAGTTCAACGGGATTTCAGTTTACTGTCTTTATTGAGCCTTCAATTATTTACTTTCTGCATTTCCTGGCTGGTTGATTTTTAGTGCATCTCTAAGTACTGTCGACATCAAAACAATTTGCCAATGTGTGGACTTTCTCATTTCAATACAACTGTGCGACCTTACGACCTTATTGTCTTGGCGAAGTCTCGGTGTCTCATCCACAATATGAGGTCAAGGTCAGACTTTAGTCAAAGGCAGAGTATACTATAAGGTTGATAGGAAGTTGTCGCTATCTTCGTCTTTTAAATCAGTAACTGTCACTGATCTAAAAGGAGAGTGTCACGCTTTGGCGTGACGTTAACTAAACCTGCCACCGAAATCACAGACCTCGCCACCCCATTTTTACCGTATTCTCAGCCACATGAACAGTTTTAATGAAGTACTGGTGCGCCTCGAAATAGCTTCTTTTTATCAGCATCCTAACGTTATGATGTGAAAAGATATATAAACAACACTAGTGCGTAAATTTATAAATCAATAAGTAAATAAGTGAATAATAAAACTTTAAAATGGAAACTTCTTATGGCCGAGGAAACGTTTCGTAAACTGTCATGCTAGAGACAATTTTCATGATTGAATATTTGTTTCTAAAATTACTAAAGGGAAAGAGGAGTGCCTTTTTAACATATAACCAATTAAATAGGAAAACTCTTTTAGTTTCGTAACGCGCTCCTTTCCTAACTTTTTCCATCAGCAACGAGATGGCGAAATTAACTTATACAAGTGCTAGGTCAGTGTGTATGTGTGTGCGTGTGCGTACGAAAACAGGTATGTGTATTTGTGTCTGTATGTGTGTGTAAGTGTATATGTGATGTGTATCTGTGTATGCGTGCATAAACTTGTATGTGTATTTTTGTGTCTGTATGTGCGTGTGAATACACGTGTACGTGGAGTGCGATCATGAAAATTAGACTTCCTACCCAAAAAAAAATATCAAGATTGTATATGGGAGTATCTTATAACAAAATTTGATTCGATTTTTTTTGTTGTTCTTTTTTTCTTCGTTTAGCTGCCAGTTTTGTTTCTTTTTTTTTTCTTTTTTTTGTTGTCTCCCTTGGTGGGCAAAAATAAAAGAAGACGATGAGAGTGCATGTAGTGGAAAAAACGCGTTCTTGTCCTTACCATGTTTTTGTTGTTAGCGATCCATATCGAGGGGATTTCACAGAAATGTAATGAAAAAACTTTAACAAAATTATTTACATTAGCGAGTGCCCTTCGTCTGTCTCTTCTTTGAGCAGATTCCACACTTCACGTTCGGTGTGCAAGCACTTGAGCAAAACAACTGGCAAACAACCCGTTAGAGAAACTTATTTCGCACGAACGCTGAATAATTGCCAGAACTGTCAGACTCGTCTTTTAATACCCGACAATTCCCTGATTGCATTCAACGGCTTTCTTTTTCATTTGTTAAATATCTTTTTCGGATACACAAGGTTAGACTACGTTTTAAGTCAAAGGGGCGATAATACCTATCGCTTGGAAGTGAGCAAATAGTCCAATTTTAAGTTATATTTTTTAAAATAAACTATTCCTTGTTTGTCAGTGAAAACAAATGACTAATTTTTAAGAGTAAGCCAAACAAGACTCAGGTTTTCAGTGAAACTAAGTAATTCCTAGTAACAATGAACACAAATGCTTAGTTTTTAAACATGAGCAAAGAGCCATGTTTCAATGTAACAAAACAAATTTTAGTTTGACAGTGAGCACAAAATGTCTAGCGTTTGTGGGGTTAAAACAGAAATTTAACAAAGTAAATTTTTTAAACTTATTTTAGATTGGCATATGCAAAATATTTTTTAAATGCCAAAAACGCAAATACTTAGTCCTGTGAGTAATAGGACAGATCAAGCGATGAGTGGAGCAATATTTATATAAAGTTAGCAATAAATCCGCGAACAATCATCTTTAAAGTGAAAAAAATAACTATATTTCCTAATTATAAAGTGAAAAATAATTACTATATTTCCTAATTATAAAGTGTAATAAAAATACTATATTGCCTAAATTTCAGTGGGAGCAATAAAAAGTATATATTCCTCAAAATGTACACATGTTGCTTTTCTTTTAATTTTAGCAACTAAGCAAAATTTGTTTGAAATGTAATCAAAGTGTTACATACAAGCATTTGTTTAAGGACCCTGTCTCAGCATGAGGATTTAAAGGTTGTTAATTTTATCGTTGTCAGAAAAACTACTTATCTACTTTGAACCGGTTTGGATTGCATCAGCAATTTTCTAGAATATTCTCCAACTGAGTTCTTTTCTCAAACTTTAAAATATCATCATAAGCAGTGCCCATGGTCGGGTCACTTTGATATTTAATAATTTATATAACAATTAACTTTAGAAATAGGGATAGGCAAATTTACTCCACCATACTTTCCTAGTTCTGAAAGTTAGCAAGCAACTGTTCTGAATATGGGCAAAGTTTTCCCTATTTCTGAATATGGGCAAAATGTTTACTACTTCAAAATGTAAGCTAAATCTTGTTAAGTTCTGGACGAAAGCAAAATCTTCAGTTCTGGATGTGTGTAAACTTTTGTCAGTTTTGGATGTGAGCAAAATATTGCCTTGTTCTAAATGTTAGCAATTGTTATCTAATTCTTAATATGAGAAAGTTGTTTGTCTTCTTACGAATGTCAGCAAACCTTTACTTTGTTTTGAATGGGAGCAAACTATTGGCTAGTTCTGAGTTTAAGCAATGAAATAGGTTTCGTAAATTTGCATACGTCTGAATTGCATTAAGCTTTATTGATGCGAAATAATTTGATTTATGCAGCTTAATGAGCAGATCTAAAGATAACTTTTATACAGCTTCCGATAAGTTTCAGTGCACATGTGATTTGATTTATCCACACCTGACCAGCAGTGGAAAACGTAGAGCTTGCGGTGACACATTTCTGGAAACTTTCTCTTTGTTCGTCTGCTAAATCAACAGACTTGGAACCTTGATATGTTTTTGGACGTAACTTGACTTACCGGGTTGAAGAGCGACTAAAGGATAATGCTCGTGGCTGCTTTTCATCTCTCAATCTAGAGTGTTCACGGTCGTTCGATGCTATCGGTGCTCTCCCCTGAAACGATGGCTTTGAGAAGATGTGATGGTTTATTTTTTATTATCTTATAATGGGAATATCGCCTAAGGGGACTGTTGAAAGCATGGAGTGCAAAGGACGTACAAGTGGTAATAGTGAGGTTGGTGATACAAGGGATGAGATTGAAAAAGATGATATATATAATGGATGATGATTAGAAGGGCTGGTGATAGATGTTGATAAGGGATGTTGATTAGAAGGGCTGGTGGTGAGGTAGATGATGATTAGAAGGATTGAGATAAAGGATGTTGATTAGAAAAAGTGTGGTGAGAAGGATTATGATTAGAAGGATTGTGGTGAAAGGGTGTTGATTAGAAGGATTGTAGTGAGAAGGATTATTATTAGAACGATTGTGGTGTTAAGGGATGTTGATTAGAAGAATTGTGGTGAGAAGGATTATGATGAGAAGGATGATGATTAGGAGGATTGTGGTGAGAAGGATTGTGATGATAATGATTACGATTAAAATGATTGTGGTGAGAAGGATTGTGATTAGGAGAATTGTGGTGATAACGGATGTTGATTAGGATTGTGGTGAGAAGGATTATGATTAAAAGGATTGTGGTGATAAGGGATGTTGATTAGAAGGATTGTGGTGAGAAGGATTATGATTAGAAGGATGGTTCTGAGAAGGATGATGATTAGGAGGATTGTGGTGAGAAGGATGTTGATTAAAAGGATTGGAGTGAGAAGGATTATAATTAAAAGGATTGTGGTGAGAAGGATTGTGATTAGGAGGATGGTGGTGTGAATGGAACACCAAATGTGTGTCTCAAACTTATTTCAGTGCACGCAGATAACTTCAGAAAAATATCGACCCAGTTTCTTTGCGACACGTGGCAGACTCGCCATCCCATTATTCTTATTAACTTTTTAATAAACTCCTTCTCAGGAGAGAATCATTCAAGAAGGAAGACTTTAAAATAAAATTAGATTTTTAATCAAATTTAGGGCCTACCTCCAAGAGCAACGACTCCATTTCCTGACAATAAATATGCATTTAATAGCTGGTTGGAACAGCGGCAAATTTTAATGGTCGTGTCATTTACTAATTGAAGTTAGAAATTTATGAAACTCATAAATTCTTCTCGCATATTTCCAAAACGTACCATGTACAGAAGTTTGTTCATGAATATGTCGAAAGACGAATGAGAAGAACGATATAGGACATGTGATGCGCACTTTACAAGGGGAGAGAATCTTGTTAACTTTCTATTACTTGATAAAAGTATGCTCAAATATCGTGGAATATTTCAGGCTCTTTAGTATTTACGAAGTTGCATACCCTGAAAATCAGCCATCTGGATTTAGGTTTTAGGTTTTTTTTCATTCAAGAGTCAATGTTAATGGTTTTGAGGCAGGATTGTACTATCTTGATGTACGTGACGCCATTTCGTGACGTAAATTAGCACTGATAAACAGTTTTATTAACATTTGGAATTTTTAAAAAGTTTTATTAAAATCATAAGATCGCAAAAACCAGCAATTCCTTCAACGACCAATATAACTATTTAACATAACTTACTTGTCAAAAGACGACGTCGTCGTCGTCGTAGTAGTAGTAGTAGCAGTAGTAGTAATGAGTTTAAGATGCTTACAACAGTGGTCGCTAACCAATGTGTCTCTGAACTGTGAGGGGGGGGGGGGAATAGAATTTCAAGCGTTAAAATCCCAATGAGCTAAAGTCTGTTGCATGCAATGCTAGTATCTTTACGTAACCACCAAACTATATGCTAACAGCCCACATATTCTTTAATTCGGGAGATGTACAAAGGATGAAGTACGCTTTACAAAAAATAAAAAGCACAGTATGAAGTGGATCTTATCAGTTATAAAGCAGGCCATGAACATAATGTAGTATGGCCTGCAAAGATGAAGAAGGACATTCAAAGGATGAAGGACAGCTACACAGGATGAAGGAAAACCTACACAGGGTGAAGGAGAGCCTAGTCATGATGAAGGAGAGCCTACAAAGGATGAAGTAGGTCCCATAAAGAATTAAGAAGGCTCTACTAGGATTAAGTAAACCTTTCAAACGATGAAGTGGGGTCCACAAAAATAAAGTACAAAGTATGAATTAGGCTCTACAGTACAAAAGATGAAATAGGTCCTAAAATGACAGATTGCAGTACAGATTGCGAAGTAGGCCCCACAAAGTTAAAGTACAAAGGATGAAGTAGACCCTAAAAAGGTGAAGTACAAAGGTTTGATACAGGCCCAGAACAGATGAAGTATAAAAGATGAAGTAGGCCCCCAAAAGGTGAAGTGCAAAGGATGAAGTAAGCCCCACAAAGGTGAAGCACAAAGGATGAAGTAGGCCCCACAAAGGTACAGTATGATGCAGGCCCCACAAAGGTACAGTATGATGCAGGCCCCACAAAGGTACAGTATGATGCAGGCCCCACAAAGGTACAGTTTGATGCAGGCCCCACAAAGGTACAGTTTGATGCAGGCCCCACAAAGGTACAGTTTGATGCAGGCCCCACAAAGGTACAGTTTGATGCAGGCCCCACAAAGGTACAGTTTGATGCAGGCCCTAAAAATATGGAAAACAAACTACGAAGAGCTCATCGGACACTGAACATATTGTGTATGTGACGTATTTTACAATATACAGCAGTTCGCACAATCAGAAACAACGAGAACATGTGTATGTGACGTATTTTACAATATATACAGCAGTTCGCACAATCAGAAACAACGAGAACATGTGTATGTGACGTATTTTACAATATATACAGCAGTTCGCACAATCAGAAACGAGAACATGTGTATGTGAGGTATTTTACAATATATACAGCAGTTCGCACAATCAGAAACAACGAGAACATGTGTATGTGACGTATTTTACAATATACAGCAGTTCGCACACAGTCAGAAACAACGAGAACATATTGTGTATGTGACGTATTTTACAATATACAGCAGTTCGCACAATCAGAAACAACGAGAACATATTGTGTATGTGACGTATTGTACAAAGTACAGCAGTTCGCACACAGAAGTGACGAGAACATGTTGTGTATGTGACTCACTTCACAAAGTATAGCAGTTCGCACACAGAAGTGACGAGAATTTTGTCAACACACAACGTCACTGCGCACTGAAAAGCAATGCATTCCCAATCCATCTTCTGTATCAAGCTGATCGAAACTAATTGTCGTCATTGATACGATCGATTAATGGTAGACTCTAAACATTTCTTGTTTTCAATGAAGCTAGTGAAGTTTAATTTAAGAAACGATTTTAGACTTGTTAAGAATTTTCTCTTCTGATCACACTTCTTTTCTGGATGAGAGTATATATCTTTTTTTTTTTTAAATTGTTTGATCTTGAAACTTGACTACTCTTTCGGCGACTCTTCCAAGATCCTGAGTATAGACTATTCCTTCGGTACTTTTCAGTATTGAGATCATTTGTCAATAAATAAATTTTTTAATAGTAATTGACTATAAATGCGTTAACCAGTTGTATTGCTTAATTGCTTTAAAATTGTGTCAGTACACAGTGCGACTATTTGTCCACTTGGTCTAAAACTGTTTCACTACACACAATTCAATACAACTGTTTGTCCACTTGGTCTAAAACTGTTTTCACTACACACAATTCAATACAACTGTTTGTCCACTTGGTCTAAAACTGTTTCACTACACACAATTCAATACAACTGTTTGTCCACTTGGTCTAAAACTGTTTCACTACACACAATTCAGTACAACTGTTTGTCCACTTGGTCTAAAACTGTTTCACTACACACAATTCAATACAATTCTTTGTCTCTTGGGTCTAAAACTGTTTCAGTACACGCAATTCAAAACAAATACTGGGTCTACAACTGTTTCAATACACACAATTCAAAACAACTGTTTGTCTACTCGGTCTAAAACTGTCTCAGTACACATAATTCAATACACTTCTTTGCCTACTCGGTCTAAAACTGTTTTAGTACATGCAATTTAATGTAGCTGTTTGTCTACTCGGTCTAAAACTGTTTTAGTACACGCAATTCAATACAAGTCAAAGATGTTTTTTGGTTTCAGGCATTTTCATAAGACCAATTACCTGCTCATTTACCTGAGACTTTGAAAACAAACATTTAATAACACATCTTTCTCACCTGGTGACTGTCTCAAGTCAAACATTAATGAGAATATTTGTCTTTATAATGCTGACAATTTCAAGACAAACGTTTTAATAAGACACTTTGTAGTACCTTTCTAAAATAAACATTAAGAAGACTGTTAAATGATTCAGTGACTCTTTTAAAAACAAACATTTTAATAAGACATCAAAATTCCAGCTGACGGTTAAATCCAATTGCCGAATTTGCAGACACGTCGCGGCAGAAGGGGCCGCAAATCAATTGGCACGTATTTCTTTCTTGTGCCTCATTGAACTGTCCGAAACTCCATCCATTCATCCCCGAATGGTGAGATTCGTAAACTGCTTCCGGATATGGTGAGATGGGTGCAAGCGACAAGGGTCGTGCAGAAACATCACGTTCTTATCACCCGGCCGACATCGGAAGCGAGTCATAGCACATGCTTTATTGACAAAGTAATTGAGTAGACTAACATATTTTGTTCTCGTTTTGACGAGTTTCTTAAATGTTTCTGAGATAATGTGAAAAAGAAGGTTGGGCGTCTACTGGGATTTATTATTAATATATAGATTAAGATTGCAGCCACTTGTATTTAGTTATGAATTATTAATTAGAATATAATATCATAACCAATAGTGGGCGTACATCACAATAGGGAACATATCTTGCATTAGCACCGTCTGGCTACAGTACTGTTGATGTCATATTACCTACTATGAAGCTGGATTTGATGATTGAAAACTCTAGCGAAGATCTCCAACTATGAACCACAAAGAACTGACAAACAAAAAACTAGAAACCAAGCCAGAAGGAAAAGCCAAAACCCATTTTTTCGGGGGGGGGGGGGGGTTCGGGTATTCAAACTTTTAAGTTTCTAAACTTCTGTCAGCATCCAAGATTACATGAAAATACGCATTATAACTGTTATTAACGACTCTCTTGCTTCTCCCATTTATCAAAATGTCTTTAGACCCTGGACAGAAATGCATTAGCCTTTCATTGATATACACGAATTCAAAAATCAATATATTATTTAGGTAGGAAATGTAAACAGTTCAAATGCAATACAAACTGTCTCATGAAATTACTCGAGTTCAAAAATGCCACTCATACATCGCACAGACACATTCCTTCTCAAACCATCTTATACAATCGCTTTCAATCTCAAACCATCTTATACAATCGCTTTCAATCTCAAACCATCTTATACAATCGCTTTCAATCTCAAACCATCTTATACAATCGCTTTCAATCTCAAACCATATTATACAATCGCTTTCCTTATCAAATCATTTTATATAATCGCCCGCCCACGGTCATTAGAAGCAAGTTTACAAGTGAGGAAATTTTGTCTTTAGGAATATTTAAACACATGTGAAGCGTAGTCGATTTAAATTATAGGTTAAAGTTGTAAGTTAACATACTGGTGGAAACGACACTGAGATTTTCCTTTGGCGATCCCTGCAAAGTTACTTGACAGAAATACGCCATTTCCTAGCATGAATGATTGACCACACCTCCTACCTGACTTATATCCTCCATCCCATCAAGCCTCCCTTCCATCTGAAGGGTCAATTAGTCTCCTAATTTCTCTTTTAAAGCCTCAAAATTAGCCGTGTCACCATCAAGCCTCCCTTCCAGCTAAAGGGTTAATTAGTCTCCTATTTTCTCTTTTAAAGCCTCAAAAATAGCCGTGTCACCATCAAGCCTCCCTTCCAGCTAAAGGGTTAATTAGTCTCCTATTTTCTCTTTTAAAGCCTCAAAAATAGCTGTCACCACCAAAGTGAAATGATTACGCGTCACCTGTCCGCTATTTCATCCTTATTGCAACCGGTGACGTCAGATTTTGATCACTCCCCCTCCACCCGTTAAAAATTTTCAGTAATGATTTGTAACTGCTGACCCGACTGGTTCGCATAACGGTAATCATTTGCGACTACAGACCCGACTGGTTCTCATAACGGTAATCATTTGCGAATACAGACCCGACTGGTTTTCATAACGGTAATCATTTGTGAATACAGACCCGACTGGTTTTCATAACGGTAATCATTTGTGACTGCTAACCCGTTCGCATAACAGTAATGATTTGCGACTACAGACCCGACTGCTTCTCATAGCGGTACCTTAATCCGTTTCGTCTCGTGTTGTGAAAGTAATCCATTCTAATAGCAGATCTATTCTTATAAAGTTGACCAGCTCCTTAAGGCAACATCATTTTGGGTCGAATGCGGATGTTAAGAGGCGAGGGGGGGGGGGGGATGTTGTTTATTTATTTGTTTGAGGTTAGATTTGGTTAGGTCAGGCGTTAGTGCTAAGTAAGGACACGTTACAGTATAAGTGCATGCTAAAAATGACGGCCCCTTGTGTTAAGTTCTGGAAAATGGTTGTAGAAGAAGTCAAAGTATTCTGTCTAGATTACACGTGGTTACAAGACTGAGGCCAAATAGAAAACGAGAGATGTTAGAATGTCTGTAAACATTAAGTGCTTTTAAACTTTTAAATATTTTTGCTTTATGATGCCTAATCATTTTAGAGGACAGTTCGCTCCACTGAAGACCTCACCAGGGACATAACAGGGAGAAATGTTGACCCTCCTTGACCTCAATATCATTCCCAATTATGTCGTAAGTTATCCAGTCTGAGAATTATGTTTTTTTTTTCTTTGCAATGTTTCTGGGAGGACTGACTAGAAAATTATTTTACAATGTTGAAACGCGGATCAATACCACAGCTCATATGCGCAAATACAGAAATAGAAAAAATTAATAAAAGCGTTGTTCAAGAACGGATGAGTGGGTGAAAATTTCTTCGGTTGTGAGGTAACCCGTACTTGTCACATCTGTCGTAAATGAGTCTCGTTGTAATTTTGCATGTGCGGATTAAATTTTTTTTAACGTGTAGAGATTATATTAAATGCTAGCTGGAAGGAATTATGAGAGCGTGGTTCCAAATGATTAATGGGATGGATTGAAGCATTTTGTAGGTCCAACATTAATGATAATACTAAAACGTGTACATAGAGTTAGTGATGTACACACATCAATGATAATACTAAAACATCTACATATAACTAGATATATACACACCTCCATGATAAAACTAAAACATATAGATATAGCTAGTGACGTACACACACCGATGATAATACTAAAACATGTACATATAGCTTGTGACATACACACATCAATGATAATACTAAAACATGTACATCACCAAGTAACACACAACACACACGCACAAACACACACACACACAATTACATTTATGTGCATTTTTAATTAATAGAGAAGCTATACATAATTTTAGCAAGTTTAATAACTACTGTTCAAATTAAATAAACAATCAAGATTACACAATTATATCAAAAATAAAAGAACAACTGGAATAATACATAAAGGGAGAATCGAATTAGTAATTGAACTCAAGGCCACCATATGCAGGAAAACATTTTCAGGGTGAAACCGTACTGTTAAACTGACAGCCAATGTAAATAAAAATACACATGTAGAAAACATGCACTTGACCGACGGTAAAGAATTTGCGCGTATAGAAATCATGGACTTGACCGATAATCAAGAATTTGCACGTATAGAAATCATGGATTTGACCGATAGTCAAGAATTTGCACGTACAGAAATCATGGATTTGACCGGTAATCAAGAATTTGCGCGTATAGAAATCATGGATTTGACCGATAGTCAAGAATTTGCACGTATAGAAATCATTGACTTGACCCATAATCAAGAATTTACACGTATAGAAAACATGGACAGCTCTGCACCACTACCTCATCTGTAGAATTCTTGTGAAAATCTCTGATGTGCATCTATTATTTTATTTATTTACAGAATCCTCTCATTTCATGTTGATCACTTAATTCCTTTCGTACCAGTCACGAAGAAAATTAATAAATCTGTTTTAACTTTCAAATGCAGATTTTTAAGTGATCCAATTTAAATTTTATAAATTAAATGATACACATTAAATAATATATTAATCTGCTATAATTTATAAAACCAAACAAAGTTAATCCAGCATGATTACTCAAAGATTTCTGTGAATTATGCGGTATTAACATAATTAGCGTGATTTTCATAAAACAATTCGTTAGATTGTTAATGACATGTTCAGTTTCCATATTTTTTAATAGAACTAGAGTTGTAAACTTACAAAAGTAATGTCAGTATAAATTTAAACTGTTTTAATCTCAAACAATACCATATGAGTTTACAACATTTTCATCGATATATTTAGAATTATTTCAGACAACAACAATATTATTGTGTTCTTTCTTCAGTATAACCATCTAAAAATTAAAATTCTTAAAATAGTATTTTTCTTGCCAAAGCTTCAGTCATAGGTTGGTTGTAATTCATAAGTTTTTCAGGTATTGAAACCTAGAACAGACAAAACGAGTAAAAACATATTTTGTCTTGTTTTAATAACCAAATTAAGAGGGAGGGGGTTGAATGCTGTGTGGCCATTAACCAAATCAAGTCTAAAAAGAAGAGATTTTTTAGTGTTGTGCAAGTTGTTGCCATGAACCAAATGAAGTCTTTAAAAAAAAGAGAGATGTGTTTTGAGTGATGTGCGACCTGAGCCAAGTATCAAGTCCAATCCTGACTACCGTGCACTACAATCAAGGGAGCTAACTGTTGATACCATACAAGGAACCCTAAGTTGTCTGGCTATTTATGAAGTTAAGTCTGAAAATAAAATTTTACGTGTGATTTCTCCACAAGATAAAGAAAAGAGGAGATATTCCTAACCATACAACTGAGTAGAACTACCACTGACACTAATTTTGTAGTAAATAAAAATATAGACAAACTTTCAAAACAGTGAGACTGAATCCAGCATGGGAATCTTTATCAGCCATTTTGTATATGACAGGGATTCAGTAATAATTAGTATAAATACTGGTTAGTAACCTTGTGAAAATTGTAACAGCAAGAAAAGAATCTTTTAAAACCTATTTCCCATATAAATAACCCTTTAATACTTTACAATCTCATCGGGGGGGGGGGGTCATCATAAATTCATGTCTACAAAATTCACAATGGTAATATATTTCATTGTTATTGTTATCATTATATGCTGGCGATTATAATGCCTGCAGGCAAGACAGTGAGCCATTATGATGATGTATTCACTAAAATTTGGAGTTGTTTAAGCAGACGACAGTGTTGCACTGCTTTGTAGGCATAATCAGTAAATTACAAATGGTTAGATTGAAACGTTACTCATATGTCTTGAGCTGAAGATGTCACCAAACCAGTCCAACTGCCAGCTCTGACTGATGTCAGATTGCCACCATGTTTGAAATACATTGGTATGATGTTCCTTCCTTATCATCAGAAATCCTCCTCAGTCTAACACTTTGTAATGAAGTCATTAACCAATCAAAAATCCTACAGAAATCCCAATTTACTCTGTTACTTGGTATTGAAGCCTTTAATCAATCCAAAATACTACAGAAATCCCCATTCATTCTGTTACTTGGTATTGAGGCCTTTAACCAAACATAAATCATGCAGAAATCCCCAAATACGTTATATTCAGTAATGAGAAAGAAATCCCCAGTCACACTATATCACTCAGTATAAGACCTTCAACAAATGAACTTTATTCAGACTTTAGTATAATTTATTTTCATAACACTCTCAGGCAGAATTCATTGTTTAAATAGTATTTTGAAGTACATGTATTTCTGACAGAAACTGTACATATTGCAACCCTAATCATAACCCTAATCCTAATTTTTAATCTAATCAATTTGTTAACAGTGTAAGCTTCATCGTCGTGACATTGGTCACAACACATTACGGGCGACTTTTCTAAAGAACAAATGTTACATTTCTTATAGTTAATCTCTCCGGAGGATGTGTATAATTTTTTTTTAAAGTTCATTGCCAACCTCGCTCTCAGTCAGCTCTTTAGTGTGTGCGTGGTGTGTCCGTTAAAGTACATTAGCACATACATTGTAAATAACCTGCCAATTATTTCTGATTAGGTTACCACCCCACTACTGTTGTAAATTATGTTTCTGAATACGTGCAATTGAGGAAACAACTAAATGCACATTGCTTGTTCACTCAATTTCTATACATTATTTGCATGGTGAAAGGGAAATAATATTTTGAATGCTATGGTCGGTCATGCTTTATATAAAGAATATATATTATGAGACACAGATCGGAACAGAAAACAAAACAAAACATATTGTCAAGAATTTATACAGTGCATTTCTGCAGTTTACAAATTTCGGCTCACCCAGTACACCCGGAGGGAGAATTCATTTTGAACCATTAATTTTTATTTCTAGCTGTAAAAATTGTAAGTTCATAAGATCCCTTTTTTTTGCATTTTATTATAATTTATCTTTGTATTATAAAACCCTCTAATTATAAATATACGTCAAAACAGATTTTTTAAATATATTTTTGCTTTTCTGGAACAAGAGAATCTCCCAAAACATGGCGATGTAACTAAGTAACGTCGTTGACATCATATGCAAAAAAATAAATGTGTGAGCTAAATTTAGACATTTTTTTTTTTTAAATAGCATGTGACCCTACGTCACGAACCAAACATACTATCTTTTTCTCACAATGTCATACTATAAACTTTCCAGGATTATTTGACCCTTTAAGTTAACAAACATGAAAATCAGTGAATAGCATTAACTACACTTATCTCAGGGCTTTCTGTGAATATATTTTTAAGTCGAAATGTTCTGTCCAAATGGAACAGACTGGACAACAGTCTGGAAAGACAACGGAATCAGTCCCTGTTTCTTCGACTCTTTTTCTTCCTCAGTAATGTTCTTTGCGATTTTAACTTTAGGCTTTGTACAATACAGGTTCGTGAAGTGCCATGGAATTCCGGTATCCTCAAGAACAAACAACCACTGGCCGCGAGTATATAAAGTACAGATTTTGTTGACAAGTGTCATGATCGCAGAGAGCCTGGTTCAAATGGTTCTGCATGACTTATACTTGACCTCACTTCTTCACGGGTACACTGTGCTTACGACTTTAATGTTCATATCTGGGTACCTGGTCTCGTTAAGTCTTTTACTTCTGGAAAAGAAGTACATTGTTTTTCATCCAGGTAGGAGTGTTTAGATAGATAGATAGATAGATAGATAGATAGATAGATAGATAGATAGATAGATAGATAGATAGATAGATAGATAGATAGATAGATAGATAGATAGATGGATGGATGGATGGGAGGGTGGGTGGGTGTGTTTAGGTAGATAGATAGATAACACATATATATTCATACAAAACACACACACACACACATATGCATACAGTTTAACAGTATTAATTATTATGACGAAATCACGTTATCCCAACAGTATGCATATTCGAACATTAATTATTAGCACAAAACTGGAACATATATTTATAGGTGACATAATAGAAATGTATAACAAATTCTAATAAAAATTATGCATTCACTTTTTTTCTTGTGCTTGGACAGAAACACATAGTCAGAAATTATTCTTGTATGAGATGGTACTTTATATGATACTCCAATGTTATCTGGACCCAGGTGTTGTGTAAAAATTATTGCCTTTAGATTTCCTTTGTAAATACATTTTGTACTTTTATCTGTACTGGAATTAATGTGTTCCCGTACTGTCACTGTCTAAAGTAGCTTAGATTCAGAGTGTATGATATAAACTAATTTAAGTATAGGTAATATTATGTTTACTACAGGTGATGTAAAATAGTTTATAATAATTGTATATGATACAATAAAATGGCTTATGTTAGCTGTGTATATGATAATATAAAATAGATGATGTTAAGTGTGTATGATAGTATAAAATGGCTTATGTTAGCTGTGTGTATGAATAACTTCTTAGCTCTGTGTATGATAATATAAAATAGATAATGTTAAGTGTGTATGATAATATAAAATAGATAATGTTAAGTGTGTATGATAGTATAAAATAGCTTATGTTAGCTGTGTGTATGAATAACTTCTTAGCTCTGTGTATGATATATAAAAATAGCTTATGTTAAGTGTTATGATAGTATAAAATAGCATATGTTAACTATTTGTGATAGTGTAAAATAGCTTATGTTAACTGTATTTATGATATAAAATAGCTTAGGTAACTCTCTGTGATAGTATAAAATAACATATGTTAACTGTATTTATGATAGTAGAAAATAGATTATGTTGTTAACTCTTTGTGATAGTGTAAAATAGTTTGAGTTGACTATGGGATGTAGAACAAAATAGTTTAACTGTGGGGTATGAGGAGAACTTAGATATACTGAATGATTAAAAAAATAACTTAGTTTAACTGTGGATGGTATGAAAAGAACTTAGATATACTGAATGATTAAAAAAAATAACTTAGGTTTGATGTAATATAAAGAAAAAGATGTTTAATCACTAAAGCAAAACAAACTAGTGTACCTGGAAGTTACCAAAAGTCTGAGGTTTTGTCAAACTTACAAAACTAGTTAATGTTTAAAATGTACATGTATATGAAAATATTCTTCTTTCTTTTCCTATAAGCACACACACACATACACGCACGCACGCACGCACGATAGAGTGTATGTTAAAATAGTGTAAATATAAATTTATAAATTCATACATGGAATTAGTTCCCTCATAGTCATATTCTGTTACTTGAACCATCACAGGCACCTGCTATGAGCTGGCATTGCTCGTGTTCTGGAGTTTGGGATTAGTGCGAGAGAACCTGGCTTTTGTGTCTTGGTGGAGTCCAGACTGGTGGTGGCAACTGAACAAGTAACATTTTTAAAGCTTGATTTACACATTTGCTTTTCATAATTTTACATAGACCTTTTGTAACAGAGTTTGTTTAAAATATGCTCTGTTACACTTTTATACATTTTCATAGTCAAGTCCAAACCATTTGTTACCAGGTTATTTAAAATTTGTTAGGTTGCATTTTATTTTTGCTTCTCTATCTCTCTTAACCCTTTTCTTTTTTTAACAATAAAAGATTTGACACTAACTTTAGTCTGTTAAATCAGCCAAACAAAGGTTTGTGTTTGTTTACATTTTATTAGATCATTGATCATCCAAGCAATAGATTATTTTTATCAGATAAATTAAATGAAGAGTGATATTAGTCACCTGTCAGTTTCTCTAATTAATTCAAAGAGTATGCGTTTCTCAGCCAAAAGCAGACACATTTAAAATGATTTAATTGAAAGCTTTAATCTATCACTGTTACATTTGATTTATACACCCTAATACCCCATGACCCAGAAGTATCTTTTTTATTGTTCCAATTTTTTTTAAAATTATGATTGCTAATCATCTTTGTAAATACAGAAAGAAAGCATTTCATAGAAAAATTATATTGATTCACATGTAAGTATCTAGGACCCAATGAAGCATTATCAAAAGTAAATTTTGGTGGAAAATAATTCCAAAAATTCATGTTGTATGTTGAAGGTTTACATGAGAAAGTGATTATACATACCTACTATAATTCTTTAAAATCTATTTCTGCAAAAATATTTAGACTCATAAATAATAACAAATTATATTTATCTTTTATTAAAAGGTTTTATTAAATTAATAAGAATTTTGAATTATCCATATTTTTTAAATTATGCATATTCTTCTACACATACATACACATGCACACACACACACACACACACACACACACACACACACACACACACATGCAATGATGCATGCATATATTTACACCCAAAATGGATGTAATTGTTTAAGCAATGTTTATCAGTTTTATTAATTTTATTATTTATTCAAGCAATATCTATTCACATAATGTGTAATCTTAAAAAGTTATTTCTGTGTGTTATATAAGTATCTCCTGATGTTAATTTCACTAATTTTAATACTTATTTTTAATTATGCATTTAAATCAGTTGACCATTTTACCTACTGTAATTCTGAGCCTTTGCCAAACTACTCAAACTCAGACACTTTTGAAGTTTTGACATTGATTGCTTAAGTATGTATACATAATCCTCTTATTAGTCTTATTGTATTTTTTTCATCAGCTCATTCATGTAATTTCTTTACCTTGTTGACTGGATCATATTATTGCAGAACTTCACAGTGGGTTATGTTTGGCCTTTGGGTTTTGCGCTTTGCTGCCATTTTTATACTCCTGGTTCTTGGATTCATTACTAAAACAAACCCTGCAAAGCATGTGTACAGTTTGATCAGCAACAATAGTGAGGAAGAAGAAGAACAGGTATAGAGAGAGAGTATGATGGATGTTTCTTAGTGTGTATACACATGCAAATATGCCTGCATTTGTGTGCTTAATGCTGATTGATTATGCAATATTATTAAATCATTTGTGTGTTTCATGTTGAATGAATTATGCTTGATCATTAAATCATGTGTGTGTTTCATGATGATTGAATTATGCATGATCATTAAATCATTTGTGTGTTTAATCTAATTGATTTTGCATGATCATTAAATCATTTTTGTGTTTCATGCTGATTGATTATGCAAGATCATTAAATCATTTGTGTGTTTAATGCTGATTGGTGGTGCAAGATCATTAAATCATTTGTGGGTTTAATGCTGATTGTTGATGCAAGATCATTAAATCATTTGTGTGTTTATTGCTGATTGTTGATGCAAGATCATTAAACACTATATATTTTTTAAAGATTATAAAACATACTCAAAGCATTTAATATTATAAGACAAGATTGAGTTTACAAGCGTGCACTTACAAAACCAAAACTAATCACTTAGACAAGGAGTGTCTTCTGCTCTTGGTGTTGGAAAAGATGGTAGTGACTTGAGAGAACGTTGACTGTAATCATGGTTTCTTGTTTCATTCAGTCCAAGCTTGGATGGAGGTCCACCTCAGTTAGCATCTTGTCTATCCTCTGCTCCCTTATAAGAGAAAATAAAAATAAATTAAAATAATTCCTGCATATAAGGCCTTCATAACATAGTCTAATGTCTAAAGTTTTTCCTTCAGTTGTCTTTCACTTGTGGACATATCATTTTAACAGCTGCTTAGACTGTTATGTTTACTGAACTTTCTGCCTGTGTAAAATTGTTTTCTTTAAACAGTTCAATCACAAAATTTTATTTGTACACCTGCATTGCATTCTTTTCTTCTCAGTGACTGCGCTATGACACTTAGAAATGCAGTCCAGTAACCTTTGACTGATTTCGATAGTCATGTTATTATCTTAAGAGGATGTTTTATCTGGATAGTGATTCAAGCTGAAACAAACTGATGAGAAGCTAAGTGGATAATTGTTGAAAAAATACAAGATATGATGGAGTTTATAAAACTTCATCGAGTGAGTTTTGCTTTTCCAATCTTAAAAGTTTGGTTGATATTCATGCTGGTGAATTTAAAACATTTACAATCCACAGTAACTTCAATATAGAGCTGTATATTTGACAGTCAGTCATGGAGTTGTTTATTTGATGGTCATAGTTATAGATCTGTTTACTTGATAGACAGTCATAGGGCTGCTTATTTGACTGTTTGTTTACATTAATTGTGTCATGGTGAGTTTAAATTAAAACAGTCTGCAAACCACTGTAACTTTAATATAGAGCTATACTTTCAACAGAGTTATAGGGCTATTTATTTAGCAGAGTTATAAAGCTGTATATTTGACAGTTGGTTTGTTTACATTAATTGTGTCATGATGAGTTTATATTAAAGCAATCTGCAAACTATCATGACTTTAATATAGGGTTGTATATTTGATGTCACAGTTATGAGTAGTTTATTTGACAGAGTTAACAGCCTTTCATTTTACAGTCAAACGGTTGTTTATGAGTCAGAGTTTGTTTCAGACCCATTCGAAAAGGGACTCAGAATCAACCTGGTCCAATATTCGCAAAAAAATAAAGATTATGCTGCCTATTGTTTGGCCAACTGGAAGGCGGTCATTACAAATGGTGGTCATCTTCTGCATTGGTCTTCTGGTTGGTGGTCGTGTGGTTAATGTCTACTTGCCAATCTACAGCAAAAAAATAGGTCTGTAGAATTTATCTAGTTGAATAAAAATCAGAATACTTTCAGTCTTTATATTGTTGACTCCATTATAGACAATGAATGTCATTTTAAAAAAGCACTATATGTATATGCACTTTTAAATGTCTCCTTGTTACATATGTATTAGATGAACCTTTTCTAACTTAAATACAGAAAGGGGTCAATATGTTTTACATGTAATTTGACTTCTGAATGGAAAGTATTGCTCATTTTTCTTTATCTTTGCATAATATAAAACTGTAGAAAGCAAAACAAATAAATAATGATTATAATTATCCATAAAGCTACATCAGTAAAGCAACATCCTCAAATCACATCAATACTGCAACATCCACAGAGCTGCATCAGTAAAACAGCACCAGTAAACAACAACATCTACAGAGCTTCATCAATACAGCAACATCCGCAGAACTGCATCGATAAAGCAACACAAATAAAACAACATCCTAGAAGCACAGCAGCCAAACAACACCATTAAATCAACATCCCATAGTTACATCAGTACAGCAAAAAAAAATTGAAGCAGCATCTCAGAAATGCATCAGTAAAACATTGCCGCTAAAGCAACACCCACAAAACTGCATCAGTACAACACACTAGTAAATCAGAATTGTCCTAGCTAATCAATAAAGCAACACAACTAAAGTAACATCCTTAACTACATCAGTGGAAAAAAAACTAGTAAATCAGAATTATCCTTGCTTAGTCAGTAAAGCAACATCAGTAATATATCCACAGAGCTGCCTGCACTGATAAAGTCAAAACAATTAAACAAATCTACTAAAATGTATAGCATCAGTTAGAAAAACAGCAACCACAACATAATAGCATCAACACTGCAACATAGGTAGAATTTGAAACCTTTATTTAGCCAGCCAGCTAACAAATCAAGACAAGTAAATAAATGCAATAAAATAGGAGAAATTTAAATAAGACTGTCCTGCATACATTTTTGGGAAAGTTAAACTTAAAAGTCTTTTTCTATCTGTTGGGTTGGTTTGGTTGGTTGGTTGGCTGGTTGGTTGGTTGGTTGGTCAGTTGGTCAGTCAGTTGGTTGGTCAGTTGGTTGCAAATTAAACTGATGTTTTAGTTTGTTGTTCTCAGCCATCCTTACCTTGACACACTGAACTCATTTCTAGAGTCACCAACATACACACCCACATATGACAGTATGCATATATACCAGCACTAATCTGGTATTGTTCACTTAACTAATACTGTTGCAGTAAACAGTTTGACTGGAAGCGGGCAGCTTGTGTTTCAGTGGGATCTAATCATGGTCTACTGCACACTGCTCTACTTGAGGGGAGCTGGCTGTAAGTAATAAAGGGAGGGGTAGATGTAGAATGCACTATAGGAGTGATTTGATTTACATAATTGATCATTTATGTTATTTTAACTTTATCTGCCAGTACTATAGCCTCTCTGTTGTTTCAGTCTTACACAGTTATTTTGGCGATTTTCTCCCCTTGTTTACGGTCCATAATGATGAGTTTATGAGTCCCTAATGGATAATCACTGACAGTTAACAACACATGGTATCTACACTACAATACAGTTATGATTAACAAATGGTTAAAAATAACATTTAAAATTTTAAAATAAATCCCACTATTAGAAAACCTGATGAAAGACTTGCTTATGCCAGCAATACTATTTTAACATTAATCAAATGCAAATTAGATTGACAATTTAATAAACTTTAAGCTTTGCCCTATTCATTTGAGGCATGTATTTCAATCCATGTTCACTTACATTACTGATAACAGAATATTTCTGTTAATGGTGTTTACTATTTCTTCTCTGACTTACTTAAATTATTTTTAAGTTATTTAAGTTAACTTATATATTTGTTATTAAATTATATATTTATGTAATTTAATCATCAGCTTGAAAAACATTTTTTAAATCATTAGCAGTCATATTTCTGTCATAATAAAGTGAATCTATTACTTTATACAGCTCAAGTCACTGATCTCAGATCTCATGTTGATAGACTGCAGTTATGTCTAACTTCAGCTTATATAACTTTTAAATTCAAATGTATATTGATAATAATTTGATAATGAAATGATTAATTAAATTACCTGAATTCTGCAAAGAACATTTAAAAAATGAGAATGCTCATAATAAATAAGCCTTTTAAATGAACAAATAAGTAAAACGTTACGTACAAAATACTTTTTGATCATAATAATAGATATTGATTAAATCATTTCTGTTTGCAGCATCTGGGGGTCTGATAAGTCAAATACGTACACAACTGTGGCTGAATGTACAGCAATATACCAGCAAATGTATGGAGATCCGAGTCTTCACACACCTGCACTGGTAATAAAACACTTGGCCAAATGTATAACTCTTCTAGTTTTAACTTAAAGTTTTGTAGCAGTTATTAATTACTTTTTTGTAATTCTTTTCACTACAAGCAATCCTGATATTAGCAAGTCAAAGTGTTATAGACAAAACTGCCCCAGAAAAATGCACAATTCTTTACAACTTTGTTGTAATTTTTTCAAAACAACAGCCCTAATATTAGCAAGACAAAATCTTAATGGTAAAACTATCCCCAAAATAATCTATAAAAGAGTGATATGAACCTATAACTTGCTTAAATACAACATGATTATGGTGAGATTATCCTCGCTGTAGTATGCACAATTGTTCACGGGTCAATTAAAATATTTTTTTGAGAATAACCAGAGGAGCACTTAGTTTGATGTATATACAGTACATCTAACAACTTATAGACTGAAAGCACAAAAATCAAAATCTCACTCTCAGGTCAATATCTCGGGTCATGCAACTTTAAGTTTGTGTGCAATAAAAAAGCAGCAAAGAACTCACTGTAATAAAATATTATGTTGGTATTGCTAGATTTCTACATATTCAACTTATGCTCTTCCAACTTCTTTTAAAGAAGGGAAAATAATTATATCCACTGCACTCATTTTAACACCATCACTAATGCATTTGATGCGACACACTGCTCATATATGATTCTTTGAAAAATGTGTGCAACTGATAGCTATGAAATATAATTTGCCATTACTGAGACCTCACAGTTATAATTTGCCATGAGCTGATAACTAGCAGTATAAGTTGACAATAAAGTAATCATTGTAAAGTATCCTGTGTGCTTTTGACTTGTGCAGTTGTTTTATACAGAAGCTCAGGAACAAGTCCTTTAGTAAAACTGAAATTTTATATTTTTTTTTATAATTGCATTTATATTCTTGTTAATTGTCTTTATTTATTTTATTAACCTATCTTTTTTCTAATTAAATATGCTTTTCTATATTAAATTTAATAGAACTGCATAATGTAGAACAATTTATTTAAGTCAGATTTTGTTACAGTCTGTCTCTAAGATGGCATTTGCAGCGTAAGACCGGAGAAGTCCTTCGTATTGTAGACCGAGGAACAGACAGCATGAACACACTTCTTGAGTGAGTTTCATAAAGTTTTCAGTTTTAGTTGCTATTCCATTTTATTCTCCCATAAATCTTTTCAAAATATTATACTTTGTATTTCATCAGTCTGTCCACTTATGGTTTTACAATGCATTGTCTCTGCTCTGATCGTCATTTTTTCCCAACAAAATCTGTTTGTCCTTTTTCTCTTACCATAGATGCTCAGACTCATCTTCATTTGCTTTTTAGGCTCTCCGAGTCATCACCTATAACTTGTGTAGGCTCTCTGAGTCATCACCTATAACTTGTGTAGGCTCTCTGAGTCATCACCTATAACTTGTGTAGGCTCTCTGAGTCATCATTCTATAACTTGTGTAGGTTTTTTTATTCATCATTCTATAACTTGTGTAGGCTTTTTAATTCATCATTTTATAACTTGTGTAGGCTTTTTGATTCATCATTTTATAACTTGTGTAGGCTCACTGATTCATCATTCTATAACTTGTGTAGGTTTTTTGATTCATCATTTTATAACTTGTGTAGGCTTTTTGATTCATCATTTTATAACTTGTGTAGGCTTTTTGATTCATCATTTTATAACTTGTGTAGGCTTTTTGATTCATCATTTTATAACTTGTGTAAGCTCTCTGATTCATCATTCTTTATTTAATAATTTGTATAGGCTCTTAGGCTTATTATCCATTCTTGATTTACTTTGGTAGATTTGTTACCCTTCTTATTTACCTTTGCAGATTTATTTTCCATTCTTTATTTACCTTTGTAGAATTATTACATTCTTTATTTTTGTTGGCTTTCAGATTTATTACCCACTTTGTATTAATCTTTAATTGGCTTTCAGACTTATTACCCATTTTGTATTAACCTTTGCAGACATATCATCCCTTCTTTATTTACTTTTGAGAAATCTCAGAATTACCATACAGGAAGTCTTCAGATAGCAAAGATTCAGATAATAAAAACTTTTTACAATAAAAATGTTTACTAATTATACCACAATCATCAAAATTGATTCCTCATATCAATTTTTTAAAATAATTTTTGAGGCAGAGTTTGTTTGGATTTTGTTTTGCAATGAAGATGTTTATAGAATTTCTATACCAATCTAAACATTGATGCCTCTTTCTCAGTATCAAAGTTCTTGAGTGTCAGTAACAGATCATATCTATGTAGTTGAACTAGGGTTTCCAGTTTAGAAACTTTATTGCCAATTTTACATAACAGATATTGTGTTATTCATGATGATAACTTGATAAATATTTTTTTTATTAATATTATAATACAAGTTGGAGAATTATTGACAAAATGTATTAACAAAATAAATTACACTTTTGAGTTAAAGTAAATTTTATAAAGTGTGGTGACTTTGGTGAATTGAAATGCTTTCATTAACCTTCTTGATGTCACTAACTCTCTACACTAAACAAGTAAAAGTATTTCGTCACTTTGCTTACTAACTCTCCACACTAGACAAGTATTAGTATTTGTCATTTTGCTTACTAAACCTTTGTTGTAGGCAAATATTAGCATTGGTCATTTTACTTATTAAGTCTTTACAGTATACAAATATTTGCATTCTTTATTTTATTTGCTAACTCTTTACAGTAGATAAGTATTAACATTTGTCATTTTGCTTAATAATTCTCTACAGTAGACAAGTATGTATTTGTCATTTTGTTTACTTACTCTCTATAGTAGACGTGCATTAGCATTTCACTTTTATTTTGCCTTTATTTAGTAGATTTCGTCTTGTATTTTGCCTTTATTTAGTAAATTTCATCTTGTATTTTGCCTTTATTTAGTAGATTTTGTCTTGTATTTTGCCTTTATTTAGTAGATTTCATCTTGTATTTTGCCTTTATTTAGTAGATTTCGTCTTGTATTTTGCCTTTATTTAGTAGATTTCGTCTTGTATTTTGCCTTTATTTAGTAGATTTTTGCCTTGTATTTTGCCTACAGAATGTGATGATGTTTAATCTTTCATTCAGTTCTCTCATTTTGCCAGGCAAGTCCATCTAATATATTTCGTCAGTGCTTTGTCTGCATCCTCATTTGTTTTGTTTCATTTGACTTTAAGACTCTTTATAGTAGCTTTCTTTAGATTCCTTTACCTGTTTCTCTGTGTTGAAATTTTTACTCTACACCATTTACAGTTTTTGTTCTATATCATTTATTCTGAGCTTGTTGCTTTGTTTGTGTTTTGCTGTGATTTGTACTATTGTTTTCCTGCTTTTAGTCATTGTGTAGTGGGCAGCTTGAGTGGGGTAGGTGTTGGACAAAAGGGAGGCAATTGCACTTAGCAAACTAAATAGGGGTATGCATCATGATCATGAATTTGAGTCCTTCATGAAACACAAGTAATGCTGATGATGGAATGACTGTTTTTTTACAGCAGTGACCAAAAAATTCAGCATGTACAATATCATACCCTTTCAATTTACAGATATGTAAAACATTGTAAATAGCAGTTCTGTTTTGTACACTAAAAATATCACAGCTGATGGTGGAAATAAAGAAAACAAAATAAGCATTTATATATGCCTTTATAAACATTTACACTACAAAATAATGAATGTTCAGTACGAAAATAAAGCACAGTTCTCTTGTGTTCTAAACACACTAGAATCCCTAAATAAAACACATTTCTCTTGTGTTCTAAACACACTAAAATCCCTAAATAAAGCACAGTTTTCTTGTGTTCTAAACACACTAGAATCCCTAAATAAAGTTTTAAAAACAATGAGTAAATGTTTTAAGTGGCTCTTATACCATTCTGATGCTTTTTAAACCTGTTGTTTCTTCCTTCATCCCCATTGTCCAGTCAGGCTGTGTTCCAGATTTTGCCAACAATAATCGATGTGGTGATTGCGATTGTCTACTTCATTGCTGCATTCAATTACCTGTTTGGCATCATCATCTTCACTTGTGTCGTAATTTACGTTGGTGAGATAAAAACAGAATTAGTGTGGATTCAGACTTTTTTTGGCCATATGTATATAGATCAGCTTTGAACACCCATAATAATTGACTATAATTAAGGATACATTACAGTTTACCAATGTTGCAGTTAGGGGTGTACTAAATACCATGCATAAAATGAAGAGTTGTTACATTGTATATTTGCTTCATTGTACTATTAGTGACTTAAAAGTTACTTGAGCAAAGCCAAGCCATTACACATTACTGTTTCCATATATATATATATATTATAATTAAATACACTTGTTTAATTTATGAAAGTGCTAATCATTAATTCTATAAATGTTGTAAATGTTGAAAGATGAAAACCTGGAATTACCTTAATCATGCATTTCGCCTAGTTTTTGCAAAAAGTCTTCAGAAAATATTGCACTTCTAAAAATTCATTACCTTATTTATACCATTTATTTTTATCAGTATATAAGGTTCTGAGTTTCCAAAAATTTGAAGACAACATTCTATAAACACTGTAAATTATAGTGCACTTATTTTCTGCTTATTACCAAAGCTGTTAGAACTAAAAACACTGGTAAGAGTAATGTGAGTGATATTGGTATTACAAGGAAGGATGTGTCTGAAACAAAATGTCATTAAAATATAAAGTGAAAAAAGAAAATTCCATGTGGAGGTCTAAAGATAATGGGAATACTATTGTACTGAAATGATTAATTATAATTATTATTTTAGTTATTGTTTGCTTTTAAAGATAAATAGGAATCTCTTTGGGAAAAGGCAGTGCTGGGTATAATATTGTATACCCAGACATTACTCAAACCTGTAACTTTAATATTGTGTACCCAGACATTACTCAAACCTATAACTTTAATACTGTCTATCCAGACATTACTCATTCCTATAACTTTAATACTGTATATCCATACATTACTCAAACCTATAACTTTAATACTGTCTACCCAGGCATTACTCAAACCTATAACTTTAATACTGTGTATCCAGGCATTACTCAAACCTGTAATTTTAATACTGTCTACCCAGGCATTACTCAAGCCTATAATTTTAATACTGTCTATCCAGTCATTACTCAAACATATAACTTTAATGTATTCCTTATTAAATGTGCAGTAATAATCAATCTACACTGGAAATGATCATATATTATGGCAATAAAAAAGGAATTATGGTGATTCTATTCACTAACAAAAATAAATTTTGTCTTTTACTTGTAAAGATTTAGAAATAGAAACAAATATATCTGGAAGCGGGGTGGGTGGGGTGGGGTGTCCAATAAAAATGTTCTTAAATAATTCATAAAATATTTTAATATGTAAATACTTTTATTCAAAAGTTTTTTAAAATTTAAATATATTTAGGTTTATTAAAATATAAATATTCTTGTATTGATTTAATGAGAACACAATATTAAAAAATTTCAGATTAATGACAAAATGTAAATTGTTGTCATAGCCCTGATCCATCTATTACTAAATATAACTTTTGTTAAAATTAAATGTAAGATAATGTTGTACTAAAAGAAATTGCTTTTAATATATCATTTATACAGAACAACACCTTTCAAAATCTTTTGTTATATCACGTTAATGAAACTATTTTTCAACATCCTCAAATGTTTTAAACTAGCCTAAATGTAGTTAATGAAATGACAATTTCAACAGTTCTTTTGATTTTGCTGTCATAGGATGTTTGTTTATCTTGAATATGAACTAGAAATTCACATATTGGCAGAAAATATCCTTAAATGAAGCATAAATCATGTGCAGGTCTAAATGTTGAGTTATGTTCCAACCAAGGCAGAGATGTAGGAATTATTTTTTTTCCATTTCTCAAAAAAGTCTTGCACAATTTGAAAAATTCAGACTAGATATAAACTAAAGGGAGGTAAGTTCATTGGTCAAGTAAAATGTTCAAATAAAGGAAACTGAAAGATCCACATTCACTCCATCATTCAACTGGGCTATGGCATTTTACATCATTGATATGGTATCTGATGGGTCTTTTAAAAAATATACTATATCAGATTGAATCAAAATATTTAGAAGAAAAGTAACATTTATCAGAAATGGCTTGTAGAGTGTTTATTATGCTCTAAATCTGCACAAAATATTGTAAAATAATTGTGCTTAAATCATTCTAATAAGACAAATTTCTAAACAAGGAGAATAGTTTTATAACAATGTTACCCATTGTTTACATCATAACTGCCTAGCATCAGCTTTGGTATGTGTTATGAAGAAAAATAATTGTCATATTAATGACTTCTGAAAACAAAATATTTTGAGTTTAAATTTTAAAAAAATTTTTGATAAAACAGTAATTTTCAAGATTTAGTCATTTAAATAAATTAAGTACTCCTTAAACTTTCCCTGCAGATATGATGACAAAGAAAGGCACATTTTTTCATTTAAATTATATTTACAATATTAAATTGTTTATTTTATGTTCTAAGTCATTACTATTGTCATGATGGAATGGAGAACAAAGTTGAGACGTGAAATGAACAGACTTGACAATGAGGCAAATGCCCAGGCTGTGGATTCTCTCCTTAACTTTGAAACGGTAAATATTTTTTGTACAATTTGTAAAGATTAGGACTGACCACCTCAGTTTTGAAATATTGAATATTTGCCTGTATAATTTGACCTCACCTCAATTTTGAAATGGTAAATATTTGTTGATATGATTTATACAGATTATGGTTGACCAACTCAGTTTTGAAATGGTAAATATTTGCTTGTACAGTTTGTAAGATTAGGTTTGATCACCTCAAGTTTGAAATAGTAAATATTTTTTGTACAATTTGTGAAGATTTCAGAATAAGCACATTCATCTGCTGGTCTCACACATTTCATTGTTGATAATTTGCATCTTATTGAATAGACAAACATATTTTTTTCCTTTCAGAAGCAATGTAAGAAAATTATTTCTGTTAACGTAATAACAAAGTATAAATGTTTTATAATGTTTTCTATTAAAATGACAAAACAAATGACATCATTTCACTTTTGACATTTATAACTTTTTCTGATCAACTGTTCAGATTTATCATACATGAAAACTATTGTGATTTTAGGCATTTATATGTAACACGTTTGTTAAAATGACAGAAATTCCAGTCAATCATATATGCAAAAGAAAAGTTCAGTTTGCCTTGACAAAAACATAATTTAAACTGGAATGCAATATGTTTGAAAACTAAAGACTCATAGTCATTGAAAATTACTGAGAAAGTGTCTAATTTTGTTTATTGTCAATATTGCAGGTGAAATACTATGGAGCTACTGAGTATGAAATCAGCAGGTACCAAGAGGCCATCACAAGATACCAGGTGACTCTATCATTAATAATACATGTAGCTTGTTTCCTATTAAGATGTGCCTCATTCATTGTATGGAAAGTTAAGTTGGAGCTAATGCATAGCTTGTTTCCTGTCATTGGGAAATAGTCACTGTAATAGAAAGTTAAGGTAAGGCTTATTCTTTAGTTTACCTTGTGTTTATCATTACCCTGTTACAACAGTCACTAAGTTAAGGTAAAGCTTATTCTTTAGTTTACCTTGTTTTTATCATTACCCTGTTGTAACAGTCACTAAGTTAAGGTAAGCCTTATTCTTTAGTTTACCTTGTTTTTATCATTACCCTGTTGCAACAATCACTTTAATAGAAAGTTAAGGTGGCGGTTTTACTTACTGTATGAGAATCTTGCTTAATAGTACCCAAATAAAATTTGTACTATTTTACCAACCTCAGTCCTGACTGGACTTGAAGTAGATGTTGGTTTAGACTGTTAACTTTTAATCATATTCATTTCTGAATTCTGTCAGTATTATACACAGGACTCTAAAATGAGAGTAAGTTTACAGTATCCTATTTATTTCTTGAATACCTGTAGAGTAACTTTCTTTTGCACACTCACACACCCACTCACACACACACTCACACACACTCACACACACACTCACACACACAAACATGAATATTAACATCATCCTGTTGTCTTTTAGGCAAAGAGATGTACATGAATGCTCATTATGTAGGAACTTAAAAATAAAATGAGATTTAGTAAAATATATGATGAGGTTTGATAAAGTTCTTTTCTGTTTCATTTTATAATTCATAATTACCTGTCTTTAAATCTACCGTTAATATTAAAAAATATATAAATAAACAAACACATTTTATATTCTGTGCTATCACTACTAGAGTGAGAATTAAAGTTGCAGTGATTTATGAACTGAAAATATTAAGGAAGTATTTGACTAGCATGTCTAAATGACCGCAGAAGGTAACTTGTAATAATATTTATATGCAAGTTAGTAAACTAGTTCCTAATGTTTTTGCATTGTGGTGAATATCACTGTAAAATATAGATAAGTCAATATCATACTGTGAGTTATAAAGCAGAGACCCAAAGAAAGTGACTATAATTGTGATTCTATTTGATATTTTTAATACTGTAAATTGTAGTCATTTAATACATGGTTGAAAATTATCATCATCACCATAATTATCATTTCATGATCATCACCAAAAGTTTCTTTTTTCAAGTTTTATTTATATTTTGTTATATTTATTACATTTTTAAAATATCTTTGCCTAAAACCAATATCTAGAAAGCAGAATGGAAGTCTCAGACATTTCTCAGCATATGGCAAGCAACGCAGAATAGCATTACAACTGTTGGCTACCTGGCAGGGCTAATGTTGTGTGCCTGGGCAGTTGTTCATGGCATTGGTAATGACACAAAGCTTACAGTTGGAGACTATGTCTTGTTGGGTTCCTACTTGACCCAACTCTTTGGGCCACTTAACTCCCTGGGAGGTTATTACAGGTGACTTTTGTTTATTTTTCATTTCAAGATGAAACTGTACTTCTTTTATTTGCTTTTTGTGTGAGTGTTGGGGTGTTATTATTTTTTGTTTCATTTTACATAATTGATTTAAATTTTAATACTCTAATAATACTTTTGTTTGGATTTAATTATATTATTCTTGAATTATAATTTACATTTGAACTGAATCATGTCATCTTGGTTTCAGTTTCTTTGCTCTGTTATGTATATAGACTTAACACCTGTCCAAACTTCAATGTGGAGAAATAACATTAACCTGAAAATTATTTAAACTGGTTTCAGCTTCTTGGCTTTGCTTTTTACATAGCACTAACATCTGTCTGAATTGTAATCAACATGCACAAGCAGTACTATCCTAAAAACAATTACAGAATAACTATTTAAGAGTACATTTATAGTCACAGCATTGAAAATTATTTATTACACAGATTAGGGATGATAGTTAAATTAAATTAATTGTGAAAATTATCCCTTTTTCCTTTACAGAATAATGCAGAAAAGTTTTATTGACATGGAGAATATGTTTGAACTGCTTGATAAAGAACCAGAGGTAAGTTGGATAGCTTGTCTGTCAAACCAGCATTTCTGTTTCATTTACAGTTACTTCCCATTGTTGTGCACTTTGCTTAGTGCAGTTGTCCTAGTGTTTCTAAAAATTTAATATTATGTTTTGTGCAAAACGTTCATCACCAGAAAGCTCTTTGGGTGACCATAGCTCCTTGATTGACTGGTTTAGAAGTGTAGTTCTACTGAGCTGTGAATGTAGCTACTGAGTTTTGTGTACACCGGCCTATTACACTGGCACTTGAAATTCAGCTGATAAGCTGACAGACATCTATTTCCATGACGGGTTGTTTTTTTATGTGTTATCAAAATAACCATCTATTGTATTACAATCTTCATGGCTTATCAAATTAGAGTTCCGTATATCTTAGAACTAAAGATAATATTGCCAACATAGAGGATAATTGCAAAAGCTTAAGTTTATAATAATTAAATCTTTCCTTTAAATGCACTTTGTGTATATCTGAACATATATTTCAAACTTATGTCACTTTTCTTATCTAGCTAACACATTAGTTACAAATTGTGCTTTGATTAATGCAATTTCACTAACATTTTATATTTATGGAACCAAATAATAGGACCAACTGGAGAATACTTATACTTTATGAGTATCTCAAACACCCAGTATTAACGAGTACTTTAAGCAACATATATTAACAAGTACCTCAAGCAACCATTACTAACAAATACCTCAAGCAGCTAATATTAACAAGTACCTCAATCAACCAATATTAACAACTACTTCAAGCAACGAATGTTAAGAAACACCTTAAGCAACCAGCAATTAACAGTACCTCAAACACCCAATATTAACAAGTACCTCTAGTACCCAATATTAACAAGTACCTCAAGTAAAACAATATTAATAAGTACCTCAAGGCAACCAGTATTAACAAGTACCTCAGGCATGCACTGTTAACACATACCTCAGACACCCAATATTTTAACAAGTACCTCAAGAACCCAATATTAACAAGTACCTCAACCAATATTAACAAGTACCTCAAGCAACCAATATTAACAAGTACCTCAAGCAACCAATATTAACAAGTAGCTCAAGCAACCAGTATTAACAAACACCTCAAGCAACCATTATTAATATTTCAAGCACTCAGTATTAACAAATACCTCAAACAACTAGTATTAACAAATACCTCAAGCAATCACAATTAAAACAGCTGTTCTGTATTTATTTCTCTTGACACAACCATTTTCCTTCCAAGCTAATGTGCTTCAGTTTCATCATTTGTTTCACAAGAACTTTATCGCAACTTATTGCTGTAGCTATTGTTCACTATTGCTCTTTCAATAACCTTACATTTTTTGTGTGCAATGTATATGATGGTGATATTGGTTGCAATAGGGATTTTATAACAATTCACTTTTCTTTGGAACCAGAATGGCTGTTAGTTTTTTGTTCTCGATTTATAATTTTATTTTCAAATAAAACTCAATATCAGTATGATCTATTTCCTGTAGAGTTTAGAATTGTGTTTTGACAAAAGTGTTTATAATTATTATTATTACAGCAAGCACTTAGCAATGTTCCATGCCACTATTACTAAGCAACATAAATTTTGCTTCACTAAAATAATATGAAAAAAAACATTAAAATAATAGCATCTCTTGATATATATATATATATATATATATACCATTTTATTAAATAAACCATGAACCTAATGCTAGACTATATACTGCCATTTTATTAAATAAGCTATGGAAGAAAGAATTTTAGATGTTTTATATAATAATGTACATAATAAGAATCATTTAGCAGAAAAGAATTTCACTTTAACATTTTTATAACTGAAAACAAATTCAACAAAGAAATCAAAGTTTAAATAACTTTAAATTTATGCCATTTGAATTTATACAGTAATACATGTTGTACAAGTAAAACAAATCCATATTTAAAAGTTTTGTTATAAGAAAGGGTTGCAGTAAATTAATCTGATGTTTTAATTTCAGATTAAAGTTTTGTTACAAGAAAAGGTTACAGTAAATTATTCTGATGTTTAAATTTTGATTAAAGTTTTGTTACAAAAAAATGAAAGGTTGCAGTAAATTATTCTGATGTTTTAATTTCAGATTAAAGATGAACCAGATGCCAAAGATCTTGTTGTCACTGAGGGGATAATAGAATTTGATAATGTATGCTTTTTTTATGAGCCTAGGTAAGATTCACAATTTACCTTTGGCCTCAAGAATGAAGGAAGTGAGGGGTGAGGAATATTTTGTAAATTTAGCATGTTGTGAGTTATATTTAGCATACATACGTAGCTTCCAATTTCACTGAGTGAAAGTGCTGCTTGTCTGTAAGAGCTGCTGTATCAGGGTCAGAATTTTGACGGAGTGAAAGTGTTGTTTGTCTGTAAGCACTGTATCAGGGTCAGAATTTTGACTGAGTGAAAGTGCTAATTGTCTGTAAGAGCTGTATCAGGGTCACTGAGTGAAAGTGTTGCTTGTCTGTAAGCGCTCTATGAGGGTCAGAATTTTGACTGAGTGAAAGTGTTGCTTATCTGTAAGCGCTGTATCAGGGTCAGAATTTTGACTGTATTAAAGGGGATAAACCAGATTAAGCATGCACCAAAAAAAAAATGGAAAATTGGATGAAAGGAGGAAACCGAACATGAAGGGATGATAGAAAGCAATTGTAGATTTTTTAAAAGCACAGTATCATTTGCACATCAGTCTGCACCTGTTTATCATGCAGTTGTTTGCTATATTGTTAAATTCAATTTTAAAAGTCTTTGGTTTGCTACTTTTTTCATGAACATACTTTTTGTTTCAGTCGACCAATTTTAAAAAATATTTCTTTCACTGTGTTACCTGGGCAGACATGTGCACTTGTAAGTTTAAATTTATGTTCCTAGCTGTTGTTTAATTTATTTTTATTCAAACAGATCAAGTTTGCTTACTGCATTTCACATCTCTCTCTCTCTTTCTCTCTCTCTCTCTCTCTCTCTCTCTCTCTCTCTCTCTCTCTCTCTCTCTCAAACTGTATAAATAAACATATCTTAGAGTGTGCCTCATGCCTATTATTAGTAAGTTGTTAGTATTGAGTTAAGCATTGCTTTCATATACTTTTCCTGTTATATATTGTAAAATTTTGTATTTAATGTTGGACTTTACATTTGAAACGTATGAATACGAAAATATGCAATTTCTCTTGCATATTCTGTCTATGCAATGTACTCATAATTATATAAATACAGCTGCTATTTCTGTTTATTGGAAACTGGGTCAGTGCATACTAGTGTCCAGAAAATTCAGAATCTGTTGCACCAAATGGCTTTCTCTGCTGGAAAGCAGAAATACAAGATTCATATAAAAATGGAAAAACTGGAAAGAGCCAAACAATAGTACCTCTTCAAAGATTGACTTTCAGAATGCACATCATCAATTACATTAAATCAGACTGGTCCATTTTAAAAATTATAAAAAGTGAAAAGAGTATTTGTTCTTAACAGTACTCATATTACTTACTGTTCTGTAGCTTTAATGCTTGTCTTTCCATACTGACAGCTTCTGTAGCATTAATGCTTGTCTTTCCATACTGACAGCTTCTGTAGCATTAATGCTTGTCTTTCCAGACTGACAGTTTCTGTTAATTGCTTTCTAGAGTCAAACAAGTCGGACATGCAAATTATAGTAAGATGCTCTTGATCCCAATCTGACACATTTAGACTGTTTTTTTTTTTAATTTCAGAGTAATCTGTCATGTATATATATAATTTTTATTATAACTGTCACCAATATCAAACAATTACAGAAGTATCAAAATATGAAAATGAAATTGCAGTGTTTGCACATTACAACATGGCTTTGAGTTTAAGACAAATTCCACAATTGCAGGACACTAGCATTATTAAATAGTGATATACCATTATTTTCACATAATACATTCATAAAAAGCATTGATTTGTTGGTTTGTTAGTGTGTATGATTTTATACTGTGTTCAAGTTGTTATTGTATTTGCTATAGAGGAGGATGGGATTGATGATATATTATTTTCACCTAATCCAACAGATTTACTATTCAAACTACCATATGATTTAAATAGTACTTTATAATGACTTATTTAAAAGATTTGCTTCTTCATAGGTAGGACACACAGGAAGTGGGAAAAGTACTGTCATACGTCTTCTTTTTCGATTTTACGACATTGCTAGTGGTGCAATCAGTATAGATGGACAAAATATTGCTAAGGTGAGAGATTTGGATATTACAAAATTCATAGTGGAAAATCACTTGAGGTCAACAAAATGTATCAAAGATGAGGATTTTAGATTTTACCATATCCATAGTGAAAAATCAGTATAGATGGGAAATATAGCAAAAATAAACCTTACATTTTACAACATTCTTTGAGGCAATCAGAGTAGATGGACAAAAACTTAGCTAGAAAGTATATAGTAACTAGTATCCAATAGTGTTGATCACTCCAATATCATCATATGTACAACTGTTACAAATTATATCAATACATTTATACTATATACTTCTTTATTTTACTACTATAGAATAATTGAAACAGCTATTTTTTTCTACCAAGTGCATGACATTTGTAATGCTACATTCTGCTAACATTCTGTACACTTTGCATTTAAATGCATTAAAAAGTATATGCTATAAGAAAGACAGTATGCTAAAACATTTCCTGTAATCCGAATTTACAGCATGTAATATCATGATATCACATAGTGTTGTCAATGTCTTTCCATATGACAGTGCATTAGAATACAACTATTTGTCAAATGATCTATTTTGACAGGTAACTCAGACATCACTGAGAAGCAGCATTGGTGTGGTACCGCAAGACACTGTTTTATTCAACAGAGACATAAAGTAATGATTATCATTATTAATGATTTTGTTTTAGCAGTTATAGTGGTACTGGACATTTTCTAAATAGATGAAACCCTTCACTGCCTGTTGTACATTTTGTATGTCAGTGGCTGTTGTTGTATTTTAATAATTATAGTGATATTGAACATTTAAAAATTACTTTAGCCCAACCCCCTAACCCCTTCATTGCCTAAGTCATATATATTGTGCATCCAAAAGAAGTCAACTGGGGCTGCAGAGGTCATACAATGGCTGTTCCTTAATTAGATAGAATTCTCTTTATGATGGGAGCTAACTCTATATGATAATTTTATTGTCACATTCCTCATACCAGTTTAATACATTTGATTCAAGAATATTAGGAACCTCACATTTTATTACATTAATATTGTTCATTTCCTGTGTAGTTGTCATTCTTGTAATAGAATGAGAAATTAATGATTTTCTTATTTTTACACCACTTAATTGCTTTAACCATTATAATCATATTTATTCTTTGGCAAAGCATCAATAAATAGTAGAGTATTAGTAAATAGTAATTTTTATTAAAATTAAAATATAAAATCTGTGAATTACCTGTATAACTCTACTGAGGTAGATGCAAATTATATGTGAATGAGAAAGGGATGCTTGAGTGTCTGAGCTTGAAAAATGAAGGACTGTTGGCTGGATGGGTGTGTGTGACAAAAGATGCAAAGTATAGTTCACTTGAGCAGGTAGATTGTTAAGGGTTAGTTAGCCTAGCTGATATTTCCAACTGAAAGCTATGCCTATGCCCTGGCCAGAAGTTATCTTACATCCTTGTAACCACATCATGAAATTTACATAGTCCATTGCAATGGTACTAGACAGATTATTCCCACAGAATCTGTACACACACAAAAAACAAAAAGAAAAATGTGAAAATCTCTTATAGTGAAAGAAGCTTTTGACTATTTTGAAAATGCTTATTTTATTCCAGGTGGCAAAAATATATAATAAAAATATGAATAATGTGTTATTTTTTATGTTGAAATGTAAATTTAGGGTTGTCTCTTTCTTATTTTGCAGGAATAACTTGGTGATTTTTAGAACTCTCTGGTTTCATTTGTTCTTTCTACGATACATGATGTGTCATTTGGTTGAATATGCCTTTGTGAATTGAACTTGGGTCTTGTTTGAAAACTATATGGTGTTTCTGTTTGAATATTTTTTCTGTGGATTGAAGTTAGTGCATGTTTCAAAACACTATGACGTTTTGTTGATTGAATATAGTTTCATTGAATTTAAATTATGCTTATTCTGAATGTTTAATTGGTTTAGATTTTGTTAACAATTTACTGAGTTGCATGGTCAACTGTTCAGCCCTTTTCCGAGCTGTGGGGCATTTAGTTTTGAATACAATTTATTGAGTTGCAGTTTGACTACTATTAGCCCTTTTTAGAGCTTTAAGCACTGTTAGTTTTAAACATAGCTTCCTTTGACTGAATTGAAGTTGATCATCAGATTAGTTCTTTTTACCAATGGCCAAAGGTACTTAATATATAAAGGAATCACCCTCCCCATTCAGCATGAGACAAGTTGACCAGGACAGCATAAACACATTCAAATGAAAACTCTGACTCAAACTGGAAAATACTTGACTACCATTAACTATTGCTATATTCTTTAACTCTTTTCTTATTGACTGATCTGTTCAATATTATACACATATGACAACTATTAACTATCACTGTATTCTCTAACTTATTGACTGATCTGTTCAATATTATACACATATGACAACTATTAACTATCACTGTATTCTCTAACTCTTTTCTTATTGACTGATCTGTTCAATATTATACACATATGACAACTATTAACTATCACTGTATTCTCTAACTCTTTTCATATTGACTAATTAGTTCAATGTTACATATTTATCTATATTTAAAGAGTACCTGGACCTTTAATTGGGTGAATTTGCTGTACATGTCCCTGAATTTTTACTGAACACTACCAATAGCGGCCTTGACATTACAGGCCAAATGCTAAGAAATGATTCATGCCTATTTATTTTTCTTCTTATTTTAGTAGTGTGAATAAATTAAAGAAATGATTTGAATGAATGGATCGTGTATTTAATTAAGTTTTGTCTAAATAATCGCATGTGTGTGAAAATATTTGCTTTGTTAAGAATTACAAATGTTCAATCATGACTGATGCAAAAATAAATTGTCAAGTATTATCATTCTGCATCTTATTTTGATGAGGCACATGTTGTTGGTGTTTGGAATAGAAGCATAGTATAGTGCAGTTATCAATGGGACTGCGACACCAATAGAAGGATATTCCAAAATTTATGTTCAGCCTAATCATAACTGCAGGGCTTATGACTTTGTTTCGATATCATATCACCTAAAGAGTAGTCCAACATGGATTAACTCTCCAATACAAGTAATCAGAAAGGGTTACAATATGCATTTGTCAAATTTAAAACATATGAAATCACACTCCATAATATTTGAGGAATTTATCCTGAATAAAGAAGCTTTGTGAAGTTAAGTATATTGTCTTATTATGAATAAATCATTTAGAGGTTTATGCATATTTTTTTAATTGAAGTTGTTAGTAAATTGTCACTTCATTTACAACTGAAATTTATATCCACATTGTCAACTAATATTTTATAAAACACATTGTTGTTGTTAGTAGTAGTAGTAGTAGTAGTACTCAGCCTTTTTCCATGACTTCTCTTGACTAACACTTGTGAACCAAGGTCTTGGAATCTTACCAAGATTTTTGGAGATCCAAGGTTTTATGGAGGATGTGAACACTTCCAAGGAATGCTGCATTATTAGTGGAGTGAGTCTATGGTTTCCAGGGAGTTTATTCAGATAGCCTTCCAACTCACATTATGTTCCCCAAGGTTCCTATCATTACAGGTATGACCTGCATTTACATTCCACAGTCTGAATTTCTAATCTGTATTTTTCTATTATTTCTCTTTCTTTTGTTTCTATTTCTGTCACTTGGTACAGCAGCATGAATGATTGCAGCTGTTTTGTTAAACTTATTGAGAACTATAGTGCTTGTTAAGGTCTTTGTTAAGGAATCACTCAATCTGTTCTTACAGGGGTTTTTTTAACTTCTGTCTTGGTGAGTGCTTCTGGTTGGTGAATCCATGCTCTTTCTCTTAATATTATTGTTATTATTATTATTATTATTATTTCATTGTTATTATCATTCTTTGATAGTCTGAATAAAATTTCTGATGCAGGTACAATGTTGGTTATGGTCGAGTTGCAGCAACAGATCAAGAGATAGAAGGAGCTGCTTCTGCTGCAGACATTCATGAGCGCATCCTGACATTTCCAAACAGTCAGTTGATCATGTGCTTTTAATACACATTATCTTATGCTGTACTTATCCTGCATCCTGAAATTTCTTAACAGTCAGTTAGTACATCTCTACATGAACACAAGTATAACATATCATTAGCGATAATGCATGAAATATTCCTAAGTCCATTCTCTCTCAATCAGTCAGTTTTAAACTCACCATCAAGCTAATGACTGCCTTTCAAAGATGGATTTTTTTTCTTCTTCCACACCAAATTCAAAAGTGATTAGAGAGCAGAATTTTCTACAGCAAGAGAACTCCTTAAACTCAGCCCACTAGCTAGTCTTGTTCTTGTAAATAATGATCATTGGATAACAGAAAACTACTCAATCAGTTTGCATTACATCAGCAATCTAGAATGTTCTTGTGTGGAGCTGTTTACTTCAAACTTTCAAAAATAAACCATAAGGAAGACCAAGGTTGGGTTACTCTGACAGCAATTTATATAACAATTTAAATTTAAAACAGGGAGGGGCAAATTTACTCTGTCACAAATGTAAACTACTGATGCTGTACAAATGACATCATTGATAGCTAACAATACATGTACTTATTAATAGAAGGAATAGCATTTCATTTTGTTTTAAATTGCAAGCAATCTAAAATATTTTCTTTATTTAATTTTTAAATTAAAAAGTATACAGTATGATTTCTATAGTTGTCAGCAAATTTGGATTTAGAATCCAAAGCATTTTATATCTTTCACTTTTACTCTTCTACATCATATTTTTTTTTTTTTAGCAACCTCACATTTTTCTTTCTAATTATCAAACTTTGTACACTTTAAAACAACAACAGGAAGAAATTATGTAGATTCTCTTGTATTCATAGTTTGATTTGGATGATGACAGGTGTTTGACGCCTCACCTGCTGTTTTTGTTCATAATACATTTGATGTATTTACAACCAGATTAAGTAAGATCAGTCTAGGAATCATGATACAAAACATTAGATGTAAAATAGTTGAAACATTTCTTATAGACAATTTTTATTGAAATACAACCCTTGGTAGAAAAATTATTGTAATAATTAATATAATAATATTTTTTGTCAATGTCCATTTTGCCATAAGCCGAGATTGCATTCTTTTAATTAAACCTCGAACACTCCAGAAAATATTGTGCTGAGCTGCTATTTCATAATGTGTTGCATCTTGGATGGGATCCTCACTTTTCATATAATTATGTTTTCTGAGGGTCACATTAAAAAATAGGTACAACTGTGAATAGAATCACTAAACATTATTGAGGAAAAGTAGTCTACTTGATTGAAAAATAAATACAAATTATATAACTATGGCAGTTTTTTCCTTTCAACTTTAGACAATATTGTCAGATTTTTCATGTGTCAGTTTGCTGAGGACATAGATTGTAATATTTGATTTTCTTTGATCTTATTAGGAGTTACTGGAATAAAATAGAAAAACTTTAGTATTCACACCATATAAAACCATTAAAATAGACAGCTTTAATTTATGATTTTCACTATTGTGTGAAAACTACATTTAGATGAAGCTGAACAAGTCCACTTTTTAATTTCTATAATGATATATATGATTTTTAGTATTATGTGGGTAACAATATCTTTTCTACTAACTAAAAATGTTTTTCTTTAGAGTATGACACCGTTGTTGGAGAGCGAGGTCTGAAATTGAGTGGCGGAGAAAAGCAGCGAGTGGCTATTGCTCGTACCCTTCTCAAGGCTCCAGCCATTGTTTTGTTGGATGAGGTTAAAAAGCATATTTCATTGCTTTTTTTTTGTTGAAATAATAGTTTGCTCTAAGTAAACAAGCATTAACATGAGTTTATGTGCACTGCATTGTGGGACATCTTGGATTGATGTGCACTGCTATATGAGATATCTTGGGGTTTATGTGTACTGCAGTATGAGAGATCTTGGGGTTTATGTGCACTGCTGTATGAGAGATCTTGGGGTCAATGTGCACTGCTTTGTGGGAGATCTTGGGGTTGATGTTGCCTGATGTATGAGAGATCTTGGGATTGATGTGCACAGATTTGTGGGAGACCTTGAGGTCAGTGTGCACTGCTTTGTGGGAGATCTTCAGGTTGATGTGCACTGCTGGTATTTGAGAGATCTTGGGTTAGGGCATTGCTTTGTGATAGATCTTGGGGTTGATGTGTACTGCTTTGTGATAGATCTTGGGTTGATGTGTACTGCTTTGTGATAGATCTTGGGGTTGATGTGTACTGCTTTGTGGGAGATGTTGTCCATTGACTGGTATCACTTGACATTTTCCTCATACAGTCTTCATATATATTTGTTATTTTATTAGTATTAAGCTGTGGATACTGTTATGTCTCTTACATCCTGCAAAAAAAATTATTTTTGTAAAAATAATTTAGTTTCTTTTATATTTTACTGTCAGATTTAAGAGATGGATGTAGTATTACAGTTTTGTAATTAAGTTCACTGAGTATTATAGCAACAATACTGTAGTTCAACAATTTTACAGTTTAAGTTCAGTAGTGAGTATTAGAGTAATATAATATTAGGCTTGTAAATAATGTGTATAGATATCTATAAGTTTCTCACATTTACTCTTCTTCCAGAGCCCTTGGATTGCCATTACACCCATTCCCAAATTTGATAGATGAATATAAATTAAAAACAAGCTATTGAAATTTCCTAAATGTCCCTAAAGATTATATTTCATTCAAAGGGTAATTTTTAATGCTTTTGTACTAAATAGTTCTTAAGTCTGTTATATATAGTTAGTAGTATTTTAATATCTTAAAATATTAAATCTAAAATTACTAGTGTCAGTGCCCTAATATTGTATCTTTTGTTGCTTCCCTTTCTTGGAGCCTAGCTACAATCATTGTGGTGATATCAGAGAAGATGTCACCAAACAGGAAGTTTAGCAGTGAAGAAGATTCTTAGATACATCTAATTCAGAAATGAAGAGATGTATAAAAATAATTATTGATATGAAGCTTTTAGCTTGGATTATACAAAACTAACACTAAAATCTAAGCTGTAATATGGAATTCTAGTGCCATGTAGATGTGGGAATACCAAGCAAAACAACTGTTCATGAATGGTCTGGTTAATTTTAGTGATTCATGATCGATAGGCAAGTGTCTTCAGGAATAAATGTAAGATGTTAAACAATATTCTAATAGCATGTTTGAATTAGAGATAAGGTTGGAGATAGGGTTAAGAATAGGCACATACTCCATTTAAGTATCTGATGTTTTGAAAGGTTAATATAATATTATAATTCATTGTCATGAATAATAAATAAAATAAAAAATAATAATAGATCTTTAGGCTTAAGTTCATTTAATTGTTTTAAATAAAGGAAATTATGTTTTAAAATATTTTTAAAAACCTACATGAAACATAGGAGTAGTTTATTGCTAGTGACAAATAATATATACTTCTAGTCCTAACATTAAAACACTGTGAGACTTACATTACAAATTTATTGTTGTTGCTAGACTGTGCTACACTTCTGGTCACTGAAAGTGATAAATAATAAATACTGCTAGTCCTAACATTAAATCACTGTGAGGCTTACATTACAAATTTATTGTTGTCTGCTAGACTGTGCTACACTCTCCTTCCTGGCCTTAGGCATTGTTTTGACAACAGTAAAAACTGGTTGGGGTGCTAGTCTGTTTTAAAACTGATGGTAAATCTGAAAGATGTCCATAAATTGTCATTTCATAGAGTAATTTTTAATACTATAATCATTGTACTAACAATTTAGAAAACAAAGAGTCAAAACAAATTTCATAAAATAAAAATATTAAGAGGGCTCCTACACTCAAGAGTCAACTTCATATTTATAATTAACATAAATCAGTACCATGATTTTCAAGCAATGAACAATTTTTCAGACCATAAACTCATTTGTTAAATCAAGATCAAGATGAGTTAAATCTAATGAGTGCTGAGGTAAACCATCAATGAAGTGTTTCATCAGGATAAAAACCTGGTTTTCAGAAATGAATATAAATTATATAAAGATACTGGAGCAGCTCTCATTGGTAATAAAACCTAATAATGCGTTTACATTTCATAGAACTTGCCCTGTATCTAGCTTTAATGTTATCTTTAAATGTTTAGGAAACATGATTTGTCAGACTATCATGTATTATATTTTTGATTATTCTAATTTATTTGTAATTGATGGCGCTTGATTCTACAGGCAACATCAGCACTCGACACAAAAACTGAGCGCAACATTCAAGCATCATTGGCACGAGTGTGTGAAAATCGTACTACTATTATCATCGCTCATCGACTCTCCACAATCATTCATGCAGATCAGATCCTGGTCTTGCAAGATGGTGAAATCATTGAGCGTGGAAAGTAAGAAAAATAAAGTTCTCACCTACAGATGAAACTTAGATTAGATTTATGTTTCAGAGGATTTAAATTATTTCAGCTTTTACTAATCTTTGTATTAATTTGTTTGATATGCCAAAGAGGCTTGCTTGTGTGGTATATCAGTTCACTGTTATGTCTAATCAAGTACTTAATGTACCAATACTTTTTAAAATTTTAATACACTGTATTCATATTGTTACTTTTATTATACAGCTTTCTATTAATTGTTACTATAAGCTGTTCATTCTTTAAGATTATTTGTTGTAAATTTGATTGTTAAATGAAATGGATTTGCTTGTGTGTGCTTATGTACATATATATATATATATCTATATATTAGTGAAATATTAAATATAAAACATTTTTAATGCTGAATAATCACATTGTCACAATTATATTTTCTTTAAAATGGTGCTTAGTAATTTCAGCTTTTAGTTATTGCACAGTGAATACATTCTATTTTTATTCACTCTGACTGCAGGCATGAGGAACTGTTGGCAGAAAACAATCATTATGCCAGCATGTGGCAACAGCAACTTTCTAGGGCAGAGCTGGACATTGCTGATGAGAAAGACAAGGGTCTCCAACCGGCTAATCACTGCTAAAATAATGTCAAACAGGAAATGAGAAGCAAGATATATATTTATTGATATTTAGTAGTTAATTTGGACATATCTCCATTTACTTTTGTTCAATTTTCACAAGTTATACTGAAAAATATGCACTTCCAAATAATGACGTCCAGCAGCACCATGATCACTTATACCAAATCTTTTCATGGCTTTCGGAAACTTCAGTGGCTTTTCATATCAGTCTCGTGGCTGCTTTTTTGGCAGCTTTCCGTCAGCCTAGCTGCTGCTTCAGTGGATTTTATAGATAATCTGACTGCTTCTTCGGTGGCTTCTCCTGTTGATCTAACTGCAGATTATTTAAAGTTAAATATTATATAACTTTGAATTTTCACGTAAGTCAGGAAAATTCTTATAAAATGAAAGGGAAAATCTGTATTTGTACATTATTTATTGAATTTCAAAAGTAAAATAGTTGTGTTGCATTTATTTTGATATTGTTATATTTATGTATAAATTTGTACTTATTAACTGACCATTTAAAATGTTCACATCATATATTCATGCATTTTTCTGTGCAATAAAATTATACATTTTCATAGAGATATACTCTTTCAGATTTTCATATTTTACACTTGTACTTTATATTCATAAACCTCTGTGCAATAAAATACTACATTTTCAAGGAGACTGACTGATCACTTTAAAAATGGGTGTTTCCAGAACTAATATTTATTACATAACTATTAAAAATACATGATAAATAAAAATGAAGTACTTCTCATTTACTATATAAGTATACCTAACAGCTTGTGCTCATTTTATGGGAGTCATTATTTATTGATGATTGCAATGATCCTGAATCAGGGATTAATATATTCTTATCATGGTGTACAGGATTTTTAAAATTTATGGTTTCAAACCCATATCACTGGCATTGGTCAGTAATATTTTAACTCGTATGCTTACTAAACAGTTTTGCTAACATTCCAAAATCTAACTAATATTTGCTTTGAAAGAATCCTGTTTTAATGATGATCCCTCTAGTGCTGTTATGGGATCCCTCTTTGCTATAGACAAAATGCACATATCTCAGGGGGAAATAATTATCATGTATTATAAGTTTGTACAAGAAATTATTATTATTATTATCCTTGTTTGAACAAGAAATTATTATTATTATTATCCTTGTAATACACAAATTATGGAACATGATAGTTTTCTGAATTACACTTTAATGATGAGATAATAGTTTTGCCAATTTGTTCCATTTTCATCTTTTTGTTTGCTTTCTCGCGATTGACTGTTATATAGGCTATTATTAAGTCCTAAGAAAAACTATTGTGTGTAATGTTTACTGTTTGCTGAGGTAATATTTACCATTATTTTCTTGATAAAAAAAAAATAGAGTACTACTTTCTGCTTGTGGTATTTAGCAGAGATGTTTGTGTTGGTTTCTTTGCAATATAATACTTTATTTTGTGAAAGTTTAATTAAATAAGATTTTTTTAATGTGTTTCCTTAGCATTTAATCTTGGAATTCATTTCTTTTTATTAATAATGACATGAAGTTTACAGCAATATATATTGTCTCAAAATCATGTTTACACAAATAGGGTTTATATTTCTAGATTATACTGTTGTATGCTAGGATAGTACATAAGGATGTAATCTATCATGTGACTGAACAATTTACAAAACAATATAAGAAAAAATGTGCAATCTTGAAAAGACACCATTGACTGATATACAGTTTTCATGGTTTTGGTGACAATAATCTTTAAAATAGGTTCTAAAGCACAATATAATCGCTACAGGTAAACATTTTGAATGTTCATTTCTTTAGGCTACTTGCAATTTACACATTAAAGTGTTCACTTCTTTAGGCTACTTGCACATTTAAGTGTTCACTTCTTTAGGCTACTTGCACATTACACATTTAAGTCAACATTTTAAATTCCAGTAAAAGAAATATTGCTTACTGAAGTATTTAAATCAGCAGGGGTGGAGGTACACTCTGTATTTTACACAATTAGAGAAGTAAGTTTCAAACTTTTGAGCAACCTGATTTCTGGTAGTACTTATACACCTCAAGGTCTAGTATTCGTGCACTTCAAGGTTCAGTACTTATGCACTCTGGGGTTCAGTACCTAAAGTACTATGAGGTTCCATCATTGTTAGTTGTTTATACAGTGTTTACCATTACTACATTCTTGAAAATTCTTTTGAATCTAGTTGAAATGTAGATATTTGTTAATCTGATTATTCTCAGTACATTTCTTGTGCTATTTTTTAAAAAGATTTTTCTTCAAAGTTTGATAATTATAATTAATATGGGATATTTGTTGGTACTGTGTATGTATGATTGTCTTTGGATGATTGTTTGTATTGTTAATTATGGAAATTTCTGCAGCAGTATGAAAAATAATTATAGCTCTCAAAATTAAATAGTACAAAGCTTTAATATTTCACTAAAAATTTAACTTTTATGTTTTAACAAAGAGAATTATATTAAACAAGGTTGTTGTATTTCTTAACTGTGTTCATTTGTTACAATAAGATTGCTGTTTCTTAATGGTAGTTGTGATGGTGGTATGTATGAGTATCAAAAACAAAACATGATAAGCATTATTTTTGTTCACAATGAAAGATCATGCATTAATTCAAAATATATATTGTAAGGCAAGTGAAAAGAAGACAAAGATTAGGAGGATTCAAACCCTCTCCTCCCCCCTTCCCTTTACCCACCACTTACTATAATAATTTTAAATAAAGGAATAAAACAATTTTATACAAATTTTAAACTTCTGCCACCATTTTTGTAAAGAAGGAAGGCGAAGAGACCAATTCCACTATCTCTGTTATCTTCCCCTGTTTCAATTTTCTGGACCACACGCGCACGCACGCACACACACACACACACACACACACACACACACACACCTGTTTAAACTTGCTGGACCACACACACACTCATACTTGCACATCTATTTTTATCAGGTATGTGTTGCTGTTGCATCTCAGTAATTAGTCTGCCAGTTTAACGCTATGGCTGAGCGTCTGCAGTTTGTCAACTTCATACAGACATTCTTTCATGACGTTACTGCTACACACAACAACAACATGCAATATTCCAGTCAAGACTTTTTTTTAAATGAACGCAACAATTTATTTATAACAACTAAAAGAAAATCATCATGTTGTGCAAACAGTATTATCTATGTACTACTAATTATTTACACGCACATGCAGTCAGTATCAAAGAGAAAAAAATATGGGCATAAACAGAGAGTGCTTACACTTTGACCATTCATTCATCTTTCACCTAGATCTAACTATATTACATAATTTACATTGTTACGTCACTACTCTAACACAAGAGGAAGTAAAAAAGAACTATTGTGAAGAGAAAACCTACTAACAGCTTACCAAACTCCTATAAACAGATTTGAGTTTTGTTCAAATTCGAGCAGATTAAGGCGGGCCTAGAAATTTGATAATGATTTAGAATAGTTTCGAAGCTCTACCTACACAACCAGTCACAGGAATAAAAATTGACAAGTCGCAACATACATAGGTTAGTATGGGGTCCCCGGGCAGCTGCCCAGCGTGCCCATGCGCTAAGACGGCACTGCTACTGGGTCTTTCACTTTTTGGATACGTATTCATATTGAGTTAAAATGAAACGCTTGCGTATCGTCTACATAAGTTTTCTCTCTATATTTCGATTATAACCTGTTTGCAATGCAAATCCATTTGCATATATGTGTGTATATAAAATAATTAATAATAACGATGATGATTTAACTGAACTATTTATACCTTTTATTTTTGTTTTTTCTAAAGGTCTACCAGCAAAATTGTTCATACAAACTAATTAAGACATACAAGAAATCTAAACAATAGGCCTATACAATGGATTTTTTATAGAAATAAAGGTGGGGTTGTTAATGGTGATGTTCCATTAGCTTCCTTCCTTCCTCTCCAGCACTTGCATGGGTGTTTCATTTTAGGACGCTTTCGGCCCTGGAAATCTCTGAAGGTACTTGATCTTCCTGTGTGGTAGAGGCCTCAGACAATAGTGAATAGGGATCAAAGCCCGTAAAATATCAAATATGTGCTTCGACCTCCAATAAAAATCATATGTGTATGCATATACATTTCTTAATTTATGTGTGTGAATGCTTATTATTTTGCTTAATTTACAGTTTTCAAAATTATTGGTGTGTTTTAAATTTATATTTGTTAACAGTTTGAAATAGAAGTGATCGTCTGCAAAATAATTAAGAGTAACTTATCCTGATATATCAACCAATCAAATGAAAGTAAAATATAGACTTGATTCTCAAGTCCTAGATACCATGACGCCACAGGCTGATGCTAGAATTGAACTTAATGGTAATCAAGCACGTTTTCAATAAACTGTGTGAAATTAATCCAGCCTTCTAAACGTTTCATCTACGTCAGAATAAACTTCATAATAAAGGACTTAAAATCAAATTCCCAGCAAACGTAACCCGTTAGTTTTACTTCTACGCAAATCAGTAACCTTTACCGTTCGAAACTTCAGTAATCTGTTCGAAAATTATGCCGAACAAATTTGGATTTATGTAACATCTACAATGAAAAGGTTTGTAATTCTTGTCATTAATTTCTTTTAATAAGAAAGAGTAACACAGAGTTGAAAGGTCAAAAATCTTTTATTAAAGTTGGGGTCGGAATATCTTTTTGATTTTGATTACATATATTTTTTTTTCTCATTTCTTACGCTTAATTTATATAATTTTATGGTTTAAAATCATAGCTTCAAGAAAATAAACTATTATTTGTTTAAACATGGACTTTTACATTCAGTTTTGAATATTATAATGGTCAATCTTAATTAATTGGCAAACAAATACCAAAAATAATGTAGGAAAAAAATATTAATTCACATAGGTTATTCCTCAAAAATATTCTTTAAATATTGGAAACAGTAGAGAGAGACAAAGGTAAGTGTTCAGTGTGTTGGATGTTGGGATTCTTAGATATATTAAGAAGTCAGAATTGTGTCCATAGTGTGTGTGTGTGTGTGTGTGTGTGTGTGTGTGTGTGTGTGTGTGTGTGTGAATTCCTAGGAAAAGCATTCAGTTCTTGTGAGAATAAAGCATTAAAAATCATTTTTCATTTTTGAAGATGAGTTCCACAACACAATTGCGAGGCGGGAAACGTGCAAGACCTCTGGGTGCCTTAAGACATTCGTCTGCTGATGAAAAAGTTCTGATACCAAAGCTCAACAACTTTTCAGTTAAAATTCAGAATGGTGAAAAACTGAATGAGAACTATGCTGGAATTCAGGGAAATTCAATGACTTTGCCAAATTTCAAAGATTCAACCAAGCCAGAAGAAAAACAGAAATCTGCAACATCAGTGAAAGAACACAGTACAGTTGCAGTTGCAGAGTCACATGAAGCATGTGAGAGAGAAATAAAAGAAGCTTTAGTAAGTATTTATTTTGATTATAAACACATATACTCATGCATTTTATTTGTGTTTTATATACAATACACACATATCTTAATAATATAGTTAGATTATTTGCATAAAGTGTAAAGATACATAGAAAATATATTATAAATTATAATGTACAATTATGCAAATATGTCTCTAGTTAATGGAATATGAATTATGATTCTTATATGTTTATACACCATTAGTCATAAACAAGTATATATTTATAGTTTGTAAGTGTAAAGTTTCTGTATTTTTTAGTAAATAATCACTGTATCAGTTTATATGTTGTTTTGGATTCCTTGACTTGTTTCAATGTTTACACTTGTGTTTGTGATTCATCAGTCATAATCCATCTTATCACTATATCATGTATAGTTATTAAACTTGTATAATCATCTTGTGTACATAATTTTATCAGAATATGTAACTTGTGTTTGCAATTCACCTACACAGTCTGATACTTTAAGTAATTATTGTTAATGTTATTACAGTAAAATAACATTTCAGCAATTATTTTAATTCTCACTTCTTTAGGTGACATCATTTAAGTAAAAGTTTTTTTTCTTAATGAGTTGTAAACTAATAACAATCTATCCACCACTAACAAGTTCTGATGTGAGCTTTCTTTGAAAGTTTTATAAATATTATCCCTTTTTTTTTAAAGGGATGGTGTGCATATCATATAAATATAATACAAGTAAGTTTGGGTTTTGTTGGAAGCTTATGGCTATACTATCTGTAATGTATTACATACTCTTAGCATTCAAAGCCCTACAGTTAATAATTCTTAATCTTACTCATTTTTAACTTCATACCTAATCTGCATTTCATATCCTCATGCAGTGACATAATGTTTATCACATTATCTACTGTTTTGCAAGTGGTAATATTCTGACCCAAAATATCATCCTCTAAAAGCAAAATGACTATGGTACTGTTTTTACATAGCTGTGATTTCACAGAAGGGTCGGTGAGTAATGATTCTAATTTCTATTGCAAGTACATGTATATCACTCAATAAGATATAGATATGCAGATTTTGTCTTCTGGAAAAATAATAAACACATCTACTTGATGATCATATTTTCAATGGTTCAGTAAAGAAACGTTCTTGACGAATCACTGTTAAATCATTAAATAATAATAATTACAGTAAAATAATATTGTAATAATTTGCTGTGGTTTCCAGAGTGGAAATACAAAAATCTCTTGGAGTTTAGTATTTTACCAGATAAATGTTTTAGTTGTTTTTTTTTAAAATTTAGTATATTTTACTTGTTATTGTTATGGAAACATTTGAAAATAATTGTCAGTTTACTCATTTACTGACTTGAGATGGAAATAAAATAATGTGATATAACGGTAATAACTGGAAAGTGAATATATAAATTGACTGACTGATTAAATATATTAAAAATATTGCTAATTCTTTTTTAATATTTACATTATATTTTTTATATTTATATATTGTCATTCTTATGGTTATGAATTCAGAAATTATAAGCAGTAATGAATGTGGTTTAACCTGCAGTAATGGAGTAAGTGATAAATAAAGTTTATAAATATTGAATGCCCATAGAAAAGTTTAAGCATTGATTGAGTAAGACACAGAATTACTGAAAGATGCAAGACACTCTGTTGTCACAGTTAATGCTTTTTATGGAATTTGTTTGGTTTTTAATTATTATTATTTAGCTATTCTGCTTTGAATTGTGATTTAAATTAATAAACTATCAAATATTTTTGTGACTGTAATCAGGGGAGAAAAAATCTTTCATTATTCAAAACAAATTGTACATTTTCATCTAATGTCTAACTTACTTCTTTAGCTTATAAAACTGTATTTCTTTCATAATTTCTTGATTTAGATATTAAAATATTGTATTCATATGTTTTCAGTTGTAAAAAATCTCTCATCATTTTATATTAAATCTTTTTAATATTTGAGAAGAACAAAATAATGTTAAAGTGCTCTACTCAGCCCAAAGTACAAGATTGATTGGAATAAATGTATGTTTCTATAAATAGATCTTAATATTGATCTATAATGTAACCTACTTGTCTGAATTATGATCCTGGCCTAGCAGAGTCTCTCTGGACTATTTCTCTCCCACCATGATCCCCTTCAAACAGGGCTCATGGCCCTTATCAGCATTCCAATCCCTTGTATGTGTATGGTGTGTGTGTGAGAGTGTGTGTGTGTGTGTGTGTGTGTGTGTGTGTGTGTGTGTGTGTGTGTGTGTGTTTGTGTGTGTGCAGCATAATTATTATTTGGTATTGCTGTTAAATGGAACACAAATGAAAGGCAGCACAAAGTTGTCTGTATTAAAAAAATATTAAAAAAAAAATAATGTTGATCTTTTATTTTGGTGAACTGGAATAAATTTTGGATTCAAAATGAAGAAAAAATAGTCACTACATCAAATTACAGTCAAGAGAAATTTACAATTCTTTGATCTTCACTCAAGTGTGCTACATTCTTCTCTTTGTACCCTGGCACTTTCTTCTTTGTGAGCTTTTCACTCCTTTCTTTCAGAATGTTTACCTAAAGCTTCAATTTCCTTTTCAATATATTGCAGCAAAAGCAATAACACTTGTACAAGTGCTATTGGGATTCAGTCACCTCCTTTGAGGTTTTTAATTCATGTGTGTGTTTTGAAGGGGGAAATTTCTCTCTGTGTGTGTGTGTGTGTGTGTGTGTGTGTGTGTGTGTGTGTGTGTGTGTGTGTGTGTGTGTGTGTGTGTGTGTGTGTGTGTGTATGTGTTTAAACAACTTTACATATTTATACAGTTTTACTATTATATTATCAGTTATATTTAAAATTAATAATAATATTGGAGTTTGCATTTAAGGTTGCTATTGTATAAAGAAAAAGAAATTTGATTTCTTAGTAAAAGCTGCAACTCATTTTTTACATTTACATGCTCAAAACCTAAGTATAAAGTTAACTTGGAAAAGCAAATGGTATGTAAACAATAATATTAATTTTTTTCAAATTGAAATATACTCGTCATTCATTGTTCTTGAAATATATATTTAGAGAATGTCATAAATTGATAATTTTTACTTTTGATGAATTCATATTTGATGTTTATTTAGAACAAGTTCAGTGTCCCTTGGTCATTCTAAAGCCATTTACTGATTTAGGTTTTCATACTGTAATATAAGGTGCACAATGTCTTACAAATGCAGTACCCAGGTCTCAGATAAGAAACACTTCAGTGTAAACAAGTGTAGGTATTCTGCCTCTCTGAGTTTGAATTGCTTGTAATTGCTACAAAGCTTATATTAAATTATGATATATATATATATATATATATATATATTAGATATCACAGTAAACTTGTGTGCTTGTAATTTTCTGGCTTGCATAAATTGTAGTCAAGATTACAAGTGATTTGTAATAAATAATACTAAAGATTTCTAGTTATTATATAACACTTAGTTATTTTTTCATCTTGTAGTGTTATTCTCCCCTCCCTCCAGTTATTTTGATTCAAAATTTAATCATTGATGATCACATCATATGTGCAAAGTTTGTATTGTTTGTCAGTCTTCACAAGTGTGCATACATGTGACTGTGTGTCAGTGCAGAGCGGGGGAGAGGAGGTGCAGGGGTCTTGCAATTTTTATTTGATTCCATCTACAAAACTTAACCCATTGCTCCACCCATTCAAACATAACTTCTGGATATGTCACTGTGAGTGAGTGTGGTGAGTGTGTTTTTGTGTGTGTGTGTGTGCACACTTGGCAATATGTGTGTGTACATAACAGTAAATATGTGTTACTTTAATAGATATTGAAGAATTTATAATGAGTTGTGATTGATAAATAATCAGGTGATATATGACTTGTGTTTTTGTTGTCTGTTGTTTCATAATGATTTTCTTGACTGTAAAGTTTTAATAGCTTAAGATTTTTTTTTGTGGGGAAACAGATACGTGAAAAGGAACTAAAAAACAAAATTGCTCAACTTGAAAAGCAACTGGAGGTTTTGATGACCCAAGTGACAAGTAAAGATGAAGTTATCTTCAACTTGACAAAGAATGTGAAAAATATGGTGAGTGGACATGAGTGTTCTGTTTTTCTACATTGGTGATTCAGTAGTAATGGATGCACTCGCATACTTATTTATATATGCATATACAAACCTCACAGCTTTTTAATTATTATATTTTAATAACTTTACAAGGTGATGAATTTAGTGGCATTTAGCTGATTTAATGTTTTATCATTTATATATATGTTGAAAAAATACTGATGTTCAGTTAGCATAAAATTTACAAATTTAAATTTTCTCTCTACAAGTATTAATGACAGCATTATGCCACACACACACACACACACACACACACACACACACACACACACACTCTCATTAGTATGTATGTATCAAGAAGTTATATGTTCAGTTAGCATGGAGTAGCCAGGTTTATTTTTTCTCTGTATAACTATAAGAAAGTATTAATGACAATATTAGGCCATTAGTATGTGTGTCAAGAAGTTCTATGCCAATTTGTTTAGGATATTTTTAATATAAACATCTTTAATTAACACAAATACAGTTCAGAATCTTAATTTTATATGCTAATTCCAAAATTTTTTTATAATTATTTATTTATTTAATTTTTAAAGGCATTAATAACAGTAATGAAGAAAACAATAAAATGTTTAATCTGATAAAATCTTAAAGCACTTTACAATAACTACACATAAAAATACATAGGGTCACTTAGGGAGTACATTGAATAATTGTTGTTTGGACATGCTTGTCAGAAGAATGCAAGTTGATATGTATATAGTTGCTTGCTGATGGGATTATGTATGGTTGTCATTTGCAATTTAATGTCATTAGTTAGCTGTGGTCTGTTAATTGAGTAGATATTGCATTTGGAAATGTAAACTGGTTGGGGATCACAGACAGATCAGCACAAAATGAAGATTCCTGATAGGTTTGGTGTAAGTTCATGAGAGACACTAGAGGAAATCAAATTGCCATAATATGATCTGTTCACAATCCACTCAGAAATGTGGCTACATCTCTGGCTGACATTCCAACAGACTGTTCTAAGTTACAAATGTGATTCTAATGACACATGGAACATTTGGGTGGTCAGATTGAAAGCTGAAATCTCCCCTAGAATCATTAAACTGTCAGAGTTTTCATTACAGAATTCAAGAAGAGCAGGAAATTGTTCAAAGAAGATGAATTAGTTCATATATATTTTTGGACTGGGTGGAATTTGGAGTGTTAAAAGCTGATTTGATTACTTCAAAAGAAATATGGTTGAAATTTGAAGTAGGTGTGAATGTGAAAGAAGATACCGTTACATTCCTGGCATTGATGGCAATACCTCATCCATATATAGGACAGGGAAGTTACTTCATCTCTTACCCCTCATGTGTAAAATCTGCATATTTTCTTTCATCTTGTTAAATGTTAAACATTAAAAAATTCCATTTACATACTCAGTGAAAAATCTCACAGCAAAAAGATATCTAGAAAGATTTGGCAGTATGCATTAATGCTCTTAAAGTCTTTGTGTTTAATTTTATTGAATGTGTAAGATTGTATAATTGTTAATTTGTTTGCAAGATTCAAAGATTGATAATGAGAAATCTTTGTGTTTCTCCATATTTCTTTCCAGAAATAAGTCAAAAAACAAAAAAAGAATTTGATGTGATAAGAATAGTTCATATCTCATATGGTCATGATAATATTTTTTCTTCCTTTATCAGAAAATATCATAATTGATTAATAATAATTAATAGTATTAGTAGCTCCGTAAACTGTGAATATTTCAAAGCTCTAACAGTAATACCTTAGAAAGTATGATTTGAAATGAAAGTTAACTTTCAGAAGGAAGATCTCTAGAAGAAATTTGATTTTGAACATTTTTTGAACATATGATTTTCAAAAACAAAACTGAAACTATTGTTAAATTTCAGGAGGAAGACTTCAAGAAGAAACTTGATTTGGAACAGATCAGCCATGCAGAGACACGGGAGTTACTGAAGTCATCAGTTGCTGAAGTGCAAACAGCTTTGAACCGACTGGAAACACAGGAAAAAGAGAGCAAGGAAAAATTAGATTTAATTCACCTTGAGGTAAACCTTACTTGGCAAAAAGACTATTTAACCATCAAACAGAAGCAACATGAATGAGTGGTTAACTCACTCTCAGCTTGTTGGTGGGATTAATATTAGCCTGACTACATTACATGGGATGTCCTATTAGTATTATAACCCCATCAATATCATCTCTATTCTTGGTATCTACCCCAAAACATTAACACCATGCACTTCATTAATGCAAGATATAGAAAGATAAGTAATTAACAGTTTACTTATAATATTTTTTATCAGCAAACATAATTAAATATTTCATTCATTAATAACAAAGCAAATATTTTAATCTAAACAAGTTTAGCATTTTACTAAGCTTTAGATAATTTTTTAACATTGAATATATATTTGTTTTTATGCTACATTTCTCTTTATACTGTTGGTTTGTCTTCAGTTGTCCACACAAATGAATGAGATGATTGCAATTAAAGACAAGGAGATTGCTGACAGAGATCAGAAGCTCAACCGTCTCAAGATGCAGATGGCTGATGCTTTGAAAGGCAATTCATGGTTAATACTTCTTTTTTAAATTTGTGTACTTTCTCTGGTCTCTGTCTCTCCAGAATCTCTCTCTTCCCCTACCCAGTACACATATTTCATTTTTCTTTTTCTTCTCTTTTTCTGTGTATATAAATTGTGCAGTAAAAAAAGGGGAATCTTCTTATGAATTATAAAACTATTTAATACATGTACCTTTAAATGAAATTCAAAATATATTTATATTAAACTGGCATAACTAAAAACCAATCTGGTATTCATAATGTATGTTTAAAGAATATGCCTTTGATTGATAAATCAAGTTCATTCTCTGCATCATGGTTTTTACAGTGTTGGTTTTAATGGAATCTTTCATTATTGACTGATGCATCACCTATTATTTTATTAATCATATTCACTTTCTGCATCGTGTCATCAGGTCAGATTTTAATAGAACCATTCATTATCTCACAAATCATTTACTAATGTTTGTACATAAAATATTTATCTGTATATGTGTGCAATATTGCATTTTTGCATATTTGTAGATATGGGTGGTTAGATGGGTAAATGTGAACAGTAAACCTTTCAAGTTGGAAATATTATTTATTTGTGTATTGATCAATATGGGTGGATAGATAGATATGTGTGAACTGTTTAGAAGTGGGAAAGAAATTTACTTGTGTTTGAACAGCACATTTTGTAAATTATTCCGTATTTCTCAAAAACTTTCAATATTTTATTCAAGATTTTGGATATGTATTCAAGTTGTTACTAATGACTAAGTATGCTGATTTACTCAAGTCAAATTAAGTACTTTGTACACATTTTATTGACTTTTGTTTTTGTTTATGGACAGCCAGTTTCCAAATATAGAAGACTTTTTTCACTAACTTCTTTCCTCACACATTCTCTGTCTTGGTTTGTTCCTGATATATCACCCATTTATTTATACTCATTTCATGCATAATTATTGATATGTTTTATAATGTTTAGATTAAAATATGGGTCATAGTTTATATTTATGAATTTGGTGTGTAATTTGAAAGCAGATTATATTTTTATTAATTGTAACTTCATTACCTCACCTCCCCATTCTATGGCATCTCACAAATTAAACGATTATTCAGTGTTTCTCTTTCATTTTCTTTTTATGTTACTTTTTCATTTTTTGTTCAGCTATTCCCTCAGACTGATTGCAAGGAATTGCATGGTTCACATACACTAAAAAGTGTTAGTGCAAGCACTCTATCAAAAGAAGATGAAAATAATAGATATTATGTCATTGTAAAAGGTATGGGTTAAGTTTCTAAAATAAAAAATATTACTGTTGTTTATAATATTACATAATTTGTCACATATTGAACAGAATTGTAATCTTTCCATGTTCTCTTCCAATGCTAGGGAGCGTCAGCAGCAGCTAGAGGAACTAACCAAAGATCTTGCTCGCATCCAAGATGAGTGTGATTCACTTCGCAGCAAGTTAAGAGTTCTTACCAAGAACAAGCCTCAGGTAAGTTAAGAGTTTATTCCAAGAACATATGGAAGTAAGGTTAAAAGTTCTTACTAGCAACAAACAGGTAAGTTAAGAGTTTATTCCAAGAACATATGGAAGTAAAGTTAAAAGTTCTTACTAGCAACAAACAGGTAAGTTAAGAGTTTATTCCAAGAACATATGGAAGTAAGGTTAAAAGTTCTTACTAGCAACAAACAGGTAAGTTAAGAGTTTATTCCGAGAACATATGGAAGTAAGGTTAAAAGTTCTTACTAGCAACAAACAGGTAAGTTTTAAATACTTAGAAGAACAATATTGTAGATTAAGACTTAATAGCAAGAAGCAAGAACAATCCTCTAGGTTATGACTTCTTAGCAACAACAATATTGTAGGTTATGACTTCTTAGCAAGAATAATATTGTAGCTTATGACTTCTTAGCAAGAATAATATTGTAGGTTACGACTTATTAGCAAGAACAATCCTCTAGGTTACGACTTCTTAGCAAGAACAATATTGTAGATTAAGACTTCTTAGCAGGAAGCAGAACAACCCTCTAGGTTATGACTTCTTAGCAAGAACAATATTGTAGGTTATGACTTCTTAGCAAGAATAATATTGTAGGTTACGACTTCTTAGCGAGAATAATATTGTAAGTTACGACTTCTTAGCAAGAACAATCCTCTAGGTTATGACTTCTTAGCTAGAACAATATTGTAGATTAAGACTTCTTAGCAGGAAGCAGAACAACCCTCTGATCACCCCAGGCCACCCATAACCTTAGGCTAATCTCCAAAACACAGCTGGCTGGCCACACATATTAGAAAGATGAATGATAGATAATGTAGAGTAGAAGAATTATAATTTTAGAAGACAGCTCAAGCCCCCTGATACATACAGCCATGTAGATTATTTAAATACAGGTGAAAGACTGCAACATTTTATATGTGAGTCATGCCAACAGGAGTGCTCTAAGTATCAATAATAAGTATTCAACAAGAAAGAATATAAGATATTACATAAGTAATTTAAATATGTATGGGTAACTACTATTAATTTTTTTAATATCTTGGCTGCTCATTTGCCAGCTATATTGCAAGTAACATATAACACATTTTGAATGACTTAATAACTTTCTTTTAAAAAATTACTATCTCATTAAAAGTACCATCATTAAGTGCAAAGTAATTTTCTCTTGTTTCCTGTAGCAGAGCCAATGCCAGAACTGTGCAGAAGCCATCTCAAGAGCTGAGAAACTTGCAATGACCCTCAAAGAAAGAGAAGTAACTCTGAAGGATCTGAAGTCTCTTTGTGCAAAATTTGAGAAACAGTTATCACAACAAGACCAGCTACTGAAGACCTGGGCAGACAGCAAGGGCCACAAGGTTACTATTCCAAAATGAAGCATTTAAAGAGAAGTAATTCTCATGGATCTGAAGTTTTTTTACACAAAATTAGAGAAGGATATTTCACAAGATCAACTGCTAAAAACATGGGCAGACAGCAATTGCCACAAATTTCCTCATTTTCAAATGAGGGGTTTAAAGAGAAGTAACTCTCATGGATCTGGAGTTTCTTTACACAGAATTGGATAAACGTATTTCATACAAGTTGCTGAAGACATGAGCAGACAGCAAGCATCACTAAGATTACCATTCATTATTGATCTTGGCGTTGGTCAACAGCCATTTTTAGCAAATCACCATGTCAAGACCACTAACTGACTTTATAATGCTTTGTACATTGCATTCCCTGCATGTTCAGAGTTGTTGCATTACTGTCCAAAGAATACCGTGTTGAAATGGTAGTTAATAGATTTCTTTCGTAAACTGCATTTCATTGGTCAAGATCACTGTAGAAGTATGGCTTCCCACTGATTACATCAGTCTAGCACGTGTGGATCACCTCATTAAATCTACAAGCTCAGAGTTGGATGTATCTTATTCAGTGTATAAATCCATTCTGTCTTTTGGGTTTTGCAATTATTTTTAAAATCTGCTTCCTAGCTGAATAAAATAAAATGCATTTTTGTGGACTGAAATACTGTAATTTAGGAATGTCAGGATTTGTGGGACTTACAACAACACATTTATGGAAGCCTGATCTTAAGTTTGCAGGAAATGAGGAGGAGCTGGCTCATATGGTGGAAAAACTGGAAAGGACATCTACTGCTTTTGGTATGGAAATCAGTGCAGAGAAGACCAAATTGATGACCAACACAAATGGCATTGGCACTGACATCATGATTGGTGATCAGAAACTGGAAACAGTTAATAAATTTAAGTACTTAGGAGCCATCATGACAGATGAGGGATCAAAACCAGAAATTTTGTCCAGAATTGCGCTGACAGTAACAGCAATGGCATGGCTGAAGACAGTTTGGAAGGAAAGAGAAAAAGATGGGAGGATAACATCTCAGAGTGGAGAGCACTGAAGCTGAGTGATACAGTAAGATTATCAGAGAACAGAATGGAATGGAGGAAGCTGGTTGTCAGGTCATCAGTGGTGCCTCAATGGGCAACAAGACTAAGGGAGGGATAGATAGATAGACAGACAGACAGACAGACAGACAGACAGACAGACAGATAGATAGATAGATAGATAGATAGAATTGAATAGAAAAGACTCAGTGATAAAGATAAGGTAGTTAATGTATCGTTAATAGTGGTCACACTACTTTAATAATTTAGAGTGAGAGACTAGGTATAATGTGTGAAATAGGACATGTGTGAACTAAAGGTGATGATATTGACTAATATGTGTTCAGTATGAACATTTGATTTACTTGTGCAGCATGTTATTGACCTAGTGTTATCTCACTCTTCATGCACTCCTTAAGTGCATGATATTCTTTTCTTTATTAAGTGTGTGAATGCATAAATGACACAAACCTCCTTGTGCACGGAGCAAAAAATTATTTACGTAAGAATTTATCCTTCTTTAAAACTACTCTTGTTTGTAAAATCATGAAGGAAATATTTCAGCTGAAGCAACAAATGAAAATTAATCTTTTTACTTTAAAAAAATAGCTTAAATCCATTATAGAAAATAATAAATTACTATAAGCTCAGAATATAGTTACCCATTTTGCCAGTATTGTCTTGTTGAGAGTTAATTCTGACTGATAATATCTATCTTAAGATAAACTTAATTGACTGAATGCAACAATGATAAAACTGTCTTAAAACTATCTTAATTGACTAAATGCAACAGTGTTAAGAATTCTTCCTTAACCACTTTCCTGCTAATGTCAGTATAACATAGGCATTTTTACAATCTATCATAATTGAATCTGCAGCGAAAAAATTGTGAAGACTTTATGCTTGGCACTTGTGTAATTTTACATATCTCTTTCACCCCCATATAACATACTTACATACACATTTGTAATAAATGCACGTTAAAACAAAATCTTTCTCACATTCCCAATATCAATACACTCTTCGGTACAACTTGTAAATGTTAAAAAAGCAACATGAAATTCACAATGATTTCTAGACAAACAATACAAACATTTTTAAAAGAGTTGACCAGCTAGGTGGTCCGCATTGGGATATACAGCTCTAGCAATGTCATGTGAACTATTAATGTGTAAACCTAATTATGTAATGAGTAAACCTAACTATAATGAGTAAACCTGACTATGTAATGAGTAAACCTGACTATGCAATGAGTAAATCTGACTGTGAAATAAGTAAACCTATTAATGAGTAAACCTGACTATGCAATGAGTATACCGACTGTAAAATGAGTAAATCTAACTATTAATAAGTAAACCTAACTATGAATGAGTAAACCTGACTATGCAATGAGTACACCTATTTAATGAGTAAACCTGACTATAATGAGTTAATCTAGCTATACAATAAGTACTCCTATGGCTGATTGATAGACTTATCTGAATGGACATTTAGAATGGTTCTATCAAATTAAAAGAGATTAGGAAACAAAGGAGAAATCATCAAAATATAATGTTACAATTGACTCATCTATTGCCTGATAATGTTGAATGTAATAACATTAAAAAAAAAAACTAATTTAGACTGCATAACCTGTATTTAAAACCCATGCCTGATTATTCCTAGCTCTAACAAAGAGTTAGCAATGTTCCTTATGTATAGTAGATCAGAAATAGAAAGCTGGAGTTAACTAACAATCAGATCAAAGAAGAATTATGGTGACTAGATGATAGAAAAGACATGGAATCATACTTTATCAGTAAGCTAGGAACTCTTAAACCTGATGATCTCAGTGACAGTCGTGACAGTCTTTGAATCTGATTGAAGGCAGCTTTAAATAATTATTAATAATAGCTAGTAAGGACTCATGTGATTGTTATTACACTTTTGGCTGTTTAGTACTCAGTAATTGACATGATCTGCATTTAAATTTATTTATTTTTCTTATTTTCATTTTATTAATATTGTGTTGGAGTTTTTATGTACTACTTTGCTGAATTATAATTTTATTTCTTCTGTTACCCGTTTGTCAATTTTACTCTGGTATTTCCAGTTTCTGACTGCATATAAATAGAGCAATTCTAACTCTGTTATGAATGGTAAGGTAGGGATCTTTTATTGGAAACTGTGCTACCATGGAGATCTTTTAAAATGTTTTAAAGTCATATACAACCTCTTCAGAGTGGATATAATTCCTTGTTTGATATTTCCTGTAGTTACATAGCATGATTGCCCATCTGTGTTTTGAAATGTCTTCCAGCTACCTTACTGTAAAGACCTGATTTAAACATTAACATTAATCTGCCATCTATTCAGATTCAGATCAGCTTACTGTTTCACTCTTTTTTGTGCCAGTGTTGTAACTGATCAAAATTCAAAGTACAAATTCAACTCTTGTAGCTGTTTTTGTATATGTACCTATAAGAAGCTCTGAAGTTTCATGTTGCATTGCTTTCAACTATAAAGAGTTATATATGCAAAAATATGCTTCCTCCACTATTGGAGGTACAACAGATTCAATAGATGAAACTGGAGGCAGAAACACACCAAGCTTGCCCAAAACACACAAAAAATAGCTACCAAACAGATCTGATGATCAGTAACAATTTTAGAGAGCTGACCACCCTGAGCAAAGCATACCTAGTAAAATACAGGCTTGGTGCGGTACTGGTCCGGGTTTTGGTCAGCTACCTGATGTGAAAACTACAGACAGACCCACAACCCATTCACCACTCTCAATTTTTCTGTCTACACACTCCAATCTGTCCCTTTCTTCAATTAACAGTGGCACATCCCACACCAGGCTGCTATATCAGCACGTCGGAAACAGCCATCATCGCAAGCAAATAACAATTAGTCCTTTTTTTGTTTTCTTTTTAATTACTCGAATTTGAAAGAAAAAATTATGTATGTGGTATAATGTTGTTCACATTGTCATCACAGAAATTTTTTTTTATAATGGATTTTTTTTTTCTTCATGATACACTTTTGGGAAAATGTATTTTGAGTAGTAGAAAATTTTGATGGGCTTCTTTTTTCTTGGAAGTAACTTTTATATATTTCCATAAGACACTACTTTGATGGCTTTATGTTCTAGTACATTTTAGCAAATTTTAACATTTTCATTAACATATTTGATAACTTTTACTAGCACTTACATGGGCTTAGTTGGTCAAAAATGTACTATATTTAAATCTAAGATAATTATTTACCTTGTGAATTAATTCTGTTATGGGTTAGAAATAAACTACAACACTGTATATTTTTTTAATTCTATTTAAAAGTTGTTGTATGTATATGTTCTCTCTCATCTTTGTGGCAAAATCTATGTTGACATCACTTTACAAACATGCTAATATTATGTAGTATAAATTAAAACTATAGAAGGAAAAAAAAGTGAAGTGAAAGTGAAGAGAACTGTCATTGAAATGCAAACAATTTATAAGTGAGTTCAGTATTATTGTTTAATAAAATAGTCGAATTTACCATCTGTATTGTCACAATTAGTTTATTGAGTAAAAACAGTTTTCCCTGTATAAATAATAGATCAGAGTTAATTTAAACAGTAAAAGTAAGTTATATATTCAGTAATCAAATAAATAGCCTACTGAATAGAAAACAAGTTTATACTAAATAGTAAAAACTGTAAGTGGTAGCTTAATGAGTAAAATATGTACTATATAGTAATAACTGTAACAATTTGCTTAATGAGTAAAAGCTAGTCTTTACTATATAGTAATAACTGTCACAATTTGCTTACCTAGTAAGAGCAAGTCTATACCACATAGTAAAAACTGCCACAAATACTTTACTGAGTAAAAGCAGATCTATCTACTGTCACAATTAGCTTACTAAATAAAAGCAAATTATACTGTTTACATAAATACGGCTAAAATTGGAAACTGGTTGTTTAAACCTGAGTCAATACTGTGCTGTATAAATTAAAACAGTCACAATTAGCTGACTATAAAAATGACAGTTCTTTGTAAATAAAAATGGTCACAATTAGGCTATGTATTTGAATCAGTACTCTATAAAGAGAAGTGATAGCAATTAGCTGAATATGTGACCAATACCATATAAATTAGTTGACTGTATAAATGAGTCAGTACTATAAAATAAATGTGGTCACAATTAGTTAAATTTTAAAATGAGTCCTTTATTATGAGTTCCAAATAAATATTCACAAAAATAATACTGTTGAAGCAGTAACCAAGATTTACTTTCTTAGTACTGAGCCCTCATACCTTGTGCCCTGTATGTGTTCGTTGAAATCACATACCATTCTAGTAGCATTTTGAGAAATAAGTCATTTACATAAGAATAACCTTTCTAAAAATCACACAAACTGAATAAATAAATTTACCAATATTTTTCACAAAAAGCAGTTTTCTTGTAGGGGAAACAGAATTGTAAACATGAATAGTTTATTAATCAGTAAATAATCGTGATGTGAGAAATTTCATTTACTGGGTTCAGGCTATAAATTTTGTTAAGAATTTTAACTAATGCAGCATTAATTTAGATCTTATCTCTTTCTTGTGTCAAGCTGTTACGTTTACAAGAAAAAAATATCTGACCTTTTTTGTTAGTTTTATCAATGAGGATTTAAAATGTAGCCAGGAAATTTCTAGAAATGCTTCCTATTTTATTATAGCTTTCACACAAGAGTAGAGTTCTTTCTTGGTATATTAGAAACAGAAAATTTGTTTTGAATTTTTAAGTAAAACAAAATACATTTTATTTATTTAGACTGGAAGAAAATTGGAACAAATGTTTGATGAAGAGAGTTTAATTCTAAATATATTTCTTAACAAAATTAATTTGATTTTTTAAATGTTAGTATTAGTTGCAATTTAATTGATTTGTTAATTTCTAATTTCTTTATTAATTTCTAATTTCTTTATTCATTGTTATTAAGTCTTTAGAATGTTGCATTGTATTTCCTGTTAACATTTTTTGTCTAATGCATATCATTACAACTATGTAGTTTAATAAGATTGTGCATTTATAGTTTTATAATAAATTTACTAATTTTTATATATATATATGCATACCTATCATTAGTTTAATATATATGTTTTTATAGTTTTATAGAAAGATTTCCCAAATAATTTTGTATGAAATAATTTAAATATTTATAATATCTGATACAATATTACCTCATAACGAGATATTGGTACACACTTTTTACTTTTAAATACTGAACAGATTTTGGTCATTATTTTGGTGTAAATCTGTTGAAAACTTTTGTTTTATTGTTTAACCTCTTGAGATATTAATTTTATTTGAGGCAAGGTATAAATTTGCCTTTGCAGTGCAAAGTATCACCTGTATGTTTCAGGGTTTCATAGAATCCAAGATCTGACATGATACATAAATTGTATACATTTGAAATTGTGCTTTAAAAAAAATTTAACAGATATAACCAAAATGTATGCTACATATTTTACAATCAGTTTTTTCTGAGTATTTTATCTGCAGAGTGGGTTTTTAACATTTGTTAGCAATTAAATCTTTTTGTTTAAATTTAAATGCTCTTGTTAGCATTTTAAAAAAATGAATTAAGAAGAAATATGCAGTATGAAATATTTCAGTACATGTTCTTAGGCTTTTCTGCAAAATATTTTAATATGCATAAATTTTTTATATTTTCGTTGATTTCAACACTTTAAAGCAATAAATACAAACAAAATGATGAAAAATGTGCATGTTATTTTTATACATGTTTATAAAGTAGGATATTTATCAAATCAATCAATGTATTGGCAGTAGGGAATAATTCTCATATCTAAAAAAAATAACAATTGCTAAAATGATTTTGTTTTACAAAATATTTATTAAATTTTTTCAGTGTTTCACTTGTTAAGCCATGTTAATGTTTACAACTCTTAACAAAAATAATTTTGGTGGGTTAAACCTTTTGTAAATAAATGGTCCAGTTTGCTGAGTTTATTATTTTCCAGATTAAGTTCTTATCCTTTATTTTACAGATTTTGCAAAATTGTTTACAGATTTCAGACTTTTGTGATTTGTAGAGAATTGACTGTAATGAACAAAGTGTGGAAACTAATAAATCATTTTCTCTTAAGTACCAAATAAGTTCTTGTGTGGTTTGATAGCATTCAGTATGTATCAACTATCATAAAGAGATTTTTGCCAGTTCATTTAATACATGTGTATGTGGTTTGATAGCATTCGGTATGTATCATCAAGAGATTTTTGCCAGTTCATTTAATACATGTGTATGTGGTTTGATAGCATTCGGTATGTATCATCAAGAGATTTTTGCCAGTTCATTTAATACATGTGTATGTGGTTTGATAGCATTCGGTATGTATCATCAAGAGATTTTTGCCAGTTCATTTAATACATGTGTATGTGGTTTGATAGCATTCGGTATGTATCATCAAGAGATTTTTGCCAGTTCATTTAATACATGTGTATGTGGTTTGATAGCATTCGGTATGTATCATCAAGAGATTTTTGCCAGTTCATTTAATACATGTGTATGTGGTTTGATAGCATTCAGTATGTATCATAAAGAGATTTTTGCCAGTTCATTTAATACATGTGTATGTGGTTTGATAGCATCAGTTTGAGTGTGCTTCTTTGTATTAAAAAAATTTAACTGTACTAACCACTGGCATTTCAAAAGAGTACCCCACCTAATGAACTATATACTCCCTTTGCAAGTGAAAACTCCACAGTGGATATAGGACATCAAGGATCAGGGCTTGGACAAAGGTATTCTGCATTTTAAGATCACTTCATGTTCACACTTCCATACCTTAAGGATATGCTTTACTTTTAAAAAAGTGTGAGACAAGACACTCTCCTTAATTGGGTTCTCAAAAAACGTTTCTCTGGTCTACTTGGTTTGTCACCAATCTTACTGTCACACACTGTATAAAAGAGAATTTTGGGAAATTAATTACTTTACTATGGTAGTGTTTCCCTCAACTTAAAAAAATTCATGTATCATTTTGGAATTTGGGCTTTATTTGCATCCCTTCAGCATTGTACATATTTCTTATTGTCTTATCTTTTGGCAAACGCGTCTTTGGGAAAAGCTGTATATGGTGTATAAAATGGTATTGGATCAATGATTTTTAAACTTTAATTACTAAGACATTATAAAATGTTTACATGTATTTTCATATTTCTGAAAGAAATTATGTTTAATATGTGTTGTAGAATAAAGTAGTTTAGTATATTTAATTTGCTTTAGCTATACTTTAAAAAAGGTGGTGGTTCAGTTGATACAGTAAAATGTAACAATACTTGAAAGGCTTCAAAATCCATAAGCACTAACCATTAAACTTAAAATATGACAATTGTGATATTTTTGTATGTATAAGTTAAACATCAGAGTATTCAATCATTAATAAATATAGTCATCTTATGCCAAAATGGCTTAGTGAAATAAAATCTGAGTTCCAGCCCCAATTTTTCTTGGTCATTATTTAACTATTCCCAATATTTTCTAAAACTTGTTTTGAAATGTCATGTTAAAAAGATGATATCACACACTATGTCTTATCAGTACTGTTTGTTACAATCATGATTTGTCTGCTCAGTAATTAGTAATTTCAATTTGGAATGCCGCTTTGTCATTGTTTATTTTAGTAGTTGATTACATACAGTTTTGAGTTTTGCTTGAAGAATGTGATTTATTTGTGTAAAGTTCTATTAAGAATTCTGCAAAAATATGCATTCATCAATAGGCTTACCCATTTCATTGATTATATGCCATTGTTATAGTGTATGAAAACCATTTAACCAAAATGTTGACTCTTGTAGTTGTTTCTGTATTGTGTACTTCTAAAACATTCTGAAATTTCATTCTGCATTTTTTATTTCTGAAAGCTTAGCAGTTGTGCTATCTATATTGTACATTAATAAGCCTTTCAACTATATTATTTACATCCATTTTTTTAAATTATGAAGTGTTATTTAGTAGTATATTAATATAATACACATGTGTATACAATTTGATTCATGCCATTAATCTGTCTTTTCATGAAAAACGTCAAACACATTTCTTCATTAATTCATGAGCATTAAAAGTTATATCAAAATCTATCTTTAATTCAAGCAGTTATGAAAAATTAACAAGGATAATTATCCTGTAAAGCAATTCAGAACACAATCAATAGTCAACAATCCTTCATCTCTCAACCTTTAATGACAGCATAAATTCAAATTTAAATATTTTTCATTCAGACACTCAAGTGTTCTTAGTTTTTACGCATCAAATCACATTCAAATGATTTATTTCTATCACAGCCACTGGTTTATTAAACACACAGCAAAAGCTCTTCCATATATTCAGAATCAAACCACAACATTTGTTCTTTGTTTCATTGTTTCTCTCTTTCATTTATCACTGTCTTTGTAATGTTGCTTTTACAGCTGAAATGCTAAATATTTCAGTCAATCCCACTGTCGATGTCATTAGCTCTATCATCATCTGGTTCTTGTGGTTCCTGTTTGAAAAAACAAATGCAAAGCTATTACCCAGCATTTGCTAGAAATGGAGATATTGCTTTGTATAGCATTCTGATATAATATTTCACTGCCCTCTTGTCATTAGTACTTTGTTTCATGCAATAGTTCATTACCATCCGATTTTTTTTGTATTACCACTTTGTTTCATGCAATAGTTCATTACCATCCGATTTTTTTTGTATTACCACTTTGTTTCATGCAAGAGTTCATTACCATCCATTTTTGTTTTTTTTTGTATTACCACTTTGTTTCATACTGTAGTTCATTACCATCAGTCATTTTATATCAGTCCTGTTTGATAACAATACTAATTCATTACTATCAGTCTATAGATGCATACAATATTTATCCTACAGTTTTAGGAACAACAATCATTTTCTTAAATTAATTAATAACAAAAATATAAACATATTACTAACAACAGATTTAAATGGATACATGTTTTGTCCAGTAAAATTAATTAATGCAAGTCATAAACATGAAAGTCGAATTACACGTTCAAAATCCCACTTTATAAAGTACAGAAGAAAAACAGATATGAGCGATTTGAACAAGATTTTTTTAAAACAGGTTTCTATATATCTTGTTTGTCAGGCCAGTATTTTTTAAAACTCTCTTGAAGATGTAAAATATTATGGTGTATAACTAAGGTTCACAAGATGAGGCCAAAACAGATGATCAGGTAAATAAAATTTAAGAGATCGGATAGAAGAAAGATAATGATGCAAACAAAGGTCATGAGATGAGGTAATTAATGATGTTGAAGTAAAGATCACGTTCCAAAGATCATGAGATGCAGCAATTAAGACTAATAAAGTAAAGGAAGGAAAAGAAACGAAAGAACTATTTTTCTTTCTTAAATTGGTTTTGCAACAGCTGGCACAGTGCACTGACACTACTTACTCTGTATTCTTTTGGTTCCAGGTCCTCCCCATACTGAATAGTCATATCTGCTTGAACTAGGATATCATTGATGCTTTCTTCATCCGTTGGATCCAATGGAAAGAATTTGACCAGACTATAGTCATCTATCTGAAAATTAATTAGGACGACAATTAGCTCTAAGTTAATTCAATATTAGGAATATAAACATGTAAAATTGAACCACTGTACCTTTACATAACTGAACATTAGTATATAAATATTCTTACTGGCCAAAAATTGATACTTTATTATTCACAAACATTCTACTGAAAGTTAATAATATTTCACTAGACAAAGGACTGACACTTTAAATGATGTCTTTAAAAAAAAAATTAACCATTATATTTTACTTTTTAAGATCACTTGCTAAGGCAAAAATGACTTGTTTCAATTTGTGACTCTTAAATATGTTATTTGTTTTGCTTTATTTAAGCTTTAGATATTTTACTTAACCAGCAAACATTTAGCAGTTTATAAATTTTGACTGAATCAATTATGACCAGCAGTTTTGAGCAAAAGTGAATTGTGTTAACTAAATCAATCATAAACAGGCAGTCTTGAACAAACATGTTCATTGATTAAAACCCTCAAAATGCTTTACTGTACAATGACACCACGCCTTGCTGCATAAATTCATATATACTAAACAAAACATACATTGTAGCCCTGTGCCCTAGATTGGAAAAATATAAATTAAGAACACAACAATTTATTCTTTTTACTGCTAATAATAAATGTGCATATGTCTAAAACAAACATGAATTAACAGTTGATACAAACTTCACACACACACACAAAAAAACAACATAAAAAGTTTAACCTTCCATAAAACTCTTTTAAGACCAAGTAAAATGTAACTGATGCTTTTGGCGATTGTCGTTTATTGCAAATTTATACTAATTGTCCACAAATAGATGATATATGTCTGCTTGGTAGGGCTAAGTAACAAGAAAAATAACTGTGCTTAGATTCTATAAAATGCGTGAGAGTTGCTGGGATAACAATTGGACCTGTGCTGCATACTTATATAAAATGTAAAAAGAATTATCCAACGAGGCCTCTGGCATCACTGATATTGTTTTATCCAAATCTAAATTAAAAAAACAAAAGAGTGTAAGGCAATATTGTGTACTGCAATCTGAAATATTATTATATAAGAAATCAAGCTTTGTTCTGAGATCAATAATCTCATACACTGGTATGGGTGGTTGTATGGTTACATGGACTTAAAAAATCTCAATTATGCAAGCAAAATTAGTACAATCAAAAAAGGTTACAAAATGAGTTTAATGGGAAACATCTCTCACTCTACCCCCATTAAATTAACTTCCTTTTAACAAGGTTAAAACGTTCAATGGATGCTCAAAGGGGGAAAAAAGAAACCATGAGACTATTTCCAATTTTCATTTTATTTAAACAGCTTGACTAATAATGGCTTTACTGAATGTGTCCTGGTTAATTCATTATTTTGTACTGTTTACAGTATGAATTATTAACTAAAAGAAAACATACAAGTGAAGCAATGGAGGCATTCAATGCTTTGAATCTATGTCCAAACTTGGCATCATCAAATTCCTCTGCCAACAGAGTCTTGACATCAGGTTCCAGATATCTATAAGGTACATGATAAATGCATCATTCTTCATAGAGTCAGACAAAGTATGCACAAAATTTCATTAATAATGTTAACAGAACCACAAATACATTACTCTTAATAATAGGAGGAGGGAGCATGTGTATAATTTTATTAACAATATTAGCTAAACAGAAAATTCAAATAGTTTTACAGTTCAGCAACACAAAAATTATTTTTCAAAGTAAAATCTAAATACTCATAATGTCACTGATCAATAACAGAAGAGGTATTTTTCAAAGTAAAATCTAAATACTCATAATGTCACTGATCAGTAACAGAAGAGGTATTTTTCAAAGTAAAAAGTATAAGTTTTCCCTGAATACAGATGTGCATACAGTGTGTGTGTGTGTGGGGGGGGGGGGGGGGAGGAGGATGTGTTGCCAGTAATCCAAGCTCAAAAGATGACACATCAAAAGTATTCACCAATTGTTCCACTTCTTAACAAGTAATCTAATACCATCTGAAGATAAAGCCTGGAAACAGTAGAAAGAAAAGGACTATATATATGTGCCTCTGAAAACTACTCAAGAAAAACTCATTTTACTTTCAAATATGCCTTTTTTCATTATATAAAAGTAGTCAAGAATAAATATAGAGGTAGAAATTTTCTTACAAGAGTAAAAGAAATAATGTATATGTAAAAGTGCATACAAACAAAAATGAAAGGAGAAATAAATCTCCAAATCATGTAAAGAAGCAGTAGACTGAAAGACTGTTGCAGATGACCAGTAAAAGAAAAATCTTTAAAAAGAACCACTAGGAAGACAGAAGGGCCATCCAATGAAATTGCTACCATGTCTCAGTGCCAAATTTCAATAAAATGTTAAACTCAAGTCTCTCAGTGCCAAATTTCAATAAAATGTTGAACTCATGTCTCTCAGTGCCAAATTTCAATAAAATGTTAAACATATCTTTAAGTATGTGTATTATATATATCAACATTAATGATTTATAATATTTCTATCCTATATGAATTGCTCTATGTTTTAGGTCTTCTATCCAAAAATGAAACAGGCCATGTTTCTTAAAGCTAAAATCTATCTATAATTATTTTCTCCCTGCTTTTGTCATCCTTTCTACTAACATAAGCTTGATATTCAGGAACAAATTTTCACCTCTCAAGACCTTTTTTCTCCTTCTTGCTAAGAAGGTCAAGCTTGGACATTACATTTAAGTGTGGAATCTCCAGAGTGACCATTGCAGACAAAGCTGTTAATGCACCAGACACAAATTTAGATGGTTCCACTAGAAACTGGGCATCCAACAAAAATATACCACACAGCCTGAAATTCCAGTTCTGGAGTTCGTCTGCCAGCTGTCGCATCACTGGGATGTGTGTATACAGTTCTATCTGTCCTGGATATATAAATAAACTCATATCACTGAGGTGATGGGGTGTACAGCTAAATGTGTCCTAAATAAATAAATAAACTTACACTATTGGAAGGGTACAGCTTTATTTCTCTTGAATAAATTGATAAACTTACATTGTTAGGGTATAGCTCTATCTGTCCTGAATACATAAATAAATTTACATGACTATAATGTGTGTAGCTCTATCTGGACAACTGGTAGTTACATCAATATAAAAATAAGCAGACAGAATGATGGAAGTTACATCAAGATATAACTAAACAGATAGAATGATGGTATTACATCAAGATATAAATAAACAGATAGAATGATGATATTACATCAATATATAAATAAACAGATAGAATGATGGTAGTAACATCAAGATATATATAAACAGATAGAATGATGGTATTACATCAAGATATAAATAAACAGATAGAATGATGGTATTACATCAAGATATAAATAAAGAGATAGAATGATGGTAGTTACATCAAGATATAAATAAACAGACAGAATGATGGTAGTTACATCAAGATATAAATAAATGGAGAATGAAGGTAATTACACAAGACAGAAGATTACAGAATAACAATCAGACAAATAAAGAGATTGATTACCTGGCAGATCAAAGAGAATGTAGTCATCTTCCACCTCATCTAACTGTTCCCGAAGCCAGTCCAAATTCTGTATCAAGTACCTGTCAAAGTACACAAAAATAATGTATAAGCAAAAACAAATAAATATGTATAGGTACAAATACTTAAATGAATAACATTGAGCAATTATATTTAATCATACTTTTAAATGATAACATCAACATAATCCATTCAATATTGGAATTTTGATAATACAGCTAAAAACTAAAAATACTCATCAACTTCTTATCAAGCCAAGAAAAAGGAGTTAACAAACATCAGCCCACATTTTATTTTACATTTCTAACAAACATGCTAAGGTCAATTGGCTGACAAAGCTCAGTCAAAAATTACTAAAAATTTAAGTCTAAATGATAAGCAATAATTTAATTGGGGAAGCGGGGACTAGCCCCATAATGGAAGTGAGACTTTGGTAATGGTTTACATTTGGTTATTCAAGATCTGTGTGGATAGAGCAACCAATGGATCTTTCATCCAACAACCAGATAAGCATTTAGCAGGAGCTAGGCAGCTCACTAATACACATACCAGCAGAGCCAAAAGACTAACCTCTTATGGGGAGATAAACTTAAGAGAACTTGCCCGGTAACTAAATCCCATAAGTGATGCTCCTTCTTGAGTACCTCTAAAAATGAGTTACAGAGCATATGACATGCTAAGTAGCTTTAATCATTAATAAAATAATATTTGGTAGCACGACATGTAGGTATGGAAAATGCCTGATAAAAAGAAAAATTTAAATCACTGAAATAGTGGGGATAATGGCTGATCTTATTTTCCCTGAAAAAGTACCACAGTGGGGTCTGGGCTAACAAACTTTTGTATCCATTCTTTTTTAACATGCACAAGTAAAGAATATGTTATCTAAAGCTTTACTGCATAGATAGTAATAGTAATTAGAACACAAATGTTTTAAATAAACTTATACATGAATAAGTAAGTTGATGTAAGGTTAAACAAAAATATCTTGTTTCATCATTGTTTCAGTTCACCATTTCAGACTTGAAATAGTAAATAGATTGACATCGTGTCCATGGACAAATCTTGTCTTATTATTGTCTCAGTATACAATATATGACAGTTGCCACCATCACCCCACTCTCTGACAAAAGAGGAAGGTGGCTAGTCAGCATGGACTTGAGTAGATGTTTTCACAAATCCACACACAAAATACTTATGGATGTTTGTTTGGCTTGAATTTATTCTGCATGCAGGTTATGAATTGCTGACGTTTGCATGCATGAGTGCTTATGGGAAGGGGGAGGTGTGAATGGTACTGAAAATACAATGTGAAAAACAAACAGCAATCTTCCACTGTCAAAACCATAGACAGGCAAATTATAGTTTCAAAAGTTTCAATTTAAATTTATTAATCTATAGGTACTCTTTCATGCGGTGGTTAGTCAAGCATCGCAAACCATTTACCACTTACACCCTTTCTTGGGAGGGAAAGAAACAAAAAAATAGAAATTATGAGTAATGAATAAATAAAAATAAAAATTAAACTGACAAAAAATACTTTACATAGCGGTACTTCCCCCAAAAAAATAATTAATTGCTACTCTAATTATGTAGATTTTAAAATGTTCAGAAAAGTTCCAGGGATATTATTATCTCCGTATCAAACATTAAATCAAGACCAACAATTTTTTTGAGAAGAGGAAAATAAAAGTCATTCAAACTGCAAATCTAAATAGTAGTTAAGGTAAGTAAATAATAGACCAATTCTCAAACACTCCATAGATTAATCTAGTTCAGGTCAATTCCAGATAGTTCAAATTAACCTAGGTGATTTAAATTAATTCAGATTATTTAGGCTAGCACATGTTAATTTAGGTGCACTGAGGTTTTCTTAACTGTTTTACTGTTACTCACAAAATGATATTCTCTTCTCGTGCTGGAGGATGAAGAAAAAACAAACACTGTCGTAAGTGTTGATGTGATCTCCTCCCTGCAGTGGACGGGGGTCAAGCAGTTTCCACTACTGCTTGCCTTGTGACAAATCTGTCGTCATGGTTCTGACTTGCCTCATCACAAGCCAGGTCAGGAAATGGTTTCACTGCTGTTATTTTGCTACATCCTCTTTTTGCACATCCGCCTGTCAGTGATGTACCATCACGCCATGACCTCACCCCTCCACCAGCAGGTCTGCTTGGATGGCCGATGCACTCACAGTATCTGGTTCAAAGTTTCCCCAGATGACTGTCCTGTTGATTGACTCATCCCTCACCATAGTTGGCCGCTTAGCTTGCCAAAAGTAGTGGGGCTTCGGATTCCAGCAAACTTTCACTGTGTCCAACAAATTTCAGTCATTTCATCAGTCATGACTGATGAAATTTGAATGAGGCATTCCAGAGAGACGTAAAGAGGTCCTTCTCTTCTGCCAAGACTGTGAACTTCAATAATTGTAGTGTCTCATTTTTCTAGCTTTTCTTCCTCCTTTTATACACGTTAAAAATCCTTGATAATTTTTGCCAAGCTAGCATTTTTCTCTGCAAAAAACATCTTCCCTCCATCCGCATGAGAATTTCGCTTAATTAGCAGGTGAAAATCAGATTCTTTCAACTGTTAAAAATCTTTCCTATTCCTCAGTGTGCATGCTCATGACCTCAGATGCACCTTTAGAAATACATTTACTATTTTTTCCCAACTGATACTCTCACACGAATAACACCTGGTAAAATGTACTCATTCAACTTATAAATATTATATAAGTGTTCAAAAATCATATTCCATTCTAAATATTACAATGGTATAAACACACACCAACACATAAAACTCGACAATATAATTCTTAACTTTAAGTGGATAATAGCAGTCTCAAGGTAGACTTCACTATAAGATACTTTTTAAAATGTAGTGGTGCTTTATTAGACATGAAAAGTTGTATTTTCAACCATCAATAGAAAAAACATTTAGACCTGTCCTTTTGGCATAATTCAAACAAAATTACGCGATAACTCAGGGCGGTCAATAACCTGTCAAAGACAATAGGAAGATTTCACGTGGTTAAAAGATAGTAACTGGTGGTGGTAGTGCCATGAAAATCTTATCCTAAACCTTAGCACTCATGTTCAGATACACTGAATATATCTTTCAGTACTGGTAATACATTTCTACTGACTGACGCAAGCATCAGCAAAAAAAATATTGCTATTCTTTCTCTAACGCTCTTCCCATTCAACTTTACATTGTTGAATAAAATTATACACACACAATTGTACGAGCGCACATGCTTAACAATCAGTTTTATATAAATTAATGAAATAATTATTATAGTCTATTATTATTATAGTCTAACTGCTGCATTGAAATGTGGGGTGAGTTTATGGACCTATATATTTTCTTTATTCGTTTAGCATTTCTAAAAATAGACACCAATTACACTGTGACCGGACAACCGAAAGGAATATATAAAAAAATTATTTCAGTAAATTTACCCCTCATTATCTGTGACAATGCTAAAAACACTAAAATAAAGAATGGACAAAAAAATGAACCAATGATTCGAACACAATATTATTCTGAAGTATAAATTATAGATAGTATATGAGACTGTTTATTTAGTAACTTCTTTTTTTAAAATAGAAAACAATGAGTTATGCATGATCAATCCATTTCCTACTCAAAAGAAACCAATTATCCATTATCAATTTTTTTGTAAAGCAGTTCTTACTCCATGCAAAATATAAGGCCTCCATTTGGTCCAAAATGTAGGGCTTCATCTTCCATGGCATCATCAATATGAATCAGCTCCCGGATATCTGCAAAAGTTTTGTTTAGTTAAAAACAAAACTGAGTAAATCCAATGTGCTATAATAGTGCACTTGGCCTATAAATTAGCTATGGTGCTAAGTAATGAGAGGGAAAGGGAAGGAAGACAGAAAAAAGAGAAAAAAAACTGAGAGAAAGAGAAACAGCAAGAGAGAAAGTCAAAAAAGACAGATACAGAAGAAATCTCTGGAGAGAATGAAAGAAAATGAATGGGAGAAATTGAAATAAAAGAGATGGACAAAAATTATGAAAGGAAGAGTGAGTGAGAGAAAAAAACTAAAAGAAAGCGTGAAATGAAAAGGATGGACATGAAGACAAGAGAAGGAGAAAGAGAAATAGATACTCACATAGAGACTGAGACACACACTCAAAAATCACATGAAGAAAGGTCAGAAAGAATGAAAAGAGAGAAAAGGGATAATGAAAGCTGACAGAGAGATGGGGGAATGGTGGAGAAATAAATGTATGAAAGAAGGGAATGGAAGAAGTGATACACTGAGAATAAGGGAAAGGAGAAAATGTGATAGTGGGAGAGAGAGAATGAGAGAACATGATCAAGAGAAAGACAGAAAGAGATAAAAGGAGAGAAAGTGAGAGATAATAATTACAGAGAGAAAATGTGGTTTAATCTCTTTTGGGGAGGCATTGCAAAAATAAGAGCTAACCATACAGTGTAGTGCAACCCATCAAAATCCAAAATACTATATTTACTACAGCCTGAAATCTAATACCCAGAATGATAAATGCAATCTTAGTGAAACACAAATTGTCTGCTACACAGAGGTCACAGTGATATATACTTGTGAAATATAGCTTAGATTTTATATATATATAGTAAAAAAAAAAAATTATTCAAACTTTATTTATATGGAGGGAAAATATAACATTTTAATTATTTTGCTGAGGTAGGTGGGGGGTGGGTATCAGAATTATAATTTAAAATATTAATAATCTACTTAGTATTTATTTTTTTAAAAAACAATAATAAGTCATTAGTAATTAACTAAACAAAAACCAGGGATTTTAAACAGATTTAGAACTTTAAAATTAAACAAATTAAGCCATCTACTCTACAATTTAATTAATAATTATTTATAAAAACTGGAATAACAAAACTACAACCTAAGTAAAATAAGTATCTATTTAATAATTTAATTAATAATTACATGCAAAAATTGACTATGTGTATGTAGTCCAATGTCTAGAAATAAAACAATATGAGACATCTACTTAATGATTTAATTTAAAATTACCTACATAAAATGGACAGTCCAATATAGCTAGATTTTAAACCTGAATAAGTCATCTATTTCATGAGTATAGTGGAACTGCAGCCTTTACATATTTCACTTATGCATATTCAACTAAACATGCTTTGCAAACAACAACAAATTAAATGGTTTCACCTGCCAGTCCACTCAATGAGTCTATGCCACAGATTGAGCATGAATCTGATGTTCCTCCAATTGGTCTCAGTTTCCATGCAGCCTCTCATAGGGTGAACATCTCGCTGCATTGGGTATGTGAGTAATTTTGACTATATTTAAGTTTTGCCTCATGTGCTGACTTAGAACCTAACCCTCTCATGCACTGTTATTTTTTACAAAAAGTGGGTAGGTAGCCCAATGTATCAAGAATTTAGAACACAATAAATTATCTACTTAAATAAAATAATAATTACCTGCATAAACTGGATAGTCAAAATGTTCAGCAGCCGGATCAAGGTTCACCACTAAAACTGTTCGATGAACTGCTTCACAGTGCTTCACAATATTGCTGCAGTATGTTGACTTAATTTTTTAAAAGTAATAAAATATTCCCAAATTATTTTTAGAAAAAATATTAATCTACATTATGCATGATATTAATTAGTCATTTCTACTAATTACTATGGTGCTATAATTACAAGAACTATATCAATAATAAGAAGCAATTGCATATATATCTTCTATATGTTCTGCCACATAGATTCTTAATTTGTATTAAATAAACACAGACTTTAAAAATCTAGAGTGATAATAAAGTTAGTGATAAATAATTCATAAGATTTCTTTTAAAATGTACATCAGGGATGATGGGGTCGTTTTTTGCTTTTTAATAAAATAAAATATGAAACACACACAAAAAAGGATTCAACTATGATTTTTCTAAATAAATAATAAGTATACAGGAAATGCAGCATTAGCTATAGTACTTTAGTAGTAAAAAATATTTTTTTAATGGTTTACCTTGCCTGAAATGAGAATAAGGTAAATGAAAATAGTGAGTGGTATAACATAATTAATGGTTAAAGTTAATATTTATCGAAAGCTATGATAAGGCACTGGATTCATTATCTCAATAAATAAAAAGATAAACTGTTGGGAGGAAGGAGAAAAATGCTTTGGTTTTATTGGGGAATGCTGAAAATGAATTCTTTAGCTTGTATTTCTGTTGGACCCATTGATCATATCACAACTGAAGTAACTTCCTACACCGTTGTTTGTTACAATTGAAGAACTTTCTCTTCCAAGACCAAAGACAAAAATTAAATGTAGTGACTGTTATAGTATTAGGGGTCATCCATTTAATATGTACACAGATGGAATGGGCAGGGAGTGAGTTTTATATTGCATATATTGATATAATGATATATGTTTTATTATGGAGGAAGTCAAGGAGTTATTGCCAAATAGTATATAAACATATAAAATAATTATACAATTTACAAATTAAGGACAAATATGTGTGAATATGAATATCTTCAGATTATAATAATTTTATTTTTATCAGTTATATTTTTAGTCTGTAATATAGCCTATACAAAACTAATCATGTAATATAAATATAATTTTTAAATAATTATATTAAAGTGAATGATTGCATCAAAAATTCAAATGCGAGTAGTTATTTAAATATGATGGAAAGGGTACTAAGATGAACTCTGTGTGTGTGTGTGTGTGTGTGTGTGTGTGTGTGTGTGTGTGTGTGTGTGTGTGTGTGTGTGTGTGTGTGTGTGTGTGTAATACGCTGATTGAAAGGACAGGAAAACATACACCATGCAGTAAAGGAGAGGAAAAAAAGGTTACTTTTGCGTTAGCAATATAGACCTGTTCAAAATGGATGACTACTAATTTGTAATAAACTAGTATTATATAAATAAATCCTGCCCCACTCTTTGGGAGTCTTTGCAGATAACAAAATCAAAACGCAAACATTGATTGATAATAGCTCGGGGGGGGGGGGGAGTATACACACACACAACAATTGAAGTGTAATGGATAGTGATAAGATTGCATATTATTTATTAGATGTAGGCCCTAACTGTTCAGAACAAAAGAAAATAAAGATGTACACGTGTGTAAAAATGCATACAAATGTATCACCTTCCCACATCCAGCCGGTCCCATTACGAGTTGCCCATAACGTGGCATTGTTGATGCTGATCACACTAAATAATGCAAATATATGCACAGGTAAAAAGTTTCTTTTCAGTATAAATATATATTCCAGTAGACAATCTGCTGAGAATACAGTTGTCTCCCTTGTTTGACCACATATACAGCTATAAACAAAAAGGATGTAGAATGAGAAGTATTTATTATATTTGCAATTTTTACACTGTGCGTTTATATATGATAACATGCATAATAATATTAAAAATAATATGAGTAATGTTTTACAGTTTAAAAATTGACTTATTTTTGTTGTAAGAGATAAATGTTGGCGGTCACATGACATCTAGGAAGTTTTACGGCGGAAGTAGCAGAAGGAAATTTATCGTTTTCCTCAAAATTGTAACGATGCCGGTAGGTTTCTCTTACCATTTAAAAAAATTGAATTATAATTTAATAGAGTAATCAATCTCATAAGTTAAATCTCTATAACATCTATAACTCACTAAATTTTGTTGAACAAAGGACACAGATCTCTCCAATTAAAAATTGTCCGATTCTGGTAACTGTTGCATAACGGATATTTACATCCGGACAGGATAAAACTTAATATACTTTCAGATTATTATTCCCATCACTTTTAATTGTTCATTTGTATTAACATCACATATGGAGGTTCCGATTTACTTTCATTATCTTGTGTGAGATTCACCTGCCCGGATCAATACATTACTTTTGGGCGTATAATAGGCTTAACCATTGGGGGTGTGGTCATTTGAATAACTCAGAAATATTTTTTGTATATTAAAAATCTGAGCTGTTATTTTTTTTTATATTGTTTACTTAATAACTATAGTAGCAACTTGTTATTTAATTGATCTAAAATTTGAAAAGTTTCTTAGCTGCTATATATTTTACTGTCACCATTCTCAACCGCTGAGTAGGCCTACACATTTTATGTGACAAACTGACATAATTTGATGTTCTCTCATTATTGAAGAGAAGATCTGCAGACATTTCTAAAGTTGCATATCAGGTCCTAGCATTCTTGAATGAACTTTTCTTAAGGTCAAACACAAAGATACTACGACCTAATGAAAAGATTATAAAGCAAATATTTGTTATGCTTTGCAATCAAGTTCGTTTACATTGTTGAACTCTTTAAAGTTAAAATTTTTCCTGACATTTTCATAATTGTTTGTGTTTCTTTTCTTTTTAGCATTGCATTAAGGATAGATTAATTTTTATGTATTTTATTATATGTATGGGTCATTCTGCTTTCTAGTTATCTTATTGGTTAATTTCATTGCAATAAAACATTTATTATAAACATTTTTTTAAAAATAAGATAATAAGTTTAACTTTTTTTAAAATTTAGATAACTTCATTAGATAGTTTAGTACCTAGGAGGAACATGTCAGTTTTTTAGTTTGTATTGTTATTTAATATAAGTATTTCTTTTATGATCGTAATTTTAAAAGATGCAAATGTAGATTTGTTAATGTTGAAAAGAAATATATAACTTTGAATAATAGTTGGAATTTACTTAGCTTACTAAGTTAGTAAGTATTAGTATTATTAAAAGTGTTGTAACCTATCAGTTACAAATATTAATGAGAATATGAAAAATAGTTGGAATTTACTTTAGCTTATTATTATTAAAAGTGTTGTAACTTATCAGTTACAAATATTAATGAGAATATATTGTTATTTCTGGAAATTATCAACTATTGGATTCATACAGTAAGCATATTTTAATTCCATTCTAAATCTAATGTCATTTAGTTAAACTAACATAATATTAATAATATTAATAATAATAATGTTAAATCAGTACTAAATGGTTTCTAATAAAAAATAAATATTCAGTAATACATAGTGCAAAATAAACATAATGTATACAGAAGTAAGCAGCACATATAATTACATATAACAAATGTATACATTAATACATAATGCAAAAACAATCATGTAACAAACAAGATGAATATTTATACATCATTACATGGAACATAGAGGTAGACCAGATATGAAATAAAGAAAAATAAAACAGATCATAAAATTAAAGATTGATGTTCCTTATTATTTTCTTTGTAATTTTATAGAAACAATATTTTCTGTATTAAATATTGTTTAATGTTTTCTGTTTGTTGCATTATGTTTCAGTATTATTGATCACATTTTAGTTATTGTTATTTATAATTTTAGACTATTTATTACTTGAATGACCTAGTATTTGCAAACATTGTAATCCATATTCTGCATTAAATTTAATATATGTATACTGTTTTCTCTATTTTAAAATAGCACTAGTGCTAGATTATAAATGTTCAAGTTGGATATATGTAGATGATGCGTTATGAGTGTGACACTTACATATTTATATAGGAGAGAAGACTTTCACTACTAACTGTTGAGAATTAATTATATCTTCATTTATTATTCTAAAGTATTGTCTTTTTATAATTTCTAACAAAAATTGAATTATTAGAGATTAACTAATGAATAATTTTAAAGATTAAAAGGAACAAACTCAAATGACAAATCACAGTCTAGTAAAGTAATAAATCATTTCACCCTTTCCCCTATATGCACTTTTATTATCATAGGAGGGAGGTCTTTTTTCTTTTTTCTTTTTTTTCCTTGGGGATGGGGATATTTATTTATCATGTTCTTAAAGTTCATTATTGTTTTGTTGTGCTTTCCCTCTAAATATTCTAATGAAATGTATTGCATAAGCCATAAACATTAGGAATAATCTAGAAAATTTCAAATTGCAAAATTCATCACATAATATATATTCAACATAGATATTAATATACACATAAATATATGTACACCACAATATATAATACAAGCACTAATAGAAACATGTGATGTACCAAATAAAAATATATATTAATCAAAGATTACAATAATTTATATAATTATTGATCATTTTAATCTCCTCAGACCACAAATCAAGTACACTATCCATAAATGATTAATGTGATCATAGAGTTTACTTAAAGAAATTATCATTAGGAATTTTGCATTTTAATGTAATTGGACCTTCTTGATCAGTTGATGACTTTATATTAAAGAAATCCAGGATATAGCACATGAAATATTAACCACTACCCATTTGAATGCAAGCAGTTGAATATATATATATATATATATATCCACAGTTTTATTGCATATCTAATATTATTGAAAACTCGCATTCTTGACAGTCATAATTTATATGAAAAGTTATAAGAACATATTTTGTTAAACTGCATAGTAAGCTAAATCTGCCTAAAGGAGTAATTTGTTGATTTTTTTTTTTTAACGGATCATTCTTTGTTTTGTTTTGTTTTTAAATGTTCTTTATATTATTTTGGTTTAGATTTCTTCTTTTTCTTTAATTTGTACAATTTTATTGCAGGCCTATCATTCTCAGTTCACAAATCCACCTAAGCTGATAGGGAACATGGCTCTAATGCCTTTGCGAACTTCATATAAGGGACCCGCTCCTAGAGATGGTAAGCTGTTTTAATGAATCATTAAAGTCTCTCTTTATAGTTTATGATATTGTATTGAGGAGTTTGTTCCTACTCAAACACATACACATATATGTACCCTTATTATTTTTTAGGTTTTTTTTTGAAGGGGTGGGTGGGATTTTCCTCTATTTTCCATTTGAATCTATGGTAATTTATTTTTTTATGGCCTTTCTTTTCAATAGATTCAATTAAAATGCAACATTATATTTTTTACAAAATATCCATTCTGATTTAAGTTTCATTATAATATAAATTTCCAAATTAAGTCACTAGTCTTATAGATGAGTTTGCATACCTTTAATGTAAATATTTATCTTTGTACATGATTTTCCTTAATTTAGAAATTATATAGATTAGATATAAATAATCTTTTTTTCTTTACAGTAAGTGAACAGGACATAATTGATGAAGCAATCTACTTCTTCAAAGCCAACATCTTTTTCAGAGAATATGAAATAAAGGTGAGATTTAATAACATAAAATAGCGTAGCATAATTTGTTTTTCTTTCAAATGTATTGAAATAATATTTCATATCCAAACTAGATGAAGAGATTTATGTGAATACAAGTAATGTTAATTCATTCTCTGGCTATTTAGGCTCCATTATCTGAGGTAAAAGGTGAGTGACCTCAGAATATTAAATGTCTAGCATTGCAGATCTAACAATAATGTATCCCAGTATTTTAGTCAGGGTTGGGAATTGATCTGAGACTTTGCTTCTGCCTTTAAAAAGAATACTTTATATATATATATATATAAGTAAAAATGCTGTTATGATGTTAGATGCCAAGCACCAACAAAGACATTTAAAAATGCTGTGTCTTATGGCTATGTGTCACTGTTGATTCTTGGTGAAATCAAGAGAGTAATTGCACTTTGCTGTAAGTAAATAATATTTAAGTGCAGATTGGTGTTTATTTTTTATTTTTCTAGGGGTGTTTGTTTTTTATAGTTATATTTGTCAAATTACTGAAATTAAATACCCAATTTAGATGTTACAGATTCATTCTTGCTTCAGAGTCATTTAACATGATTTGTTATTTATGTACAAGTTATTTTTTCCAATTATTTTCTTTGGACAAACATTATTTCTGACTCTGATTTACTGAATGTTTGGGATATGAAATAATGTGGTTTAAATCCCCTCTGTATGCATAAACAGTCAAACAACACTTACAGCCAATGATGTTCATCTGTTAGCACATTTTTATGTCATTTGCTGCCATATAGCAAGAATCAGTTGCTTTTACATTAATGCTTGTTTATTTTCTCTTAGTGTATGTATATTTTCATAGTTCATAGCTGAATATAATCTGAAGGTCAAAGTATGAGTTACTGAGTCAATAATTATTAATTTTGGAGATAACCAGAAGAAAATATTCATTTGCATCAAGCTTTTTAACGATGGTCATTATATTTAAGCACATTTAGTTAATTCTAATATCTTATTAATTTGAACAATTTCTCTGGCCATAAACATTTTGAATCAAGTGAGTTTCACTGTGCTTAGCAAGGCAGCATTCACTTTCTGATATAAGCATTTAATAATCTTTACTACTTGTAAAAGGAATTATTCTTTAATATATTTTATTGTATATATATATAATTTTCATGTGGGCGATCTTTTTCTTATGTTACTTTTGTTATAAATGTTACTGTAATGTAAACATACTTTTATCTTTCACTTATCTTTCTTTCCAGAGTGAGGCAGACAGAACTTTGATCTACATTACACTATATATCAGCGAGTGCCTTAAAAAACTGCAAAAGGTTTCTTCCTTTGGATTACTTTCCCACAATCCCAAGTAGTTGTCTGAGAAAAAATGAGACTATTTCATTTTAAATAATGTTATAGGCCATTTTAACTTTAATTGAATTATTATTTAAATTAAAAGTTTGGAAGAAATTACCATTAGAAATATTTTAACACAAATTATGTAAGTATTATTATTTATTGTCATATGAGGATTTTCCTGGAAATATATGCTGTAAAAATAAAAAGCATTGACACTTTTTTTCTTATCTTAAAATTATAGATTAAAATTGATGAAAATTTATTTTAAAATATGTGGGAGAAATTCCCATCATACAACAATAGAAACCAAGTTTATGTCTGAGAGGTGAGAACTCATTTTAAAAACCAACAATAACAGTGCATTATTTGTAACAATTGTGAGCAGAACTGTGTGTAAACATAAGTTTTCAGATTAGGCTGAGAAACACCTAGTAGTCTTTTAAATATTCACTTTCAGTCAGTTATTGTTTAAACATATAGAAGAAGGTAAAATTATTAAAATGACAATACATTGTAATGAAATAAGAAAATTACATGACACCCCTTGTGAAAAGTTAACATAAAATTAATATATATTTATTCAGAAAATGGTTCCTCTTGCAGTGCTCTTCGAAATCCCAAGGTGAAAAAGAGATGTATACACTTGGCATATCAAACTTTCCTATTCCTGGAGAAAATGGCTTCCCTTTGAATGCCATGTATACCAAACCAGCCAACAAGGCAGATGAAGGTATATATCTAATAACATATGCATGCCTTGTATTATGGTTATCATTTTAGAGTTGTATACAGTATTGTTTTGAATAATACTTCTGCACATCTTAACTCTTAGATTATGTGCAAATGATGTCCTGCATAGTGAGTAGTGCAGTGCAGCCTGACATGCAAGATGTTCATTTTTCATGCTTGTCCATTTTAAAAGAATTTTGAAAACCTAATTACAAAATACATTTAACTATAGCCATTAGACCTATTTAGATTGTCTGCTGAAGAAGAAAAATTGTGTCCTATATGCTAATTCTCCTATATTAACATAGATACAATTATTGTGCTTTTTACTTATCCTGGCTCTGATTATGAAGACATTGCATTTTCTGATGAAGATGTTCTTCAGCAAACTTAAGGTGCACACATGCAGTGTGCTTCAGCAGCACATAGAATAACAGATCAGATCAAACTGATACTCATAAGGCAGTATTTGTATACACAAAAATACATATAGCAAATACAATGAAAGGATTATTTGACATTAATACTACCATAAACCAAAGCAATTACAAAAGTAATTTGATGTTTTATACAATAATTTCAAGTGTTTGAAACTCAAACCCTGAAAATTTATAGCACATTTTATATTTTTTAAATGATGTAATTAAATTGTGTTAAAACAATACAAATATTTTTTGTTTTTCAGTAAATTTCTTCATTGGACTTGAAACTGTTACAGTGCATTCTTTATTTGGCATTTTAACTTTATTGGTATGTTACAATTGAAATAATTGCCTTAGCTAGGTGCGATTTAAATGATCTATGTGCTCATAAAATATTGCAGACAACTATCAATCTCATTTGTCTTCTTTTTTTGTCTCAAAAGAAACCATGCGCGCTTACTTACAACAAATTCGTCAAGAAACAGGTTTTCGAATGCTGGACAAAGTATTCGACCCCCAGACAGACAAGCCTAGCAAAGTATGTTGAATGACTATTGCTGATTATATATTATTACTCAGGCTCATTTACCACAAAAACTTGTACAGTACCACAAAGTTATCTCCAAATTCTTTTTTCCCACCATATCTTTTCTGTCTCTTGCATGAATAACTTAGAAAATTTTCTTGTAGACTTACTTTGACCTAAATAATTATTTTTTAAAAAGTAATAGCTGTAATTATGAATCATAAATCCTTATCATCATTTGTGATATGAAAAGTACTGGGTAAAGCCTAAGTGATTGGATGTTGTTTTCTGAGAAGAATCATTTATCAGGTTTTATAATTATTTTGCTTTTATATCATTGTCATGATCACAAAGTACAGCTTGTAGAGAAATTCATTTATATACAACAACTGAGCCCTAACTAAAAGGAGAAGAGTTTTCTCATCATCATAACAACAGACTTGTAGTGTTCATCTACTGAACAGTTTTTAGTTTTTTAATGCTTTATTTCTGTTGTAATGTTTTAATTTAGATATTCTCTTTTATTTTCTTGCTTATTTTTAATTCCTCTTTCCTTCTCTTAAGAATTGTTTTCAAAACAGTATTATGTCTTCATTCATGCTATCATAATTTATTTTTGTCTGTAGTGGTGGCTGTGCTTTTCCAAGAGGAAGTTTATGGACAAGAGTCTTTCTGCCCCTGGATATTAGGAAAGCAACAGCTTTGGTTTTCTTGGTTGCACATTTAACTATTGATGTGTAACATGTTTGTTCAAAATCTCATGCTGTTAAATAAACAGTAGAAAATTGTTGGATTTGAAAACTGTACTGCCAAAAGCCTGAGAGTGCACCAGTCACGATTTGAACATTGCAGAACCAAAAATCTAAAAACAATTCAGTCATATTATTTGTGATTATAATCTCTTACTACAATCTTTTTTTTGTTGTTTTTACAGAGTAATATGCAGTAGAACACAGCTCACCAGCTGTCCCTAAGCAAAGGTTCTACAGTTTTCATTCCAAATTCTTTCTACTGACCTCTTACCTCAATGGGTTTGAAATTTAAATACTTAAACAAAAATTTTCTGTTGTAATTCTCATTCTTTTAGTGCATGACACTTGTCTACTTTATGGGTGCTGACTTCTTACTTTCAATCATTCATTTTAAACATTCTATGAACTCTTGTCATCAGTTCTGTCAAAAGGAACATTCCTAATTTTCATTTTTTCCTTTATTGGGAGCATCTACCATGTTTCTTGTTAGTCAATGGATTGGAGATGAATTTAGTTAAAGATGCAGTTTTGTAGTTGATTAAAGCAGATAGTTTAATGCAAAATGGAAACTAAATAATTACAAAGTTTTGGAACCTCAATCTCTTTTGCAAGAATTATTTTATCACAGGGCCGTATTTTGTATTTATACTTTCTAATTTTGACAAGAATTGCCTTGTTTATATCTCCCAATCACTCTGTTGTGTAAGATTTGCTTAATATTTTTTTTAAGTGGTTTGGATGTTGGGTTTGCTAAATGTAGTTTGCACATTGATGCTTTTTAGGAAAATTTTTATGAAAAACAATCTATACTGCTAGAATGAATCTTATAGAATTATTTTGTTTTCACTGTATATCTAACATAGCTGTAAGTGTCATCAGAGTTTCACTCAAAGAACCATGTGTTTTGGACAGAACAAAACCAGCACAAAGAGTCATGTCACAGGTTTTCTTTTTGTGAATATGTATTTATTTATAGTGATGCGTTTGTTATACGTGTACTTTTCATCCACTTCATCATGCTGTTCTTTTCACAAAATGCAAATCTTGTCCATGTGTGAAAGTCTTAGGAATCTGAAACAATACAAATTCATGTTCTTAATAGTTTTTATTAAAATTTCTGTCAGTCACAATAAAGAGAACTTGGTATTGTAAGCATCATTCGCAATACCTATTCTGCTTCTTGTATCTTTTTTAATTTTTTTTCTTGTTGCTTTGGTGAAGCTGTTTGAGGCTGACATTTATTACAACTTTTCTGTGAAGTTTATAAAATGATTATAACACATTAACTTTAGCATGCTAATTGCAGAAGAGCATCAGAGAACTAATTGTGGACTTGTGCGTTGCAAAATTCTTTGGACTGCACACAGATGACATTGCTGAAACTAATTCTTTGTAATATGAAGTATAATACATAACCACTAGATATTAGTTAATAACCACATGATGAATGCACTTTGTAAAATAAAATATAATACATAACACTAGTAGATAAAACTAGCTAATGATACAATGAATGCATTTTGTAATACAAATTATAATACACAAAACTAGATAATATTAGCTAATGACAATATGATGAATGCACAATGTAATACAAAGTATAATACCTAACACTAGATAATATTAGTTAATGACCAGATCAACGTCAATTTTCTCTATAACGGGTTGACAATAAAAAATTACTAGTCAACAGTCTAGACGGACTTGCTTTTATAAATGATATACCAGCCAATGGCACCTAGAAATAGAATTTGTTTATCCTTCATTGGTACCTACTGTACATGAAACCTGACGATTATGAACAGGGGCCTTCAGTAGATGTACTGACCAGTACCAAGTGGGACCTCGTCTCCCTGACAGCCGTAAAGAAGATGAGAACTGTTTGATAGTGAGAAGTTACCAGATGATAATTGTTTTGGATGCCTATTTGCACGATCATATGTTCTGAAGTGTGTAATAAACACCCGTGAAAAAGACAACACATTACACCCTACCATCAAATTCTGTAGTAAAAAAAACATCCTGTGCCAAAGACTACATTACACATGCCCTACTATCAAATTCTATTGTAAAAAAAAATAATAAACGCAACACCGTATGCCAAAGACAGCACCTTACATCCGTCCTACTATCACATTCTTTAGTAAAAAATTTTTAAAAGTATGCCAAAGACAGTAAGTTACACCTGCCCTACTATCAAATTCTGTTGTAAAAAAAAACACTCTGTATGCCAGTCCTACTTTCACTGAAGAATCTATAGCAGTTGACGAAGACACTGCGTCGAGCCCAAGGAGACGGTTAATCAAATGTTTGTGTGACAGGAGGCATTCATTTCACAGACACCAGACCAATATTGTTATTATTCCAATACTGGAATTGCAGGAGGCATTAGATCATGTACCGTGTTGTTAAAGCTCTAGAAAAACACACAGGATGAAAGACCAGACATTAGTTAACTAATACTAGACCAGGTGTGAACACTGATACAGGGAATGAAGTTAGCTCATATGGATCCCTGCCCACATTAACATATCAGGCAATGAAAAAGCAGATAAACATGCTAAAAGGGTTCTAACAGAAAGATAAAGGACTAAAGGTTATTACCACACCACAAAAAAACTTTAACATCTTGTACTTGGAAAAGCAAACTGATAAAATTTGGGAAATCCAATATTTAAAACTAGCAAAAGGACGATAAAACAACAAATAATATACCAACAAACTGCAAAGGCACTATGGAAGAAAACAATAATCCACTCTCGACTTGGCCATACTTACAACCTGCCCCTAGATTCTATGATCTTAACAGATGAAGACCTCTATACTAGTGACCACCAATTTTTGTAGCTACACACACTATTTAAATTTACCACAACTATTAACACCCTACCTGACAAATCTCCAAGGGAAACTGCCAAACCTTTTAGTGACAGTAGAAACTGTCTCAGATCTTGAACCCATGAAAACATTGAAATTTGGGCACAAAAAGTAACAAATGCAATCACCAAAGCAGCAAACTTAGCCTTCCCACAAACTCACATCACCTCTTCGTGGGACCAAAATCTATTAAAGAAACAAATAAATAAGGGAAAAAGCTCTCCAAAAACACAAGGCACACCCTCCAATGAAACCTTAAAAAAAGCATATCAACTATTACAAACAACAAATACAAGAAGCAAAAACACAAAGCACACCCTCCAATGAAGCCTTAAAAAAAAAAGCATATCAACTATTACAAACAACAAATACAAGAAGCAAAAAAGAAATCATGGGGAAAAGCATGAGCAAGCTAACAAGAACAATCCTAGCTAAAACAATATGGAAGAAAATTAACCAAATAATGGGCAAAACAAAAGAAAGAAAAATAATACCTCCACTGAAAACCCAGACTCAACCCCAAACATTAGCCGCCACAGAAAAAGACAAAGCTGGAACACTAGCGGACACAAATTATACAAACCTTTTGAAAAAACAACAAATCTAAAGAAGCTACAAATCAAACTAACCACCCTAGAACAGGAAGCCCCCCCCCCCCAACATCAAAGACATAAACTCTCCAATCACTCTGGCAGAAATCAAACACCATCAATATCTGGATAATTTAAACCCCATCCCCCTCCAAACATAAGATAATAAAATAGATGACTAGTGTTGGGAAGCTAATTGTTTGGACCATTGCCCCACAGGTTTGACAAAGTCTAAGGACCAGTCCTTAAAGCAATAATTGGGAGGACCACCTAAGTATCCAAACTTTAGCCAATTAAATAAAATAACGAGACAAATTTATTAACAAAATCACCCATCCAACAACTATATGAACCTCATCAAAATCTAACAGTTAAAAGCACTATGTACATAGAAAATAACAAAAACAAGCAAATAACACTATTTCGTTGTTCCAAGTGATAGAAACATAAAATCAAAAGAAAGAAAAAAAACAAGACATCAGATTAGAAATCCAAGTGACTGTGGAATGCAGAAGCTGTACCTATAGTGATAGGAGCCTTGGAAAACATAACATCTGAGTTGGAAGGCTATCTGAATAAACTCCCTGGAAACTACAGACTCTCCCCAATACTAAAAGCTGCGCTTCTCGGAAGTGCCCACATCCTCCGTAAAACCTTGGATCTCCCCAGAATCTTGGTAAGATTCCGAGACCTTGGTTCACAACCGACAGTCAAACAAAAGTCGTCGAAAGAGGCTGAATAATAAAAATAAGAAGAATATATGCATCACTTGATCTTCGCCAGCGCTAGAAAACTTTAGTAAAGCAATAATAGACAATTTTGCTATGTGACAGCAATAAAGTTAAATGGACTTACTACAATAAACACATCCTTGCAAACACAATAAGTAACTAGGAATCAAAAATAATACTTTGTGAAAACATTCAATTTTTTTTTAAAGCTACTATAATTAAAACATCATAACAATCAGTTAATATGTAGCTGGTGCCAACCACTCGATATTTATAAAGAGAATAATCATTACATTTTTAGTGTCGGATGTCAATTGGGAATATTTTGGAACATGGTACATATATTATAAAATCGAACTGCGGATAGGCCCTACACAAGTGTAAAAGGTGTTTTAACATGTCCGAGGTTGAACGAAACCAAGTTGAGGGTAGAGTGTAAACGCTGGTCAATTCAAATATGTGGAATGTGGGCCCGCTTTGGCCAGGGAGGGATGAAAAGCAGACTGACATAGATGTGTAATTCGAAGTCAATGCACTTGTGAGGAATGTTCCAATACGGCAACTTTTAAGAACTTTGTAATGATAAAAAATGACCTCTGGGAGTTCACATACATATACTTTAATCATTGCGTACTTAAGAATACTGGTTGTTTTCAAAGAGAAATCAAACTTTCTTCTTTCTTTCTCCCAACAACTATTTATTACAGTTACAGGTAGTTTGACTATATAAAATAATAATTATAGTCCATCGAATGAATTCTTTTTTCGGTTTTCCATTTCACAGTGGCAATAGGCTGGCTCATTTTTATTAATCACTAGCCTATTTAGCCGAAATGCCGACTGTTTTTATATTAAAAAAATCATTGCTATTGTATATCCTATAAAACGGTTATTCTTAGATTTCAAAATAACTTTTAAAGTGACATATTTTGATCCCTTCGAGGAACCATTAAATGTGTCGCGGGCATTCATTTAAACTTCTAGTTCTCGTTGAGTTAATAAACATACTATCTCATATATAGGCCGATTCACAACAGCTTTTGCTACCATTATTTAGCAATATTATAAAGAAAACTCTCAGCCATTCTGACTGATCCTCAGAAAGAATGATAACAAAATTTTTGATTGTGCTTATGCCCATGCCCCACTCGCATGTCTAAATCGTGGACTTGCATCCACAAACAAAACACGGAAACACCTGCTGAGGCCTAGCCGAGGGCTGGTTATTATTTATAAGCATGTGACAGCAAACTGAACTCGCTCCTATGTAATTATAAACCTAATCATCGTCGCTGTCTGCTGAATGTGAACGCTGTGATCGATCCATTGCAGAAGAAAATTACCTCGAGGTCACATTATGGTGCAGTCTGACCACTGAATGACCTGACCCGTCTATCAATAGGACTAGAGCAATTTTTAGCTGGTATTATTATTTTTTTTCTTTTCGGTAAGCTAGTCCTATACTTTATTGTCACTTTGTAAAAATGCCTTTTTGTTTTACAACTAGATTTCTTGGGGGGGGGGGTGTTAGTGAAATGAATGGATGGCCATAGTTTTATTACATCTTATGTATTGCTTGTTAAAAGGTTCCACTGCAATCATGCGAGCCCGCAGCCTGCGTTAAGACGATCAAGAAGCAAGCACGACTGAAAGCATAGAATGAATTCATTTGCATACGCGCGCGGGCCAGCGTATCCCAAGCCGTTGAACACAGTTGTGTGGTAAGTTTTTAAAAAAAAAATACATAACTGTTTTCAAGTCAATAAAATCACACAACTCTTAGCGTTGCTATAATGCCTTTGTTTTGTGAGATATGCTTTCAAATCTGCACTCGTGAAAGCTCTTAACATGTGAATATACGATTGGAATGAAACGACAATGCAACTACGAGTTCAGCCATTTTCGCGGAACGCCATCTTGAACATGATTATGCGTAGTGTTTTTCGATAATGTAAACACTTTTATGTTAAGTTCACGTGTAAGACAGATGGCATGCATAAAATTGAATTCAGATATTGTTTTCATACGTTGTCCATACTATGTGTTAACCCATTTTTAAAAAATGCTCTGTTAAGACCGTTCAGAAAGACGAATTCCCAACGATTATTAGATGAACTCTTTGTGTGTAAACACCGCAGTACAGTACAACTGTGTGCGGTACATAATGTACGTAGTGAGTGCTTGAGTTCATCTTCTGTCGAGTTCAACGTATGTCATGCCGTGTGCTGACGTACATCAGGATGTAATTACTTCCCTTTAAAAACAGATTTTGGTTTTATTAACTAAGCTTTGCTTGAACTCGACTCTCACAGATTAGTCGCGCATTGTGAATATCTGTAGGGTAGTACAAGGGTAGAGGCTGTTTTATTCATTTTACACCGCACTTTTAAGAACATTACAGGTATTTGTTCATGATGACAGGAAAGACCTTTTGTGATATACATTTTAAAAATAAGTAAAGCGAGACTAAAACGTTATTTTATGAAGAAAGAGAAAAAATGTATTCTGGTACTGTATTATAGTAAAACGTGGAATTTCATGTGGTTCTGTTTATTACATTAGTTGATTTTTTAAAAATTTACTAGAAAATTTGGTTTAATTTACCATATTTAAAAACAAAAGAAAGATACAGTATTAACAAATCATAGTTGATATGTTGCAAATATCCTGTCACTTACACTGTTACAGTCTCAGTGGTATGAATTCTCCGCTGCACTGATCCTTTAAATCCAAATGTTTAAGCACGATCTTGTTAAGATTTACATTAGCACTGACTGACTGAGGCTTAACCCATGACTGTCAACCCTTGCTGCGTATAATTCATACACCATTCTTGTGTTAAATAATGTTTTAATTTAATTTTGGAATTTTTTTTATAGAAAATTCATCTCTCTTCTTACACAAATTCATATATTTAACTTCACCATAATTCCTTTACCTTAACTCACCATACATTCAACAATTAGGAAATAAAATCATATTTTTTTACTTCATACCTGTACTTCTCTGAATGTGATGTCATCCAACATGGGTTGTCAATTAAAAGAATAGTTTTATGCCTGTAGCAAAACTGTTAGGCCATAGTAACATTTCTGGCTCATTGATATCATGAGATATCTTTTGTCTTGAAAGTCCTAGTTTTTCATTTGGCCTTTGGAGTTTTATCAGGTTAAAATTAGAGTTCCCAAGTATCATCATACTGATAAATGTTGCCAATCTTTTGTATGTGACTTTCCTGCGTGGTCAAAAAAAGTACTTGATGTAATGAAGAATTAATTCACTTTATAATTCATTACTCTGCTTTACTAATTTTATATAGTCACTGAAATCTCAAGGAAAAAATGCACTGTGTTAAATGAATGTTCAAGCCAGTAGTGATAGGGATTTTATATTTTCATATACTGTACTTGCTCTTTCAGTAAATTTTAATACCCCAGGCAACAGCTACATTTTTAAGGAAACTAGAGTGAAAAACATTTTTAAGGTTTGCATATATATATACATATCTGCTTGATAAATCCTGTTACCTTGATCCGCTCCCATTTCTTTCTCTGATAACTCAGACCATAGCTCTCAGCAGAGGGAGGATCCATTTTCCTTTTCTAACAATGCAGACAATAGCACTTAGAAGCATGATAAATGACTGTATATTATAATCCTGTTACTGTGATAAGTTCATCTAGTCCACATTTCCTTTTCTAACAGTGCAGACAATAGCACTTAGAAGCATGATAAATGACTGTATATTATAATCCTGTTACTGTGATAAGTTCATCTAGTCCACATTTCCTTTTCTGACAACACAGACAATACTTAAACTTCAAAGAGATAAATGTTATGACTTGAGACATTACTAGTTTTAAACAGTTTATTTATTAACAGATTGTTTACTTATAATTTTCTACCAATTCACATTAATTGCAACATTAAAATATTCTATTCATTTGCTTCTGATTAATGAATAGTTCAATGAACGAGTGCAACTTGTGTTTCTTTAAAGAATTTCAGTTAAAAGAGCATTGGTATACCTCCCTACTGTCATCTGCTGATAGAAATTTGATTCTATGTGGCTCAGTGAATGATACACAGCATGTGTGTGTGTGAGTGAGAGAGTATTTATTACACTACAGGTATTTAATTAAAACTGGTCAGTTGTCTTGTCACACTTCAGTGCTATGGTCACCTACTGATAGAAATTTGATTCTATATGGTTCATTGAATAAATAATAGTTGTTTTTTTCCAGTAGATACTGAATTAAAACTAAAATTTAATGGCCTGATAACATTACATCACAATGAAACAATCATTTACTGTTTAATTCAGTCATTGAACAAATGACTTGGTTTTTTTCTCACAGGTCTTTAATTAAAAATGATATCTTTGGGCCTTATAACATGCTCTATTTATTTGCTGGTATTAATTTTAGTACTGTACATTTCAGTGAATGGATGAAGCTGCTCATTTTTCACAGACTTTTAACTAAATTAGACCGTGTTGCCTAATAATTATTAATTTCACAGGTATTTTCTTTTTTAACTGTTCAATATCAGATATATCTTAGTAGCTGTGATTTTGACCTTGGCTTCAGTGCAGTGTATTTGTTGTTTATCTACTCTTAGCTCTATTTTCATTTCTCAGAAAGAATGTAACCATTGTGATTTATTTGGGATTTCTGTCACCTTTATGACATAGTCACTTGTTCATATTTTGCTTTCAGTAGTTCAAGTTGAATGCATGAATTAAAATAATGAACAGGCTCACGTTCATCAGGTGTCATTTTCAATACACTCATTCATTACTTTCAGTATGTGTACTAAGTGTTAAATGTTTAAAATAATTTAATTTATATGTTGTTGCATTTTAATTCATAATGCAGTTAGCAAAAATATTCATTCATTCAAACATTTCTCTATTTTTTCAGTTTTATGAGAACGGAATTAAAGAAAATTCTGATTAGATGTGCCAGATTGTATTTGTAATTGATGTTAATATATAATCATCAAGCCTGATGAGAGAAATCATTTCCCTCAATACTTATACTGTACTTTGACATTAGAACTTAGAAGTACAGTTTAAAAATAAAACAGCTTGATTTTATTAAATGTTTGATACATGTTCATGAAATATGTAAACTGTTTTGACTGTAATAAAAGGGACTATAATTTTTAGTGGTTCAAGTCTTATGTGACTGTAATGAAAGTGACTATAATTTTTTAGTGGTCCAAATCTTATGTTAAAAGTGATTATAATTTTTTTAGCACTCCATGTCTTATATGACTATAATTAATTTTTTAACAGTCCAAGTCTTATATGTCTCTAATAAAAGTGGCTATATTTTTTTTAGCATTCCAAACTTTATATATATATATATATATATACATAAGTTTCAGAATAGTCCTGTGCTTATTCACTTCCCCTGGCGACGTCTTCGTGGTTCCAGGTTGACATGATGTCAGCCATCCCAACAGGCAGGCCGGACATTCCCATGATGCCTCTGCCCGTCTATGCCAACCCAGGTTTCATGCATGGAGTGGACAATCCACATTTAAACAAAGTGCCAGTAGCAACAGGCAGAGGTCTTCATGGCACCCATGTTGCTACTACAACTCCTCAAGAATCTGTACAGCTGATATCTAGTGCTCAACAGGGGAAGACTGGTCCAGAACAGCAGAGCATAAACGAATCAGGTTAATAACAGAGGAACCCTGTTTTACATATATATTATGAAATTAATCAGAAAACTGAAACAGATATTAGTGATGAATAGAAATAAACATCAGGTCAACCCATTAGTGTCCAATGAATATCCTTATGTATCTGAATAGTAATTTCCTGTTTATATTATTTTCGTTCTTATTACACATAACACAGCTTTATGTATAAGGATTAAAACCTTTCCAAATCACCAGTTTAAAAATTACTTAATAGGTGCCATCAGCTTCTAAAGATCATCTGGCATTCATACTTGCAACAGGTAATGCACTTGAAAATAAAGGACCTTACTACTCAAGATTATGTCAAACCAGCCACAAATTTACCTTCTGACAGTTTGTTGCAGCCACTGCACAACAGACCAGACTGTGTTCATTTATAAAACTCATTTTGAATCATGTCTCAGAAAGTGAATTTTAAGATGATTCAAATTCATTTGCATTACTAAAGTGATCAGAGGTGAGAACAACTTTGTGATGGTAAAGGCAGCAACGTTTCAAGCACATCTTATGCAGAAAAGTTATTTCAGTTCAAGCACATCAAGTACATTATATGCAACAAAGTTACTGCAAGCACATCTTAAGTAGCAAAGTAACTATAAGTACATCTTAAGTAGCAAAGTAACTGCAAGCACATCTAAGTAGCAAAGTTACTGTAGGCTATCTTAAGTTGCAAACTTTACTGTAAATACTTCTTATGCAGGAAATTTTCTTTAGTTCCTGTGCATTTAAAAAGACAATGTATTTTAAAACATACTAACATTATTATTATGCATAATGATTATTATTCCTATGGTTTTTATGCATCAGATTTGTCAAATCAATGTTTTGAAAACCTTTGATCTAATCTGAGCAGATGTACATATATATGCGGAGGATCATAGTTTTCCGTAAAATGAAACTTTTATTGTATCATATAAAAATCTTTGTTTGAAGTTTCTAACAATTTTCTTTCACCCCTCTGACCATTTCATCTTGTATAGACCACGCTGCTGATAACTGGTTTCTTATTAATTTAGCTCTAATTTCTGGCACTTTTTCATTATGTTCCTAGACCCAAGCCGAATGAAGTTTTGGAATCATGAAGAGACAGTAGAACTTATTCAGCTTTACAAGAAGTATTTGCCAGAATTTCACAAATATGGGAATCGCAAGAATAATGTTTGGCAGCGTGTAACGGAAGAATTGACTTCAAAGGGATATGGCAACTTTTCTTGGGCAGATTGCAGTGCAAAATTTCGCAGTTTGCGAGACAGGTAACAATCATTTTCAAATTAGTAATTCTTAAAACTCTTTGTTTCAGCTCTGCTTTCTAATCTAGACAAAGAGTCACGAAGCACTGATCATTTTAACCCACCTTTGGTAGTTTGCTATACTTTTATTATTAACTTTGCACAATAAACCAGTTTTTTCATTTCTGTATTTTCCCCCTTAGTATATATAGGATATACTCTGTATGTTTAATTCTATACGACACCTGTGTGCTTGTTCTTTTAGAACATAGTATAAACTGATTAATATATTATGTATAAAATAAATCATCCTTTTTAAAAACATTTTTTTAAAATTAATTTTTCTTTAGTATGAAATACTTTAAAACCATTTCTTTGCCACCTCTCCCCCTTAATCATTAACTTTAGTTATTTTTAAAGCTTAATACAAGTGTAATTTTTAAATGAGACAAAATTTTACTTTACCAAAATTTATTATTCTTATATTTGGGAGAAAATTATCATCTTTGAAAAAGTGTATACAGTGGACCCTCACTTAACATTGGGTTCACTTAAAGGTATTTCATATTAGACTTTTCACAGATGCTTGAATATTCATTTTAGAATCTATGCATATCATTGCATCAGAAAGGCTAGGCTGGCACAGTATTTAGGCCTTGTTTACATAGGCTGTTTCTCTACTTAAAAGAGCTCCCCGCAATTCATATTTTATTAATTAAAACATCTTCAATAAATGCCTTCTGAAACAAGTGTAAATAAAGGAAAACAGGCCAGAACAATTTCACTGCAAACCAAAAAGGAAATTATATAATTTATAGTGAGAATGTGAATACAAGTGTGATTATGAACAGATTTTCTTTGTGTCAGTGAAGTAATACTAAATCCATATTTATCCAAGTATTTATCAAATCCATACATATTCATAAATGTTTCACTATTTAGATTGCATTTATTTACTGTAATTCCAATATCTGCATAATGTTAATGCAGCTATCGGCGAACAACAACAGGTGGACGTGCACACACCTGGCAATACTATCCCCTCATGAAGGAGATCATGAAGATGGAAAAGATTATTCTTGACCAGGAACCAACAGTCAAACCACCTAAAGGAACCATCACCTGTGAAAATGAGATGAGAGCCCCTGCCATCGCTTTCCCCAGTCATGTGCAGCCAGGCCCATCACGCAGTGAAGATGGAGATGGGGACTTGGGAGATTCAGACATGGATGAAGTGAGTCGAAAGCGATCCCTGTCTGATGCCAGTGGACCTGTAGCCAAAAAAGTGAAGGATTCTGAACAAGAAACAGAAATTGTCATTGGTAGGAATTTCAATGGCGAACCTGTTAAAGCAAAGACAAAACGACCGATTGGCCCTCTGGGCCCTCTCAATGGACTGCAGGGACTGGGGAAAAGTTTATGCATGCCCCAGACACAACTAATTGTCGGAGATGATGGCCAGGTTGTTCAGACAACCTCAGCACCCACTGGTCTGTACGTAGATGAGAGTGGAAGACTTTGTAACAATCAAGCGCCACCTGTGCGGCAGATGGTCACCATGCCACAGTGGTTCAAGATGTATGAAAAACGAACACGTGCAGAAAATAACAGGCGGCTTGAAGAGTTGAAAGAAATGCACCAGGAAAGTCTAGAGCTGCAGCGGCAAAGCATTGAGGTTCAACGGCAAAAAAATGAGATGTTGAAAAATCTTATGGAATCCTTGGCTGAGTTTAAGTCTCTCCTCCAAAGATGAATAATTACAGCATTTTGTAGAAAGTACAATTTATTATATCATCTAGTCCTTTGAGAAGGGGGAAAAGCATTCATGAATAGCTCTTAATGAGGTGTTGAAAATGAACAAGCATTATTTTGTCAACTCTTCCTGATTGATATCTGGCATACAGAGACAGCCAGATGCAAGGGCAAGTGATTAACTCCCTTTTGCAAAAGGATTAAATGAAAGAATCAACAGAGATTCAGATTCACTGCACAGGAATTTACAGGTCCGAGATAATTTGAACAAATGAGACACTTGGGAACATAATATAATAAATTGACAAAATCCTTTTAAAGTTGGAAGGAAATAATTAATTATTAGTGAACCCTAGGCTAGTTTCTTTTCTTTTAAAAAGGAAAGAAAGTTTTTTTTAATGTCTTCAAATAGATATAACCATTGTACTAGTCCTGTTTCACCTACACACACAACCACCTGATTTTGACATTTTGGTACATTTTATTATATAGAAAGTAAATTGTTCATGTCTACCATCTTGAGCAGTTGAATTTACCAGTACGTTTATTTATTTGTAAACAGACTGTTTGAAAAACCCAAATCAACTATAATTGTAATTGATTTTTTGAAAAAAAATGATTTACATTGAAATAATTATTTAGACATGTTTTTTCAAGTGTTAGGTTAAATAACTTTGAAGGTTGTCTCATTAATTAACTCTTGAGATGTCTCTGAGTCTTGTACATTTGGGATGCATTATATTGGAAAATGCTAACATACAGATTGATGTTTCTTGAATATTGTAGACCTGCAGATAATAACAACATTTTCAATTCATTTATATATGCATCACATAATTAGTGCATTGTTAAAGTCTTGACATACCACATGGATCTTTCTTTAAAAAAAAAGGCACATCTTTTGCAAATAACTATCATTCTCAATTCGTTTATATATGCATCACATTTTTATGAAAATATGTTTGGGGTTGCATTTAAAAATTAGGGTAGCTAGAAATTAATGTTTTTTAAAAGTTGTTTAGCATGCATTTAATCAGGTAGCACGTATATTATACATTTAATACTGAAACAGTTAACACCTAATGAAACATTTGAGAATCTCATCCGGCTCTTCCATATATCATTCATTAAACATACAAATACAATTAGAATGTTCACACCCTGACAGATATTTGGCTAGTCTTCAAGCTTATATGGCATTTTTCTTTCCAAATGGGTATTAACAGCTTCTTGCCACTTTTAATGTGTACTGGGTCAGTATTGTGATTCCTCCCATCTTGTGGTTACACTGGTTGAAGCTTTACCAGTTTATGTGCTCAAGTCTCCAAAAAAATTTTATTTTTATTTATAAAAACTATATGGGGATTGTCATTTTTAATCAGGTGCTGTAAACCAACACTAATTTTTGCTGATAGATCCTTATAGCATGCACATTGTTAGAATGTTATTGTTATAGAACAGGAAGCGTTTAGAACAAATGTGTAAAACCATTTATTTTTCTTGTTTAGTATTAATATATGTGTGTGTGTGTGTATATATTTTTATATATATGTTTTGATTATCATATCTGAGAATGAAGGATGATTGGATGAGTTAAATACTAGTTAGCACAAAGCATTGAAAAAAACTGGTGTAATCAAAACATAGATCTGTTATAGTTTCATGGTCTTACAATGGATTCACATATGTCATGTGGTTATAACCACATTCATCAACATTTAGCAACAAGTTCTTGGTTTGCTTGCTAAACCACCGTGTCAATGTAAATACTATAATTATAGTGTTAATATTGATATCGAAGAGAATAATGCTTTACTAGTGTTACTAATTAGTACATTTTTATTGTCGTATTAGTTATGTATAGCCTTAAAATAATTATAGTATTAATATTGATATTGAAGAGAATAATGATTTACTAGTGTTACTAATTAGTACATTTTTATTGTAGTATTAGTTATGTTTAGCCTTAAAATAATTATAGTACATGTATTAATATTGATATTGAAGAGAATAATGATTTACTAGTGTTACTAATTAGTACATTTTTATTCTAATATTAGTGATGTATAGCCTTAAAGTTTAAAATAAAATCACAAATAACAGCATGTACAATATAGTTGCTAAAGAGAATAAATTGAAGGTGTAATTGATTTTCAATCTGCATAGAACCATGCATGTCAGATAGTATAGAATGTCAGATAATTGAAGATCAGAAAAGCGAAGTTTAACTTTACCAGGTTCAAACATGAATAAATTTGAATTACTGATCCATGCTGCCATCACTAGAAAATTCTGGTTTCTTTATATCTGATGATGGCCAAGTCCCAAAGAATTCCATTTACTCTTTCTTAATTTTTTCTTGCCTTGATTACCTGGTTTCTTATGAGCTTTTTCATTCTGGATTGTTTTGTTTTTGTGCGGTTAATTTTGGCTATATCATCAACTGTACATAATAACTGGAGTTTAAAAACTGTATGTTTTATTGAAGTCTGTAATTGCACTGGTTGAAATGAAAACATTTGATTTAAATTAAGCAACTGATTGACTCATTCTCTGCTTAGTTTCATAGTAAATGTGGCTAGTGCTTCCAAATTTACACTTTTTTTACAGGTCACTATCTTTCTATCAGTTCTGCATTATATTTATGTTTCATCAGTTTGACTAACAAGTCCCACTGACAGTTCAACATTATACATTGTCATCCTTGACTTAATATATCACACTCTTGGTATTGCACGTGTTTTGTCATCCCATTTGTCTCGATTCAGGGAGTCCCATTAAGTTTACATGTAATTTTTGACAGAGCACCATCGTGTGACAATTGCAGTTCTGATTTGTAATATGTATACATATACAAACTACTGTGATTTACTAACTTAGGTTTATGTATTAATATAAAATACCTCTGTCTGTCATTATTTAACATTTACTCATTTCTCCTGTAAAATAAAGGGATAGCTGCAATGTACTTTAGAATCTTGGTGTGAAGATCTTGGGTTGAAGATGGAGAGGCGAAGTGTGCAACACAAAACAAAAAAAATGACTAAAATAATTGCACTTGGGCAGTTGGTTTCTTTTTCTTTCAGTTCTTCCATCTTTCCCTTTATAAACAAGATGATTGACTGAATTTATTTTTCTGATATTTGTTTCATATGGTTTAACATCAATGATTTTATTCTGTTTGGTATCAAATTACTGATGACAGATTCTCTGTTTGTAGATCTTCAAATGCATATATTTATTGTTTCTGTTTGATTTTTGTGTGCTGCTGAGGAATATATTTATTTCTGACAGATGGTGCCAAATCAATTTATAATAGTTAATATATGTATATTTTATTGTACAAGATGGCTACATAAACCAAAGTAATTAGTGCAAGGAGTGTTTGGATTACTGAAGGTTTAAAGTAAATGACTAACTATATTTTGGTACAATTTCACACATGGGTATATCGCCATAAAAGTGTACAGCTGGTTGAAAATTATGTGCACAAATAAAATGCAATAAAGTGACAAACACACAAAAATGCATACAACTAGTTATATTGTTGTCAGTGATCACAAACAGTTTCAGGTAGATGTATTTATTTGACCATTATTTTCATGTACAATGTTGTAAAAATTTACATACCATCAACATCTTATTGAAAAGACAAAATATCAATAAATTACTTGATACTAAAATATCCAACATACATCCCCTTATTATAGCTAAAGAAGCATAATATTCACTGAAAAAGTGCTTACCCAGTTTTTTATTGGAATATTTTCACAGGCATCTAATAAACAAAATGGAAAACCTGTACATATTTGATTCTGCATGAAATTTTGAAATAGAGGTATGGGTTTACCTGCGCTCCACCCCACCCCCACCAGATGGGCACTGGGTCTGTCATGAAATGCTTCTTCTATCCACATAAATAAGATGGACTGTAAACTTCTTGCCTGTCGGGTTATTTTGCCACTCAGTGATAAATGAATGAGTGAACTTACTAAAAAATAAAAAGCAGCTGAAATTGTGAATGGATTTTGAAAATGTAAATTGTTACCTATGCTAAACATATTAAAGAATTTTAAAATTATTATTTTAAAAATATTTAAAATTCAAAAATAAATATATAATAAAAAGTTCCCTTACCTTTTGATGAAAATGATGAATTTTTTCCCCAGAAATGCAAGACGAAAAAATCATTACACTATCATAAGACAATGTTCACAAGAATTCTTTTTAGAAAAGCAAATACAAGTCAAATTTATATTGCAAACTGAAGTCCATTTTGTTATTATATAGACATTTTTGTCTTTGAAACTCCATGTGAAGAAATGACCATACTGTCACAGTATGTTGTACAAAAGAAATTTTTGAATAAACAAATACAAGTCCCAATTACACAATTTATATCAAGTCCATTGTTGATTAGATGCAAAAGTACTATTTATTCTGCATGATTTTCAGTCCTAAGATATTTTCTAAATGAAAATTGTTTCATCAAGTTAAATATAGTCCAAATGTTGTTTTTTTTGTTTGTTTTTTTTACAGTACTTGTTGAGTATATGTGACAAAAAAAAAAGGAATGAAGTAAAATCACTGATATTTATTTGTTAGAAAATTTGTTTATTTGAATTATATACAGATATAATTTTGAAATATATACATTTTAATTTTAGCACTTGTTTCAAGTCATGGCACAAAAAGAGCCAGTCCCTAGCGAAATGTGAAGATTTATAATTGTTTACAGCAAATTAGAATTAGCATAAGAGTCCAATGCACATTTTTAAAAACAATTCCAGTGAATAGTCCAGTAAATAAAGTTTACACATTCAAATGAAGTAAAAAAAAAAACATTTTTTTTCATATGAGCTGAATGAATGCTGTTGGCTGATCAGCTCCACACTTTCACACTATTTTCTATGAAATCACTAGGGGCTGACAGAAATTCCTCCTCAAAAGAAACAGAACATGAATCATAAATTGTAATCGGATTCAGCTGTGGGTTGACAAAATGTGATGAAAAAAAGCATTCAGACTTGAAGCCATGACTTGCAAAAATTTCTTTTCAGCACAAGACATGATAGCTGCTGGTTACAGAAAGACAAAGCAGTGGGTGTACAAAATGAGCAATCATATGACCAATCTAATTACAGCTATCTAATGGTAGAATTGATACAGATCTGCTAAGGGAAACACATATTTGCTTCACACTGATTGGCTCATTTTGAATGATTAAAAATGAGAGTGCTTGCAAACAGGACATACGAATCCCTACAACATATAGCTATATTTAATTTAGGGACATATACGACCGGGCGCCATTGAATGAGTTAATATGAGGAAGAGAGCTAGAAAGCATATATTTTGCATGATGGCGTGGTTTACCCTTGAGATGGAAAGAGGAGCTTGGGTCTACCCACTCCTACTTCCTGTCTCTTAGATGTGTGTTATTCTTTAATATCAAATCCATTGTTGTCTACACCAGTTAACACTTTTAGTGTTGCTATAAAATGCATACAAAATTATATTATAATAATTGTGTAACTTATAAATAAAAATCATACTGAATGTGTAAAAACAGGCATAACCTCAGGCCACAGCTAATGTCATATATAGCAATTTAATAATAGGCATTCTCATAGACTGGCAAAATTACATGCTGATGTTCAATTTGAATTAACATGGATTTAGATTATATACAAGTTGCTGAGGGCAGCTTAATAAACTTTTGTATCAAGAGTAATGCTGTTAATGGGTTGCAAATGGTTCCATCTAATGTTATCATCAAGAATAAAATATACAAGGAAAGGGAAACATTAAAAAAAATCTTTGTTTTCTCAGTAATGATATAGTTCTTTGTTCAGATGAATTATTTTTAGTGGAATATATTTTAAATATGTTCATGTGAATTATGTGGTGCTTTATTGTTTTAGTAACTGAAAGACTGAACATAGGCACATGACTTGGACTTTATGAAAAATTATAATTCTAAATACACCAGGTCCCTCAACAAAAAAACTAAATGTATTCGCTATCTTTGGGTTAAGGATTTAAAATTAATAATTCTTAGAAGGATATAAAAGTTAAGTTATGCATTCAGCATATTCTTTGTTTTATAATAGCTATGTTAATCAATCTGCATACAAATATAATAACATTAAAATGATTTGTGCTTACTAGTGTATATTAATCTGGATTGTCTAAATTGGTTGTTAGGTCGTTATAATGCGATCAAGCAAACAGAAATGTGTGTATTAAAAGCAATATATAATTTAGAGCAGCTAGTGGACTGTCAATTTAAACAAAGTTCAATTTGTACAGGCATTTCACTCTGCTTATTGTTGTCACCATTTTAATGCAAAACATTAATTTATAAAGATTCAGTATATTTTACAAGTCCTAAAAATAAACAGAAGCACTTTATCATTTCTATTAATGGAAATTATTTATGCCTGGGGAAAAACAGAACAACGATGAAATCTTGTTGCATTATTAAATGTTAATATTAAATTAAAGTATAATCTTGATTATAATTATGCATGTTTAATATGTATATTCAATTTTTGTTTTTAAGAACAGTAAATCAGTATGCAAGTTCATTATATATGCACAATGACTGGCTAATTGAAATAATGTGAAAAGGTTGTGTATAGATTTTTTCTTACAGTTTAATTTTTCTTATGATTATACATTATACTATAAAGATAAATAAATTTAGGAAGGATGTAAAGATGTATATTTTGTTTTCATAATTATGTGTGCATGCAATGTGTAAGCTTATTTAAAATGACTTCTGTGTTCATGAAAAGTCATAGACTACATTTTCACCATTTAGTATCATATTAATACCAACATTTAACCACCTTTTCTCCCTTTCTTGCTGGTGTACATTTTCAACACAACACCATTTGTGTTTTGTATTCCCTATGCATACATAAATCTACAACTGCAACTGCTCCCCTCCCTATTCCCAACAAATATTTGTAATTTAAATAAGCAGACTTTAATTATTAATTTATTATAAGTTTGGGAAGTAAATTTATTTGAAAATATGCTTATGCTGTATTTAGGTTGTCTTCTATTTGCATGGTAAGCAGGTATTCTGGAGGGAGATTATTTTACTCCCAATAACAGATCTTCATCAAAGTTCAGTGTTTAGTATTAATGTAATGTTTAGCTACTTTAGGATTTGTTTTTCTTTACATATAATTACTTAAATTTATTACATACCTTGTCATGAATTTTATTCCATGTTAATGTATGTGACATTCACATCCTTCCTTGGTCAATTTTGTGATAAAATACTTATGAAAGACACATGGCACCTTAGTGTCCTGGGCTCGATTAGATAATAAAATTCTTATTAATGACACGTGACTGTGGCAGACTGTTATGTGTGAGTGCAGGAAGAGAGAAAGATGAGAAAAGTACAGTGTTGGTTATTTACTCCCTTGCCCACTTACTGGAAACTAACCCCGTTTCTCAGTCACATGTGTGCACAATGAATAAACAGATGCAAGAACACACAACAAAAATGACATGTCACAAACCATCTAGTCTTAGGGTAAACAAATAATAAAGCTCTAAGCCCACAGACTCCCGTGGTGAATGCAGTCCCTATAACTACTATACATGTGACCTAACAGGACGATAAACAGAGTCAAGAATTATGATTTTTAAAGAAATTTAATAAAGAGATAAAGTTAAATAAAAAAGGAAAACAGAACAGATGTTCTGATTACCATAAAATATGGCTCTATAGTGTCTAATGACAAGTTCTAGTGCACATTGTGAAGCAAAGCTAATGTAAAGTAGTGCAAAATAATGCAATGCAATGTCTTTCAAGAGCTTTGTTCTAACTTATCTTTCCATTCAGATGACCAAGAGGAACCTGTCCCATTGGCTTGAAACAGTATCAGTGGGTTGTCTCTGATCTCTTAACTATGAAACATGATTTGATGTCTTTCTTGATGCGGACTATAGAATGTGTAGACAAAGCAGTTTTGACAAACAACCTTTTTTTACAGTTGGGTCAACAAAGTGTAGAGGCAATGGTTACGTGAACAATTTTGTTCTTGAACCGGTCAGGCTGCATGCAACAAAACAGCATCACTTGCACTCATTCAAACAATTTGGAGAGACGAGAAAAAGCCAGACAAACTTGCTCTCACATACTCTTGCTGAAACCTTAATTACTATTTATTAATACAAATGATATATAACTGATAGCATAAATAAACAAGCTGTGGAATAAAGAAAGATTAGTTTTAATAATAAAGAACTTGAGAAACCATACACTAACCTGTTAGCAATATCTCCCTGAATTATAAATCCAGGAAAATCCCACAAACAGTCTGCAGACATAATTATTTTATCTGGAAAATTTTACTATGGGAGGTAACTCTCTATAGGAGATGCTCAGTGTGGGTCCAAGTCGGGTTTCTCCAGCACACCTATTTACATGTTCTAACAGCTGTTGATCATGTTTTAATTAATTTAAGTTGACACTTCTTTGCATCCAGTCTGAGCGTATGCTGGCCAATAGACAGTCCTCTCGTGATTTTGTGTAAACTTATAGTGACCAGAGCAAGCAACAAACTTAACTAGGAATTATAATAACTAGCCCAAAGCTAAGTCTAATTAAAGTGTCAGGGCTTCAAGTTAGAAACACTATTTATAAAGATTTAAACACAACTATTATGGCTAATTAAATTAAGATTAGATTAAAAATATTGTTATGAATTAAAATAATTTTATCTTTTAAGTGACTTGATAAAAAGTGAGAAGGTGGGCGGACATGCCACAGTGACATTGTCATGACCTACTTTGCTCAATTATGTGATAAAATTCTTGTAAATGAAACATACACAACTCATTTCTCTGATCCACTGCCACATCAGTTACTTCATGATATAACCTTATCCATGACAAGGAGGAGTAATGTAAATAAACTTCTTTAATACTATTTCCATTGAAGAAACAAGAACGACAATTTAAAAATTAATATTTATTAGCACATGCTAACATTATTATATAACATTAACTAGAAATTTCAAAAACAAGGAAACTACCATTTGCTGCATTACCTGCATAAAGAGCATCAAACAACTCCATAAACCTAAATTTTCTGGTGCCATCCACACAGGTCCGAGCCAATACCCATTTATTTTTAAAAGAAAACCACTTAGATCTCACCTGGTCTGGAGACACAAAAACATTTTGTGCTGCCAATTTGGCAGCTAGCTCTGCCCACAAAGGTTCATGGTTTCTTGACCTTTGAAACTGTTCATGCATTGTTAAACGTGTGGCAACAAGTATATTTTCAGCTGCCTCAGTCCAGTATCGGACATGAGATTTTCTAGTAGCCTGAAGAAAGTGTGCAACTGATTCTGGGTCATGAACCTCTATTTTAACATCTTCTATACTTTTGTGTCTACAAGCTGAAGAAGAGGCTAACTGTGGGTTAAGCAATGGCTGATCGTCTGCAATTCCTTGTGGATTATTACAATTTTTAATGACATTTTCTGGTCGTATTAGTTGGATGATTCGAGGCAGGGCCTTTGCTGCACAAAAGGGGGCATCTACTGTATATTTGTAACAGAATGTATTTGAAGATATCTCTTCTTCATGTTGCAACTCATCGACATGAAGGCTTGTCTGTTGCAAATGTGGACTGTTCACTGCTGGATCTGTACAAAAAGGTTCTCAAATGTTAATGCCACATGGATCACAGTAGGTGTTAATAATAAATGTAATTAGAATACTAAATGTTTTCAAACAAAATTCTGAGATACGTTTCTAAAAGTTATCACCAACACACACCACATACATAAGATAATAACTATTCATTTAGTCAGGTAAGATTAATTACGTATGCTTCCTGTCAATGAATGAATGCACATGAGCCCTATAAATTCGCTTATTTTGATCAGTTCATAGTTTGCTTTAAGTCTGAGGTTTATCTAGAAAGACAAAGCAGCAGAATCCCCTAGAACAAAACTGTTACTATAATGTGAGCCAAAAATCATTAAAACTGAAGGTTAACATTTCAAGCTGTTATTTCTCAGCAGCCCTTATAAATCGTTTTTTCCTCTATAGCAAGTAAACTGTCTGCTAGCTGATGGCAATTTCATGAATGATCTTGCTCTACAATAATGAAAACAAATCAAAGAGATTATAAAATGGGGCTCCATTAATATTTCCATATGTAAACAATATACTTCAAAGATTTTAAAAATTTATCTTTAATAAACTTCTAAATGTTTATTGGGACTATATTTGGCATGATCACACAACATGCTATAGTAATCTAATACAGACCTTAGCACATTCATTAACTGCTTAAAATTATAGAGTGATGGGAATGCTTAAGTTTTTCTGTGAAAAACCTCTGCTACTGTCTTCTTTTGGATCTGCCATTATGTGAACCATAAAAATTTTTAAAACTTTCAGATGTAGCATATTTTTATACATAAAAAGGCAATTAGGCAGCAATGGTCCTAAGAATATATTCTTTTCAGAACAATTGCATTGTTATTGTTAACAAGCTATTTTGAAGTGTCTTAAAAGTTATTCATGAAGACTCCTAGATCCGAAGAGGTGTGTTACAGATATTTATTTCTCTGCAGATGCTTTAATTTAAGAGTCATGTATGATTCAAATGTTTATATAATCATAATGACAACATTTCATTTTTTCTTAAGTTTTGCAGATGTTTTGGTTCAAACCTTAAACATAAAACTATTAATTTTTTTTGTGTTAGATATTTCTTTTTTATATCTGTCAGTGTAGTGAGACTGATCAAAATAGAAACTTGTATGCATATATAGATCATTAAAAATTTTCTTAAACAGCTGCAAGCTGAAGTCTCAACAAGACGAGAACAATCAACCAAATTTTGTCTAAATTAGGGTGCTAAATCTTTAATAATTTACGAACGCTTACCTTCTTCAGAAAAGCATGCTGGGTCAGTAAATTGTGGGATCTGAATTGATAAATGCAAGTCATCAATAAGCATACTTCTGAAACAAACAAAAAAATGAATCCAATGTTTGAAAATGCATACCATCAATAAACATTCTTTAGAAACAAAAGAAATTAGCTAACATGTGCAATCAGATCAATAACAATAATCAACTTACAGTTCTTTAAAAAATAAATTCTAAAAATTAAATATACATTTCCAACAACAAAAATCAATTGACAAATTAGAACAGTGAGCCATTTACAAAATGTGTGCATGTGACAGGAAGTGATTGGTATTGTTGAAAAGTCTAGCAAATTGGAGATTTAAAATAAAGATACTTTTGACAAAAGAAAAGAAATGACAGAACTAGCAATCCATCTTGAATAAAACAGAAAAATAATGATGAACTACCTGATGTTTAAATAAACCTATACAGAGAAATCTGCTCAGCTTGTGACTGACCTGAATTTTTATAACAAGAAATCTGAATTAAACAAATGTAAAAATCAAGAAAAATAACAATGCTATCATCCAAATTAGTATATTCTTCTGGTTACCTACCTACCCATTATTAAAACTTTATCCTGGATTGTGTTGCATAATACATCCATGAACAAAATAACAAACAAATATACATGTATCACTATGCCCATCAATTCAAATGTAAACACTGGAAGCAAATAAAAAAGTGTTCAGAGACAGCTTTTCTTTCTTGCTTTATGATCTTTGTACATTTATTTATAATAGCACATAAGGTTATGTCAGTCTCAACTGTCAAAAAGAACCAAAGACTATGAACTAAAGGGTGTAATACTGAAATGGTTGTTTGTTTTGCTGTCTTGTGTTCCAAACATAGATGTATGTTATCATCATTGGTTAGTTATTCTAGAAACTTACATACGTATACAACAAAATAACATACCAGTAGCTAATGTTTTATCATTAAGCATATATTTTCTCCTCTCTGTTACATCCATCACTGATGTTTTTTTATGTTTTAGCCCTGTAGCTAGTGAATGATCACTTATATCTGGAGAATTGAGGTGGCGCCCTTCTCTGAATGAGATTCCAGAAGTTTATTATTTTATACTAAAGACCAATTTTTTCTGTAGGGAGGGTTCAGATTCAGCAATGTTCAAATCAGAATGAGAAGGTGAGCAGTTTAAGCAGACTCAAGTAAAATCATACATTACCCCACGAAAAAATGTCTTAAGTGACTACAACAGAAATCTAATAATGAATACTGACAGAAGGAATAATTAAAATTAATTCAAATAAATTTAATGCCATCTCAGAGTTTAGCAGCTTTTCAAAATTAGTTATTACAAATTTTCAATGCCTTATTTTTTTTTTAACTTTCATATAGTAATATTCATTCAAGAGTTAATAACAGGAAAAAATTATGACTAAATAAATAACTAATAAAGTAATATAGCAGATGCTTAATAAATACACTATCATCAAAATGATAATCTTCAATATTATATTACTTTGTTAAGGTATGAGTCTGTTTCAAGGGTTTTAAATGGCAATATATATTGTGCTCAATAATAATAATATCCATTGTTTATATTTTAGTTATAAAAAATTAAGTTTTTTGTGAAGAACCTGTGCAAATTAGCAAAAGTATGATGAGTTTTGGAAGACTAACATATACATGAGCAAGGGGTACAATGAGTACACCACACATTTAGCTGATACTAAAGGATGTAAAATAAAAGACTGCAACTTTTGGTATACTGACTAGATAGATGGATCATAAATATACATTAAGTTTGCTGTATGGCTAGAGACATTATGGTATATCAACAAAAATACTTACTGCTGAGAGACAAAGTTTTTGTTGTCCCAATCCTCTTTCAGAACAGAGCACAGATCTTTCACAGATGTGTTCAGCGACTGCAATAACAAATTCTTCTGTTGGCAAACCCCTATCTTCTCTAAGTGGAGATGTCTTTGTTTAATCCTATCCTTTCTTTTTTCCTTAAAAAGGCAGTGCTCAAACACACTGAACCACTTGGAGCCTGAATTTAACATAGCCCGTTGTTCCTCTAGTTTTTCAGGTTTCTGCACTGTGCTATCGACATGCATGTCTTTCAGTGAGATTGCTGCAGTTTTTCCACTACAAATCTGTGGGCCTTCCTGTACAGAATCAGTGTTATTATATATGGCAGAAATTTCTCTTTCAGTTTTCGGTGAACTTCGCACCTCCTGCTTCAATGCATCTACATTGATACTCTCAGAGAATGCCATATCTCCTTTTAATTTTGATAAAGCAGTTTCTTCTCTTTTTTGGGAACTAAAACAACTAAAGCAATACAGTGACGGCTTTAGGCGATTATGGCGTTGAACCAAATCACGGACTTGCATGAAATACTTCCAGCTACTTTTTGGGCGTACATCAATGATGTCTTTGTATCTGAAACACAAGCAACATTGTTTGCAATCTAAATAAATCTGCTTATGAATCATCCTAAATCTAAACTGAATTCAGGGAGAAAATGTATGCAAATTACCTTTTTAGCAACTGTTTCCATAAATTTTTGCACATGTCCTTACTCATGTGCTTAAACCCCCTTTTCTGCATTTCACTGGCAATGCTACCCCAGCAGTCGCTATAGTGGTGAAGTGGGCAATGTTTGTCAAACACCTGCTGCTCTCGTAGAATATCCAACAAGATATGCTTCCAGTCATATTTACATCCTGTAAAGAAAAGCAACAAACAAAGATAATGATTGCATTGTAATCAAGTGTAAAGTGTGAGATACATTGCAGTCAATGCAGTGAAAATGGTTGAAAGAAATACTGTTATCAGACAACAATTTTCAAAGCTGCATCAGTACAACTATTTCTGTAAGAATACATTTTAGTTTGTTAGGCTGAAACTAATAATAAAAAAATATTTGTCAGTGCAAAACAATGCTTTTATGGATGCTGGATTTGTGTTATTCTGCTCTTCTGGACCACATTTAATGTTCAAGGACACAAAAAGCAAAATAATTCTTGACAATTTTTTTCCTTTCTTTAAAAGCATTCATTCATGGATCACTCTAGGTCCACACCTAAAAATGCCTTGAGGGAAATCTCTAGCACTGAACAGATCTATTTATAGCAAATGCACACTCTCTGTTATTTACAACAGATGAAAAAAACCCTCATTTTCTTCTTTCTAACATGCCTTGGTTCCAATACTTTTTCAATCTTAACGTGCTACAGTTCAATTATGCCTCTATTCTCAGTGCTATGTGTCTCACTTAACAACATTTATGAGTGCTTAACATGCTACATTTCAACCTGGCCACTATTCTCAGTGCTATGTGTTTCACTTAGCAACACTTATGAGTGCTTAACATGCTACATTTCAACCTGGCCACTATTCTCAGTGCTAAGTGTTTATTTAGCAAGGTGTATGAACTACTAACATGCAGCATTTCAATTAGGTTACTATTCTCAGTGTTATGATTTGATTATAGCAGTAAGGGGACGTCACATCTATGTCTTTGCTTATGACTGCTAATCACTGGGCACATAATTTTCCTACAATACTGTTGCCAAATAACAAAAAAGAAAAAAATACAAACATTTTCCTCATAAATCGACTTTCTTTAAACTATTTCTTCTGGCAATTATTCTTGAATCTAGTACACTTGCACTTTTTCTAAATTATTAGGCAATTTCTTGTACCATATATGAATGTACTTTGAGGAGAAGAAAACTGATCATATTTCACCTATATGCTCATCATCCCAAGCTTCACAATGACACCATAACATCTAATTTAAAATAGAACACTAATCAAGCTCCAAGCTATGGTTGACTTATTTGCTATTTTAATGCTCTTAGTTAATAGAGAGTGGATTGTTTAAAATAGTTAAGGAATAATATTAGCTATATTACATCACATATTAGTACCCACTGATTAACAGCCCTGTATCTCAGCTTCATTTTAATTGTTAATGTGAATGAATGTACATCATACTGAGAATTTGCCATAAAAGCCAACATGTCTTTGCACTTTTAATCGGAAGAGAATTCTATATGATTTTAGAATCAGGTTTACACAATGTACATATAATATAAAAGGGGTGATACAATAATCAATACAGAAAGCCTAAGGCCTGATTTAAATTGCTAACCTTATGCTGGGGATAATATGCGCGAAAGCGGCGGAAGCCGAAAGCGCCCCCTACATTAATAATAATAATAATAATAGGGGATAATATAAAATTAATTATTATGTGCTTTAAATGATAATATTTAAAATCCCTGGCTTACAGGCTAGCCATTTCTTGGGGTGGAATATTCTATCTAAAAGTCCTGTGTGGCTCTGCCCCCACCCTCCTCTGTCTAGGCAATAAAGGAAGATTTGAACCAAATACTATTCAAGTGTATCAGGCAAACACATTACGTGAAACCACAAACATTAAGTGAATTCAAAAAAACATAAAGGCAACGAAAATACTACAAATTATATTATTTAATAAAATAAAAGAAGTAAAATAATAGTTAGTGAAAACTAAAATGCAAAAGCAATTATAAGTGTTCATTTCCATACATAAACAATAAGCAAATCTGTCAGTTCTGATACTAGTGGAATAATTTTTTTTTTTAATTGTAAAAATCTGATAAAATTATATTTAAAAAAGAATTAGCTGACATAACTTAACAATATTTAGCTCATTTCCAAACTATGCTATCAAACTACACTCTGATAATTAAAAAGTTTACTTTTACAATTCAGTCAATTTCAACTGCATCAACAAATTTACTTGTAGTACATTTATAATCACTAACATTAACAAGAAAATGATATTTAATTAAGAAAATACATTCATTACATTTACCAGGACTTAGTATAGATTAGTGCCTCGATATAATGTGGGCCTTGGGGTCATAAACATTTGACTGCATTATAATGAGGATCCTTTCTGTCACATATGAACAAACCATATAAAATTGCAGCTACTGTTTATCAACTTACAGTTCACCCTACTTCAGTACATGTAATGTAAGCATATGTAAACACAGAATTGTTGGATGTTTTAAATTTTTCAAAACAATAATGATCATTGTTAAGCTGTTTATGAAGTGGCAAGTGCATGTACAATGTGTTGAACACTTATACTGTATAAGGTTTAGGCATGGTCGGCAAAACATTTGCAAATTGAGCCAGTTGATTTGATACAGAGTTGTTAACTCTGTACACATAATTTGAAGAGGCTGGACGGTAAAAAAAAAATGGGGGGTCCACAGGATGTCCATGTTGTATGCAGGTCCGCAATATATTGAGGCACCAATGTATTTAAATCAATTACCCTAGTTACAATGATTCAATTAAAACAAACAGAAAAACTAGTGTGAATTTTTTAAAAGCAAAATATGTAGTAAGTAATACCTGCCATACCCATGACTTTTAACTTTTTTTTAGTTCTGTAATGTGATTTGAATTTTCCTGATTTTGAATTTGATTTCACAGTCACATTCAAGATGTCAGATGAACATGAATTCATCTCTTCGTTTTCTTCCTCAACATATTTTTCTTTACTGTTACTGCCATCAAAGTACTCCACTGAGATTGCCTCAGTGGCCCTCTCTGAAGCCAGTTCAGATTCTGGAGTAGAGGAACTTGAAGATCGGGCATAGGGATGGTCAAAGATTATTCTATCACTGATATCAGACATGATTTATCTCCTTAGTCTGCAAACAATAATATGCAAAATGATGAAACGTGTGTGTGTGAGTGAAAGAGATCAGTAGTAGGTGGGAGAAGGGAGATGCTTCGCAAAAGTAATCAACAACAAAATGCACACAAGGGGTCACTTTGTGACAAGATTTTAACTTAATATTTTATTTTTAAACCACCAGTTATTTTGGTTTAAACTTATGCTGGCTGAAAGCAATTCTCATTTTCTGTAAAATTAAAAATTCTTTCCAAATAAAGGATTTAAATTTTACCTTTTAAAGATATTTCATATAAATTATATTTACTAACATTATAACGATCATTAATAATTTATTTTTAAAATAGTGACTAATATATAAGAAAATAAAATAGAATGGTTTAAGAAACTTCAGTTGATAATAAGTTTTGTTTTTAAATAGTCAAAATAATGTATAAAAATACTTAATCTTAAAAATATCTCTTCAATTAGTTAAACCAAATTAATTTAAAACAATAAAAACAAATGAATAAATGTATGTCTACACAGCGAATGGCAGTTTAATAATAAGGCAGTAATTTTTGATAAGGCAGTTAGCTTCAAGAGTTCAAATGGAGCCGATCATCCAGATTGATAAGATCTTTAAATCATTTACTTGTGCAAGTCACCATACAACTTATGAGACTGCACCAATTGTAGTATACTAAGATTATCAGATGCTAATAGAGTAAAAAGTGAACAACTGGCAGAGTTTAAATCAGTAGTTATTGTTTCCAAAAGTTAGAAGCCTAAAACAGCATAAAGTCATTATAAATTATGATTAGTGTTTTACTGTTCAATTTGTTTGAACAATTTAAAAGAAATTCATTATTTTGAAAGCAATGCATAAAGTCAATTTATATGAATTAAAAATAGCAATATTTAATTATGAATAAACATCATACTCAGAGTAGACCCTCAGTATTTAAAGAGCAATTTAGTTAACAAGATTTCAGTTAATAAAGTACCTTCCATAAGGACTATGAGCTCTATTGATTAGCACAAATTCTACTAATGACAGCCTTACAATAAAATGTTCCCAATCAAATAACACTTTTACATCTTATCCATATTTCTATTATGCATTGCAAATTTCTTGTTCTTTTTCTAAAAGTCAACAACTGAGTATTATTTTTGAAAAATCTTCATGGGTGGAAATCCAGAAATAATTAATTTTTTAAAATATATATTAAAGTTCATAAAGAAATAATTATTCTTTAATTAATTTTGTTTAAGGCAAGTCAGGCATTGAGATTATGTTGTATGTTATTTCTATTTTGGCACTAGTAATAAATTAAAAAGAAATAACAGTAAATTAACACTAGATTGATAATAATTAAAAGACCATTTGTTATAACTAAAGTTATCATTATGCCATTTTTAACATTAAAATTATGATTTATTTTTATAAAATGTAAAACAAAACAATATGTAAATCATTTATTGCTTTCTTAGTATAATTATTTATCTTATAAAAAAAACCGTCTCCGTGCAACCCTCACCCAACAATTATATACAGACATAGAAAACATTTAAAAACAATTTACTTAGTTTACAAAATTTGCAAAAAGCGCTCTAAGCCTTATGTTATAAGATATTAAAATTTGGGGTATAATAAACACTACAGAAACCTTAATTTTACTAGTATATATTTTGTTATCCAAATTTCTTTTACTAGCTTTATCTAAATCACAGTTCATATTTAGTTTTTCATGCTGTGATTTCTTTGAAATTTAAGTCAATTATGTGTACAAAAGATTTTTCTAAAGGATTTAAACAGTTTCATTCACAAACCTAATTAAAAATTATAGTAAGTTCCACTTAGTTAGCTTCTGTACTGAAGAAAGATAACAAAATAAGAAATTAGCTAAACTATTTGCCATAAAGCAGCTCTAACCTTCTCACTGAAAACTATATCACTTTATCAGTATTTGATTAGCAGCGATTTAAACCAATACTATTAGTATTACATGTACTACTTTTACTAGGACTAGGACTAGGTGTAGGAGAGAAAAGTAAGAAAACAAAATGCATGACTGATGCAACATTTCACACATTACTTACTGTTAATCAGTTATACATAAATCAAATAAAATTTTAACATCTACAGTACCACGCCATTCAATGCTGTGAAAACATTCAATTATTATGTTAATTTAGTAACACTAACAGTATTCATATACTGTATAGAATGTCACATTAGAATTTATCACATATTTATAAACATTTAAAACTTATCACACACTCTCAGTTCTGTTATTAAATTATTTTTCTTTCTTAATTTGTTTTATATTTTAAAACTTAAGAAAAAAATTACTTCTGTTCTTTAAATTAAATTATTGTTTTGTGGAAACAGTTATTTGTGTAATAATTTCATTTCAAATGGACATATTAAAATAAAACTGAATTTAATTTAACAAATCTTAATAGATAACTGACTGTAGAGTATTTTTAATATGTACATACTTGGCTTAACGTCTACGTCTAATAAACTAATACATGTAGTTCTTATTAATACAAGATGTAGGCTACTTGTTTTTTGTCCCTAGTATTACCGTGCAAATATTGACGCTTCTAGTTCTATGTATACTAATACATACAGGAATATAACAAACGGTTACGTTACCCAAACTTTTCTTGACCTAATTTTAATGCTTTGTTTTTGTTTAACAAACAACAATAAAGTATCAGAAAGATCCACTTGAACGAAAATTAAATACTGTAAATGTAATTCAGTTTGCGAATTGCTAGTAATTTAGTATAATCAATGATCCAAGATCAAATCACGAATTATTTCAGTTACATACTAAGCATTCAAAAATCAATTTTTGATCAGTAAAATTTAAGCATCACACCTGGATTAGAATGGTTAATTATAAAATCTCATTGATCTCTTGTTACAAGATGAGTACAAACTACAATCTATTTTCGTTTGGTCGTAAGAATAAACATGGGGTCAAAGGACTTCCGGTTGTGCTGGTAACTCACATCAATACAGTCATTTATGTAGTCCACAGATTTAAACATGTTCTACACTTCAAATATTCGTGCAAACGAACTAAAAGGAGTAAATCGTATTAGCTTTTAAAGAATTTTAATTACCATTTTCGTCCATATATCTCAAAATGAAAAGTAACTACAGGTAAACACTACATAAAATTACAAAACAGTTTCATAGATGAGAATGCTGAATAGATCATATTTCTAATACCATACCACTTAAAACTTTATTAAAACAAGAAATTGATGCATAATTTGCTTTTCCTTCACTTCTTGTTGCAATTTAGTATCGAAACTTTTTTTTTATTGTTTGTCTATAAAGTATAAAGAGAACATTTTACTCTTGTCTCTTGCAAATCTTGCCAGTTCTAATGTGTAGGCTAATGATTACAAATACAATGTACAAATCTCTATCTAGCCATCTTTGTAGGCCTACGACACATTTATTAAATATATACAGGGCCTCCATAAATTCTGGAAACAGACAATGCATTGCTAATGAGGAACATAACACAATGAACATCATATTATGTCATTGAACATAAATGTATCATGTATTGTAATGTAATATCAATAAACCATTTCTTATGTATATTCGACTGTTTCCAGACTTTATAGACACACTGTTTCAGTAGCAAAACCATAGCTCCTGCAGTGCTTGAGTGGCCCAATATTTGTTTCTTCATAAAAAAAAACAAAACAAAACAACAATTGTATTTGAAATTTAAAAAATAAACATATTATCAGAGTGCACAGTAAGCTGATTCTCTGTGGAACACAGAGAGAGAGAGTAGAAATGGAGGGGAGGAGATTTTTGCTTTGTTTTTTGTAAAAGATATAAAAGCTTAATATTTTTTAAACTGAAAGTTTTGTTTTCTAATGTTTCAAAATTTTATTTCTTAAAATGGTGAATTAGTATATTTTTGACAAGCATTTTGTGACTGTCATATTTTCTGGATTTGGTAATGATCTATTTTAGTTTTATTTTTTTTTTCGAAAAGGTTACAGTCACATTTAAAACAAGTTGAAACCACTTGACAATAAAAGTAATGTTTACATTAAACTTTAAAGTGATCCAACAACTTCCCTTATTCCCAGAGTAAGAGGTTAGAACAGTGGTTGTCAACCTTTTATGCCCCATGCATCCTTTTCACCATATGTATGAACGTCATTCCCCACCCCACTACCACCACCTTTCCAAGATTGTCTGACTCAAAAGGTGCATTCCAATTAATATAATAATAAGTAGTTTGAGTCTGTGGTCCCGATTCTCCCTCCCCTCACCTGAAACCCTAAAATTCCCCCTTGGTTAGACCAAAGAAGTTTCTTATATTGTAGTAAATGTCATTTAAAAATTTATTTTTATTAGAGCATTGTTCTGACAGTGCATTATTCTGATAATCTGTTTATATTTAACGTATCATTCTAATATTTATTTATAGAAAAGTATAATTTTAATGATTGACTTACAGCAAAGTATTGTTCTGATAATTTATCTACTTACACATTGGTTCAAAATCACCAGTAAAAAGCTCAAATCAGTATGCCCTGAAAATAAACTGTATTGAGCCCAAGTGTTCCCTGCTAAACATATTGTTGTTGAATATGGTGACCCATCAAATGTGTGAACGACAAATGCGCGATAGGGTTAGGGTTAGGGTTAGGATTAGGGGTTAGAGTTAGGGACAGAACGCGTTGTCATGCTTTTGTCCATCGTGTTTTTGTCGGCACACATTTGTCGATGAACCGTTTAATATAGGATACATTTTGCTACAGACAGGGATATTTTTTTTAAAGTTTTTATTTATTCATTTTCATTTTCACCTATATAGATGAAGAATTTGGTCACCTATTTATTTTAAAGTTTTCTCACCCTTGGCTTATATAGGTTCATAACCCTCTTTCTATTTACAAATTGACTTTTATCCTTGATAATGATAATACATAATAACATTTTCAGTAAATTTATTTAGTTGCCTCTTTAAGAAAAAAATTGTACAACTTCAGCACCAAATTTATTCTTACATTTTACTAGATGGATAAGCCCACAGCTTCACTCATATAAATATCAGTTTTCAGATATGTTACTTAAAATTATTTTAAAGTATGTTTTGGTTCTTGTGAACCTCTTAAGTCTGCCCTTCATTTCATTCACCAAGACTGAATTAAAGTTGAATCATTTTTGGGGAGGCATTGCAAAAATAAGAGATAACCACACACCCTAATGCAACCCACAAAATACAATATTTACTACAGCTTAAAATATAATACCCAGATTGAGAAGTACGATGCTGTGCACAGAGGTGAGCACAGCTATGTATAAGAAGACACTGACTGTATGCATACACTTACTGAGGTTCTTATTGGGATAGTTATACTTTTATAGGGCAATTAGGGTATACAACAAAGTCCGATCAAAATGCATGCAGTAATTCTTTACTTAGCCCCACACAAACCCGCAGACGTAATTTCATTATTAAAACTATTTTACTAGGAGATGAAGTTATTCCACTAATCTCAACAAACTATTCTTTTTCACTCCCTATTTTGGTTCAAGCACAGGCTTTCGTATTGTCTTGATGTAGGTTCCGACAACACTATAGTTTATACCAGAAAGAAATTGACATTATTTCCCTTAAGAGCCATTTTAAGGATATAAAATATTTAAATTAACGAGTTCATTATACTAATTGTTCTACGCAGAATAAAAATCTTAGCAACATATATACTTATGTAGGCTAAATATCAATCATTGTAAAGCGTTTCAGAAATATAAAAGATCCAATCACTGATGGTCTGACAAAGTGACATAGAGGACTTGTGAGCAAATATTTTATGCAATCCACATGCAACAAAACTATATACTTGAACATTTAATTAAACTAAATGAAGGTAGGCGGATTTTTTAAAAATCATCTTTAAAAGTGTCTGAATCGTTATTACATTTATTATATTTTCTATGTTTTATTCTTTCATGGGTTTTATCTGAAGCGATTGGATTAGGCCTACGTTATTTCCAGCCGCCATATTGGAAGTCAGCTATGAAATACAGACCCATTTTGTCTGATAATTTTGTATAGCTAGAAAGGAAAACAATCTATGTTACTTAATATTTTATTAACTTAAATTGCTATTTACACGCGATTGCCTATGCAACTGCTATATATTTATTTTCCTATTTTAAGCCGTTGTAAAAATTGTTAGTCTACGCAAGAACGTATTAACCGGCACACCGATGAAAATTAAAGTTGTTAGTATGTATTATGCATTTTATCTAATTTGTAATTAGTAGGTAATTAGAGATTATATGAAGCTTATCACAAATAGCACATGCTTAAAAGTGGCTGTGTAACTATAGATATAGGGCCTATGATAAGGGTCTCAAGCCGAGACAGGGCCTGCAAGAAGCCGCCATTTTTTTGAATATATGGATAATAATGTATACATTGTTTCAGTTTCTTAACAGCAAAAACAATAATGTTACGACATTATTTAATTACATTACATTAATAAACTTTCAATGTTTCATTGCATGCATAATGTACAATGATCACAGAAGTTTATGATAATGTAAGAATAATCTATGGCCGTATTTGAAATGGTTATATAAATATAATTTTGTAATACTCGTCTCTAGTAGGCCTAAGCTTGCAATTCTCATGCTCCCTACAATTCATTGCTATTATTAAACAAATAAAGTTATGCTTTGTTGTTTTTTAATTATATTTTTTAAATTGGTTGAAAACTTTTATATTACACCATCACATTTTTGTTTTAAAATTAAGATATAAATTATAAATGCATTTCAACTCAAAGATTCTATAATTATAAAGTATATTATTCATTACAAATAATTTGGTGTATAAAGCAATGTATATTACCTTTTTAGATATAGCATATTTGCTTCTTTTTTACAAAACAAAAAGCTCTAAGCTGTAAGATAAGATAAATAATATCATAAGATAAATAAAATATACATATTATAAATATAATATTTAATATATTTATCTTATCTAGTCATATACTTTAGTGCAGTGTCCATGAATCATCATGGCACATATGACTGCTCAAGACCATCTTTACACTATGAATACAACAGTCAACACTCAGAGACAACATGGTGATGAGCAAGACTTGTGCCTGAAAAATGAAAACTGTACAAAAGAAGAGCAGGACAATGCTTTGTTACTTTGTGAAGATGAACCATCTGAAGGTGCATTCACTGCAAGACTGAATGAAATGCAGCACCCAAAACCTCCTGGAGGTGATTCTACTCAACACAGCACTCGGCTTGGATGTGGAAGTGATACTGATGATGACGAGGATGTTGATGGCAAAAGTGCTGAAGATGACCTGTCAATTAATTTATCAAAAGGTAGCCAGTCTGATATATCATTGTAATTTTGTCTATATTGTTAACATTAAAATCTTGCAAATGTAATTATGTATGCACTTCCAATCACTTATTTTCAAATATCAATTTAGAACTTGAGATGACTTCATCAGAACATCTAACACTGTTATTTTTTTTTACCTTATTTCTTCTTTGGACCTCCATTTCTTTTCATGTGATTTTAAACATTATTTTCTGTATATTTTATTTTGTACTGTGTTTTAAACACAAAAGAACCACCAGAAAGAAAAATAATCCTGTCATGTACATTAGGACTACTTGAAGAAAATTAATTTCAGATGTTATACACTAATTTTCTTGAATATTAGAACAACTTGATTAATTTGAACACACATAAAAAAAGAAAGATAGAAATAAAACAAAGAACCCCCCAAACCCCAACAAAAGTTTAATTAGCTAGTTCAAATGTAATTTTATCTATAATTACTGAAGAAAGTTCAAGCGGGAAATTACCGTTCTCTCTTATCAGTAGCTGAATGACAGTGTTGTTGAACTTTTATAAGATGTAAGAATGGAGTCTAGGAAAATGATGTCACCATATGTGTTGAGTGTGTGTGTTTTAAATAGATATTTAAGTAATTGAGCATCAGAGATTTTTTCTATGCGAAAGAAGAGTGTTACAATTTAGCTACTCTTTTAAAATTTGTTACTGGAAACAAACAACTGCTTATAATATTTACATAATTACAAGAGCATACTACAAAAGTACAAGCAAAAGAGATTGACATATGTTGTTTTTATTGATTAAGAAATGACAAGATTAAGATCCTGTAGCTTGTATTTTCTAAATGATTTTTTAAAAAAATGTACATGACTGTATGCTGCTTTGCCAGGTGACTGTCCAAATAAACAAAGAACAATTGCATTCAGATATACAGTACAGTTCAGCATATAATTATAACTATATAAGCAAACAAAATTGATCAGAATATGATTTATTGTATGAATAAGCATAAGGGATTATGATTTCACCCTTTTGAAAAGTCATATCACTCTGTGACTGGCAAGAAATGAAGCCTACTGAAGTATGTAACCCACTTTATGATCTACAAGAAATGCAGTATCCTAAATATATGTTACCTACTCCGTGTTACTAAAATATGTAACCCACTGTATGATTTGCAAAAATATGCAGTGTCCTAATATATGTTACCTACTTTATGGTAGTAAGAAATACAGCCCCCCCAAATATGTAACCCACTTGTGATTTGCAAGAGGTGTAGTCTACAAAAATTTGTACTAATTCACCAATTGTAGCCCACTCTATGGCTTGGAAGATATTTATCATTCTAAAGCTAGGTAGTCCCAACATTACTGTTATGGAGGAATAAGTAGTATTTAGTGCACACATTTGGTGATTTTCGTAGCAAAGTGTGATATTTAAATATAATTATTTCTTGATCATTTTGCTATCTAACAGGCTGCTGTATTTTATTTAATGTGACTTAAACCATGTTTGAAAGAAAAATAATTACACTTATTAAGTGTTGGACATTTTTATTCTAAAAATGGGGCCTTACAGCTGTATTGGAAAATTTACTTTGGTTCAGATTTCTTTTTGCACGCAACCACACATTACTTTTTCTTACATCAGTAAAAACAAAAAAATAAAAATTCAACCATAATCTTTCTCCTGATACCACTCTTATTGGCAGATCTTAAAAAGTCCTTTGGTAATAAACTAAAAACTTGGCTCATTTTGAAATCATTGCCATAAACATATTTGTATGATTATTTTCTCTCTGAAAATTGTGATATAAAGAGTATTCACTCCAGTATGAACTAGTAAAAATATATAGTTTCTGCTGCAGTATAGTGCAAAGAGTTTTCATTATGTAACCAAAAAAAGCTTTGCTTCAAATTCTAGCAATGGCCATGTTGCATGTGTTAGAAAATTTAGAGCTGCAGCAGGCTTTGAAAGTGATTAATCTTGAAGCTTATTATGCTTATATCAGTTAATATTGTTTTCACTAAATTTAGCTCTTTATTTGTATACGAATTTATTTAGTAATTGCAAGTTAATTTTAGCAGCTATGCGATTGCAAGATCAATGTCTTCTGATCCTCACAGTTCTGTAGTTTCTAATTATTTCTTTGTGACAACCTTACTCTATTTCAAACCAATTTAAAACTATATACAAAGCATGCTTTGGAAAAATAAAACTTTAGCTTTGTTTTATAGTAGTATTTATTTGTATACTCAATTTTTATTTAGACTATCTTATTATTTGACTAATAAATATATCTTACTCTAAAGTTAAACTTTACTGAGATCATGACCATTTTTCAACACAATTTTCTGTTGATTTTTTTTTTTGGTTGAAGAGTCAACTAGAAAATAATAGTGCTATGCTTCCACAAACTGTGATAATTGAGCAGAAGTTTCCTGCAGCTTATTTTCATTATTTTGTACACACATTTCATTTGATTTAGTGATAAAACTTAATCAAGCAATTATATTTTCAGGGTCTTGGCTTTACATATAATTAATATATATTAGAAACAAGTATTAATTAGTATCTGTTTAATAATATACTTGTATGTGTAAATGTATTCTACAACTGTACTCTTAAATATTAAAAATTTAATTGCTAATACTTTAGTAAATTAATATCTAAATACATATAGTATTATTATTTGTTTTTTATTTATATTTTGGATTTAGATTACTTATTTTTAATTATTATACTTTTTCTTTATTATTACAATTATTGAGAGGTTATATTCCCATTTATCCCTCAAAATTATTTTTCTTTTTAACTATTTAGTTGAATAGTTTTGTTTATTTTATTGAAATAAAATTATTAAAGAACTAAAGCTGCATATAAAATTAAAAGCTTTATACTAAAAGCGTTGTATCAAAATTATATTTGACAATGATTCAGTAAAGTGAAAGATTGATTAATAATTTAAATTCATTCTCTTTGTTGGTTTTTTTTTAAATCTTTGCATTTCTTTTAGAAGACCTGCCACATTTAGATTATTTAAAAGTTATATTTGACGGCTTTACTAGACAAGAGCAACATGTTGCAGTGTATTGCAAGAAGTTTTATTTTTCTTTTGGTTTTGTTTTTTTTTGGGGGGAGATATTCAGGGTTTGTTGTACTAACATGGCACATATAATCTAAAGTAAATAATTAGGTCACTAAAACATAAGGAAAAAGAGAATTGAGTGATAGTAGACCTTTGCCAAGCTAGAATTATAATCTTAAAACTCTTGTAAACATATGTTTTCCCAGACAGTATCACATTTATATAAAACCCATTTTGTGACTGGCAAGAAATGAAGCCTATTCTCTCTCTCTCTCTCTCTCTCTCTCTCTCTCAAAACTCATTTTGTGACTTGCAAAGAATAAAACCTACTTTTATCTCTCTGTATATACATATAACCTATTTTGTGACTGGCGAGAATTGAAGCCTACTGATTATCTGTATATAACTCACTTTGTGACTGGCAAATAAATGACGCCTAATGATTACATGTAATCCCCTATGTCAGTATGTGATTGGCAAGACATTTAGAGAGTGATATTTGATTAGTGATGGGGTTAATGAAAGTACTGGTAATCAATCTGTTTCATCTTTATACTTTTTTCTTAAATAATATTATTATTTTTAAATATTCAAAATGTAATTTATTTAAATCATTTTGTTTCTTAAATAAATGGATGCTTTACTGTCATGAACATTGTGAAAGTACTGGTTTTGTGAAAAATAGATAGATGCAATTTAAAGAAATTAAAATAAAATATAAAATAGATAAATAAATATGTTGAAGAGAAAATTGTTCAGTTTATTGTTAGTTGTGCCAACTTAACATGCTAGTTGTAGGGCTCATTTAGGAAATAGATTAACACTCATTTGCATGATCCTGATTTGAAATGTTATTTCTTATTTCTCCAAGCAGTGTTGCCAATATTTACTCAATTCAACCAACTATTTCACCTATTTTACCCAATTTGTATTCAGAATCAGGGGCAAGTCAGCTACTGAAAAATATATTGGGATACTATATAAGCCCCAGGTGCTGTTAACAATTGAAGAGTTAACAAGAACAAGTTCTGAACATTTTGGAAAGTTCAGTCTTTAAATTAAATGAGAACATACTCATTGGCTATCAAATTAAATTACAGTTGCAAAGGTAGCAGGTGTTCTATTGACTATTCAGGTGTATATACTAATGCAGATTATTGCAATCAAGAAAAGAATGCCAGTAAGTACCAGTGCTGAAGCTCACTGCATTATTAAAGCCCTCAGAGTATCTGAGAGCCAACAGGCATTATAGAACTGACTACACTTTTCCCACAGATTGTTTCAGACTATGAAACTTGAAAGCTGATACCTTCCACGATGATTGATTAATTCCATGACTTATGTATTAATGATTTCTGGATGCATTTTACTGTGTCCTGCAGCATTTCTCTGGAAGTTTAAAGAAATTCTTAAAGGTCGTGTTGAGAGGAACCATTTTCAGTTGCAGTATCATGTGATTTAATTTATAACATATACATGTTTAATAATTGTTGTTATTTTAAAATCCTTACAGCTGGTCGTTTTAGATGGCGAGTCACTGAAGGGTTCTTTTTGCTGGATGCTGTGAAGCAGGTGCACAAGGCCAAAAAATTCACATTAGGACTGAAAAGCCCAGCCTGGTTGAGTGTATCCAAAGAAATTCATGCCAAAGGTGGGAGAAAAATCCCCCCAAAACTATGCGCTATCAAATGGAGGACTCTAGCCAAAAGGTGAGCATGCTTTTGTCCTTTGTTTAATCCCTTTTTTGAAAATAGATTAAAGTACTTACTTGCCCATTCTTCTATATGGCACTTTACAGTTATAGGATCATTGATCTTATTGTCTGCTGAGAAGGGGGATAAGCAGGTCTGCTTATTAATACTTTTTAATGATCAGTGATAGACCTGCAGGAATGTTTGGATCAGACCTAGACTTTCAAAAACATTTGGATCACTAGTTTAACTTTTATTACTTTATTTAAATTTACAATTTAGAAAGAACAGTATAAACAGTTTTACATGATATCTTATTCAAAATTTAAATGTAGTATCTTTTGTTTTTCTTTTTCACTAGTTACAGGACTATGGCTTTAAAGTTCTTAAGTCAGCATGAAGTTTCCCAGATGCCTCACAAACATGATTCATCAAAACTAAAACCTTGGCGATATTATGAAAAAGTTCGGGATATTATGGGTTCAGAGGAACAGATATTGGCAATTAACAAAGCAAGACTCCGAGCCCGTGCTTTAAATAAGCCATTTTTGGATTCTAAACCATTGGTATCATTGCCTGCAGGCAAGGAAAGAACATCTGAAAGTAGTGCTAATTATACTTCATGTGTGGCACCAGGCAAGGAAAGAACATCTGAATGTAGTACTGATTCAAGTATGGCACCAAAAGGAATGTTGTTTAAAGCTCTAACAGATGAAAAGGACATGTTTACTTGTGTGCAAATTGAACGATTGAGTGGATCACAGTTTCCAGGTCAGACCAAGGTAGAACAAATGAAAGATTATACCAGCAAAGACCAGCTGGAGTCTGTTCCTATTCAGGTCAGTATACCTTTGCAAAATTCATTAAATACTGTCACATCTTCACCATCACATCAGTTGCTGGTAACATCGGTGAATCCACAGCAGATTTCTTTAAACAATCCACTTAAAATACCAGTTACAACACCAGCTTCACTTTCAGCGCAAGCTCCATTTGTCCTAAAGCCTAAGAATCAGTTAAAGCCAGTTAGAGTCATTCTTCCCAACACAAGAACAGTTGCAGAACCTACTCAGACTTTGAAGACTTCTCTGACCAGTACACCTTTTGGCTCATCACGTCCTCAGTTTCTCTTAGTTGTACCTCAAGATTCTGGAAAGAAACAAGAAATTCATCCTGTTTACCTGCGTGGCGCTGATGATGCTGAATTTGTGAATAGCATTGTGGACTCTGAAGACTCCTCTGAAGAGGAAAACGACATTTTTATCGAGAATATCATTGACACGAACTCTGGTGCTAGTCATCCAGTTGGTGAAGATCCATGCATTGAGGTTGAGAGTGAGGCAACATTGCCTGCATTACCTCGAATAAGAACCAGAAGAAAACCTATTGGCATAAATGATTCGAGAGCAGTTCCTAAAACTAAAAAATGTGTAAACTCTAACAGAACTGATACTTCTGTCTCTTGTGATCTTACCAGTGTGATTCCTACAGTTCAGCAAGCTGCAGGCAGTACAAGCAAAATTGATGTCCCATTCAAGAAGGGGCTGTCAACACACTGTCCTTTAACCATTCCAAGCACAAGTGCAAGTTCCCAGTTGATTAGTACAAAGACTTCCTCACCAGTAACTGAACACCACCAGCAATCCAAGATTTTGCCAGATGTTATGCCTGAGTGGTTTCGCGAATTCAGTGACAGCTTGTTGGAAGATAGTCGGAAGCAGATGAAGCTACTATTCCGTCTTCACCAGAATGAGATGGAGGCATCTCAAAAGAAAAATGGATTGCTTGCATCTCTTGACAATTCACTAAAAGAGCTTAGTTTGTTTGTGAAAGACAGACAAAAAAATATGGGAGATGTCATTTGCCATCGGTGAGTTCTGAATGTTATCTCTTCCACCATCATAATGGAATTTAGTCCTAGTGTTGCAAAAATAATAGCTGCTTTCTTGAAAATTTTTACTTTTCTCTCTTTTAAAAATTAGTTAATTAAATTTAACTGCTAAATAAATAATTTCAAAAACTTAATTTTCACTAGCCATAAACATCAGCAGAACTCCCTTTGAATTCAGTTACTTAGAAATCTTTGAGTCACTTTTGATACTTTTTGTTGTACCCTGCATAATGAACAGATGAAACAGTATATAGTGGCAACAGTACTTGATTGTTTCTGTCATCTGAGGTAGTTAAAACTTTATGTTCACTGATAGTCTATGACTTGGGTAATATCTCTCTCTCTCTCTGGCTTGTCTTTTTATCTTCTGCAGTTAGTCTAGAATCCTTGGATTCAGTTTACTGAAAATAAGCAACTTTCCCTGCACTTTTTGTGGACTGTCAGTTTGTAGTAAAGTTTCAAGTCACACTTCATCAGTAGTTTTTGCTGATTGAAAAGTATTCTAATAGTAATTAGTAATCTCTGTATTTCATTTGTACTAGAATATCACACTCCTGATTAGATTTATACTTTTACTTTCACTGTGTTTAATCTGTCTTATGGTCGACAAGTTCTTGACTTGAAATGAGCAGTCTCCTGTTTTGGGGCACCGATTTTTTTGAGTATGTGCTTGCCTTAAGACACTTTGAAAAAATGTATTTTTCATCTGCATACAGGCCTCCACACAGGACTTTAAACCTACTAAAATACTAGCTCCACACAGGACTTTTAACCCACTAGCCACTGACTAGTAAATATTTTAATTTAGTTGTCAGTATGAAATTTTACTTGCCACTTTTCAGAAAAATGATAGCCAAAACTGTACGGATATAGTAAGGAAAAGCAAGAAAAGTAAATGGCCATATATATATATTTTTTGCAGGTATATATTGTGTTGTATAATTATCTGCAAAATCCATCTGTAAGCTGGATAAATCCTTAATTTTACACAGTTGTACTGATTAAAACAGGCAACCGGGTGTTCCACGAGAGGTTGCTAGGGTTCCCCAAAGTTCATGATTGCAAAAAGTAAATATCATTAATTTAGTAATTTTTATGCAGTAGTTCTCTGAGACCTGAACTTTATTTCAAGGGTTCCTCTGGTAGAGAAAGGATGAGAAAGACTATAGATTGAGAATACATGTTTATGAATGTGCATACATTAATTCCTGAAACACCATTTAACTAAAATCTTTTAGAAGATAGATGGATGTCATAATGGGTACAATTGTTTTCAGACTTAATCATTAACTGGAAAGCTCATTATTTGAATCTGTTATGTCAGTAATAGGACTTGTGCTCATTAATAAAACTAGACTTTATGGGAGGTAATTCATTAACTGAAATCTATTTAACTGAACTGCTCATTAATCAAGGGTGTTTTTTAGTATGTACATGCATACTTGCACACATGTACCAACTAGTGAAATTTATGTTGCAGTTTTAAAAATATGGCTTTGTCATTCTGTTATGAGGCAAAACAGACTATTTTTCAATTTTCTTATGCTGTGCATTCATTCAGGTTTATTGTAGATTTAAAAAATTTTTGTTATTAAAATTGTTGATCATTCATTTATAATAATCATTAATAGTCCACAATTGCTTTTCAGTATCTCCAACTCTTTGTTATCATGACAAGTAAACCCTTCAATGCAGCATTCTCTAATGTTCATATAAAATGCATATGCATCACAATAATTTTACATATAAAATAAAACATGTGTCACGGACTTCCCTCCTGGATGGGGGGTTAGCAGTGAAGCTGACAACACACCGAGCTTGCAAGCTTGCAAGATGTAAAATACAAAGTCTCACACAGAAACCATGATGTTCTTGGGGGAGGGGGATAATAGTTTATTCTGCATGCGGGGTAAAGTGTGAAAGCCAGTGGTGTGTGAATGTGAAATGAGGAACGGATGGGACGAACAATCAGCCACACTAATTCCCACTTTCGCAAACCAAGACAGGTAAATGAAATAATAACAAATGAGAATTTATTCTCGGTATTGGGACACACTAGCAGACATTTGTTAGTCTTTCATCTACTAAGTCATTCACTCACACATTCATGGGATAGGGGACCAGAGCAATGAAATGATGAATAAGCAAAGCATAAAAAAAGTAATAAAAATAAACAATATACTAATAACAGCGTAATACACAATATAAACAGTCTGTATGCTTGTGTGCATGAGAGAGAGAGAGAAAATCTGTCAGTGGCATCTGAAACTGCTCTTAAATTTTACTTTCTGTCAGAGACCTTCATATCTCTTTTGTCTATATTTATGTCATACATCTCATTTCTCTATAATTTTTACTTTATGTTAAAATTGTCTTGATATCCATGCCAGTATGTTTTTTAATATTTTATATTATTGCTATCACAGATGTCTCCATTTCTGTATCTTTAAGTTGTCTGTATTTCTTATTTTATATTATAGCACAATAACGATAAACGGAATCTCAGTACCTGTCTCAGGTCCCCGTGTCATGTTTGAGACGCTGGTGTCTCCTGCAGTTGGTGAGAAAATAGCACAAACTACACAGATAATAGTATTAGTTTTGATAAACTGTAATTATTTCAAGTACTTACCTGACAAAGTGACCCAAGTTTGGAAAATTGTACGTTCATGATTTAGATGATGTATGAATGAGGATATCCAAAGATCATGTGTCATATTAATTTATTTGTAGAGCATATCATTTGGTTGCAATGTTTGTGGTCACCTTTTTCAATAAATTTAACCCATTGATTAAGTAAAACTTTGAATCAAGTCTGCTCACTAATATCAACCTTTGAGCAGTAACAATTTAAACCTTTTAGCAGTAAAACTTGGAATCAAATACTTTCACTTGATAATTGAAAGCTCTTGGGGAAGTAAACCAGGAATCAGGTAATGTCACTGAACTGACTAATATTCTAACCTTGTAGGTGGGATGGGTGGCATAGTAGAACTTTGAATTAGATTAAGTGATCTCACTGAAATTCATTCATAATTGGAAGCAGGAAAACTTATCAATCAAATTTTCTTATTAACATCAAATTAATTCATATTTGGAAGCAGGAAAACTTATCAATCAAATTATCTTATTAACATCAAAATGCATGACTGTTGACAAACCAGGTTGCCTCTCATTATAACACATTGCAATTATTAGATTGTTAATGGTTTCAGGGTGCAATGGACTCTCTTTTATGATGATAATGATTCACATATTTTATCTGACTACATAGTTTTACCACCTATTTATACAGTTCAACTTACCAGTTCTAGTGGAAGGGGATTTATTTAGTATTAGCTTTGACAGTTAGCTATTGGTCTTTGCATTACAAATACCCAATACATACTATAGACAAAGGGCATTTATTCTCTTTGATAGGCATGCATACTTTTCTTTGCAAACCATTTAGTTTTACTAAGTGAGTGTGATTTTCATTTTAGGGTTGTTTATCTGTTCTTATTTAGACAGGAATGCACTTATTTTAATCTGACTTTATCTAGCTATACTTAGTTTTATCATCTATTTTTGCAGTTAACAGCCATTACTTATGGAAAAAAGATTTGACAGCTTGCCCATTTGTAGTAGGAAAAATCAGATTTAATTATCCAATGTGCTTTGTTAGGTATGCAAACAACACTTAATGCAAGTCAATTATCACTACACCAGTAGTAAGGAATAAGATATTTATTCTGTGTTGCTTGGATAGACATACACTAGTCAATTATCACTACACCAATAGTAAGGAATAAGAGATTTATTCTGTCGCTTGGATAGACATACACAAGTCAATTATCAGTACATCAATAGTAAGGAATAAGAGATTTATTCTGTGTCGCTTGGATAGACATACACAAGTCAATTATCAGTACATCAATAGTAAGGAATAAGAGATTTATTCTGTGTTGCTAAGGAATAAGAGATTTGTTCTGTGTTGCTTGGATAGACATACACAAGTCAATTATCAGTACATCAATAGTAAGGAATAAGAGATTTATTCTGTGTTGCTAAGGAATAAGAGATTTGTTCTGTGTTGCTGAGGAATAAGAGATTTGTTCTGTGTTGCTAAGGAATAAGAGATTTGTTCTGTGTTGCTAAGGAATAAGAGATTTGTTCTGTGTTGCTAAGGAATAAGAGATTTGTTCTGTGTTGCTTAGGAATAAGAGATTTGTTCTGTGTTGCTTGGATAGACAGACATACACAAGCAGCACAAAGTACACATTGCCAAACATTCTATTTTTAATCAAGTAGATGGGATGATACCTCATTGTTGCATGATTACCATACTATAGTGCTTATAAAGAAATTTCTAATGTTTATAATTATTACCTTATTAGAGTGCTTATAATGAATTTAAAAATATTATATAATTTTATTTGTATATTGTTTACATTCATTGTTAAAAATTAGTTCTATATTTTGAACAGATAACAGCATCAAATTTGCAATTCTTCGAAGCTTAGCTCCTGACGTTATGGACAAACAGTATCCACATCTTCCCAACTCTGACAAGCAGTCGGAGGCATCAACTTCAAAAACAGCGGAAAAGCACCTGGCATTTGTGGAATCATTAGACTCCTCTGAAAACATCAAGTCACAGAAAAGATCTTTGGAAGACTCTTTCCTGAAGGACATGCTAGGAGATAACTCTTCTGCATTCACTTTGAAGAAAAAGAAAGCAGGTGGCTCCAAAACAGTATTTACACAGACTGAATGTGTCCCTGAGGTGTCTGAAGGTTGGGAGTTAAGGAAAAGTTTCCAGAATTGGACAGAACTGGAAGAGGATGCACTGATTGTCATCTTTGCTGAAATGCATGAAGAATTTCAGAAAAAGACAAAAAATCAGAATTTATTGTGGGAAGAAGTAGCAGCCAAACTAGCTGTGCACAACATTTCTGCCTCACCACAGCAAGCTCGGTTTAAATGGGCTTCCATGAAAAAGAAATGGAGCAAGGCTGTAAAAAGTGGGGATGTGAATGAACGTCCACGATTTTATGATGTGTTTAATGCTCTGTTTGGAAATGACATGAGCTACATTGTCCTCCAGGTCGAAGGTTTGTGAAGTAGCAAAGGTACTGAATGATTTTGGCTTTGCTCTTTTAATCCCCTTTGGACAACTGTTATCCTTCAAATTTTAAAACTTTTAAATATAAAATTCTATATAGTTTATGAACAATGGAATATTTGTCTCAACAATGTGTAATGTTCAGTTGTGAAACTCCGAATTTGACAGACTTGAGATTACAGATTTATGGGTCACATGACAGCAGGGTGCCAAGCTACAGTTCCCTTAAGTCAGATTCCTAGTTTCATTTAATTTGAAGGCTGGAGTACTAAAACTATTAGAAAAAAGTCTTGTCAACTATGTGTATGCTCTATTACTAATGCTGGTGAGTAGATGGATGTAACAAGAACATTCAGAATGGATTCTGAGGACTAAACTGTATTTGTAATGAAGTTACAAAGAATACTTGTTTTATCACTCTTTTCATAGAAGGCTAGAAAAGTAGTTCAGTGAAGACAATTTAAAACTGGAATGGTGCTTATAATTTTTTAAAATTTTGTGCTGTGTATATAGTGTGTGTATGGTTTTGATTATTCTTCATACAGATTTTTTTTTTAACTGATTGACTGAGAGAGATGGTTGAAACTGTAAATGTTGATTCCTCCATTGGAAACAACTGTACAAACCATTGTTAAACCATAAAGGTGAAATTTTATTCAGTATCAGCTATGAATTTGTCAGGTAGTAGAACTTGGGAGTATGGAAGATTCTGATGTAGCTCATTCATTTGCAGTCAAGGTTTGCTTGACTTCAAAAGCTTATAAATAAATACAGTTACATTCTTTGGGGTTTTTTTAATTTTCTTTTGTTTATACAATTACATCATATCAAACCTTGGGCTTCTAAAATATATCCACTGAACAGTTACCTTACCAGTTTTGTCATACATAATATCAAACCTTGGACTTCTAAAATGTATCCACTGAACAGTTACCTTATGAGTTTTGTCATGCATATCAAACCTTGGGCTTCTAAAATGTATCCACTGAACAGTTACCTTATCAGTTTTGTCACACATAATATCAAACTTTGGGCTTCTAAAATGTATCCACTGAACAGTTACCTTATCAGTTTTGTCTCACATAATATCAAACTTTGGACTTCTAAAATGTATCCACTGAACAGTTACCTTATCAGTTTTGTCTCACATAATATCAAACCTTGGGCTTCTAAAATGTATCCACTGAACAGTTACCTTATCAGTTTTGTCTCACATAATATCAAACTTTGGGCTTCTAAAATGTATCCACTGAACAGTTACCTTATCAGTTTTGTCTCACATAATATCAAACCTTGGGCTTCTAAAATGTATCCACTGAACAGTTACCTTATCAGTTTTGTCTCACATAATATCAAACCTTGGGCTTCTAAAATGTATCCACTGAACAGTTACCTTATCAGTTTTGTCACACATAATATCAAACCTTGGGCTTCTAAAATGTATCCACTGAACAGTTACCTTATCAGTTTTGTCTCACATAATATCAAACCTTGGGCTTCTAAAATGTATCCACTGAACAGTTACCTTATCAGTTTTGTCTCACATAATATCAAACCTTGGGCTTCTAAAATGTATCCACTGAACAGTTACCTTATCAGTTTTGTCACACAATATCAAACCTTGGGCTTCTAAAATGTATCCACTGAACAGTTACCTTATCAGTTTTGTCTCACATAATATCAAACCTTGGGCTTCTAAAATGTATCCACTGAACAGTTACCTTATCAGTTTTGTCTCACATAATATCAAACCTTGGGCTTCTAAAATGTATCCACTGAACAGTTACCTTATCAGTTTTGTCTCACATAATATCAAACCTTGGGCTTCTAAAATGTATCCACTAAACAGTTACCTTATCAGTTTTGTCTCACATAATATCAAACCTTGGGCTTCTAAAATGTATCCACTAAACAGTTACCTTATCAGTTTTGTCTCACATAATATCAAACCTTGGGCTTCTAAAATGTATCCACTAAACAGTTACCTTATCAGTTTTGTCACACATAATATCAAACCTTGGGCTTCTAAAATGTATCCACTGAACAGTTACCTTATCAGTTTTGTCTCACATAATATCAAACTTTGGACTTCTAAAATGTATCCACTAAACAGTTACCTTATCAGTTTTGTCTCACATAATATCAAACCTTGGGCTTCTAAAATGTATCCACTGAACAGTTACCTTATCAGTTTTGTCTCACATAATATCAAACCTTGGGCTTCTAAAATGTATCCACTGAACAGTTACCTTATCAGTTTTGTCTCACATAATATCAAACCTTGGGCTTCTAAAATGTATCCACTAAACAGTTACCTTATCAGTTTTGTCACATAATATCAAACTTTGGACTTCTAAAATGTATCCACTGAACAGTTACCTTATCAGTTTTGTCACACAATATCAAACCTTGGGCTTCTAAAATGTATCCACTGAACAGTTACCTTATCAGTTTTGTCTCACATAATATCAAACCTTGGGCTTCTAAAATGTATCCACTGAACAGTTACCTTATCAGTTTTGTCTCACATAATATCAAACCTTGGGCTTCTAAAATGTATCCACTGAACAGTTACCTTATCAGTTTTGTCTCACATAATATCAAACCTTGGGCTTCTAAAATGTATCCACTAAACAGTTACCTTATCAGTTTTGTCTCACATAATATCAAACCTTGGGCTTCTAAAATGTATCCACTAAACAGTTACCTTATCAGTTTTGTCTCACATAATATCAAACCTTGGGCTTCTAAAATGTATCCACTAAACAGTTACCTTATCAGTTTTGTCTCACATAATATCAAACCTTGGGCTTCTAAAATGTATCCACTAAACAGTTACCTTATCAGTTTTGTCTCACATAATATCAAACCTTGGGCTTCTAAAATGTATCCACTAAACAGTTACCTTATCAGTTTTGTCTCACATAATATCAAACCTTGGGCTTCTAAAATGTATCCACTAAACAGTTACCTTATCAGTTTTGTCTCACATAATATCAAACCTTGGGCTTCTAAAATGTATCCACTGAACAGTTACCTTATCAGTTTTGTCTCACATAATATCAAACTTTGGGCTTCTAAAATGTATCCACTGAACAGTTACCTTATCAGTTTTGTCTCACATAATATCAAACCTTGGGCTTCTAAAATGTATCCACTGAACAGTTACCTTATCAGTTTTGTCTCACATAATATCAAACCTTGGGCTTCTAAAATGTATCCACTGAACAGTTACCTTATCAGTTTTGTCTCACATAATATCAAACCTTGGGCTTCTAAAATGTATCCACTGAACAGTTACCTTATCAGTTTTGTCTCACATAATATCAAACCTTGGGCTTCTAAAATGTATCCACTAAACAGTTACCTTATCAGTTTTGTCTCACATAATATCAAACCTTGGGCTTCTAAAATGTATCCACTAAACAGTTACCTTATCAGTTTTGTCTCACATAATATCAAACCTTGGGCTTCTAAAATGTATCCACTGAACAGTTACCTTATCAGTTTTGTCTCACATAATATCAAACCTTGGGCTTCTAAAATGTATCCACTGAACAGTTACCTTATCAGTTTTGTCTCACATAATATCAAACCTTGGACTTCTAAAATGTATCCACTGAACAGTTACCTTATCAGTTTTGTCTCACATAATATCAAACCTTGGGCTTCTAAAATGTATCCACTGAACAGTTACCTTATCAGTTTTGTCTCACATAATATCAAACCTTGGGCTTCTAAAATGTATCCACTGAACAGTTACCTTATCAGTTTTGTCTCACATAATATCAAACCTTGGGCTTCTAAAATGTATCCACTAAACAGTTACCTTATCAGTTTTGTCTCACATAATATCAAACCTTGGGCTTCTAAAATGTATCCACTAAACAGTTACCTTATCAGTTTTGTCTCACATAATATCAAACCTTGGGCTTCTAAAATGTATCCACTGAACAGTTACCTTATCAGTTTTGTCTCACATAATATCAAACCTTGGGCTTCTAAAATGTATCCACTGAACAGTTACCTTATCAGTTTTGTCTCACATAATATCAAACCTTGGACTTCTAAAATGTATCCACTGAACAGTTACCTTATCAGTTTTGTCTCACATAATATCAAACCTTGGGCTTCTAAAATGTATCCACTGAACAGTTACCTTATCAGTTTTGTCTCACATAATATCAAACCTTGGGCTTCTAAAATGTATCCACTGAACAGTTACCTTATCAGTTTTGTCTCACATAATATCAAACTTTGGACTTCTAAAATGTATCCACTGAACAGTTACCTTATCAGTTTTGTCTCACATAATATCAAACCTTGGGCTTCTAAAATGTATCCACTGAACAGTTACCTTATCAGTTTTGTCTCACATAATATCAAACTTTGGACTTCTAAAATGTATCCACTGAACAGTTACCTTATCAGTTTTGTCTCACATAATATCAAACCTTGGGCTTCTAAAATGTATCCACTGAACAGTTACCTTATCAGTTTTGTCTCACATAATATCAAACTTTGGACTTCCATAACTTATCTTTTCAACAGTCATAGTACTTGAGTTTTATGATTACACAATTACATCAAATTTATGACTTCTAACATTTACCAGCTGAATACAATGGCAGTTATATATTTTTTTTTTTAAACACATGTATATCTAGTGCTAACATCAAATACACCAACATTTGATATGGTGGTTATAATATATTGCATATATAATTATTTTATATTTAAAGTATTTATTATGATTTAAAATAAAAAATTATAAACAAGACACATTAATTTTTGTCTTTAATTTATATTGGCATTGTCAGTAAATTGACTTTGATCTTCAAGAATTAAGTCTGGCTTCAATAGTTGTCTGTAGCATATGCACATTTTGCTGAGTTTCTGAGATATGTAATCCTGTTTGTTTGACAAGCTTATACTGACTAGCAAAGAATGATAGTCACTGAAAACCAAGTTTAAATGCATGGTTCTGTCCTTCACAAATGTAATAAGTTGTAAATAAAAGTTTAGTCCTTGCATAAATTTATAAAATAAAAGTACATGTACATGAGTTTGCAAGTTCAGATTTAACCACTTGCATTACTATAATTGCTTTTCTTTTAGTTGTTTTGAATGAGTTTTTTTTTTTTTTAATATCTATTATCTGTTTAATATATATGATTTCCAACACACTTTAATCAAGTTTATTTAACTTTAAAAAAATTTGCATCCTAAGCTATTTATAAGAAATAAACATTAAATTTTATCAAGTAAATGTTTGTGGTAGGCCATTTATTTGATCACATTAGTTTTACTTGTTTTGATTCTTTTAAGTAATGAGTCTTATAAGAAAGATCATAAAAATATTGTCTAGTAGGATTCAGTGTAAAATGTATGCTGTACTCTAAAAATAATGCCTTTTCATGTATACATATATGTTTATGCCCTTCTAAGCAGAGGAAAATCACAAAATTAAAACTGAATATTATTTAAATTAAAACTATTGCTGCATACTTAATTTTTTTCATAGGAGAATTACAGAATGAAAACTGAATATTATTTAAAATAAAATATTAATTAGATTGTATAAACATTTATTTTTAAAAGTTAATTTATTTTTAGTTGTCTTTGAATATTTAGGCAGAGACTATTGGAGAGTTTTTGATAACTGGAATGTAAGCTAGTTACTAAAGAATGAAAATAATCAGTATAATAATTATATTACTCTTGTGAGAGTGGGTGCTTGGCAATGATTGTATATAAATAGACAGTATGGCAGCTTTGTGTTTGAATTGTTTCTGAACTTAATACAACTGCTTCTTAATTTGTAATTTATATACATTTATAAAAAGTTACTTTAAGAAAAATACCATTCTTGTTAAAAGTGAATATTCAATAAAATATCTAGTAAACTTGAATTGTAGTGTGAGGCATTATAAAATATAATTTTCAATTGGGTTTCATAAGCAAGAATGATTCTTATAAATCATTGATTCTCAACCTCTGACAATGGGGCACATTGTATGACTAAGCAATTCATTTTTAGTTTTTTTCCTCACAAATGAAAATGTAGGGTCATCAGGCAAATGTTTTAAAATTTGGGGTCACAAAGAAAAGTGGTTGTGAAGCAGTAAAAATGAAAGAAAAATATAAAATAAAACTGTATTTTCTTGATTTGAATTTGTTTAAAGAATGTTATTCTATAACCTGTTTGATTCCAATAACTAGTGATCAAAGTGACAGGAGCTTACTATACCTTACTTTAAAAAAAATTGAACACACACACTGTCATAGATAGCACTTGCGATGAACACAGTCTTCATAGCATTTCTAAATTTTTAGTGTTATAACAAAGGCCTTTATATGAAAACATCTATTTTGAGTTTCAATTGAAAACAACCATGTATTCTTTTCTTTTAAAGTAAACTGGTGCCTCAGTATATTATGGACCCATATACAACATGGATAGCCTGTGGACCCCTTTTTTTTTAAACCATCCAGCCTCTTCAAATTACATGTACATGTATAGAGTTAACACCACTGTAACAAATCAACTGGCTCAATTTGCAAATGTTTTGCTGACCATGCCTAAACTTTAGACAGTATAATGTTCAGTACTTTTTACATCTACTTGCCACTTTGAAAGCGCAGCTTAACAATGGTCACTATTGTAAACTTTTGTGCCCTTAGCCAAGAGACTGCATTTTTTATGCAAAAAATCCAAACGAATTTAGTCCAACAGAACTGTGTTTACATATGCTTAAACGTAACTTACATATGGTGAAGTAGGGTGAACAGTAAGTTGATATACAGTAGCTGCCATGTGTTGTTTATAAATGACAGAAAAGATCCCTCTTTTTCTAGTTTTTTGTTGTGTATGTTGTATGTATGTGATATGAGAAGAAACATAGTACTGCTGATTTCATTGAATGTGATTTTAGATTTTAACTTTTACATTTGAATGATTGAAGAGAAAACTATTACTACAAATACTAGTATTTGTACTTTGAGTGTTAACTCTGAAAATGTACATGTAATAAGAGTGAAAACTACTTGGTACAAGTTTGGTTTACAGCACTTATATGTTCGGTTACAAAACTGCATGATCTCTGTTGATAATATCAAGTCATTTATTTATTTTTTATAATTAAATGTTTCTTAGTCATTCTTTGAAGTAACAAAAATTATAAATCAGTGTCACTTGTTTTTTGTGTTGAACACTGTGTAAAAAATCCCTGTCAGTTTAGTTCATATATACATGTACATATATATTATATATATGTGTGTATATAAATAAACTCAGATTATAATTTCAGTGTATTTTTCATGCACAATCAGTAATTGCCCCTCCCCCCTCAAAAAAGAAGAAAAAAATAAAGTTTCTGTATTTTTTATTTTCTTTTCCACATGACACAACTTATCTAGTAATTCATTTTGTTATTACATACATGGTTTAGTTCAGTAATTTAAATGTACTTTATCAGTTTAACATTTAGCAATAGACATAAAAAATTTGCCCATCCCAGCAAGACCAAGATAATGATTATATTCATAAGAAATGCAGGTAGGGTGGGGAAGCTGCACCTTCACTATCATGTTCAATTATTCACATGCTATCATTTCATACTGATAAAATATTAACCCCAAATAAAGTTTTTTTAAAACAAATTCCTGAAGGGACTAAACCCCAATAAATTAGCAGTGGTTACCATCATAGTAATAGTAAAGATTAAGAAAATGGTTGGTAAATGTAAAAAATAACATTACAAATACCAGAGGACTACAAAAATATAATTTGCAGTTTGCATACATACTGGAAAGTGTGCTCAATAATTTAAAAAATGCAAAATTAGATCTTTAAAGTTGTGGATACATGTATTTGCAAACGAAAGTTGCATGCTAGATATGCCTTTTCATTTTAACTAGGACAACGTGTACATATTCAAAATAAATTAAAGATTAGCCATATTTTTTTAAATTATAAGATAGGACCGAATAATTAAAGATATCACACATCTTAACTTCTGAGTTGACACCATACAGAAAAAGCCAAATTTATCAATTTAAAAAAATAATTGACTGTAGTATTATATTTGATTATGATAACTTTTGCATTGGCTAAGAATGAACTGAGAGAGAGCTGCATTCTGATTCTAAATGATTAAATTTGATTGAAACACTGACCAGGTTACTTGTTGGTAATACTAATACTACAGATAATTTCTTATATAAGAGTTTACTCAGATAAATATTAAAGGTGGCATTATAGATTTTTACTAGTCAGCTAACTCATTTCTCAGAATAAAATAATGAGAAATACATAAAATTTAAATAATAAAAACATTAGTATGATACTGTACTGTGTAAGGATTTATAATGACAATCAGAATGCATATTTATTTTTACTTTGGACAAATTATCAGACTAAATTTTAAAAATCAGCATAATGAGTATTTATTTTTTATATTTAATTCACTACACTTGTTTATGAGAAACTAGATCCAAGTACTATATATTAGTGTTAACATCAATGAGTAGTATCCTGAAGTCATGCCTTACACATCACTGGTAACTGAAACAGAATTTAATATGCCCTCAGAACTCATTCTGTTTGCAAAAGTAAATCTATTCTATTGTCTTCTTCCCAATATCCCACCACAGCTTCAATTTCATAACAATTTTTTTTTAGCTTTATGTTTATTTTTAATATGGAAAAAGTATAATTAAAAAACAAAGAATTCTTTTAAATGCTTTTCTCTTTTGATATATTTATACTTATGTATATGTACATTTATATTATAATACATTACATAGGAACATAATACTGACTTTACAATCTTGGTCAGCTACAGTTAGATTGCAACAGGTACTTGTTCTTTAATAAAGAAGCAATCTATTTGGTTCTACTTTAACCTACTTATTTTTTAAATACACTGTCTTATTTCCCTTGGTTAAGTTTAAAAATGCATAATATTGTTTACATTTTTGAAGTTATGAAGCATATTTATTTAATATTACTTTGTGTCCACATGTATTACAAAACTTTCAGCACTGACTTCATAGACAAGCTTTGGTGTGCAGTCACTTTTTGAGTTAATTTATGCATGTACCAAACGTGTCACACATATTCAAGAATACTGGGAAAGACACAAGAATGAGCATGCATGTGTTCTTGAGTGATTTTCCTGGTCGACTATATTATGTGGAGGAGACACCCCAGAGTTTTCACACTTGAAACTGTAGAAATATAACTGCTCCAATTTTTATGAAAAATTTTAAGGCTAGGGAGGAAATTTTTCAGATGAATTATTCAGGGTCTCTGTGTTGGAATATAGTGACAAGTGAGGGCTCCACCATTCAGTGTTGTGGTCAAACTGCCCTTTGCTCAATATCTTAAAGTGACAATGTGGTTAGGGGATTATCTTTTAAGGTCATTCAACATTTCAGCAATGTCCTGAGAAGAACTAGCAATTATCAGTTGCTTGCTCCTTTGAGGAGGGAACTATATTTATGAAACTGGACTATTGCAACTCTGGTTTCTTGACAGTTCAAGATATCGTCCAGTGAAAGTACAGGAATATGATGATTTTTATATCATTACCTTTTTTTTGTGCCATAAAAAAACAAATTCTTGACTTATTAAACAAAATTAATGATTTAATTATAATTTCTGTATTGCATAATAAACATATCCATGGTTGGATGACTGTCCATGTACTTCAAAAGAAGCCTTTCTGTCATATGTAATGTCTTACATTTCTTTTCTGACATGTGAAATTTCATAACAATCCTTTCTTTTTTTTCCCATTCCCACTAGCTGATCCACTGCCAGGAATTCCATCAAAGCCACTCCCACTTAAAACTGGAAACCTTTCCTCTCCAATCACTTCTTCCCGCTCAAGAATGAAGTTCATGAGAGCACATGCTGCTAGTACAACTGATGGGATTTTGTCTGGAAGCATCTCTAGTAGTTCTAGACGCTGGAAAGTGTTTTTCAAGAGAGTGGTTGTGCGATGGAGCGCAACCATGCTGGCTGCATGCATGTTGTTGAAGTAGTACATTTCCTCAGACATGGGTGCACTTGGGGAGAAAGGAATCCAAACATGATTTCTTGCTGGATAATCTCTATTGGCTAACACCTGTGCAAATGAAAAAAATATACTGGTATGTTATTTGCCGACCGGTTGTAATAAATTGGTTATTATATATCCCCCTTTCCTTATAACAAAAATCAACTGATTAGAGAATATTAAAATAGAAAAGAAAACAAAACCCCAAATTTGACCTGTGCATAGTCAGGTAACTTGTCCAACAATCCAGGGAGGTCACTCTCATGAAAAGCAGCATGCTCTGCAGTAGTACCTGGCCAACCAGCACTGACATGAAGAAACCTTCGGTTAGCATCACACACTGCCTGCAGAAGAATTGATGGCCTGCCATTTGGATCACGGTATGGAGCGCCACGCTTGGCTGAGCGGAGTCTTAAGGGTAAACGACATGCACCAAGGCAACCCATGACACCTAAGGAAGCAATGTAAATGCAATTTAAACTAATGTAAATTTAATTACAAAACATCAATAATGAACAGATTTGTGCATAGGAACAATTTCAATAGCAATCTTTTCCACATTATGGCTCTTCTGTGGCACACAATACATAGTGTACTTGAATATGGATGGGGAGGTAAATGATGGATAAATGAATACAGACTAATTATTTATTTATCCATCATTCAGCTGTCCATGCATGTACAATAAAACTTATCTTGGGCGACCACTCTATAAGAAGTCTTGGGTCAATTACATAAGCATTCCCAAATTCAAATCATAGATCAATAGCAAACGTATATAATAAGTCCATTCTTTCTTTATCAGTCAGTTAACTTACCATAAGCTAATGATTGCCTTTATGACTGGACTCGAGTTATGTTCAGATTCAAAGTATTAGAACAGAGTACTTCTTCAACAAAAAAACTTCCGGTCCATCCCTATTGGATGATTTTGTTATGAACAAATGTGAGACTATTAGAAAAACTACTCATCCATTTGGAACTAGTTTGGATTGCATCAGCAATTTTCTAGCACATTCTCGAGTTGTTTACTTCCACCTTTGACACTTACAAAAATGCTATCATAAGGAGTGCCCAAGGTTGGGTCACTTTAACAATTTATATAACAACTAAGTCTAGAAATAGGGATAGGCACTCCATCACACAATGATTAGCAACTTGTGCTATAAACCAGGGGTCTACTTTTCAGCCTGAGGGCCACATTAACTATCAAACAGCAGTTCAGGGGCCGACTACACACTCTAGGTCCAAATAAAAAAGAATCAAAACATGGATGTTGTTTTTAATTATTTATTTAATATTATTTTATTCAATTATTATTTAATAACACATTGATACACTACACATGAACACCTGTATTTGTGGGAATAGTGAAATTGTTTCCTGGATGCCAAAATAGCAGACATTTCTGGCTTTAGATTTGACGTCCCTAACATCAACAGTGACCTGAGATTATCATCGGACAAGTTTGTTCTCAAATTGTTCTTCATGTATTTTCATTCTTGAAAATGTTTGTTCACACAGGTATGTTGTTCCAAAGATTGAAAGGCACCTTGATGCAAAGGTTTTGACATTAAGAAAGTCTTCCTTGGGCAAAAACTGGTAAAAACCTACCAGTCCTTCTTTGAACTTGTCCCTAAGAAGGTCATTTGCTTGCAACTCAATGGCTTTGTCTAATAGTCACGGTTGACTGCTCGTATACTATAGACTGGGTGGTTTCAATGAGTATACTATAGACTGGGAGTCTAAATGTGTTTCTCAAGTTTAAAAGATATATATTTCCAACATTATCTTGCCCTAATTTTTTTATGCTTCAGCAAACATAACATATATTACAAGTGATGATTCTTGCAACTCATTCTTTACAATAATTCTAAATACCAGAAGACTGAAATATGCAGGGCATGAATACTATGTAATATGACTATATATCTGATTTTGATTTGTTATTATGCAGTAATACCAGGATATAGTTATTAAAAATGAATGTAAAATAATTCTTAAAATGTAAAATATATTATGCTAAGATAATTTTTTGAACTGACAACTGACAAAGAAATATGAACAGCAACAGGGTGATAATCAACTCTTGCATTCTGTGGGCCAATTATTTTATAAACTTTTTATAAACTCCTGCATTCTGTAGGCCATTTATTTTATAAACTAGAATATTTGCCACCTGGAAATTGATGGGTGGAAAATTGAATGCATTGCTAGGAACATAAATGAATCACTTGGAAACAAGAGTTGGAAATAAGTCATGCAAAAGTTGTTGGATTGATAAATGCCAGCTATGCCATCAAATTAGTTAGGTGATGATCACTGAAGAGATAATAGTCTCTTAATGTAGCTTTGATTTTGATACTGTCACTATAGAGATTGTAGTCATTCGTAGGTTTGGTTGTGATGGATGATCAGTGTACAGATTGTAGTCTTCATGCTTAATATATGTTAGAAATCTAGATGTTGGCTGTCTTAAATAACGTCCGATTCCTTTCCACCTAGAGGATAATAATTTGATGAGTTTATTGTCAGTTAGGGGAGTTGATGGTAATAGTGATTACATCATCAGAGACTTAAATACCCAGATTTTAACCAGACACAAATATTAGATTACTACAGTCTTTAACATTCCACTACTATTTTCATTCAGATATTTTGTTGTGATTCTTACTCTGCTGTTTGGACTGTCCTTTACTGTACATGTATACATATGACATTTCTCATCAGGATATTTTATCTGACCATCATTAGTTCACACTTTGATATCTGTGCCTGTAATATCATCTGTTTACATTCAGAAATTTGTGTGATGTGGCTACTTTTAATCCAGTCATTTCTCATCTGGGCATTTTATCAGTGATGTCTTCAGTCTGCATTTGGAAATTTCTGTGACATTACAATTTTTCATCTGGGCAGAATTCTTTACTTGGGCCTGTCAGTGACATTTGTACTAATTATTTATTTATATGTGGAAATTTTAGATTTCAAAGTGCGTATGACAGTTTACAAATTTTAGATTTCAAATACAGGGAAATTCACAGAGTTCTGTCTTCAGTATTTCTTTGAGTTTGTTTGGAGTTTTGTTTTGCTGTAATTTAATTAACAATTTTGTAAACAGTGTATTTTATGTTTTTTTATTATAACTTGTGTTTTATTTTATTTTACTTTTTAGTTTCATTTGTGTTTAGTTCAGATATGCATCTTAGTACTTACTTACTAGTTACTTACTTATTTCCTTGGATTCCTTGTGGAACAAAGGGCCTCATGCATCTTAGTAATGGCGTTTTATGTTTTTAATGTAAAATTACTGTTGAGTATTTATTTCAGACTGAAGCAACATTAAGTTCTTTTGCTATTTATCATCTCATAATAATGACATTCAAAAATGCAGAAGTAAATTTTGGTCTCCATTCAGGAAAAAGAAATAAAAGTATCCCACTTTGTTCATGAACAGAACAGTTAAACTCTTAAATGAAAAAGTAGCAAAAATTACAAAAGATGAAATATGATTTTATAATTATTAAAAAAAAAGTACAAAAGGTGAACTATGATTTTATAATTTTTAAAAAGAGTACAAAAGGTGAACTATGATTTTATAATTGTAAAAAAAAAAAGAGTACAAAAGGTGAAATATGATTTTATAATTGTAAAAAAAAGTGAAATATGATTTTATAATTGTAAAAAAAAGTGAAATATGATTTTATAATTGTAAAAAAAGAGTGTTATTACCTTGAAAGTTGTAATTGGCTTCAAATGCTGTCAGGCATCGTTTGACCTCGTCTTCAGTGGATGGCCACCGAATAGTCTGTGGCATCAGATGCTCCACTATTGCTGTGCTGAACAGATGGACAGCCCCATGGAAAGTTCCAATGCTCCAGTCAAAGCGCTTAACCAACTGCTTCATGCTTTCTCTCCCAGCTAGCCACCACAAAACCCCCATCAACTTTGAGTATGGGCTAACAGTCCTTCCAGCTACTTTAAAACCCACCACTTCACACAATTCCTGAAAAATATTAAGTCTTAATTAAGATTGCTTTAAGTGCTTATTGGTACACACATACAAATATCAATGTGTGCATGTATATTTGCCTGTGCAATTATATCTGTTAGCTCTAAATTGAAAATTATCGTTTCTTGATTGTTAAGTGGCTTGAAAGTGGTCATTTTAGGGACCTTAGATAATGATGGCTTATCAAAGCATTCTATGGTTTTTAACCCTTCATATTTTCGAATAATAAATAGCTTTAATCCTGTTCTGCTTTTAGCGACAAATGTAAAAGTCAGTCTGACACCTTGTGTATAATTATGCAAATATCTGGTGCTTTCTCTATTGTTCTCTGTCAGTGTCAGTGATATGAAATGAAGTGTACTTTCTTTCTTTGAGAGGAATTCAATATAGATTACACTACATGTATTGAGGCAGCAAGGACAATCCTACTGAAAAACTGGAAAGTGACAAATGGAAACATAATCATAGAAAATGGCTTTAGTTGTTTTCAGATTAAAAAAAAAATTGTAATGGCAAATGTCTGGTAATTACACTTATCTAATATAAAACAAAAAACTATTTTGGTATGTACTAAGTAACACTTTGAACAAACTCCACAAAACACACATTAAAATAATCAAAATATCAAATAACATCAATAAGAAGTAAAATGTATTCCTACAGTATATATACACCATCATTACACTATACAAATAAAAAAAATCTTTTATTTTAATTTATGAACACTAATACTGTAAACTTAACTACTTACTGCTAGAAGAATACATGTCTAGTACATGTGGTTAGCCATATTAATTATGTAGCTAACCACTATGAAATGTAATGTTTGTTCACCTTGGAGTGTGAAACTATCAACCATCTTCACTTGTGCTGTCAGTAAGACCTAACTTAAAAATTAAATATCACTGCTTTGCAATATGTTCCTGAATTAATTTTTGTTCTTGTTTATCTTAAGTAAACAAAATTATGCTGAAGAAAACATAAGCATCCAAATACTCCAAACAATCATTCTGCCACCAACTTATATTTCTTAATCCACTTTTTCTTAAGTGAACTAAGATGTGCAGTTATGGTTTTTCTGCATTAAGATAAATTATAACTAAATGAGTGAAATTATTTTAAGGTAAAGGTAAAGATCATCGGGTCTTAGAGATAATTCAACAATGGCTACACTCCAATGCACATATATTAACCACTTTTCATAGTCAAATCTGTAAATAAATATAACAGAAACATAATTCTCAGGCCATAAAACTGCACTGTGTTAGCTTTACCTTAGGGGCAGGGGCAAGTGTTCCTCCCTACTCCCCACTCTATGGTGCTGATTAAATCAACAATACCTTAAAAATACTATTGTCAAAGAGATCTAAAATTCTTTAATTCATGGGAAGTGCCTTCAGAATTTTAAAATGTTGCACTAGGAAAATCCATTTAACCTAAATTCATACTTAGAAAATTTCAATTATCACAACTGTAAAGTATTAAAAGTAATAACTGAATTAGTAATATAATCTAGCATTAAGAGTGTAAATTGTTAACAGAGGCTAATAAAAGTATCAGTCAGCAGAAGCAGTATACGAAATAATTCAACACTATTGCAGTATTCTAAAGAAATAACCCAACACTATTGAAGTAACACTAATAGTTGAAACAGTGCAACTGCAGAGACACAGTTAAACTAACAGTAGAGAAAGTGTTGTTTAAGAGCTACAATATCACTAACTACTAATAGTTGAAAAAGTGTGACTACAGATCCACAGTAAAACTAATAGTCTTAGTAGATAAAATGCTACTAAAGCACTCCAGTAAAATTAACAGTTAGGAAAACATTTCTACAGAGTCAGAGATGGAAAAACCTAAAACACCTGAAAAGTACTCCGTTCCATATGAAAAGAACTTCTAAATGCTGGATCCCTGAAGTATGGGATCTTCTCAAGTTCTCGTTGCATGATCTGTGTGTCTGTCAGACCAGCATCGTCAGAATCTTCTTCATCATGAATCATGTCACCCAACTCAAAGAAACCATTGTCTGCTTCACCTTCTTTCTTTTTCTTTTTCTTGCGAGGATTTTTAGCTCTTCGCCAAACCCTAGATTTTCGTTTCGGTTCTGGTTTGACTTTCTTTGGTCTTTCTGATGGGCTTTTCTTTTTGCGCTGTTTTTTCATTGGCTGCCTGCAAAATTATAAGATAATAAATAATTTTGATATTGAATATGGCAAATAATCATAGTTTCATACTAAATGGCTGAAACACTGACTTTTAAATAAACTTAAATTCGACATATCTAGAATCTGAAGAACTGCTAATAAATATTTTCTTTTTGTATTGTATCCCTAAATATGATATCAGTGTATAATTTTTCATTGCATACTCCTTCCACTGCTATGTTATAAATACTCTTTAGTTTGCTGTTTATCTTTAGGCGAGTCGAAATTTATTTTAAAATAAAATGGGAGTGGGAGGATACAAACCCATTTTCATCTAGTTCTGGATGGCGTTTTCGGACACTTTTCCCCCTTGCTCTCCTCGAAACACTGTGCCGTACACGGACACCATATTTTAGAGCAATATGCCCAACGACTGTCGATCGAAACCATGATTTCTTTGCGATGTATTCTGCTTCTTTATAAATTTGATCTCTGTACTCAATCTCATCAGTAAACTCGCCAAGAATAATGCCAATCGTCTCAGCAAGCAAAGAACACGCTTCCCGGTTCATTTATTCAACAAAATCATGTACAATTATATTTTTAAAAGAAACTATGCAGAGTAAAACGAGTATGATTTATAAGAATATGCATTTACTGTCTAAATTACAGATTAAAGCTTTATTAATGTATTTGTATTCGACGTCGAACGTCTATTGTTCCAACCAAATATGGTTGGTATCTTCAAATGGATGGAATATCAAAACGAAAGAGTATGTATGCGACTCTACAAACCTGAGTGGAAAACAAAACAAGAAACCGCAAACTTCTACATTAAAGACAGCAATGCGTCGTCTTTTAGATATACTTTTTTTCCTATATTTCTTTGTTCACATACCAGTAGCTATATTTATTGACTCCCAAGCAGTAATTTCGGAACATTACTACCCGAAACAGGTGGGATATACATGTAGGCTACTAGTTGTGTGCTCGAATGACAGTATATTTTTCATGCAAAAGTCGTGGTCTAAAGGTCACTTTACATTTTAATTTTTTTTTTTTTTTTAAAAAGAGATGAAATTTAGAAGAAGGAGCAAAATAATGTTTTGTTCTGGGTTCTATCATCTCTCAAAATTACAAGTTAACTTTGAATTAAGCTAATGGAAGAAAACAGGCTAATTTTACAAATATAAATGTACGTATAATTAATTGTAGGGCCACTGAAAAATAACTAATACGATTTTTTTTTTTGCTTTAAAAATAATTACAATATTAAGAATTAATTTTGGCCTAATGTTGTATGTTAACACAGCTTGTTGAAGTAAAGAAATGGTACTGCCGCGAGTTTCGCGACCCAATGATGGTAGAACCGCCTCCTTGGTTCAAGGCTTTTGTGTTCTCTGAGATTTTCGTGCAACTTCCGTTCTTCTTTATGGCAGCATATGCATACTTTCAAGGTTATTTTAAATATTTCTTTAACTTTAAAAGAGAGAGAGAAGGTTAATATGATTAATAATATGATAGCAAGTTATTTAGTTAATATGATTTATTTTAAATTCTATAAAATTGTTTAGATTGATGTTTTGTAATGCAACATACACATGTGCATTAATTACTACTACAACACTTCTCACTTGAAATAACTACATTATTACTTCAACATTACTCTCTTGAAATAACTGGTATTTCTACTGTAACTCTACTTACTTGAAATAACTGGCATTATTACTACAGTGCTACTCCCTTGATATTTGTAATTGAGCTTATATAACTATCATAAAAATGTTAGATTACACTAGCCTGTTAAGCATATACAGGTGGTCCCTGGGTTATGGCAGAGTTTCATTTCTTTTTCCACTTAATTCAAGTTTTTGCTCTGTCTAAGTTGTATTTTCACCTTCACTGCCATCTTTAGCGGCATGTAGTGATAGTCGTGCTAACATCTATCATATATTTAACCATTCTCCATGAGCCTGTCAACTGCCATGGTACAAGACTTTACTCTTGATGCATGGACAAAAGTAGTGCAGCACTAAACAAATTTCATGCCACAAGGCAATTTTAAATATATGGACAGAATCTGAATTTGAATTTGAATCTGTTGTAACTCAGGGACCGCCTGTAGTGCAAATGAATATATACATCTTGAAATCTTGCAATTTTGATGAATTAAGAAAATAAAAATGTACTGTTTAATTTTTTTGTTTAATGATTGTTGATTTTTTTCTTTTCACTAACATATAAAGTTTTTTTTTTTTTATGTTGGATTATAGGAGTTGCTAAAGCTCAATGGATCCGCATTCCAGTTATCATCTATTCCAGTCATGTCGTGACCACTTTACTAGCAATCTTCTTTCACATCCTTTTCCAGGACTTTAGTCAGTCAAAAAACCCAGGGCCCAGAACTCAGGAAGAACGTATAACTCTCTGCAGCATTTATGCTCCATTTTTGGTCATTCCTTTCATTAATTTGCTTGATGCCAGTATTAGTTCAGCCTACTGGGTACAAGAAAAGGTGAAACGGGGTTAAAAATTTAATAATTTGGGAAGAAGTGGGGGTAATATATAATAAATCTAATATTTTATCTATAATTCACTTTTACAACTAATACCTATAAAATTTTACTAAAAACTAGCTTGCTTTGTACAGCCATATTGGCAACATGGTAATGCAGCTAAAAGTCTGATTTTTATAACCACTAGAAATTATTTGGGAGGGAGGGTGAGTTGCACAAAAGGGTGCAACAAATTCTGCAGTCCGAGACAGGCAGAATAACTGTCAAACAGGTTGAAGTATGACTAAACTGTCCTATGGGACTGGTGAAGATGTACTGTCATAAGCTTTATTTTATATATAAATATAATTTTACAAACTTATCCTAAGGTGGGAAATTTTGTATTGGATAATTATAGCATTGAGAGAGTAGAATGGGTTGATAAAATTCTAATGCCACTGATGAAATAAAGAAAAAATACATTTGACCAGTGCACTAGCTTGCTGAAGTGTTGATAAAGTGATGAAAACCATGCTTATTTGTTATTTTACTATGTACTACTTTATCCACAGTGAAAGGTAGAATGGGTGGGTTTAGGGTTTTCTGGTTATGTTTTATTGATTATATGCTTTCTAAATTGTGCAGAGCTCCCTTGAAAATTGGACAAACAGTTAAACTTTATTTATTGAGACTTGTGCCAAAGTTTTTAAATTGATCAATATTTTTAGTGGGATAGGCAGTATCTCATTCATCTAACAAAGGGCAGTAAAATGATTCCTAACAGTCTACTGTGGGGGAAAAAAAAAGCAACTGCATTAAAAAGAAAAAAAATATTGAATTAAATGTGTTCCTCATGAATTATATGCAAGAAACTTTGAGAAAATTAACTTGCTGTAAATGTCAGACTGGTGTAAAATGTGCCCATATTTATGGTCTTTTTTAGAATAGATTTTATGTTGCTATAGCAGATATTTGTGTGTAAATATATTTTATAAATGTTTACGAATACAAATGAATGCATAAGCAGATGTTTTCATGTGAAAATTTGACATTTTTCCCAACATCTTTTGCCTTCAGTCTGGACCAATTTTCTACATGTTAATGTGTATGTATTTTTACAGATGTACACTTTTAAAAAAAATATTTTAAACAAAAATTTATTTTTTCTGTGATGTTTCTCAGATTTTGTTTTCAGTCTGTTGACTATGATGCTACAGTGGTTAGTGCTAACAGTATTGTTTTATACTTTTTAAGTTTTTGAAAGAAGATTTTTATTTGAAATTTGACTCTTTAGCTTTCATTCAACTTACATATATTTTTTAAGAGAGTCCTCAGAAAAGTTTTATTATTTCATTAATGGGCATGATGTAATTGTGATCGTTTTGATGAGCATTTCAAGGCACTGTTCTGTTTAGTAGCAGTCATTTATTTTTATTCTTTTTATTCATGGGTTGTGAGCAATTTTAGGATTGTTTATTTGCAAAAGTAATAATCTGATGAATCACAGTTATAATTAGTGTTGTTATGGTTTATAGGATTGTAAAAATTTGCATGCTCTGCTGGGTGGCATTTGTAACCTGTTTTGAGCACATGTAGGATTGTTATTTTATAAAATTTAGTACTCTGCTGGGTGGCATTTGTAATGTGTTTATTATGTAGTATTATTTTTCATGTAAAATCTGTTATGATGAATGGCATTATGTTTTTTGAGCATTTGTAGGATTGTTTTTCATGAAACATCTGTGTTCTGCTGATAGAATTGTGTAATAATAAACGTGATTGTTTTTCATTATTCTTCTGTTGAATAATGAAACTGTTTATATATTACAATGCCTTTTTTTTTTTTTAGCTAGTCCACATATTCACAAAATATTAAAACAAAATGGCACACTTGTCAAATTTCCATAGATATATATTATAATGCTTTTTTTTTTTTTTTTAGCTAGTCCACATATTCACAAGATATTAATACAAACTGGCACACTTGTCAAATTTCCACATCTCTTGGAATCTTTTTCCCATGAAAATGTTACCATAGCAAGAAAGAGTACAAGTAAACATTTTAGAAGAAAACAAAACAACAACAAAATCCTGCAAATTTAATGTTTGGATTTGTTAAATTTGAAGTTGATGGTTAATGGAGCAGGTTTAGAAAGTAAGAATTTATCTGGTTACTATTTAATTTTACATTTTTAGTCATCCATTGCAAGCAGCAATAAGCCAAATACACATTCTTAAGTCAGTAGAATTGTTTCCATAATGAATTTTCAAAATTTTTAAAACAGGACTGATTGTGTCAGTCCATCATGTGCCTTATGTAAATGTGATGTGGTGATGAGCCATTGGACCAATGACAAGGGAAGGACATTGTCAAAGTTACAATATCAAGTCAAAAGAAACAAATAAAATTCCTTTATATTTTCTTCTTACTTTTAACTGTTCATTGTCTAACTAAAAAAACAAATTACTAAACTCACATCACACCACTTTCCTACTAAATCCAACTTCAACAAATCTTTTAATTAATTGAATTTGCTAACTACTTCCATCTAATTAAAACCAAACCTTTCCTAACCTATGCTTTTATTTGTGTATCATTATGTCAAAACAGAAACAATGACATACCACCTCCTTGAAACTCTCAGTCTTTGTTCATGTCTCATAAACCAATATATGTATTGACACTCAATCACTAAGGAGCCATTCATTTACTGTATTATAAAACTTACAAACAATAACAAATTATATGAGGTCTGACATGTTTATTTCAAAAACATCATGGCAATTATTAAAGAGTTGTAAATATAAAGTCCAGGTACATATCACTGGGCACACTGTGCCAACACCCTTAAAGTTAATTTTAATATTTCAAGATAAAAATGCCAAGGAAGCACATAACATTTGAGAAAATCAAATACTGATGACAATAAAACTGTAAATTTACAAACTTAATAAATACTGATGACAAGTCAAGTGTAAATTTACAAACTTACAAATACGGATGATAGCAGAAGTGATATGGCTGTCAGATTGAATAAGCATGCACTATTTGAGAAAATCTAAATATAATGATATTAAAGCTGATGGGAAACTCTAGCTCTCTTGCAGTGCAAATGTAAACTTACACAAATGAATCCCTTGGTATTTGGAGGAGGAATAAACAACCACTGAAATGTGATGATGATTGAAACTTTCAGACTGCAACATTTTGTGACTCTGGGCAGTAATCATACATATGAACATATTCTACACTTTGCACACAGTAGCCATGTAAGCATCAGGCAAATTTAAAGAAAAAATACAATAAGATCCATAGAAACTATTATGCATTGCTTGTGATAAGCAAAAAACCTATGGTAGTAAGTAGATTGTTATTCATGCACCAGAAGTATGGGAGCTCGAGCATATTTTGTTACTCATGTCGTATATAATGTGACATGCTTCATACAATATAGCCACTGAAACTACTACACAAATCTAGTTCATCTCAAGAAGCTGTGCTTTTCTTCTCATTTTTCTTGTTCAATGCTTAAAAGAAAAGAAAAAAGAAAGTTTGCCTTGATTATCATTATCAAAATGACAAAACTTTTAGTATAAATATAAATTAATATAAAAAATATCAAAATCATTCATTTTGAGCAACATGAGAAAGAATGACACTGGCATCTCCCCCTCATGAGAGTTCACCACGTACTCAATTGAGTTTTATCAATTACATAGTCCGTATTCATAAAAAAAATTTTTTTTAAAATCCAGTATATCTTGTGTTAAATTAGTGTGCCTACAGGCAAACAATAAGAAATCTCTTAGATTTTTTTTATATTACAATAAGGCACTGAAAAGCATTCAATTTAACAAAGCCACACAATCTTGTCAGTTTGGCTGGATGCCCACAGATCTATTCAAATATGCTGTCAAAGACTTGTGCCATTTAACTAGCTGTTGGACCAGTTGCCACTTTATCAGAACATAAAGGGAGTTAACAAATCCGTGCATGTCATAAGGGACTGTTGCAAATGTGACTGCAAGGTACTTTTAAAACAGGACACCACAAATAGCAAATAGTCACTATAAATAACAGCTAAGCCTTCATTGGACTCCTGGTGCAGGTTAAAGACCTCTGACTTCCACCGAAACCAGGAATATGAGGTAGTAACAATCATTCCTTTTATGCTAAGGCAGATATTATTTATTGTGGCTCCTAGTCAAGTAACAACATATTAAATGGTTAGAAAGTGTATATTTCTGGCTCACATCCAAAAAGTTGAGTTGAAAAAAAGTACAGTGTAGGAGTAAAGCCAATTAGTGGCAATCCAAAGGCTGGAAGAGTTATGACCAAAAAAAAAGAAAGTACAATCTGATAAACCTAAGTAAAAACAAAGAAGGATTAACAATTAAAAAGGTGTCAATAAATCCATATAGGCATATTCAAAGCCCTTTGGTAAATTTGTAATATACATGAATGAATGATAAAATAGCATTTTGAAACTCTGAGATAAATACAAGTCAAATATCTAATATAGTGAATCTGAGACAAGTTTAAACCTGTTGTTTCATCTCAGTTTTCTGAGAAATGTACTCTTTAATTATTTTTATTATGTTTGGCACATTCTGATTCACTATTTAAATTTAAAAAAATAATTAATGTACATCTTCAATGATCATCGTCTTCAAGATGGTAATGATCTGAAATTGAGTTCATTTTAATGAACAACCAAAGGTCTTTAGACAATATGACTTAATTTAAATTTAAGTAAACAGAAGGTAAATTAACTTCCATTTAACATTCATGACATACTGATACACAGCTTTTTAAATTACCAAGATTTCTTACTAAATATACTATTAGTCACTGTGTAACAGCATTAAATATGAAGTGAAATAAACAAGTAGTTTGGGGTAACATTTTCAGACTTTGCTATGTAATGCATAGCAAATAAAGAAAAAATTTTTTTTTTATAAATTACATTTCATTTGAATAGAGAAACTGTTCATGCCACTAATCAAACTGTCATGATCGAGTATCTGAAGATTTTTTATTTTGAAAATGAAAGAGCAAATTCACAGTGTAAAGGAACACATTTCTCAAGTGCAAAATGTAAAAAGTTTTCTTTTTCTTTACATATTTGGGTTTTTCATTTTGTTTGCTTGTTACTTTGCACGCTGATATTATAAGGCAGTAGAGAATGAGTTCTTTAGATGGACACAACCCTTAGGTGCAGCAAACTCTCTCTCAGTCAGAGCATGTGGACAGGATGAAATAGGCAAGAGAATGCAATAAATATTATAGCAAGGTTTGAACTCATATTTTAAGATATATACTTTACTTAACTTGCTGTCCATCTCCATCTCCAACTGGACACCAAGATATACTGCAATTAATAATTTACACCTTAGATCTTAACAAAGTTCTACAGCCATAAAAAATACAAAGTTTAGAAATGGCATTATTCAGTACAATTCCATTTATGCTTTCAGCTTTATTTTTCAAACACATCAAGTAAAATCAAGGCAAAAACTGTCTTATGAGCAAATGCCTAAAGATATCAATGCTAATAGTAAAATGCACACAAACAAGACAAACAAAATTTCCAATATTGTAACTGCTCATGAATTCTAATGTTAATGCATGATGCTTGCAAATACAAAATGGGCAACAAATCTCTCCAATTTACAACAAGTTATACAAATTAAAAAAAACTACTTGTGTCTGGAGCAAAATGTTGCATTTCAGTTTGCATTCCTCTTCTGTTTTCATTAAACCTCATACGATGAACAGAAAGCATAGACACAACTTATGATCTGTGGCAGAGCAGATAGCATTCACATTTGAAAATCTGAAATATTCTTTTTATAAGAAATGGTATTAAGTAGCAATTGTGATACTAGTATTTAATATCATTTTTGTTTTATTTAAACTTTTGACTGAGTGAAGGACTGTTGAAACTCATCAAGATAAAAATAAATAATCATAATCATATATATTTTAAAAGAGTATAGGCACAAGAAAACACTATGGCTAGAAAAGCTATGAATATTTTCACAAAGTATCTATACCACAAACTACTAGCACTCCACAAGTGTTTCAGTCAGTCTACCACAGGCTTTTATAGGACGAAAACTCCGAATTGTTTCAAAGTGAACAAAACTTCCAGGAGAATCGCAAAGAGTTTCTACACCAGAGTCCTCAGAGATAGGAGAAATGTTACACTGGGCATAGTTAAGTGCCCATCCCAACCCCTTTGCCTGTGCAGCTGCGAGATATCTTTTGCGTCGATTCAACTTGTATGTGGCAATTCGCTCTCTTTCCTTTTCTGTGTCTTCAAGGATATGGTCCCAACGTAGGGATTCAGTAGAAGCTGTAGCTTTTGGAAGCAGCTGTGAGTTTACAACAGTTGTAATAGGGTTAGAGCCAGAAGTGCTCTGTTGCCTGTCTTTGTTTCGGGAAGACTTTGCAGTGCAAGATTTAGGAGTCTGATTTCTGCCCTTTAACTTGGATGTCTTTTTAACTGTTAGTGATGCCACTTGAGCAGCCACACCATCTGCGGAAGCTGTGGTAGTGTGTGATATAGTTCTGGATGTTATTACATGTGATGATGTGGTTGCTGAAGGCAATGAGGTCTGAAACAAATGAAGGGAAGAGGAAGATTTCAGCCGGGTCAAACTGCTGGACAAGGCAGAAGCAGTCTGGGTAGTGAGTGAGACTGTTGATTGGGAGCTGAGAAGGGGAAGCTGGGTTACCGTGCTGGCAGAAATTGACTCTGCATCTGAACAGAAGACAAATATTATGAAACATTAATGAAAATATAAAGTTTTAAAATGTTAATTCTATTGAAACATTTGAATAATTAGCTCAATGCTGCTATGCATTAAAGAGTTAGGGTGACAAATGATCAGATTGAGTTGTGCTTTTATATTTTATTGCCAAATTCTCTTGTATTTATTTACATATATTCATAACAAATCACAACTATTTAAGATTATTACCATGAAAGAGATTGCCAGTTTTGTTTAACTTCTCAAAATATTAGTGAAAGCCTTTAAACACCATACATAATAAAGTATTTCTATGGTATACTTATTTATGTACATAGATACTTCGTTTGATCTCCTCCATGTAAGCTTATACACCAAGTGGATGACTCCATACATTATACATCAATCATTGCATTAAGTCCAAGCCAATAAACCACCAATGAAGGAATTGTTATTGTAAATTTCAGTTCACATCAAATAGTCTTTCATAATATTTTTAATAAGTTTTTGGTTGATTCATAATTATCTAATTATATTTAGATTAATTGTTTTAGGTTACATTAAGTATTGTCATGGTTAGTTATAATCTTATATGGCTTGTTATAATAATGTGTTGTATGTATTGTAAAAGGACATTTCTGTTAAGTTTCAGTTCTAGTGACCTTCCAATTTTATTTCAAAAATAAAAGAATGTCCACTCCAGCTAACTTGTAATTACAATGGCTGCACAAAACCATGGGTCTGTGATGCATTAATTTTGTTAACTGACAGTCACCACTGCTTTGGCAGGTCAGACACTTGTTTTAACAGTCACCACTGCTTTGGCAGATCAGACACTTGTTGTAACAGTCAGACACCACTGTTTTGTCAGTCAGACACCACTGTTTGATAGATGAACACCACTATTGAGACATAAACAACCATTCCTGTTTGACAAAGTCAATTCAAACTTTATGCTATTTTATATGTGTATCACCTGTCAATATCTGGATGTCTGTCCTCTTTGGAGAATATTTTAAAACAAACTCTGTTATAACTAAAGCTGAAAAGTGCTACTATAAGTAATAATATATCAAACAATAACAATTTTACTTTATTGCACTAGAGCTAAATGCTTAGTCAATAGTTAAAGCATTTAAAGCAGCAGTAGATAAGCATTTCCTTTTCCAAGATTAAACAAGCAATTTATAATCTTGCCTCTTTATCACTGATTTTTTTTTTTTAAAGAAAAAGAAACTCTACTGTTCAAGTATAGGATTATATTATCTTTGAAAATGTATCAGGCCTGAAAATGAAAAAAAAGTCCCACTAGCCTTTGGCTAGTAACTTTAAAATTTTACTAGCCAAACTAAAAATTTTACTAGCCAAACTAAAATTTTTACTAGCCAATTTAATTTTTTTTCTAGACAATCAAAATAGCCTAACATAACAAGTGGGGGGGTTCTCGTCGCGGGATTGATATGTATTAAATGGAATTTTTTATACATAGGGCGTATCATATCTTTAGAAAACGACACAGAGAAAGTTTTGCCAATATTCTTTTGATTTAGATTCATTAGAAAGTATTTATCTTTGCTTTTTCATTGTATTATTTATGCATGTATTCTTTTGCAGAGTATTATGTATACTTAATATGTTAACATATAGCATTGTATTTTTAGTTGGAGCTAGATACATGAATGTTAACTGTTGATGATTTATTTAGTATTGTGTTACTGAATATTCATTGTGAGAAGTCGACGTGTTATACCGCCAGCTAGGAGAGTTACAGGTAGTAACACTAACAGACTTCGAAATATTATATTTAGGGTGCTAAGTATAATGTTGTAATGTTGTATGGTTGGAGCCGTGACATTACGAAAGCCTTGGAGACACATAGACTGTAGCCAAGCAAGTGAAATGTGTGACTTATTTAGGACGGAGCTCTGAATAAATTAAATAATTTTTGTAAGATTATGTTACATGTCCAGTATTTATTTAAAGACCCTGCTTAGGAATTTTACAGAACTTTAATTTAATTAGATAAATTAATTTCTCTCCTTTCCCTAAACAGACTGGTTGCTTTAGCTAGTTTTTCAAACGTTTTTAAATATGCTTCTATTTGATCTATGTGTTCATCAAAAGGAACCATATTTAATCTGGGAATGAAATGTTCATTCCTACTCTGGCTGTGTTCGTCACTCGAATGTGAACTACCACTGCTTCTCCTGTTATGACTACGATCATGTATTTCTAATCATTTCATCTCCATCGCGTGGTCGCGTTCTTTCTGTTTCTCATCTGCTTCTAACCGTTTCGCTTCGTTTTCGGCTTCAATCCGTTTCAATTCGCGATTTGCGCGCTCTTCCCTCCCTCTCTCCGCTAGCTCAGTGTTGATGTAGTTTGTCAACTCATCACCTTGCCGATCGCTTCATTGTTGATCTTTGTACAGGAAATGAAGAGTGAAAATTTGGGGACTTCCGGGCTGAGTAAAAATACGGATAGGAAAATTTACAAACCCATAGTTGTTCACAAAAAAGTTCATTTTAGCGCACTCGCAGTTGGCGACTAAAGTTTTTTTTTTAGTCGCCAATTTTTTTTTTCACTAGCCATGGCGACTAAATTAGTCGCCATTTTCAGGCCTGTGTATCTTTAGTATTTATTTGGTTTCTAATTTATTTTGAGCACAGGAGCAATAAAATTCATACCACTCCTATTTAAAGTATAACAGGAGTGCCAGCATTTGCTGATCTCTCACTCACACAAATTCTCAATATCCCACCCACCTTTTATTTTTAAAAGTATTATTCATATCCCAGAATAGCACACATTTTATTTATATATTTAATATTCATAAGTGTATGCATTAACACTCATACCCTTTTAATCAAATTTAGCTATTTATATTTTCATGCTGTGAAGTGTTCAGTTGTGAATAACAGGTGTCTAAATCAACAAACACATAAATTTGTAACTTTCTTGAATCCATATCTATCCAGCAGACAAAATTCTAAATCACTTTATTTAAAAAAAATAAATAAATAAAGTCTTTGAATTCCTTATTTAAGAAGAAAAAATATAAGAAATGCTAGGCATATTTTAACCTTTTTGCTAAGCTAAAATTCCAGACTAATCTATTCTCAAACATCAATATTCCAGGGTCGAGTAAACTGGAAAGTAATCAGACTTTATTTGTTCTGCTAATGTTATTGCACTAGAATTACTTTTATTGTGAACACCTGGTAAAGTGTTTTTATATCCACCACCCCACCCCAATACACAGAAAAACAACACAGCCAACACAGCTAAACTTAGTCATTTTGAGCTGGGTTCTAAAAATAATCAACAATAATCAACTAAAATATACAAAAAACAAATTACATGTAATATGATGTTACAAAAAGGATATTAAAGACAACAGTTTACATTATTTTTTATGACTAAAAAGTTAAATATTTAAAATTACATTGCATTCTATATAACAGATAGACTTAGATACCAACAAACATTTCATTATATATTATAACTGTAAAATGCAGAACTCATTTATTTTTGTCATATGTTACATTCTATATAATATAGACTTAATCAACAATACACATTTTATTATATGTACATATTATGTCTGCCAATGTATAGCTAATTTATTTCTATCAAATGCAGTCAGAAGCACGTTAATGTATACCAATAACAGTTAAGCCAACAGACCACTGCATAGAAATAAACGTGCTCTCAGCATATACTGAATCAGAGAAATATCATTTCATTTTTTTAAAAATCCTATCATGCTGAAAGCCTAAGATGACAAGATTAGAAATGATATATGAGAGAGAAATTTTATATAATATAGCTTTAAACTGAAGGTAGTGCTGTACTATACTGTTAGTTGGTTTTTTTTTGTACTGCTGAAAGTAGCAGTGACAGATCATAACAATGAGAATATACAAAAATGTATCTTTACAAAAAGATATTATACCTTTTTAAATTTAGAAATAGTATTATTAATAAATTTACTACTCTAAAATGCATACAGTGATAAAGAAAGGTTGGGGTTGGCCAATCTTCGCATTAGAAATACTTTCTACTCTTAAAGGTTATGTGGTGATTTTTAAAAATTATAAAATATGGCATTTTCCCACTTATTCATCATAAATTTAAAATAAAATTAAAAATATATAGGGATCCTTCCCTATAAACACCCAGCTTGTATACCACCCAGCTTTTCCATCTACTGATCTAGTGACAAAGTGTGCACTGATGTGACACCAACCTGCATTGTCTGCCATTAACAGAAGAAAGTCTTGCAGTCAATGAAAAATACAGTATACTTATTTAGTATTTTGTAAACTGTAGAAACTGCTGCTTAAAGACATGAACCACGACTATGAAAGTCTTGAATGAGCAAGGAGAGTAGGTATACTTTCTGCAACCATGTTCATTTTAATTAAATTCCTTCTCAAATGATTTAATCTGCATTTTATATTGTTTGCTGGCAAAATCCAACAAAATGTTAACCAAACTCTGTAACTTACAGACAGTATATACTTTATAAAAGAACATTTATTAGCAGTTGTCATAATGCTCACAATTGCCATACACATCGTAATTCATATACACCCAATGTTTAGGGACCTACTAAAGAAAAGAACTTCAAAGAACACACCTGTAATATATATTGTAGTTTCTAAAATTGCATTATCATTTAATGTCAATCCAATTCTAATTCATCTCTTCCTTAATTTATAATGACCTTGATACACAAGTGTACATGAATGCTCATTTAACACAATATCCAGACACATTCATTTTGACTTTCCACCAACCAAAAAAAAAGAGGCTAAAATACCTTTGTTGCTAATTAAACAGGTTAATTAGCTGGTAGCAAGGAGCCCTTCCAGCTTAACACAACGCACTCCACTGGAGGTAAAAACAGTAGTCAGTTCAACCAGTCCTTTCTGATCTATAAAAGACCAGCAATGAACCCTCCAATTCCCCCACCCTGCCCTACCTTTCACATGGACTTAGTAGTTCATGGTGTCTCACAATGAGACACCCCTGCTTCCCCTATCCATCCATCCACACCCAGTTTCAAGCTAAGATAGTGTGTTTATAGACTGCTGATACTAATTAATTTCTTGTAGTGGGGATGTGAAAAGTGTTGTGCATTAATGTTGTCTAAGACCAAGCAAAACTAAAGCTGCAATGGCTGAACTACCCATAATTTCCACCAGACTGTTGCCTCGGAACCTCTCTGATATAAAATTCTGGAACCACCTTTATTTAGCAAACAGTAATACAGGGTATCCAAAATCTATTTTTACAACTTTGACACACTAAATGAAATATGTACCAATTAAAAAAAAAAGACTAAGAAAACCCAAAGGATTTAAAAAAAAAAAAAGTTGTAATGAGTTTGTTGGATGTTTGTAGAGATATTTTCAGTAACCACTCAACACACGTTCATTGTGACCAAGGGGAAGAATGAAGATCTAAAAAAAAAAAAAAAATGAAGATGACAAAACTTAGTAATCAGAAAAAAGCTTACCGAGTTTCTCTGTAAAAGGGGGGGGGGGGCAACCCCAGTATTTGTACATCTCCTGGTTGATTTTTTATATTGGAAAAAAGCTGTAAAGATAATTTTCGGATACCCTGTTGATAGCATATCACTGCATCATTTACCGAGGATCGCTGTGTGGTAAAGTCCTCAACATGGAACATGTAATGAGCACTGTAACTCAGACTGTTAACTTTATCAGAGCCAAAGGTTTAAATCACCGCCAATTTCAGTCTTTTTTGCAGGAAATAGACTCAGAGTTCAGCGACATACCTTATCATACAGAGGTGTAGTGGCTAAGTCGGGGAAAAGTTCTCAGTAGAGTTTTCCAGCTGGGTGAGGAAATCTGTCAGTTTATGGACAGCAAAGGAAAAGGCTCCACAGTTTTGCAGGATGAAAAGTGGAAATGTGAGTTGGCGTTTCTGTCTGACATAACCACTCATCTCAACGTCTTGAACCTCCAGGGACGGGACCATTTGATCACTGATATGCATGATGCAGTGAAGGCATTTCAAGTGAAGCTGCACTTATGGGAGACACAAATGCACCAATGCAACTTGTCTCATTTTCCTTGTTGCAAAGCAATGTTGAACCAAGTCAGCACCATGGTGTTCCCAAATGCACAGTTTGCTTAAAAAAAAAAAAAAAAAAAAAAAAAAAACTGAGCTCACTTCGTGCTGAATTCGCACGGCACTTTAGTGACCTTGGAACACCGAAAAGTAATTTCGAGCTGTTTCACAACCCATTTGCCATCGACGTGGAAACTGCACCTGTACATTTGCAGATGGAGCTCATAGAGCTGCAGTGTAATGGGGCACTAAAGGCAAAGTACGACAGTCTGGGACCTGCACAGTTCACTCGTTTAATTCCTGGAACGATGCCCCAGCTTCGTCTACATGCGGCTCGAACCTTGAGCATGTTTGGTAGCACATATTATCTGTGTGAGCAGCTGTCCTCTGTGATGAAGATTAACAAAACATCACACAAGAGTCGTCTCACTGATGAACACCTACAGTCCATCCTGAGAATCTCCATAACACAGAACCTTACTCCAAACATGAACTTGTTGGCAACAAAAGATGCCAAACCTCCAGCTCTGACAAAGTGGCATAAGAACGATAATCGGTATGCCTTGATTTGTTATTATTTTAACTTTTGTCTGCTTTAATTCATATTAGTGTTTAAAAAAGGTTTAGTTTTCCAACTTATCAATGGGTGTTTATACAATTCGGCCTGCAACCTTAAGTGTGATTTGAGTTTTGGCCCCCTGTGCAATTGAGTTTGACACCCCTGACATAAGCGTTTCTGAACCGAGCGTATCAACCACGCATTCAATCCAGCTTTAGCACTGGTGGTTCTGTCTGACAATTGTGTCAGTCACTGTCTGTGATCGAGACCATACAACCCAGCAACCAATTTGACTGCAAGTGTCAAATTAACAAATCGATCAGATATAATCACTTTGTTATTTCTTTTGATAGACGGAGTTAACTCCCTGAACTAGATGCATCATGTATTCTGCTGAGTACAAAACGGTTTATAAGGTCCAGGCTGTCTTCCCAAGAAATCTTCAACTGATAAAATATAGGCCTACTATTCTTTGCCTCGATCTGACCGACAGGCTGTGGGGTCAGAAGTCAGAGGCGTGGAGTCGTTTTTGTTTTTAAATTTGAGTTGGTAAAACTGTCCCAAATCCGACTCCAAATTTTACGAGAAATAGGTCAAGGCGGTTTCACGTTTTATCCATGGAAAGAAAAAAGAAGTCGAAATAACATTTCAAGGTAGTTATTTATTATTCATTTAGCACATTTTAAGCAATGGAAGTAGAAAGTTCTTTTATCACGCTCTATCATAACATCAAGTTGTGTCCATCTTCCTGTGACTTCTGAGGTCAGCCAATAACAGACGGGATGCTCGGATATAATGCTGCCAGTACTCTATGATGCACAGAGTTGCCTGCAAGACTACGACATCCTTTTGGGTTGTATTTATACGGATCTTACGGTTCGAGTTCTTCTGACAGAAGAACAGTAAATTAAAGCTAAAGGTGTCTTGTGCAAATTAGCCTTGCATATGCAAAATATACGAAAGAAAGAAGAGGCAAAAATCGGGTCCCTACATGGAAGTATTCAATCACTCTCTTCATCCAACAGTAACCACGAATAAGATTTTGAAAAAATACTTAGACATGTGGAACTTACATTTGGGAAATTTCGGAGAATTTTAATATAGATTTTTACCTAGCACTGAAAGAAGTTGAGAAATTTACTTCGAATTAAGCACTAAAAATGCAATACCCTGCTACCCCAGGATTATTCAAGGTGCCACTTAAATGTCACAGTGTTACCACCACTCAAGTCACGTGGTAAGTTTGTTTCCTGCCCTCAAAATCGTCAAAGTCGATATGAGAGCAGCAATAAAGCCAGATCTATTAGAAAAGATCTTTATAAATAAAAACCAAAGAACCAATCAGTCTAAGAGTGCATACGGCTTCGTTAATCATGACTATTATATTTAAAATGTTGCCTTGTCGACAAAGGAGCGAAGTTGTAGGTTTACTTTCAAGCCCTACACAAACTCGCTCTAAATACCGCAACAATGAATGTTGATCCAAACTATGACAAGTTGACTATCCATCTTACCCCTGGGATCGCAAAGACTATCAAAAGATATGTGAGTCCTACCATAGTTAGTCATTCTGAAACCTATTAAAATTTTACAATTGCAAGCGTTTGACTACGTTTCGTACTCGAACGGACGGGTTTGTCCCTAAATGGGGAAAGTCGGTAATTCAACCTAGTGTCACTACGGCAACTTGAATCAACAAGCAAATCCACACAGATAACGACTTAAGCTCGCAATAACAGAATTGATCAATTGCAGCACAGAATGAAAGGACGCACCTTACCTTCTCGCCAGTTTGTTTAATCCTTCGGCCTATCGAGATCTGAACCTTCTACCATGGATAAGAGAATCACTAGAGCGTTAGCCCTCGCCACTCCTATGCCCTTTTTAGGGCAAGAAATGCAAGAGGAAGAATCAAGATGATTCAGAGGAAGAAATTAAATATTATTATGAAAAAGAAGATGAAGAGGACCTTGAGGATCGTCATGATGAAAACATTGGAGAAGAGTTGTCACTTGCTGACTACAGAAGAAAACTCAAGATTTTGACAGAAGACGGGAAAAATAATCCAAAGTCGTATCAACTCTCAACTTTACAAGATCCATCGACAATGAGGACCTTAACGAAAAATTTGAAAACATGCTATGGGTAATTTTCCAAAACAGAAACAAACGTCCATAGAATTATACACCATAAACCCCGTTTAAGATTCAAAAGGCTTTTCCTTGATCACCTCAAAAGTCTCACCGAACCAACATCGACAACCAGTGATAAGGAAACAAATACCAACATCATCAGGAAAATACAGCCATCAAAGAAAGTCAACTCGATCCAGACTCCCAAAAGAGAAATAAGACAGGTTTTTCTAAACACCAACCACGATGACAGATGACAAGAAAAGCCAGACAGCAACTACTACAACTGAGGGGACAAAATGTACAGATGAAAAAGATGACAAGAAGAAAAAAGACTTTAAAATCGCCAACACATAGACGAAAACAACAGAAGAGAAAGAAAAAATTGTACAAACTGAAGACTGTACATATATACCAGCCGAAATCGGGGCCGCCCTCGATGAGTACGCAAGGGTGCTTGTGGCCCCACCGCTCTCATCCTAGCCAGATACGCCACCAAGTGCATCATCGACAGCGATAACAACACCAACAACAATTGAAGGCCAGGCAACAAATCAAAACAGGAGAGGGCCAACCCCCCACCCCCCCAAAAAAAATTAATAATAAAATAAAAGACGGCGCCCACCACAGCATAGCAGAAAGCAACAACAACAACACCGAAGAAACTACCATCGACAACAATGGCAGCACAGTGAGCAGCCAGCACCCGCCTATGTACATCCCATCGGACACCGGGGACAGCCACAATGACAACAACACCACCAGGGGGTTGAACATCCGGGCGCATGTACACACTAGGTACAGACTTGGGGTTCTACTAGCATGGGCTCTGTAAGACACCTCCTCCCACCCACTTCAAAATCGGAAACGACAACAAAAACATCCACCACAACTTTAGCCCACGGAATACCGGGCTAAGGTCCGCCTTTGCCGGCCAGACATGTTTACAACGGACGAACGAACAACGACACTACAAGATTACTTAAAATATTCTACTTGAAAGTCGACGTAGCCAGCAGGTCGAACCACCAATCCCCTCCCCTTTCTCAGCGCAAAATCGGCGAAAGCCGGAAGCGCCCCCCCCAAAAAAAAAAAAAAAAAAAAAACCTAACAAAAAGTGACACTAAATGATATGCCGGTAAACAAAACCACTAGGTTCAAGTTGAATTGCCTAACAGTCAAACTCTTAGCTGTCAACAATGTCTGTTCTGTAAACGATCAACTGAGGCGTAAGTCTGGTGGCAATAAAAAAAATGTTTTAAGTTCAGGCTCCAGTTTCAACACCGCTGATTTCAAGAGTATGACCAAGACAATCAAAACTATAGTAGTCTCGGACTACAAATCGTAGTTCGGTAAAATCAGGTTGAAAAAGTGAAACTGATTTCGGTCATATTAGGTAGTCACAATCAGTCATAGAGTATTGACGACTATCGGACTAATTACACAATACAAGACCATGTTTTGGTATCGACTCCAAGACTCGATCAATTACACGCTTTAGTGGCGTACTGTATCAGACAAAATCAATTATACGCGTTAGTGGCGTACTGTATCAGACAAAATCAATTATACGCGTTAGTGGCGTACTGTATCAGACAAAATCAATTATACGCGTTAATGGCGTACTGTATCAGACAAAATCAATTATACGCGTTAGTGGCGTACTGTATCAGACAAAATCAATTATACGCGTTAGTGGCGTACTGTATCAGACAAAATCAATTATACGCTTTAGTGGCGTACTGTATCAGACAATCAATTACGCGCTTTAGTGGCGTACTGTATCAGACAAAATCAATTATACGCTTTAGTGGCGTACTGTATCAGACAATCAATTACGCGCTTTAGTGGCGTACTGTATCAGACAAAATCAATTATACGCTTTAGTGGCGTACTGTATCAGACAATCAATTACGCGCTTTAGTGGCGTACTGTATCAGACAAAATCAATTATACGCTTTAGTGGCGTACTGTATCAGACAATCAATTACGCGCTTTAGTGGCGTACTGTATCAGACAAAATCAATTATACGCTTTAGTGGCGTACTGTATCAGACAAAATCAATTATACGCTTTAGTGGCGTACTGTATCAGACAAAATCAATTATACGCTTTAGTGGCGTACTGTATCAACATAAATCGAGTGGTTCCCAACCTCTAGATCAGGGGTCACCAACCTTTTTGATACTGAGAGCTACTTCCTGGGTACTGAGTCATACGAAAGACTACCAGTTTGATATACTCTTCTAGTTTGCCTTTATACAGTATTAATAATGTGAAGACTTGTCACCGTGTTGGTGACCCCTGCTCTAGATCGCGAGAGATTTTTTAGTGGGTCGTATCATGTGAAAGACTGAAATTAAAACAATTTTTGTGCAATTTAACAAAAAATTGTTAATATGAATCATGAGTGTAACACTGAGCAATGAACATGCAGCTTCAAAATACACAATATAGGTAAACAAATTATGCTATATTGCTTTATTTTAATGAAAATACACAATATAGGTAAACAAATTATTCTATATTGCTTTATTTTAATTTTAATTTTTTCAACCTCTTTTATTGGCTTAGTGTCGAATCAGACAGAATCAGTTTTACGTACCACGTTTTGCGTCGCTTTGTATCAGAAAATTTATGGTCATAGTATAGTGACTTAATATCGTACTAAAGCAGACTAAATTATTTATAAGTTTTCGTATTGTTCCATGTCAGACTAAATCAATTATGTGTATTAGACTAAATCCGTTACAAAACGCGCGTATAAACTAAATTTCGTGTGTCGAACTCTAGTTCACACAACTAAGGTTGAAGTGTCATGCACGTTACTCTGTCCAGGATGTTTTATCAGCCAACAACTCACACACATTTCACGCGCACTGAAACGACCGCCAGAACGCTCTGGGGTCAAACGACTTTTATGTACATGATTTTTACTTAAATAGCATTCCGCCAGTTGTGTAGGGCGTTTCGTCAACAGTGGCCAGAAAGTCAAACGGCTTATACGTCTATGGTATTGACAAATCAGTGTTCCGGCAGTAACCGGATGACGTTTCAATAGACTTAAACCCATATCTGCGTTTATAGTCTTAAAATCGTTTTGTAAAATAGTGTAGGCAATATATCAAAAGATAAATAGTCCAAACGCAGGTGCTAAACACGGACAGGGATTGGGCAGGGGTTGGGACTGAGTGGTTTAAGGCTCCTTAACTTTCTTGGTTTTGTTTGTTTGATGTCAGTATGACTGCAAATGAGTAATTTCACGCCGTTATGCTCGGTTGGCTTCGAACGTGAAATGAGTTCGTGAAATGTGTCCAAAGGCGTGCTAAAAGGCATAAGAGAGTAAGATTTGTTGCCGATCAATGCGTTTGGACAAATATCAACATATTGCTTCATATATAATTGGCATGTTATATTGCCGAAATAAAAATGTTCACCTTTATGTGTCAAAATAAACTTACTGAAATAATAAACTCTCTCTCTGGCTTTCTGTATGCTAAATTAATTTAGCACAGTTCATTAGATAAAGCGATGACGTCTTGTGAATTCAAAGACGACCCAGTTGTTTGTACAATCCTATAACCTATCAAGACCGATTCCGCAGATGTGCTCGCTGACGTAGCACTGATGTCATTATTGTCACTTATCGGTATAGCTTCTTGCTTGGTTAGCTAACAAGTTATGCCTGTTTGTTTTCAAGTTGTTAATATGGTTGAACGTATGATTTACTCATGTCTGGCCGGCAAAGGCTGACTTTAGCCCGATGGTCCGTAAGCTTGTTGTGGCGGAGGTTGTTATTGTCGTTCCCGAACGTGGAGTGGGAAGGGGTGTCTTACAGAACCCATGCTAGTAACACACCATTTCTGTATGTAGTGTGTACTTGCACCTGGGTTGTTTCACCCCCTTAGGAATAAAAATGTAAATGGTCGATAAAATGCCCCGGGCAACTGCCCAGCGTGCCCATGCATTAAGACGGCATTGTATAGAGTATTAGTTTCGATGCCATGACGCTGGTAAACTATGACAGTGTTCCAAGCTCTCCTCCCCTACTCGACAATGCGGCGTCAAATTTAAATCCAAAGGTTTCTATCGCAAGCAAGGTATGCATGCCAACAACAATGAACTAAACAAACACTTTGCGACACAACAAGCGGATGTAATATCATGGTATGTGAAACTGGTTAACTAACTGGGAACGGGGGCAAAGTGCCAACATAAGCATTATGCCACCCCCACCCACCACCAAGTCAGTGCCCACGGTATATTTGCCTGCGTGTGAAGGCACACTTGATGTCCGACTTGTCACGGCTGACTTACCCACAAAATGTACGTAAGAATATTAAATAAAATAGAACAACTAGTTGACGACTGCCAACAAAAGCATTCATTGTATACACAGGTGTAAGAAGAACTGGGGGAACAAAGCCGCGTGGGGCGATTCAATATAAAGTGCAAAAATGTCCTACAAGCGTGGTGTGCAAACGTATCACATTGGACAGGAAAGAAGTGTAATCATGGTCCTCAGTTTTAGTTTGGTGGTCACGGGTGATTTGGTCAGTCAAAGCCAGATAGCGCAGCGGATGACGATAGTCGCGAGCCAGAGTTCTAATAGCCATTGAAGGATTTATTGCAGGCTAAAAAGAGCATCACACTTTAAAGTCTCCGTGACATAAAGTTCAAAAATGTGTGGATATTTGACCCAGGTCAACGGAACATGTTGAAGATTTACTTACTTTCACCAGTATACATGTACTATAACACCTACTTTGCTGTGTGTGTGTGTGTGTGTGTGTGTGTGTGTGTGTGTGTGTGTGTGTGTAGTCTATAAAATTAAATAACAACAAAAAAATTAAGCTGCAAACGTGCGCACGATTGTTTGAGCTTGCTTCCAAAACTTGTAAGCGGAAATTTTGAAACTGCTGTGCGGCATTTTCTAATGAGCTGCAAAAAGGTTCCCAAGCACAAGAAAAATATTAGAGGGGACATTGGGTGTTTTTAATTATTGTTTTCTTGAATAACTGGTGTGTAGGTGCTTGAAAATTAAATAACAACAAAATTAAGCTGGAAACATTACACCCATCAACACAGTGTGGGAAGTTTTTAATTATTTTCTTTGAATTACTGGTGTGTGTGGTCTGTAAAATTAAATTTACAAAAATAAGCAGCAAAATTACACCAATCAACAAATTTTCTTGGAGTTCTCATTACTATTTTCTTTGCTTAATGTGTGTGCATGCATACTAAGTTTATTATTCTTGTTGATATTATACACATTTTATGTACAAGTACTCTTTCTGCAGCAATTCAGAGTCAAAATTGACTTTATACAAAGGAAGACATAATGTTCTTCTTGTAGTGAATAGGCCAGAAAATCACATAAAATATAAATTTGTATCCAGCCAATTTCAGGACACTAAATCTAAGAACAAACAAAAAGTAGGTGACTAAACTCATTTGAACTTGTTTTGTCTTCAGATAAAATACATTTTATAAAGTATCAACAATGATTAAGCATAAACAATTAGATGCAGTGAACTGTCAAATTTACTTTACATTTAATTTTAATCTGGTTAAGTAAAATTTTATTCTCAAAGATAAAATACACAGACGTGAACTATTATTACTTGTTTAATAATACCAATTTTTGTAGTAATGATTACAAATGCATATTTTAAATAGCAAATGAATTAACAAAAGTGGAATGTCAAATGTATGACAAATAATAGTAAAGAATAGTGATAATTATTTTAATAATAGATTTTTAATTTTAAAGAATTTTTCCTTAAAATATGTGCATGATTAATTATTTAATATGACCATTGCATATGTAAGTCATCTGCCTGAAGGCAATGTGAACTACCTAAAGCAGTTATAGTTTTGGAAATGAATTCAAATTCCTAAAGTTGTTAAAGATAGATCATGAGGTAAATTCCTCTTAAGTTTGTAAAATTAATTAATGATATGCATTTGGCACCCTCATTTTACAAATAAAGTCAGAATATCATAACTTTTAACAAAAATTCACACCCAGGTTGGTTTATGGCAGATTTTCTCATCCTCACATTGTAATACACGAGGCAAAATGATTAATATACTGAACTGTTTAATTAATTGAGCCACTGACTATCTCCTGTTTGTATGCTATATTAAATTTCATGAATCCTGACTTCATCATTCAAACTGTTATGACATTGCAGAGTTTACTACAGGGCTTTTTATATGGAGGTGAAACATCTTGGTCATAACATTCCAAAAAACTTTACTAGGTTGGTCAGCAGATCTTGTATGATCTTTCTAGAGTTTGAATCAGCAGTACCAAACAATGACATAAAACAGATCTATTAGTTTATCCAACCTTTAACACTTAATGATCTTTCTGAGTTTGAATCAGCAGTACCAAACAATGACATAAAACAGATCTATTAGTTTATCCAACCTTTAACACTTAATGATCTTTCTGAGTTTGAATCAGCAGTACCAAACAATGACATAAAACAGATCTATTAGTTTATCCAACCTTTAACACTTAATGATCTTTCTGAGTTTGAATCAGCAGTACCAAACAATGACATAAAACAGATCTATTAGTTTATCCAACCTTTAACACTTAATGATCTTTCTGAGTTTGAATCAGCAGTACCAAACAATGACATAAAACAGATCTATTAGTTTATCCAACCTTTAACACTTAATGATCTTTCTGAGTTCATTATCAGCAGTAACCAAACAAGAACATCAAACAGATCTTAAAAATGATCAAACAGATTTTTAAAATGTTCCATCCTTAGCACTTATCATGATCCTTTTTAATTCACATCAGCAGAAACCCAACAGTGACATAAAAAAATGTTCACCATTACCACTCACCAGAGATGATTACATGGTTTTATACAATGATACATTCATCTACATGTGCACAGCAACCCGTGAAGAGGCTACTGAGCTGAAATGGCTGATCATCAAAGATGTCCATAAATTTCATCATGAACCCTGAGACACTTGGAAGACACTGTTCTGACCTATTCATATTATACGAGATACAAATCTGAAGATACTGAAAATAGACTTAGATTTCATATCTAGTGAAGAATTATTTGTACTTAAAATAATTCAGTAAACAGTGCAGGCATGTGGTTCTCTATATCAGTGCATGGGAAAAATTAAAGAGTTTACACAAGTATGGTCATAAAAATGACAATGAATCTCCAACATAGCTACTAAGTTCAGTAGTTGTCTTGTTTCAAATTTTCTCTCTCACTTGGCAAAAAGAGTTGAAACAGGCCTATAAAAGATAAAAAAGACAATGAATCTCCAACACAGCCACTTGCTGTCATGTTTAAAATATTTTCTCCTACTGCGTCTCAGCCATTTGAAGTGGTTGTCAAGATGGCCTGGCCAACACAGCCGAATAAAGATTCCAACCCCTTAACCAGCACCACCACAACAACAAAGTCTAGCCAATTAAATCCACTCTCAACTGAAATCCAACCAAAGGTCACAATGAAGATGAGTCAAATCATAATCAATATTCATTTTACCCTGTTATTTAAATAATAAATAAATAAAACCTAAAGTCCAATGGTACTGATTGTATTTTATTTACAGAGAACTTTCTATGAAGATAAGTCCCTGAAGGATTTGATGTTTCAAACAATTCATTGCTTCATTACTTGATCCAGACATAATGTGTTGTAGCAAGTGATAAGCAATTAAAACTGATTACTATTGATCTCTAACAAAATGCACCCCCTTTTTCCTTTTCCTCTATGACTTTTATTTTTATTTTATCAGCAACAGAAAAAGTCAGATTATCATGACTGTGGTTTTCCACACTGAAACAATGTGTAAAATTATCAAACAATTACTGGAAATATTTATATTTCCAAATATATTTATATATTTATATTTATAAATATTTATATTTCCAAACAATTACTGGAAATATTTGGCTACTGGACGTTTTATGCAGTGTGTGTGTGTGTGGGTTTAAAGTATTATTTTGTTTATATATGCATGCACACAAGTTAGCATATCAAAATGTGTAAATACATAAAATTATCCTCAATCAAATCAATACCTTGCCATACTAGTATATGTAAATATATATAATGATCCTTCATAAAATCAATACATGTGCACTGTTATATATTTTTCATGCATAGTATTATTATCTATAACATTGTTTCATTGTATTTCTCTTCTAAAGCACATACGCAGCAAGTTATCTAGCTTTATAAATGGAGTGATGGCTGTATAATTTAGCATAATTTCATTGCCAACTAAATAATGCTTTACTCACTTCGTGACATTTACTTTCAATCATTGGCCATTCTAGACAAATCTGACACAATTATGTTCTTTGCAATGATCTGTGTTTTGACATAAACAGTTACTACTAGAATTTACTCCTCACTAGTATCAATCCACTCAAAATAGTATAACTGTAGTTCATTGAAAATGACACAACATGAACACTGTCAGATTTGCAAGCAGAAGTGTTCTCTTTGTAACATAGCACACCAAATACACACACTCATATATATATGTTTGTGTGTGTATTTTCCTTGACATGGTTTTTATATAATATCTAACTTCCATAGTGTATGGAAATATGTAGATATATCTAAATAACTTAATAAGTGTAAATGATCTGCTTTAAGGATAAATTTACCTTAATAAACATTTCATTAACTGGAAAGGGGGGGGGGGGAGGAGCTAGCCAAGTGGAATAGTTTTGAAATGTATCATGTACCAATAATAAGTGCCAACCATAAATATGAAATATGCACACTTTCCTTCTAATTAAATGTGTAAATGAAACAGTACATGTACATGTACACACACACACACACATGCAACAAAATATGTTGACAAACAAATGAGTTGATGTGCTTCACAGAAATTACATTAAAAAGCATACCTTTAAATGTAATTTAAAAAAAATAATATTAAACTTATTTAAAATGTTCTTCAAAATTAAACACTGATATATCACCACATCATTAGATTCTATACATCCAATATTTTAAGAAAATTTCTATCAGTTTTAATCATTCAAAATAGGATTCTTACTGTTTACTGGAATTCACCATCAAAAGCATTAGGTCTAAGCACTAATGCAGAAAGTATAATATGAAAAGTTCTCTATCTCTTTCATTTCTAACTTTTCTACCTAAATTCCATAGATATACTTCATACTTAGTCATTTACAAAATCAAGAAAAAATTAAAAGATTACATAAAATTTGAATGGCTGTTACTAAGTTTATTTATTTCCATAACCACAGCATTCCCTGAAACCTTATTCATGAAGTAATCATTCTGTTAAGCAACTCTAGCGTTTTGTATATTTGATTTAATAAATAGTGAAATGAATATGGTGGATATGATAATTTACAAATGTTTTAAATAAAACAGTCAAATGAACTCATAATAAACATAAAACTTAGAGAGAAGTTGATATGTTGGATCTATTCATGAACAACATCCCCCCGTACCCCCCCCCCCCAAAAAAAAAAAAGAAAGATTCATTTTACTATTACCAGTTTGGTCTGTCAACAGCGTGTCTCCTTCTCCTTGAAACACACTTTCTAAGTCCGGATTTGGAATGTCACTCTCTTTGAATTCTGTACCTCTCAACAAGTTCCTGCGTTTGTTCTTCTTTCTTTTAGATTTCTTTTTATCCAACGTACTAGCGGCGCTTTTTTTGTTGTAACGCGCACTCGCTTTCTGTTCCATTCTTTACACTCATGAAAAGTCTAACAACAAATTAAAGGAAAACATCGTTCATCCTTCTTTGTTCTATAGCAAGACCCAATGTGCACAAAATAAACCAAACTCTTCTGTTCCATTTGTCGTGCATTCAGACATTGCGATGGCACCGGACAGCTCCCACTGTGATTGTTTCCTACAGAAAATCTCAGCCAAACAACTCTGCTTATGACGCTTTGTTCCACCAAAATAGTACGATGTATTGCTTTAGATTTTTTTAATGGTAAAATATTTTCCTTAAAATATGTTGAATAATTGTCTTTAAAAAATACTTCTGTTGATAAAAACTAAATTTTTTATAATAAAACATACATTATAGGGTTAAAGCGTAGTAATATGTAACCAAGTGACAACGGGACTACAACAAGGGATGTAACTCAAGTATAAACGAACTCGCTTTTGCGCGCGCGCGCATACACACACACACAAATGTAATTTTTTTTTTTTAAAGAAAGAAAGAAAAAAAAAAGAGCCAACAGTCGCAGCGAAGCAAGCACCATAAAAAAGAAATTCTACATCTGCAGCACACAACGCCAGCAATCCTTTTCGTGAGAAAAAGAAAGGTTCCACAGGAATCCACCCAAAATCGAGAACAGCTAAACATGAAAAGTTTTAACGCAATTCCTGTGGAGCAAAAGTAGTTAACGAAAATCTGTATATCGTTTCTGTATCATCAATAGGCAAATCTGTTGATAATGTATCTGAACATGCAACTTGCCCGTAACTAATATATGTGGCCAAAATCACTGATTCCGTTTTGAAAGCAAGTTAATAAATAGCAATCTCTCAGTCTCATCATTCTTTCGTTACGAGGATTCAGAGCAATTCAGGTGCTCTGCTCTTTTTAATTTATATTAATATGCTCCAATGAATTTGCAGCGATCAAAAACTCAAACTCTTTTCTGATGATATATATTGCTATTAAAAATAAAATAAATAAGATAAAAACAAAATTACAAGATGGCCAGAATAAACTATAAGAATTTTCAAGGGTCTAGCGTGTGGAAATTCCACCAAATGCCAAGTTATGAGAGAACCATCATTCTTCAATTGATTATTCATAATCAAGGTTCGATAGTACATCAGAGGCCAAGCCTCTTGGAGTTACTCCAGAATCCAAACTTGAAATGGGTGTCCACATTGATTATTCTTAAGTAAAACAAATAATACCTTTACTTTTTTTGACATCTTAAAAATGTTACATTTTTGTTAGACCCACGCTGGAATATGACTATTTGTGTTGAATCTTCACACAGTTAAACTAAAAGATTTTTTTAAAATTCAGAGAATTGCTGCATGATTGATTAAATATAACTGTAAAGAAATATTAGCAACATGCTTAGCAGTTTACTCTCCTCCAAGGACATAGAAATAAAAGGTAAGGTAAATTTAAATATCTCTTTATTTCAACTTCTTCAGGTCGGAAACATACTGTTTTAATGGTTATTTGTAATAAAACAGTATATCCATTATTTAATAAGTCAGACATCTAAAAACAACAATTATACCATTCCTTCTACAATAAACTGCTCCTGATATTCACTTTACCCTGACATCATTAAGCTTTTGAATTCCTTGCCAGTGGCACAATTTAGAAAAAAGTGCAAAAATAAAAATTACTTTGCAAATATTACTATGTTCAGGCACTAACTTTTAAGGTATAATTTTACATTATATTATTATAGTTTATGTGAATCACATCTCAAGTGCACAGTTGTATAGCTCTACTTTTTAGGTTACAACTTGTAAAATAAAAAAAGAAAGAAATTCAGGGTTTTTACTACTAATAAAGTAAGTACAGGAAATAAGTTATTTGTTGTATATGGATTAATCAAGTTACTTGACTTACTTATCTCCTTGGATTCCCTGTGGAACAAAGGGCCTCAACAACAGCTTTCCACTGCACTCAATTCTGGGCAGCCTTTTTCACTTCACCCCATGACAGGTTGCAGTTCTTCATTTCCTCTTCACAGGATCGTACCTGGTGGTCTTAGGGTGACCAACCCATCTCTTTCCTGGGGGTTCCACTGCAAAGCCTGCCGGGTGATGTCCTGTGGGGATTTCCACAGGGTGTGTCCTATCCATCACCATTTATGCCTGGCAATCTGCTGATTGATGGGATCTTGGTTTGTCCGCTACCACAAATCAGTGTTTAGTTTGTCAGTCCACCTGATCTTCAGTATGTTGCGAAGGCAGCCGGTGACAAATACTTGGAGTTTGTTGGTTAGGGTGTTGGTGACTTCAAAATGGTATCATTCCTCATGGGTATTCAAGGAGGTTTCACGAAATTTCCTTGTTTCCTCTGTCTCTGGGACAGCCATGACACTAAGGCGCATTATCGCACAAAGGACTGGCCACAACGGACCGAGTTTTCTGTTGGGAAGAGCAATGTGAAGTGGGCGCCGCTGATAGAACCTCATAAAGTGCTTATGCCACCGCTGCACATCAAGTTAGGCCTCATTAAGCAATTTGTCACTGCTCTTGACAAGGAGTCAGCAGCATTTCAATACCTCCAAGATCTTTTTCCAAAGCTGTCCGAGGCTAAGGTCAGGGCTGGTATATTCGTCGGACCACAGATCAAGAAGATCATAGAATGTGAGGATTTCGCAAAGCTGTTGAACAGGACGGAGAGAGCGGCTTGGAGCAGTTTCGTTGCAGTTGTTCAGGGCTTCCTAGGTAATCACAAAGCTGAAAACTATGTGGAGTTGGTGCAGACTCTCATAAAGAATTACGCCACAATGGGATGCAGAATGTCTCTGAAAGTCCATATCCTTGATTCGCATCTTGACAAATTCAAGGAGAACATGGGCGCTTACTCGGATGAGCAAGGCGAGCGCTTTCATCAAGATATATTGAACTTTGAACGTCATTACCAAGGACAGTATAACGAAAACATGATGGGGGACTACATTTGTGGGCTACTTCGAGAGAGTGATTCACAGTACAATCGTAAATCTAGAAAATCTACACATTTCTGAACCTTGTTGAGTGGTTTCCGACTGTGTTTGTATATTCCTTGTGCAATTTTTGTTTTTACAATGACGAAAATGAAAAAAAATCGTTCTATTTTCACAAAAAACGAGTTTTCTTCGTGCTGTTGTCGTGTAAGCAAAGTTTGTGCTTAATGAAGTCATTTTTTCACGTACTTTAGACATAAGCAATTGAAATATAACACTTAGAAGCCAGGAACAAAAATTGTGTTACATAGTGTTATTAATGTGTGCAGATGTGATAGCCTACTCCATTTAAATAAGTGCCATATGAATGTGATTATTTATATTTTTTAATCAGGCAGTATTTATTATATTAAATTTAGTAAATCATTTACCATTAAAAGAAAGATCGGTCTTTATTTGAATGGTCATGGAATGAAAGAAAATAAATAAAATACTTAAGCTGTTTTGATCTCTTTGTTTGCTTTCTATCTCAGTATCTGAAAATAATTCTTCATCTAATCTCTTTGTTCAGTCTTTTAAAGTATAAGCATGATTAACCCTTATAAAAATTAATTTTATAAGATTAAGAGCTAACAGTAGCAATGCACCAAGACTAAAACCTTGTGTTAGGAAAATTTATTGTGTAGCATGCTTTTAGTTGCAGTATGGGTAGGAGTCCAGATGTTTGTAGAAGATTCCCAAAGGCTAGTATATAAGCCAAAAGGACAGGAAATAGAAATGAGAGACCATGACAACTGCATTGAGATAAACCTATATTTCGCTGCATGGACTCTTGAGCTCCATTTCGAAAATTCTATAAATTTTCTTAAACAAGTGAAGTTCGTGGGATTCAGACTTCCATTATATTCAAGTTTCTAATTCTGAAAAGGTTTATGAGGCATAGTAAATTGTCAGCTGACATTTACTTGAAGTATGAACTGACCTGGCCTATTCCACAAGATGAGTGGTCATTGCATAGCAGACAATGGTTACATGTGCCTTTGACATTGTAGCTGTGAGGTTACGCCACTTGAGGCACAAGTGCAGTAGTCATGAACAGGCTACTGTGTGCATGATGGATTATGAAACTGCCATTTTCTTTGACTGTATACTCGACATCCAGTCAAGACCTAGATGACATTTGCATCCTGTATGTACAGCTTGGGTAGCTGTATTTTCTGTGTCATCATTTTTTCATCCCCCCTCTGCTGTTAGGGCAGGATATGGATTCTACTTCAACAGTGTCATTTATATTTCATGTATCGGAGCATTTGTTCTACAGTATTGTGCATTTCATTTAATTCATCAATGGAGTAGATTTATATATATTAAACTCATTAACATTCTATATTAACAAATTTTGAATTATTTATTTGAATTCTGATGTTATCCTATTTGAACTGATTTGTAAATACCTGTACATTTTGTAATAATATCCAAACATGGTGCAGATGTTATTCTAGTAATGATGGACACAATTATTGTAATTCAATCAGTACCTGTACATTGTGTAATAATATAAAGATTGTATTAATCTGGAATTTAGAAATTATATAGAAGAAAAAGTTCTATCTATAATTTTGGCAAATGAGAGGCTTGAAGACTTTCACTCTGTAACTTCAGTAATAACAAATGCGCAAAACAGAAACAAAATTAAAAAATTTCAATAGATTTATTGTGATTCAATGAAAAAGATGAAAATACAATCAAAACACAACTACAAATAAGCGCAGAAAAATACAATTTAAAAAGTGCAGTAAGAAATTACCATAAAAAATAAATAGTCAATTGATTATCCCATTCAAATGATTTTTACATGATTCCAGCAACTGTTCCATTTCCATCTGTAAATATTTCTTAGACTAAAATGAAATTTGCCCCAGCTTCCCCATTAACTCCTGACATAATAAATTATGTGCATCAACAACTAATAAATAACTGTTATTTCATAATAAGATATTATGCTGAAACAAAATGATTATTAGCATTGAAACATATAGCCATATTAAAATAAAAAGTAAAGATATTAATATTTATGATTCTACATAAAAAAAAAAATGTACATAACTAGTACTTCCTGTGTACATGAAAATTTTGTCTGTTATCACCAAAATTCAGTGAAAACATTTTCTAGCACTTTTATAAAAAACATAAACATCAACCAGCAATCAATTGCAAACCTCATCTGTTGCATTTTTAATTTGTTAATTTAAGAAAATAACTTCAAGGATATATGTAAAATATCACGCTAAGCTACATACGAGTTTCACCTCCAATCTTATCTTTAACCATTCCATTTATCCATAATTTTTTTTTTTACTAAATTCAATAGCATAAAATACTAAAGAGAAAACACCTCCAAACATGCCTCACTTGTACTTATACACATGTAAATGATTATAATAATAAAACTACAGCAATTACAGCATAAACGCCCCACATTATGGTTGACATGATTCTCACAAACACTGCAGGGAAATATATGCAAAAACTATTATTTCCTTCTCTCTTGAAAAGTTAGAAATGGTCTGAAAATGAAAACAAAAACAACAAATCAATAACTGTTATGGTAAAGAATATTATTAATCATGTTGCAATAATCTATCGTGTAAGAGAAAGAATGAAGAAGAGAGTACAGTTGAAAGCAGAAAAAAAGGTAATATGGATTATGGAGAATGGATTAATGTTGACATTATTATTTTATAGCTTATCGAAATCAGTAAATCTATATCAAACAAATAAGTAATATTTCCTTAATATCTAACTTGTCTGAGGTTATCTTCAACTACATGATAAATCTGAAAGAAAAATTACCTTCTAATGTGCACATATAACCATCTAGAAGTATTAAATTTTAAACTGATCGGATTGATATCTTTTATCGGATAAGCAGATTCATTATTAACTAAAAAATCAGCAATAAGTTACAAAATGTCAGTATGTACCTTGTCATAACTGCTTTAATCAAAGCACTTCAACTGGTGGCAGGCAAAAGAAATGGTATTGCCCAGAAGGCACAGTTCCGCAAGATGGCCAAATGCACCCCATCTACGTTTCTCTGGATCTAAAATAAACAAAAGAATGATATAATACTTATTATGATGGATGTTTTTTCTTTAATCTAAACTTTAGACTGCAGAAGCAATTCTCAAATAGTTATTTATAATTGTTAGTCATAAAAAGGACTACAATCTCTATTCTCTCCCTACCTCCTCTCTCTCTCTCTATATATATTTGAACTTATCAAAAGTAATCTGAAGAGTCTATTAAAATACAAAGTGATGCAAAGTCATTCTCTTTTACAAAGAAAATGACTGTTTGCAGACAAAGACAAAAGTTTACCGACATGGTATATTTGTTGATCCTTTTCCTTCTTGACTTTATTAAACTTAATCATCTAATAGTCTTCAAATTATGTAATCACATTTTTTTTTTTTGCAATTGGAAATCATCTTGTCAACTGTTCAAAAAAGTACAGTACAATGTGTAAACTGTATGCACCATTATAGTGTAGTGATGATGCTCAGACATATTTTAAACTGCACTCTGGCAGAAGAAATTTCTTGTGTTGATTCAATCAAGTGTGAAAGCATACCCTAATTTCCAGTTTCTTTTTCATCTATTGGTCAAAATTCACATGTGTGTTCCACTTGGGGTTGTGTGATAATAATACCTAAAATAAATATGCTTTCAATTTGCCAAATGGTATTTAGCACTTTAATTTATCTAAATTATATTTCTTCCTAAAATTGTAAATTTTCTTTGCAAGTGGTATTCAAAGTTTTCTAATGCAGCCAGTGTAAAAGAAGAAATCATACAAAATAAATTTCAAGTCAACTTAATTTCATAGTTCTGTGATGTCAATGTAAAGCTATTTTATAAAACTTAGTTAAATTAAAATTTATTCAAATATTTTCATTAGAGATCATATCAGAGGTTGTGCTAATCCCCCCAAAAAAAATGCATAGGTAAACACAATGTTGCACTGTAAATGGGTGCATAAAACAATAATTTCTTTATCTGGTAAACCTAAGCATACATATTTTTTATTGTAAAAGATTACCAGTGCAATGATTTTAAAATGAAAAGTACAAAATAAGGAACAAGAATGCTGTTAGTAAATCATATACAATGGGTTTTAACTGTTTTCAGTTTTAAAGTTAGTACAAGGAGTTAATACAGCAACTGAATTTAGACCTAAATGATCAGAGCAACTGTTATGATCAACCATGTAAAAGAATCATAATAATCAAGTTTTGATAGAATTAATGAACACATGAGATTTCCTATCATGTAACTAGAGATAAGCACACTTATGGAGACCATATACAGATTCCTAAAGCCAGTTTAGCTCACTTAACTCCTTGCTGTAAATGTTTGCATGCATGCATGTGGTTGTGTGAGGGCAGAAATAAATAATAAAAAAATCCAGAAGAATGTCCTAAAAGTGATATCCTTTTAATATCATTCTTTATTTGTATAGGTATGACATTTGTCAAGCCAGGGTTGCCCCTTTTTCTGCTTTCTTGAGGGTGCCTTTTTTCATAGCTTTGTTTGATAGTTACTTTGCTAAAACAAATATTTTTCTTTCCTTTTGTTAGCTGACACCCAAGCTATTTACAGAGTCTGTTAACATCGAGGCTAATTATGTGTTTTCAGTATTGTAGTCCCAATGAGTATTTTTAATTGTGGTAGTCCCTAATACATACACACACATATATATATATATATACACACACACACATCAAATTATATATACAAACATACACAACACACTAAGAGTATTTTGTGAAGTTAGAAAGTTTAATGGTTTATCAGATTCTTTTCTAAATCTACTGATGTTTTTACTGCTAAAACTATTGGTAGACAGAATGCCTTATTCATGCATTCAACATAGCCTTTGCCATGAATCCTTCCAAAAGATAAAAGAAACCTTAATTTGGGTCTACCTAATAATATCTAAAGCTTGACCTTAAGTGACTCCATGCACTACAGTCCTCATGAACTACCCAGAAGCAGCAACAACATCCATCGATTTGGCCTCACAAGGCCACGTTAGTTTTTCAGGTGACATTAGAGCCATAATTTGGGCATATGTCCTTGATATCGAGCCTCACTATTTCACCATCATAACCAATTTGTTAGCATAAAGTGCACTGCTGATAAACTCAATCTTTCCAACAACCCAATCTTTCCAATCAAGGTTGCTGCTTCAAATGAACTGATAAATTGCTTGGTGGAGTATTGGTGGTGATAGCAAAGAAATTTTCTTCGTGCATCAAATGAGGCAATGGTCAATAGCCAATTTCAGTCTGAACATAAGTTTCCTCATTTGTTTTCAATCCTATAAGAAAGAGTAATGTTCAGGTGATGTCTCCTAATGAAGAATGGGGACACAAGCTACCTTCAGGAAGGGTAGGATTCAAGTCTATTTCGAAAGCATTATTGACTTAATAGGCTCCATAGGAAGTGATCAAATCTGAAAATGGATCTTCAAACTATTCAATGAGGCACATATATTTCTTTTTGCATTCCTTCAAAGAGGCACATGTGTTTCGAGAGGTACTATTCTTCACAGAGAGATAGATGTTTACTAAAATACTATCTGTCCTTCACTGAGAGATGGATATTTACCAAAGTACTATCCTGCCCTTCACAGAGCACAGATGATCACCAAGGTATTTTTAGATCATGTAAAGGTTAGAATCTTATCTCAGGAAATCTCTCTTCCTGAAAAAATGCTTTAGAGAAATCTCTAGGCTTTATTCCAGGAACCTTCTAGCTCAAAAGAAGATAAAGTGTCCTCCATGCAAGATAGAGTTAGGCCATTAAAAAAAAAGTTTACCTACAAGGACTGAGTTTGTGTTGAGGAAATAAATCTAGATTCTTTCTGCTCAGCTCTCCCAGAGTTAGAGAACTGGTAATGAGACATTGTCACCATGGCATAAAGCTTATTACCAAAGATTGAAACATAAACACTCTCTTTATGCATGCCCTAGAGAATCGCAGTTTCATCTAGCTTAAAAATGTGGCCTTGAAGAAGACTAAGCAGTTGTGAGATGGACATCATTCACTTTCTCTGGAATGTGTGTGTGAGACACATTTACTGTGACCTCTGATAATTAATGAATATATCTTTAAATGAGTTCACAATTCAATACATGGGAGTTAATATTTAAGTACACATTTTTTAATAATAAAAAATCTTACCTCCAGTATAGTATCCTAGAGCAAATGCTACTCGGCCCAACAGGTACACCATCCCGGCAGCTGCACTAATTTTCTGCAGGAATGAAACAAGTTTAATCAAACATGAAATTGCACTTAATGTATGAAAACAAATGGCTGATACACTTAGCACACTTACAATTCAAAAGTTATGAATGGAAGAAACATTCTTAAAACAGATTTATTCAAAAGTATATTTATATGCTTATTCCTAGATTTATATTAAATAAAAAAAGAAATATAAATCAGTACATCATATTGACCTGTTTTTTTCTGTCTGCTGATGTACCAGTATGAACAGATTATAATCAATCATAAATATTTAGTATATTCTTCTCTGATATACATATTAAGTGTAAACACTTTCCTTTTTAACTTTTGTACAAGTCAAGCATTATTTCATGTAATAATGATAGACCAAATTAAAAAATCTTAAACATTAGCTTTCGGCTAATGCGTGATGAGGGATATTTACTTGACAACAAACTCCTGTTGTACATGTGTACACTCTTCATAATATGGTTTGTCAGAAACATGCAACAAGCAAGACTGATATGATTCAATACACATAATGTTAGCCTACAGAAACCCCTCAGGTAAACTTTAAAATTGTATATTGTAATCATTATTGTTCAAAACTAAAGAGAAAAATTAATATTTTTTTTATTTTGTGCAAAAAGAGACAACCACAATTAATATTTTAAAATTAGTTTTAGTTATACTTACAGGATACTGCAATCCTCCAATAAACAACATAATGAGAAAACGAGTCTCATTTTCTAATCTGAAAATGTAAAAATGCAAGTCGTTTCATAATTTTTTTAAAATAAAGAAATAAATGTAAATGTAAGGCGATGCAGAGGTTAAGAATATAACAAAACTGTCAACAAGACTACCAAGTAACAAAATATTAATTTTTACTGACCTGTCCATCTTACAGGCAGAACAGTTTACCTATCCAAATGAGGTGTCACTGTCTAAATAAGTACTTCTCTGAAAAACCTAACAATTAACAAGCAAAAACAAAAGTTTTTTCCCCTTCGAGTGGACATATAAGCTAAGCAAAAGAAGAAGTACATATGATTTTTGTCATTTAATCATTTGTTCAGTCTGGTCACATGTTTGATTGTATTTTTCTTCATTTGTAAAGACTTCTTGTAAACCAAGATCACTGATTTCAAAAACAGAGAAAAACAGAAAATTAAAAAATAAAATAAAATGTTGTTACGTGTGCTGATGGGCCCTCTGGATGCAGTTGAATTCTTTGCTAGTAGGACTGTATAAGTCTGGATACTGAAAAAGAGTAAAACAAATAAATTAAATATTTCATTGCTGCTAAACAAAGAATTTTTTAAAATGCCACTTTACTTTAACAGTAAACATCTTTCATCCAAAGCATGAGACTGAATATTATAAATTATTATTTAATTTATTGTTAGCAAATCAGCAATAAAAGAAATTTTCTTTTCTTCTATTTAAAACACAAGATGTAATTTGTGGTTTTGATGATATAAACAATGATTTTCAAAATTGCTATACAATGTTAAATAGTGTTAAACTTACATTTATATTACACTTAATTAAATTTATGATGAAAAGTAAAAATGATAAATTCTCAAATTTTCTTAAAACAGAAAAAAAATAAATAGTTACTGAGTAAACATAATGCATTTTATTCCCACAAAATTCACAGCTAACTCCGCCATGGCCGGTCTCAAGCCCAGATGAGAAAGGAGGAGGGTTGGGGCGTGGGACCAGCAACCCCACCCTGTAAAATCCCACATGCTACAGAAACCAAAGCAAGAGAAGAATCCAACCAGTGCTTGAATCTGGAGATGCCTCTACTGGAGGACATATGATGCAGATTGGTGAAAGCCTCACGGAAGCCAACGAATGAATCTCCTGACAAAGCAACAACAAAGATCGGAACTTGGAACATATGAACCATGTACAAAACTGGAAAAGCAGCTCAAGTAGCAAGTGAGATGAAAAGATACAACATCCAAGTACTAGGAATTTGTGAGAGCAGATGGAATGGGTCTGGCATGACATCACTTGCCAGCAGAGAGAAAATCCTCTACTCAGGACATGCTGACAAGAATCACACAGAAGGAGTTGCCATCATGTCCCCAGTAGCAGCCAGAACTCTTATGGAATGTCAGCCTGTCTCCCCTAGAATCATGACAGCAAAATTCAACTCGATGAGAAGAAAAGTTACATTCCTCCAATGCTACTCACCTACTAACGACGATGATGAGGAAGCAAAAGAAAGTTTCTACAATTCTCTCCAGACAGTAGTTAACGAGTTACCCAAGAGAGACATCAAGATACTGATGGGTGACCTGAATGCCAAGATAGGAAAAGACAATCTTGGAAAAGAATTGATTATGGGAATCCAAGCCCTTGGAGAAGTGAATAAAAATAGCAAGCTTTTTGCGGACTTTTGCACTTTAATGACCTAGTAATTGGTGGAAGTGTATTCCAGCATAAAGACATCCACAAAGAAACCTGGATCTCACCAGACGGCAACACCAAAAACCAGACAGACTACATCACTATCTCTAGGAAATGGAGACAAAGCCTGCAAGACACAAGATCCCAATGAGGGGCAGATGTAGCCTCAGACCACCACTTGGTGATTGGAACCATCAAAGTCAAGCTACGAGCTTTGAGAGTCATAGCCAATCGACCTCACATCAAGTTTAACACCCAGTGGCTGAAGGAGAAAGACTATAGAGACACCTTTTCAACCTCCCTGAAGAACAGATATGAAAGCCTTGAACTTGGTGACCAAAGAAACACCCTGGAAGAACACTGGAGCTCCCTAAGAGACACATTGACAGACACATGCTAAGAAGTGCTGGGCAAAAGAGAATAGACAACCAAGGAATGGCTCTCCAGTGACATACGGCAAATGATAAAGAAACAGAAAAGACATCGAGCAACAGATCAACAGCAACAAGAACGAAGAGGAAAGGAAAGCTCTTCAAGATAAATTTACCCAAATGAACAAGAAAGTTAAGAATAGTGCCAGAAAGGACAAGAGGCTTTTTTATGATGCGCTAGCAACAGAGGCAGAACAGGCAGCAGGAAAGAGGGACCTCAGTACTCTGTACAAGGTCAAGGAAAGAAGTCACCTCTTTCACCTACCTGGGCAGCATTGTATCAGCAACAGGTGGTTCTGATGAGGACATCTAAGCCAGAATCTGGAAAGCTAGATACACCTTTATTGCCCTGAGACCAATCTGGAGATCAACATCCCTATCTGTCCGCAACAAACTACAAATTTTCAACAGCAACGTTAAGTCTGTCCTCCTCTATGCTATCTTTCCTTTCAAAATTAACTATGTCTTTCTAAAAAAAAATAAAATTATCCCCCCCCCCCCAAAAAAAAAAAAAATAAATAAAAAGTGATTTTTAAACTTCAATATAAAAGTATTTTTAAATGAATTATTATGAATGATAATTAATACAGTCATTTGTACTATATTCAATGTCACTACAAAGTACTCTTGATTAGAAACATAATAATACATGCCATCTGCACTATACTCATTGTCATTACAAAATACTCTTGATTAGAATTATAATTAATAATGTAATTTACACTGTACTCACTGTTACTTCATAGCGCTTTCTTGCTCGGCCTACATTGAGAGCCAACCACATGTTGAGGAATGTGTTGCCAACACAACCCACAAGCAATACATAACCATACTTTTCAGGAAGAATGTCTGCCAACTTTGATGCAACCACCATGGTTATTATGTATTACAAATCAGTACGGCTATGACCAAAAATAGATCTGAAATATATTTTACAAAGAAATATTAGTTTCCACCATATTCTATTGCATTTTTTAATTTGTGAAGAATATATCTGGTATACATCTGTAAATGAACACCTATATTATTTTCTAAGATTATATTATCTCATGAAAGAACTTAGTTACATCTAGTGCCTGACTTACTTTTGACATGTGCAATAGCAACCACCAGTTCCTATTTCATTGTCATTTCATTGACTGTTACACAATTTTCATCATGCCTATTTTATTCTCTACAGACTATACATATAATAAAGTATTACTAAAAGTGATTAGCATATAAATGCTTCACAAATTCACAAAGCTTGTCAGATTCAGAATATCAGACTACCTCAGAAGCAGTCATTTTTCTTTGCACAATCAATTTAGATCTAATCTTGATATCTGATTAAGCAGCAAGCAGCCTGTATCATGGTAACGATTTACGTCACATTAATTAAAAAGTTTAACTTAAAGTAAACGATAAAATTAGCATTCCTTTTTCTTCGCAAAGTTCCTTTCAAAATATTTTGGATAACTACTGATATGTTACTAAGTAATTTACATGCAATGTAGGCCTATTCATTGTATCAATATATTTTACTGCATTTATAATTTTATTTCTAGGTTTTCAATATGACAGTAGAATTACAAGACTAAATAAAGAAGCGATAAACTCAGCTAAGCATAAAATAAAATAATTAGCCACTGATAAAAATGATAAACTATAGGCCTATAACAATTTTGTATATCAAGATTTTACAGTGAATAGTCTTAACTCTTTTACTATAATTTTTTTTTCGATGCTGCAACTTGATAGTAACCATAATAATACATCTACTGTCTACTAGCAATGAAATTTTCAGATGGCGCATCGAGAAATTACCTGAGCTCAACAATACCTTTATTGTCTAATCGATGAATAGTACTATTTTCTACTAAAGTAAATAGAATTAGAAAATTTATGCTACCATCAAATATCTTCGATAAAATTTATTTAATGTAATGCACCTCTTTTGGAAAATAAAAAACTACACCTGTCTCAGTGTCTGGGCTCAATGTCAAGTCCAAGCAAAAATTCTGATGAAACAACACCGGTCTAAGGTCGAACTTTGATAATTGTCGAGTCATTCGACAAACGCAACCCAAGGCCATTGACAAAGATATATGCTAAACACTTGAATAATAATTAATTATCGTCGAGCATACAAAATTTCAGGCGCTTGTAACTTAAAAAAAAATAAATATGAATTGTAGCAATAAGTAAGGTCAAAAGAAAATCTGCATTTACAGTACCTTCTCGAGAAGGAATGCTTTCCACTGACGCTTCTAGATCACTCTGACATCAAAGGTGTTTCACTGATGTAGAGTTATATCTCTTAGTTTTGTATACGTCCTTGGGAAGGTCAAAGTGCACTTCTATTGCAGCCATGTCCAAATTTGTCCACATGGTGCGGGAACTTATATGATTTTTCGCCAAACAGAAATAGAAGCTGCATACACAAAGCAGAAAATAAATAAACATATCCTATTAATTTATAAAACATTACTATTCCTATGTCAAGCTTATGAGTTTGAAAGTTTAATTTTAACTAGAATTTCGCACTTTTTGTACAGCTATAGGGCCTACGTGACGAGCCTATGCTGCCTATAGAGTAGCTTTAATGAAGACGAGTGTTAAATATTTTTTTTGTTATAGCTTAAATACACTTGATCCAAACTGGCCAAGGATAATAATCTGAATATACACTGCATTTAATCATAATAATTTGCTTTGTTTTATATGAAATATTGATAAATATATATAAACCATGTTTTCTCCAGAGCTGACTAAAATGCTGCAAATAAATAAATAATAGTATGTCTTTATTTTTTTAACTATACAGGATCCTGCTTAAACCTTTGTTTTACATAGTCTCTTAAACCAACTCGTAACAATCAACTACCTATTGTACATGTGCATCAGTTTTTCATGATGATATACACTGGACTGTTTGTCCCCAAATTATGGCAAGAAGTCTAAGTTAGATTTTAACAATCTAGTTATATAATTAAAGGTGTATAGTGACAATCGTGTGTGTTATATTTCTGGTCATTAGTGCCCTCCCAAACAAAAATATGAAATATCCTACATGTGTTTTGACAGTGAAAAGATTATTAAGATTTAGTTAATCAGATCATTATTATTAATGTATTTGTTTAAGCATGTGTGTGCAGTTATAATTTTGATATTTCATTAGATCTTGAGACAGTTGAGGTATAGTTTGATTTACACCAATTCTTAATTTTAATGCCATTTATAATGTAAGGAAAACAATGCTATATTACTAATAATTATTAGCCACCATGATCATTTTAATGCCGGTGGCTTCAAGTAATTACTGGTCATGCTAGTTTCACTTATAAAAAATATGCATAATCATTACTGGATGATTCAAAACAAACTTACGTTAATTTTAAGCATTCAGTGCCAAAATATTACTTCATATTTATGCAAATATCTATTTACTCAAATCCTCTCATACTCCTAAATGGCATTAATCTAGCATTTAGCAATTAGGTAAATACTTACGGAAAAATTATAAAGTTGCAAACATTATATTTCATAGAATTCCACAAACGATTACACACAGTTTGAACACAATGACTCATTAATTTGCTTTATTACAAATGGAATGTAAATAAACAACTTGTAAGGAAAATATATAATATAAACCACACATAACATGATTTCCACAATGTTTAAAAAGTGTCTAGCAGTAAACCAAATCAAGATGGAATATACATATATTTAATATAATGTTAAAGTGCTTCTATTAAATATTATGTCAGTTAAATGTTGGATATATACTAAAAAACAAATAAGGCATTATCAGACAGATTAAATATAAACGAGGTAATATTTGCTATACATATTCACCAACACAAGCATTACCTAAAGACAAGCAGGAAACCCTGCAAGATAACATTTCATATAACAACAAAGCAGATTAATATTCTATGCCATGGATTTTGCAACATTATCAAGTACACATGCATAAATTAATGTGACCAGTGCAAAAATGCCTTGGCCTGGAATCTTTGATCATGGTCACATTACAATGTAATTTTAGTTTTCAGGATTCATCAGTTGCTGCCATGGTGAAAATTTTGAATGGAAAATAAACAAGAAAAAAAATCAGCATTTATATTGTAACAAATAACAAGTGGAATTTTATATGCAAACAAAACTAAAAGCACAAATCACCAAACACATTGTCAATAGGTTCTAAATATTTAATTTCTGCAATAAAAATGCCAATTACTGAACAGTTTGATTAGTGAGCCTAGCATACAATAATAGCAATAATAATAAATTAGATGGTGTGGAGAGACTGACTGTACATTTAAAACAATTTTTTACTTAACAGTTTCGAAAGAAATGGTTTAAATATCGCATATTAACATAAAAATTCAATAGAAACTATATATCTTGATGGCAATATGAAATTAAATGCATTAGTGTTAGCCATATATAGATAGGTTCAAAACAAATCTTTAAAAAAAAATGATATCATGTTATTTTAATCCATTACATTATCTTTTTAAAGCATAACTTTGGTAGAATAAACTTCTGACTTATGATGTTAACATATGGTGTTGAAATCAATTCAAGGTTTATTCAGTTTATATTTTTAAAAAAACAACATGAGATCAAAAATTAGAAAATATAAGTAAAACTTATAATAGCCACAAAATAAAACTGAAAACAAGAAAAAAATATGACCACAAATGTTTTTCAAAGAATTATTATTATATGTATATTCCCCAAAATATATGCCATTTAGAAATTTAAAAAAATATATAGCCATAAATAAATTAACACCACAAAACCAAGAAGTTTTTTACATTTTTCTGCTACAGTTGATGCTACCTGTGTATTGGAAGAAAGTACAGTGACAACATTTATTTAAAACTGCAGTAATGAAAAGATCAGAATAAATAAAATCTGATAATATTCAAATAAATACCCCTTTCTTTCTCTATTTCTTTCCTTTTAAATTACTTTGTAACAGCAAATCTGCAAATGAAGTGAGCTGTTACTTTAATTTACATAGCTAGTACAAATAATGAATTCTCCCACAGATAATATAATGAAACCTTCCTTATTTGAAAACTTAATGAAAAAGAAAAGAAATGTTTTGTTTTTAATATAAACTGTTAATCAGATAAAATTAAATAATACAAAGCAACATTTTAACAAATCTAGAAAAAGTAATCAATACAAAACTGTTAACCAAATAATGATCGAAATAAGAATAAGTACTATAATCCAATAAAATTCTTTCTAAAGAAATAAAAACAATACTGTATAATGAAGTAATTTCTTTAAAAACCTAAATGAGTAAACTAGTAATTAAAATTTAAAAAATATTTTAAACAAATTTAAAAACACCTGCATCTGATGAACTAATTTATGGTTTTTAAAAATCTTAAAATCCCATAATACATGGGAGCCTGGAGGTCTTGATGTCTGAGCGCTGAATTCTCCTGTGAAAGGCTATTCAGGCAATGGAATTTTTTCTCTCTAGCTTGGTGGCCATATTGTGAAATTAAATATTATTGGATTTGAAAATAATAATCTACACTATTATTATACATTGTTGAACTAAGACTTCAGTAATTCCATTTGTATTGAGTGTCTTTATTTTTCTTTCTTTTATTTAACTATGCATTTCATATTTACATATGAAAAATTAATAAAATTATCAATTCACTTGTGTGCTTTTTAATAACAGCCCTCTTGAAGTTTAAGTTTAAAAAATTAATAATCATATCAGTCTACAAGCATTTTCCTTGTCTCACATTTCCCCCATCTTTACATTGAGCCAAAGAGGCATTATGGCAATTTTATTTCTTTTTCAAATTAGTGACAGCCTAAGGATAGTCAAGGGTAAATTAATAATTAGTAACTTTAACAAATTAAAGTCTTAATTTAAAATATATAAAATGTATTTAAAATCATATAAGGAAGCTCAGTTAAACAGCTGAATGTAGTTACTCTCTGAACCTGTGGGTGGATTATCTAGTCTGTAAATTATCTTTACAGTTTTTCTTTCTTTTTACCCACTTTTTTTTTTACAAGTAAACATAACATACAAAACAAGAAAAAAACATTTCTGTTTATTAACATATGCAAACAAACAAAATCTGCCACTCATGAATGAGTGAATATTCCACTCATTTTCAGTGACATAATAAAATGTTAATTTCTCTTGTTTTTTTTCCTTGTTAGTCTAGGTAATATAAAATATTACTTGTGGGACCAAAAGAAAACTAACATCTTCTACAAACTTGGCACATAATAGCAATAATTAAGAACTAGATGAATTTACAAAAATGTAAGTAAACAAATCTGGTCAAATTATTCTTGGAAAAGCTCTTAATAGTTTTAAATTTCCAAAGAAAATTGGAAGTGATAGCTTAAAAAAATATTACAAGGTTTAAAAATATACATTTTCTTTTAATTTTTAACATAATTGATTTCTTAGAAAGTAAAGACAACCAGTTTCTGAACAAATTTGCTTTGGTTTCTTTTTATCTACATAGGCTAGTGACTAAATAAACCAGGTGATTAAATGCAGACATTATTAATTCATTAATAAAATTTTAAATAAGCTGATTGTTTATGTAACACACACATGCAAATGACTGGTGATCACTCTACCATTACTAAATTCTTTAAAAGAAAAGCATACAGAAAATTGGTGCAAAATATAATGGTTGGCAAGACTAAGAGATAGAGAGATATCAATAACAGCAACAACTTTTTCCCTCAGAATGACCATAAGACATCTGATTAATTATTTTGAGTGGAAATAATTATGTATTTGTCTAATGAAAACAACAAGGATAGGCTTTTAACTGGAGACAACCAAGGAACTACCACTGCCCCCCCCCCCCCCCAAATCCCTCTAGTAACATCTGTGATTTCAATGCCAAACAATCTGAGATTCAATGCAAACTATTTAAGACATGAATAGAGTATACATTAAAGTCATATTCAAAGAAGACGCTAATGTAGTTAATACATCAACTTTGATTTATTTGACTATTTAACACTGCCAAGAATATCCTCATAATGAAACAGACTATTGCATAGATTTAAATGGTTCATGAACATACAAGGTAACAGTAAAATTGTAATTTTTCACTGACTGGACAATAAACTGAATGGAACAGAGTAAAGAAGGGCCAGTGTTCTCTGTAAAAATGTCAGCTGTATTTAAATATTTATGTCCATTTCAGATTTGGCTCCAGTAATATAAAGATCCATTAATTACACATGTGGTGGCAATAGGTTGATGCTTATTGTTAATGATTGAATTTTATATAACAACAGTCAGAGTAAACGATAATAATAATAATAAAAACTAGAATGAAATAGCTGTCACTTTATACATTTCTCAGCAGATGCTCCACATGAGCAATCATCAAAGATCAAATTTCAGTTCTGAAAAAAATAAAACTCTCAGGGTTTAGATGAAATAGATGTGGTGATGTACTTACTCCTTGAATTCTCTCCCAATTACCTCTCCTTAAAATAAGTACAATACAAAATAAAACAAAACGAAATTTAAAATTAGTATATACGTTTCTTAATTGTCTTCATTTTCATGTGTTATAAAATCAAAATGCATAAGATGCACTGCCAATATCAGATTATGGTAAATATATGGTCAATGCTGTCAAATATTTTTAAAATCACATTGAACTATATGAAGCTTTAATTAAATCTAAAGTAGAATGTATTGAATGTAAAAAATAAAAAAAATCATGAATGACTGCTGTCCACACTATCTAGCACCAGAAATATCCAGCTCTTTAATAAGATTATTTGAACCTGGGGAAAAAGGTCTGATACAAATATGCCATTTCTGTGACCATGTGGCATTTGTATCTACAAAGGCTTGGCAACTACTGTTTCCACTCAAGAGGAATCCACTTGGCTCCTTTGTGAAGCTTGTCCATAGTTTCTAGAAGATACTGGTAGGTGTTGTTGAAATCATCGTTCACGACAGAGTCATCAAAATAGCTTCGGTACACTTTCTCGATTTCTCGACTCTGTTTCAAAGAGATGATAAACTGCTCCTCCTGTGAAATTAAAAAACAAACTGTTTTAGTTAATGATACACTGAAATGACACAAATGACCTAACTGTAGTCTCTGTTACTTTGTTAGTGAGTGAGAAAATAAAACAAAGCATGTGACTATTTTAGTACTTAGTCCTTACTGGCATAACTTTTCTTTGCAGCTGAGTTAAGATTATAAGATATGAGAATCAGTTCTTGTTTCCAAAAGTATTCTCTCTCTCTCTCTCTCTCTCTCTCTCTCTCTCTCTTACTTGCTGTCTGATCCAACTTTTGTCTTTGCAATACTGTTCTCAATGAGACAGTTCTGAATTTATTAAAATCGTTTGTTCATAACATTTCTCAGAAAGCTAGATTATTTTTCTACCTGTCAAAATGATGCATCAATGAGATAGTTGTGAATTTATTAAAATAGTTTGTGTTCATAACATTTCTCACAATGCTAGATTATTTTTCTACCTGTCAGAATGTTGGGAGGTCTTATTTAAATACATTTGTTTGACTAAGTTATAAAAATCAAGATAAAATAATTATATTTCAAGTTTGAAAACAACTGCTCTCACCTGAAACAACTCTGTAACGCTAGGTCGAAGAGGCTGGAAAGAAAAGTTAATAGTCAAACACCCAATAGATTAAAAAAATATATGGCACAATACGAGAATATATGTATCTGAAAGCAGTATTTTACTCAAATATACAAACTATGACATTTATATAATTTCTTTTAAATATTAAAATATTTAATTAATAATAATGGTAATAGAAAATCAAGATATAATAATACATCAAAAACAATATTCTGTAAAACAGAATAAAGGAAAGAAATATAAGATAAAAGAGGTTATTTTTATACTCTTGAGTGATAATAAAGAGTGGTAACCTACCGTAATGACTATACATTAACATTTTAAGATTTTACCATAAATTATTTTTGGCAAATTTTGCAACTCGACTATAAATTGAAGTTCAGTATTTATTTTATTGTTGCAAAATGTGAACAAATTTCTTGACTATATATGGTAATGTTTAGACTAAGTTAAGTTTCTCTTTAATCTAGTCAAACCATTTTCTTCATGACCATCTATGGCTTGCCAATTTTCATTCCTGTCCTGCGGACAGTCACGTTAGTGCAGTTCAAAATGTTGTGTTTTGGTTGGATATATCTGGTAGAATGTCACATTAATTTTTATTTATTTTGCTTTGGAGAGAAAGGTAGAATTTAATATTAATTTCCAGAACTAACTATTTGTGATTAAAATTTGCCATGCCTGTAAAAAGGAAAATGATTAATAAATTATTTAAATATAAAATAATTTATTTTAATTCTAAGTATTTACTAAATGTTTTTGCCTTACATCACCCACACACCTATCCTCTCCAACATGCACAAATAAACACTCCTTCCCTAATTCAGTTTTGGTTTACAAAACGAATTAAAAAATAAGAAAATTAATGTTTTGGTGTTTTTCTGAAACCTTCCTTGCTATTCTATTATCTCCCTTCATAATTTTAGTGTTAACCTCTGAGAAAGAATATTATTTCTAACAGAGTACACTTTTTTAAACTTTAAGAAACTAATTTTCACACAAAAGTATATTTCATATTAGATGCTGTCACAATGTGCACATTCCCACATGGCCATCACTAGAGCTGTGTTATAAAGGAACCGATACACACAGCCATCACTGTTAGAAATGCACTTTATGAAAGAGCCAATGCAAACAGCTATTACTGTTAGAAATGCACTTTATGAAAGAGCCAATGCAAACAGCTATTACTGTTAGAAATGCACTTTATGAAAGAGCTGATACAAACAGCCATTACTGTTAGAAATGCACTTTATGAAAGAGCTGATACACACAGCCATCACTGTTAGAAATGCACTTTATGAAAGAGCTGATACACACAGCCATCACAATTAGAAGTGTTAACAAAAGAACTGATGTACAGAGCCACTACTATCAGAGGTGTGTATTATGAAAGAACCAATGTACAGAGCCATTACTAACAGAACTATGTATTACTTAAGAGACGTCATTTAAGAGTTACATTTTGGGTTTTGAACTTATGAAAGATGAACTATTACAATAGTTCAATGATTGGATACCTACTTTAAATTTCTGTTAATTATCAAACTATCTAATTTTAAAAAAAGAATTGTTTTCATACTTTGGCAGCCTGACTACTGCTGGTTTTATCCTGGTTTTGTTTCTTGTGCTGTTCGAATGAAACCTTCTGAGCCTCCACACTGGATGCAGCAATGAAGATAATAAAAGGCTGGAAGTCTGGACTTTTAATAACTTTCAGGGCCTGCACAAAGTCAACAAAACACTACTGATGTCAAATTTCACAATGAAGATAATAAAAGGCTGGAAGTCTGGACTTTTAATAACTTTCAGTGCCTGCTTAAAACCAATAAAATACTACTGATGTCAAATTTCATTAATTCAAATGGGCACAAAACCAAACTGCTCTATGTTTAATTTATTAATTAAATTTATGAATTAATTTTTATTGCTAAAATATATCCAAGATATTCAAGATTTATTTCTCTCTTAATTATGTCTTTCTGCCTCATTGAAATACTCATGCAGAAGGTGTTGGGTGTGATATGCTCATGTTTGATGTTAAGTGAACTCTAAAAGTTAGTGCACGCAGGTTTTAATTTATTCAGTCTCTCGGCCTCATAAAAATGTTCATGTGGAAAGAGTTGAGTGCAACTTGCTCAATTCTGGTTCAAACTTAACAAAATATTTCATGCAATATAAAAAATGAAAATAAAGACTTTGTAAGATTAGCACTTAAAATGACCAGAGTAATTACAATGAAAATCCTGATCAAATTTCCTTAAAATCATTACTGAAAAACATTTTTTATATAATTTATTTCTTTGCAAAAATGATCAGAATACTGACTTATAATTGTTTTAAATAATTACTGGTTACAGTTAATACCTACTTTTCAATACTTATTTTAGTTCAAACTGTGTAAATGTATACAAATTGTTTTGTTTATTATAGATGAAGATTATCAGAATTAATAAGAGTCATTAACCCAAATTTATGGAGTTAAAGATCTTTAAGTGAAATTTTATTATGACATTCTAGGGGTTTACAGATCATGGATTTAAATGTAACACAGTCTGTAAAATAAGAAAAGAATTATCTGTTAATTAATTATTGTAGATATTGTAGTGAAGTGCTGGGAAAGTAACTCATGGGATATTATGTAATGTCAACTGTAAACTCATTATTAAAATTAACTAAGCTCTACTGTTGCGATTTAAAGAATACAAGGAAATTTCAAGTAGAAATATCATATGTTCCAGCATGATTTTCTCTTTCATCAGCAAACTATACAGTAAGTTATTTTAAGAAAGAATATGCACAATCACTGCAGCATAATCTAAACAGCGTTCTTTTTATCTTGTTTAGATATTAACATCAGAGATTAAGCCACACAACTTCTAAAATAAACATTTTGGGTTTTTTAAAATACTCATGCATTATAAATAAAAATTTAAAAATTCCACATCAACATAAAATTGCCTGGTACACTTACTGCAGGGCTCACAGACATCACGCAGACTCGACCAGTTTTAATTATGGCACGAACTGTACTGAATTTAATTCCATAAAGCTCTCCTTGAAATTCTCCATAGTCAATATATTTGTTTTCTCTGATTTCACGCTCCATTGACTGACGGTCAGTGAAAAAATAGCCATGACCATCAATGTCCTTTGGTCCCATTGGCTTTGTTGTATCTGTTAATTTTAATAAACAAACTATTTAATTTACAGAACTATAATCTGGATTATACAGGTTAAAAAACATCTTAAATATTGCCTCATCTAAAACATAAACAGTTTAAAATATATACTGACCATAAAATAATTAATACAAATATTTTATTAATTAGGTTTATATATTTTGATTGTTTAAACTTCTGTGCTTGTATGCCAATTGTCAGCAGGGATATTAGTCTTATGATTAAAATAAAAAGTAGGTAGATTGTATTAAAAATATGAAGAGATACAAAGAGTTCTGACACATATAGGTTAATGGGATGGTCAAAGGTAAAGTCGAAATTTCAAAGATGAAGCAGCCAATGATGGTATTACAGATTAAAGAAATGTTAAAGTTGAATTAATTAGTTTTTTAAAAACTATGTTAAAAAAATTAAGGCAGATGCGAATGTAAGAGAAGAGAAAATGGCAATGACAGCAATGCGTCTTTCTTGTGTAGGGTAAAATGATTTCAGATGGAAATCAGCACATTTTCTTTCATCTACAGATAAGGCTGTGGTTGCCATCGATGATGAAGTTACAGATTTCAGTTTATTGTTCTTGAATTCCTCCAGACTGTGTACTGAAGGACACAATGCTAGGTTCCATCAGTGATGAAGTTACAGATTTCAGTTTATTGTTCTTGAATTCTTCCAGACTGTACTAAAGGACACAATGCTAGGTTTGGGTGATTTAAAAGTATATGTAAGTAGTAAAAGATATGCTTTTATCAATTTCCTAGTGTTGACACACATGAGTTCAGGCCAAATGAAAAAGATATGAATTCTTTGAGAAAAGTAAGAGTTATGCACCTTGAATTAAAAATTGTTTTAAGTCAAATTATGGTGAGTAGTTAGGTTTCTTGCTATAAGAAGACACTTTCAGTTTAAAAAAAAAAAGAAAGAAAGAAGGCAGGAATGTAATTTTGTGGGAAAATCATACAAGTACACTCTCATTGTGTTACATATATTAAAAAATTCTAATTCTTTTTATGAATTCTACAATAATGCCTATTGGGGACAAAATGTGAATGTCAAACTCAAAGTGAAAAAACTCTTCAAAATTTGAAAATAAAACTTTGTTCCATGAGTCTGTTCTATCCTAGTTTTGAGCAGATATTACTGAGTGAAAAAAACTAATAAGTAGTTGGGAAAGGAGTTAAAAATATTTGTTAAGCAACAGCAATGAAGAAGTAAAGGTAAAAACATGAAAATTTTATATATATAATCAAGATGTTTGGCAGGCTAAAGAGAAGTAATTTGTGTTGAGTACATGCCCCTGCTTTCAGTTGATCTCCTTTAGCAGTCATATCATATATGCACACATTACTGTGTGCAATTCAATAAAAGTATACCATACACTAAATTTATTTTGTAAAGTAATTTATTATAATTTTCGATTCAAAATCCTTGAAATCTGTTATGCAGATCTGTTGATAATTTCCAAGTTTGTTTTCATTCTTCTATAAACACATAAATAATCTCTGCTAACACTTACGTGAAATTGGAGCTTGAAATCGTCTTGGATTTTCTCTAACCAATTTGTTGATGAGCGATCGCTTTCCAACTCCCACTGCTCCAACCAGTGCCAATACTCTAGTATGGTAATTTGACAGAGCAACTTCCTCATACACTTTGATGTCACAGGCATCAAATTCTGTAGGAGAAATGGCCAAAAATTCTTTGACACAGAAAACAATCTTTTCAAACAGCACACCTAACAGAACAAAATGCAGCGAACTCTAGGTTATCCAGTACTCTAGTAATGTAGTATCATGAATTTTCTAGCAACTAGTTTCAAGATGAAAAATACTTCAAGAGATGCATGGTTTTGAAGGCATTCAAGCAAGCCCAAACTCACATATTCCCTAATGGTGGTGGTGGTAGAGAGAAATGATTAAGAACTTACCCACTAGCATGAACGATACTATTTAGTACTTTGCTTTTGATCAGAAGAGACTAGCTCTTCTGTACAGCTGTGTATTGTCTCAGTAAGAAAAAAAAAAAAGCTCCAATGTTTTTATTTAGAAATATTATTAAAAGTATTCAGATGCCAATGTTTACTTACACTGGAATAGTTATCTGAACTCTGACTTTAGCATAATTGACTATAGTACTCACACTTACATTGGAATAGTTATCTGAACCGACTTTAGCATAACTGACTATTGTACTATTGTACAGATGCTATTACAGGAGAGCTAAAAGGATGTATAATGTATTGGGTTTCTTTAAAAGTATAATTTCTGACTAATTCATTCAGAAATTTATACAGGTTCTGATTGATTCATGTTCAAGCTCACAATAGGAGTCACATGTAGGTACATTCAGTAGCTGCTAAGTGAATGTTTTACAATGTTGTAGGTTTCTGCAAGGATGTTATACATTGTAGAAGGCTTCTATAATGAGATTTTTAAAATAAAATTTCTTTACAAACATTTACAAGCCCACCTGTATGTTTGATTCAGCTGCCACATGCAACTGTCTGCCTATTATCAGCCATCTCTTATGCAGGCATATAAGAATAGTGGCTAGTTGAATTTGGTTATCTTAATATGCATAGTACATGTGGGTTTCTAAAAGAAATAAATAAAAGTTTTTTGAAAATGTATATGTTCACAATGCATAGTTTTCACAGTAGATAATTTCATCTGGTTTCATTTATAGATGAATACAGTAGCACCCAGGTGAATTTGTGCTTAGTTATATACTGCCTAGAGATTCATCATGTAAAGGTCAGATTTAGTTAACACCACCAACATCCATGCATACCAAATAAAAGAATTTATTGTACTTTTATTCATCCTTTGTAATCTATTGTTAGACACCAAGCTTAAATATATAAAAACTAATTATATTAATCCAATCAATTATCAATCGTATAACAGAGCCAAGAAACAAAATCTGGAGTTTCATAATTAGCAAAAAATGGTTCCTTAAAAAGCAGACAATCAAACATAAACTGTTATTTATTATATAACACAAAATAAAATGTTATATCTGCACAAACAGAACTCCTCTAAATTATCTGGAAGATGTCTAAGCATAATAATCCCTTAGAATTTTTCCAGATAAAATCATATTCAGTAAAATAAAAGCAGAGTTAATTTCAACAATAAAATAATGTTCTGACTCTGACCATGGTGTGAACCTACCAGTGTTTGCTTGGGAGTTGTATTTAATGTGCTTCTTCTTCTTCATCTTTAGGCCACACACTGCAAGCATGAATCAATCACTTTTAGTATTATGTGAATACAATAACAAGATAGGTTTAAAGAATAAGTCAAGATGATTCTATGTAAAGATATGTAAAAAACACACATATAACAAAGAGTTTAACTCATTACAGTGTGTGTGTGTGTGTGTGTGTGTGTGTGTGTGTGTGTGTGAGGGAGCCTGTTACATAACAAAGATTTAAATCATTACAGCATGTGTGAGGGAGCCTATTATAATGATGGATTTATTTAAACACTTGTCCTTATTGTTAGAAAATATTTAATAATACTTATTTTAAATTAGTATAAGATGAATTTTTCTGGCCCAGCAATAAAATCATGTATTTGCTTAATCAATAAAATGGTGCCAATACTATACACATAAAAGAAACAAGTAAGAAGTTTCAATTAGCATATTTCAATAATGGGAGACAGCATTAAGTCCTTATTTCAGACTAATATTTTTAATTAAATAAATTATTCAACTGTTAACTAGAGATTTACTTCAAAAAGTTGTAACATATATGTGTATAGCCAAACATTGAAAAGATTCTTCTATGGCAATTGAAAAAATATTGGTCAAATACTTTTCTCATACACGTTTTGTTTTTTTTTCAAAAGAGACTGTTGTCATTTTAACTAAAACTCTTTTTAGTAAATTCACTGAAAACAGAATGCACTTTCTTCACTTTAATCTTGAAAGTAAATTTTAAGTACTGTAATTGTTAATAAAAGCATCATAAACTAGTTCTATCAAAGCTCAATTTGTATTAGTTCTTATTAAAACATCTCACTGCACTTTCCTTAAGTTTCTAAATGCAGAACACAAATTATATGCACTTGTACCATTAAGTGAATAAAGCTTCACTTTGTTGTTCAGATAGTTTTTCAAGACCATATATAAAGCAAACACTTTGACTGAAAAGTTATCATTCTTGTTGATTGAAAGTTTATTTCTAACAATTATACATATTTGCTGATTAAATCTAAAATCAAAATCTATTTTTAAAATGTGCATATCTATATTATAACATCAGTCATAATCTCAAGTCATTTTATCTCATTTTTATTTTATCTCATTTTTACTTACCGTTGATAGAACTAGGTCAAAGTCTAAGAAAAGTCCACTAAATAACCATTTTCACTACTGAAAAATTGTCTGAGAAATACATATTGTAAAAAGTGTAGAAATGTAGAATGTTTCCAATGGTACTTGAAGAAAGCAAGTGAAAATTACATACACAAATTTGTCTCTGTGTGAGTCAGGCTTGGTTTCACAAATGCACTCCGTTTCTCTTGCAGCGTCCGGGATGGGATCAACCCAACTGGTCCATCAACCACTTCTAATGATCTAGCCTGCAAATCAGAAAAATTGTTGTTCAGTAAAGGACTGTATTAAAAAAATTTCCTGTTTGTTAATACAGATCAAAAAAACTATTTTGATAGAAATGTACCCCAACACAAAACATCCAAATGATATTAAGCATTAAAACACTATTATGCAATACATATATTCAGTAAAAAAAAAATTAAAAAAAAACAGAAAAAAGAAAAAAAACACTCAAAATTAAATTCTGGATGCAAGATGGAAATAGAAGAGCTGGAATAAGAGGTGAGTGGTTGGTGATGGTGGTGGGAAAACTGTGACCACATTATTGGGAAATGATAATAATTTCAAAATTTCACTTTCTTATCCTGCAATAACAAGGGGGTCAGTAGCATAATGGAAGTAATGACAGATCAATAAACAGTTTGATGGAGGTTTCAGGCTAACAAGTGCATTTGCTGACATTTTTACCTGCCACCAGTTCTCATCAGAGGTGCTGACTACTTCAAGGACATCTCCCTCTCTGAAGGGCAGCCCAGCCTTCTTGCATGGAATCAGGCGGTCACTCATTGGGTCATAATTAAAGTTGACACGGACAAAAATCTGATGTACAAGTAACAAAGAATGATCAGAGTAAAGAAAAAATGCATCTTTGTTTACAGAAATATTTTAAAAATAATTATCTCAATTTTTAGCTTTAATTAACAACAAAATAACCTGAAAAGTAAAACTCTGTCCAACACTGAAAAAAACTTATGCCTTAATGACAATACAAATATAAATGTTAAAGTTGGAAATAGGGTTCACTAAGATAGAATGATTTGCTGAGTATGGTGGTGTAAAGGACAAACAATTATGGACTTTCAGTAGCGACAGTATGGGGATGGGTAATTAAAAAAAAAACTTTTATGAATCAGGTTTGTTGAATCATAAATAAACTTACTGCTTTCTGACATATCTACAATAGGCAGATGTATAAAGGGAAAAGCACAATTTAAGGAAAATTGCTATCTATTAATTTTAAAGATGTAATGTTTATGAAAGTTTGTAAATATAAATAGAGAAGAAAATATTCTCCAAGAAATGGAGCAGCAAAGTGTAAATATCGGATAGAAAGGAACGACAACTTCAAAACTGCACAAAATGCATCTTTGGAAAAGTATTTTAAAAAATAAGAGTAAAAGAGTAAAAATAATAAGAGTAAAAAATAAGAGTTGCTGACTGTAATTACTCTTTAAAACAAAAGAGTCTCTTTATAGTTTATCCAATGTAATTCCAACTGATAAGAGGAAGCACCTTCTAATTATGACTAATAAAATAATATGAACATGTAGATTTAAAAATAAAATAGCTTTTGATTTCTGACCTAGACACTCAGTGCATGTAGTCTGGCAAAAATTAAATTGTTATTTTATTAACTGGAGCCCATACTATCTTCTTACATAGATCACAGGAAAATGAATGAGAATTTTAAAAAATGATTAGGATAAAGCAAACAAAATGAGAATCTACTGAGAAATTTTCATCAAGTTTTGCACTTAATTGAATTTTACATTTAAGTATCTGACTGATTCCAATGAAAATAGCCAGAGAAGAGACTTTTATAACATATTTTTAAAAAAAGCTATACCTGTTCTCTAAATGATGTGTTACGATAGGATGGTACAATTTTCATGGTTACAGAATTAGTTGCCTCCTTCAGTAATATCATCATATCTTCAGGTGTGAACACTTCCACTCCATTCACTTCTCGTACTTTGTCATCTACCCTTAGTAAGCCTGTGAATAAGTGAACACAAATTATTGACTCTTCACACTGTTATCTTTATATATATGAAGCATGTGAACAAAGGAATGCAAATCATTCAAACCTTGATGCTTATTCTTAGCAAACCTGTGAATAAGTGTCTGCAAACCTGTGAATAAGTGACTTCAAATCTGTGACATTTTGATTGTTATCTACTCATATCAAGCCTGTGCAAGAGAAAGTCAAATCTCTGACTTCTCACATTCTGTCATCTATCCTAACAAGCTTGTGCAGTTGTAGATATGAAAACTGACTGAGAGTTTCCTTAAGAGTGCTGAAGAAAGCAAATGTAAAAATGTATTTAAAAACTATCCAAATCCTCTCAGACTGCTTCAAAGTCATAACTTATATTCAGCAGAATATGGCCCACCCCCATGTCTAAAAGTATTCCAGATGATCAGACAGATTCTGTTGTGGTGTGCAGACAAGAATGTAACCCACTGATAGCCCGTGTTCCAGGTCAGCAGACAGACTTTCCAGATCCTGTCCACCAGAATGGACATTTTATTTGTTAGCATTCCGAGCAATATTCTTTGCACTGAGTCAGATCTGTTTGCATAAACACAGTTGCCTGTGTCACCCTTTGAGAACACAGCACGTCGCCCTTTCAGAACCCGACTGTACTTGCATTTGAGACATTGTTCAGTCAGATGGAACAGGTTATCTTCCCTCCTAGTCCATTAAGATCCTAGAAAATTTCAGGCAACCAGTAGGTACCAACTTCAGTCTCATAGTGCATGACTAAGGGAACTAATCCTCTTGATGTTTCTCTGGCAGTTATGGCCCATTCCCTCAATTGACTATTCAAAGTTAGCAGGCTGGCAGTTCCCACAATTAACAGTTACAGGGCTTATGCCTGCTGAAACTTTCAGACACTGTGATAGTTAGACATTTCCTTAGGCCTGCTGATACTCTTAGACACTATGATAGCTAGACATATCCTTATGTGAATTAATTAAGCAGCATATTATGTGTCAAAGAAGAGATTTCCTGATTAAGACAGCATCATTAACTCCCCTTCTTGCCATGGATGGAAGCAGTATAATCTCTGTCATGCAAAATCCAGTCAGAACATACAAAATTTACTGATAGAAGTCTAAATCCTTTTCAAGATTTCCCTGCAAATAGTACTAGGGAAGCTGACACCAAAACAAGGAGTGGATAACCAAGTACTTTTGTTCTATTGTCTCTTACTAAGGGTTTAAGTGGATAGTTTCATGTTTGTATTTCTGTGCAAACCTCTACTGACAATGAGTAAATGAATATCAGGTAAGCATTTAAGAGAAAAAACTTCTTTTACCTAGAAAAATACCTTTTCATGACAATTCATTCACAAATGATCAAATATGCAAAATGATTAATGGACTGTCTGATTTACACAATCATGTTAAACTCAAAGAAAATGCTCACCTTGTTTATCTGCTAAACTGTCTTGCAAAATCCGTGCAATTATAAGATCATTATTTTTATCTAGGCTCACAGTAATACCCTGAAAAGAAAAAAAAATTTTTTTAAATTCAGTTATATAACCAAAAGGGTTTGATTAATATGGCATATTTCAATAAATCCATTAAAAACTAACAATCAAATACTAAAGATCAAGTGTGTACACTTACATTTACAGTCTATTTGTGTACACTTACATTTACAGTCTATTCAAGTGTGTACACTTACATTTACAGTCTATTCAAGTGTGTACACTTACATCTACAGTCTATTTAAGTGTGTACACTTACATTTACAGTCTATTCAAGTGTGTACACTTACATTTACAGTCTATTCAAGTGTGTACGCTAACATCTACAGTCTATTCAAGTGTGTACACTTACATTTACAATCTACTCAAGTGTGTACACTTACATCTACAGTCTATTTAAGTGTGTACACTTACATTTACAGTCTATTCAAGTGTGTACACTTACATTTACAGTCTATTCAAGTGTGTACGCTAACATCTACAGTCTATTCAAGTGTGTACACTTACATTTACAATCTACTCAAGTGTGTACACTTACATTTACAGTCTATTCAAGTATGTACACTTACATTTACAGTCTACTCAAGTGTGTACACTTACATTTACAGTCTACTCAAGTGTGTACATTTACATTTACAGTCTATTCAAGTGGAAAGGCATGATCAATCTAATCAATCAATCTAAATAATTAATCTAATCAGTTGATCTATATATCAACAGATATAATTTCTAGGTGCAAGAATGCGTTGTTTTTATTACAAAAATAAAGTTAATGCTTTATTTCAATAATTTACCAATGGTTGTTTCTCCTGCTTTCGAATTGTGACAAAGCGATATTCTTCAGCAACTGCATCAAATGCTGGTGGAGGGGGAGCCACCAGGTCATTTGATTTGGCGGGCAAGGTTGTGCCATAATTCTCTTGAGCTACATCATCATGGGCATCCAGCAATGTCTGCAAATAGTGGCAGCACCATTTCAGTAATTTTAATGCTCAAAACAAAATGAATATAACCAGCAAAAATGAGTGACAACCTCTCGGTCAGAGTCATGTGATTAGTTTTAATCATAACCTTACAGTCTATAAATGCCTTGTTCTTAATTCTCGTGATATAACAGCAAGAGATAATAACATTAAAAAGCATAAATGAAAAATCAGCATAATATTTTTTTTAATTAATTAATTTTTGTTATATTTATAGTAAAATTTATACTGGTAGTATAATTTTATATTTATAGTATATATTTATAGTCTTTGTATAATGCTTACAAATGAAACTGTCAATAAATTTTGGAAATTAATAAAAGAAAAGTTGTGCTTGTTAAAACAATCTTTATAAATTTAATATCTTGCTTCAAAGGCTAAAATGATGTCTCCTAAGTGCCAGCCATTTGCACACTATATTCCCATTTGAAATTTTAAAAATTGAATTATGTACTAAGACATCAAATTTATTTATTTTTTATTTGGATCGTCTGAAAGAATATGTTTTAATATCATTTAAACTACTGATTTTTAAATCCATACAACTTAAATTATATAGATTCATTATTAAAGCAAAAACTTTCCTAACTAAAACTGAATTCTTTTAGATTTCAAGATATTTAATATATTTCAAGTAAACATGACTCGTAAATGAAGGAAAATACAAGATCTGGTTTAAGATGACAAGATTTAAGAATACAAAATTAACACAAAATGTCTTAAGTCTGTGAACTCTCAGACAACAATGTATAAAGAAACTTGCAAAATACAAACCTGAAAATATGGATTACTCAGAATAGCTTTTAGTTCAGCAGCACCAGCATTTGTAGAGGCTTGAGCAGACACAATATCAAGGACATCATTTAAAATCTCCTTAGTGACCTCTTGTTTGGGGTCTGGCAGATCTCCTATGGTCAAGTCATCATACATCTAGACAGTCAGAGCTTATGAAATAAACATCTGTTATTAAACAAACAAATAAAGTAATTTCTTAGCAATCTGCATCCATAAGGTTCTTATGGTACAGTCAAAATTTGAGAAATTAGTTCCAACTAATGAGAACAACCTAGACATATTCAGGAGATTAAAACTACAATTGAAATGGGATGTAGACAGCCAACTTTAACATGATAAAAACAATATTTTTTTAAAATGTTAAAGTCCAAGAGAGAAAGAGGAACTTGTCAGCATGCCGTCTAATTGGTACACAGGTTAAATACTTCAAGAAAGGAGTTGTCTGAAGCAGAACCTAATTACCGCAAGGAGGATTTCTGAAGCACAACCTAATTATTTCAAGAAGGCTGTCTGTCTAATTGGTTCACAGGTTAAATACCTCAAGAAGGTGGTTCTCTCTGAATCAGTGCACAGGCTAATTACCTCAAGAAGGGCCCCCAGTGTAGGATTATCAAAGAAGTCCTGTAGAAAGTCAGCTTCAGACACTGATGCTCCAACATCTTCAAAGGCATCAATGTTGTCTTGGATTGTCTCCAGTGCATCTAGAATAAAGACAACACGAGGGTGAGCATGAGAGGATAACCAATGATACTTGACCAAAAGAAAAAGAATCATGATAAAATGATGTGATTACTGCTCCTGCAGTGTTTTAGGGCCTTTCAACAGAAGGGGCCCAATATCTGTTACTTTTTAAAAAATGTACTTGAAATTTGAAAAATATACATATGATCAAGTGTTTGCATGCATACAGCAGGCTGATTCTCTGTGGAGTAGTGGGGTGAGGGGAGAGAGAGGATGTGTCTGTGTGTGTGTACATGCAAACTGTTTTTTTTTTTTTGGTGTGTGTGAACAGCATTTGAAGTTATACTACTGTGTACACTGTAAACTACAAACAGTTATTAACATCAGGTTTATTATGCATCTTTCTTAAAATAAATGAATGTATTGATACATGCAGACTAGAAACTACAGTTACTATTATTATATCTTATGGCAGTACTGTTGCTATTAATATGTATCTTATGGCAGTACTGTTAGTGTTACTATTTATTCTGTATCTTATGGCATCTTACCAATGGCACTGATCTTTTTTGCTGCTCCAGCAGGCATGACTGTCTGAGAAAATTACTTCATGTCTGCAAGAAATTGAGGCCACATTCAAATCTTTAATCTGATTTAAGAAGAGTGTTTATGCAAAAAAACTTGTGATGCACTGCACAGATGACAAAAAACAACTGAAAGTGTAATCAAGTTTTCACCCAAACTGAACTGTTCAAGAAATCAGCAAGTGTTTGAATTAAATGCACTGACTTTGTACAAATTATTCAGTGAAATTATTTTATTATACTTGCATATTTAAATTAGCCAAACCAGAACCCTCAGATTCTTCAAAAAGGTGCCCTTGTTAATTGTCTGACTGACTTTGTAAAATAATTACTGTGCTATATAATGATACTGCACAATTTATGTGCAAATAATTAACATTTATAAATAACCTACTTATTTTTATGGCTGTTTCCATTATGATTACTGTTCTGTAAATTCTGACTATACTGCACATAACAATTAATAAAATAATAGCCATTATCTTTTAAAAACGCTTTTATATAATGGGAACTACTGAAAATATGACATTTTTGTGCAATAAAATAGTATAAATGCACTAAAAGATTATTTTATAAATTCAAAACTGTTATACAACCCTACAGATCTTATTACCATAGCGACCTTTTCAGGCATTCTTTCAGTTAAGTGAACTTTTAAAAAAGAAAAAGTAATATGGCTTTTAGGCTGTGTTTTGGTTAATAACGTCTGTCCATGTACTCAAAATGTTTGTGTGGACTTAGATGACTTTCTCTGGTATTTCATCGCTACTTGTTTACAATAATCTAACTGTTACCCATTATATATTCGAAAAGGCAACACAACAAACATGTACAGTGAACTATGGATAACATGTTTGTACCTCACTAATTAAATATGTAATGATTTTAAAGACAATCTTTTACCGAAAATATTTTGTTGTTGTGTGTGAACAAACTGCGTCTCTTGTCACCTACCGACACAATTCCGGAAGTTGTAGCGATAACACGGACCACTTTTTTGCAAACAGCAGTGGATTAGGGCCAACAAAAAGTTTGTGTGCTTTTGTTTTTGTTTTACGAGCATGCAGGAAGCGTGTCCATAAATAAAGCATATTATAGTTTAAACGCTTATATATACTAAACAAGACTATTCCTTTCTAACCTACCTTTACCTGTGGCGTCACGCTTTGGCGACTCTAGTATAGCCGTTAGCGAATGCTGTGACACACATCAGCTAGGAGAGACAACCAGTCCACACACATACACCTGTGATACGGTGGGTTTGTTTTTTTTTCACCTAGTTGCGCGCGACTGTAGTACACACGCTACCGTTGACCTACTTCTTTATTGTTGTCTGTTTTGATTTCTTTGTCAGACCACCCTCCAAAAGTTTTATGAAATGTCAATTTAAGAATTAAAATTATTTTTATGTAATTAAGTTTTAAGTAATTAGACATGATTATTAAAAAGAAGCTGCGTGATTTAGTATTGTCTATATTAACATTAGCCTACAAGCTTATCGTTTATTGGGTCGGTTTATATATATGTAACTGTCCGCACTTTTGCAGGACTATTAATCACCCCATTCCACCGATTCATCTTTTCTGTTCTCAAAAGAATGATACACATGCACACACGTATACATACATACGCACAAACAAGAATTATTCTGTTATCACTTATATACTACAGCCTTTTAAGTTTTATCAGTAATATATTTCAGCCTATAAGTTTTATCACCATATATATTTCAGCCTATAAGTTTTATCACCCACATAACATCATATATAGCGAGCACACCGATTTCCACTTCTTTTCTTTCCCTCCGCACCTTTTGGAAAAAAAAGAAAATCATTATCTCCCTTGCCTCAGAAACAGACACGACAATCACTATGGTGACAAAACAGTTCGTCTTAGCCCTTCGGTCTTGCAAGTGGTGGTGATATTGTGGGACAAGGACCTAAGACCTTATTAGTCAGGGACATTAGGGCTGTTCGGTAATTCACATCCGCCTGCACGACTGAAAAGTTAACATCTGTACGACTGTTGAAATCTATCGGCTTTTCAAACACAAAGTAAATTTATTCGATTTTAATACAGAATCTACAACTGTTCTATACTGGCCTTAAGCTGAGCCTTTCTGCTTTGCATTGAAGTTGTCCTTGTGCAGTCATTTTATTTTACCTTAATATTTGCTAAAAGCAACTACAAAGAAAGTTGTATTATTTCCCTACAGTATCGTACAAATTACTATGCCAGAGTGGACGTTTAAAACCTAAAAATAGTTTTATCGACACAATATGCACAAACATTTATGATAAATGATGTGCTTTCACTTTTGTTGTTCCTAGAATATGCAGTTTCTGAGCCAAAGAATGAAATAAAAGCATACGCAGCCCACTCGCTTGTGAGCCAAAGAATGAAAAGAAATTATTCTGTCAAGTCATTTGTGAGCCAAAAAAATGAAATAAAACTACACTCAGCCAAGTCACTTGTGATCCAATGAATGAAGTGAAAGTATACTGAGCCAAGTCACTTGTGAGCCAAAAAATGTTTGGCGGAGTAAATTTGCCTATCCATATTTCTAAACTTAATTGTTATATTAATTGTTAAATTGTTGAAGTGACCCGACCTTGGGCACTCCTTATGATAGTATTTTTGTAAATGTCAGAGTTGGAGTAAACACTCGAGTTGAGAATATGCTAGAAATTACTGATGCAAACTAAACCAGTTCCAATTGGATGAGTAGTTTTATTATCCAATGGTTAAGATTTACGAGAATGAGACCAGTCAATGGCCTGAGATGAAAATTTTACCTGCTGTAGAGAATTCTATTGTCCGATCACTTGAATTTGGTGTGGTAAGAAGTCGGTCATGAAAGGCGGCCATTAGCTTAAAGGTGAGTTAACCGACTGATTGAGAGAGAAGGGACAGAAATATTTCATGCATTTTGCTATTGATATGTTATACTTGTGTTTTATGTAGAGATGTATAATGTAAGTAGAGTATTATTTCTACAAATGTTTGTACTAAGATGCCTCTTATATAGTATGCTAAACACTTGACATTGAAATGAAACCGCTCATAAAACTATAATGCTGTATTTATTATGATTTATACATGTATCGGGCTAATAAATACTGTTGCAGAAAACTAAAAAGTTGAGACTTCTTTTGTAAGAATAAAATGCTCTGTTACCGCTTTAACATTTCCTGGTAAGTGCAGACGCATGGACACCAGGTGCATGCACCTCGGTGCTCCACAAGCACCAACCCTAGAAAAGTAGACTATTGGTATAATGTGCTTGCTTACTTATGAGAAGCGCAACGGGCTTGGGTCGATTTCGCGTTAGTTTAATTTGACGAGTCCCTCGCGCCATTTACAGACACCTAGTAAAGAGGATAGGAAAGAGGAAGATGGGAATGCTGCAAACTAAGTGCGTAACCTGGAAAACGGTAGTTATTGTCTTGTCACTCTTCATCTTTGTTCCATTCATCCTTCCAGGTAAGAGGACAGTTTAACTAACGCGCCAGTGAAATTAGTGATTGATGATTACGTTAAGTCCAGCCAAAGTGGACAAAATACCTTCTCGTTTTGCATGATCAGTTCTGGAGTATTGCTGCTCCTCTGGTTTTTTTGTAGAGGCAGAGGAGTGTGTGTGTATGCGTGCATGTGTGTGCCCCAAATTTAGTTCCACTATTGAAATTTAGCGTCTATACACTAAGCTTTGCTGACAAAAAAAAATGAAGCACATGTTTGTCGTCTCCACATTCATTTTATACAAAACGCTACGACATTCTGTATACAAGCGGGGAGAGTGTAATCCTGATTTAGAATTTCATTTAGATTCACTCATCTGGAATGAACAATACTGCTAAGACGTTACCAACCTTGTTTCGATGAGTATTGCACTGTGAAGCAACTCCAGAGCAGAACGACCCACTGCCAAGGACCTATTCAAAAGACCACAAGAATGTCTGCTAACGACATTCACTGGAAGAACCTAAAGTTATGTAATTTAAGTCAACAACCTTGCAGTTTCAGTCAAGATACAATTGAATTCACTCGAACTTTAAAATCAAAGTACTTTTAGAGTTCAATCAGAAACATTCAGTGTTCTCTTATAAACTCATTTATAGTTCGCTCATATGAACGAACCAAATTAGTACAATAATGCCATAGGACTCAAAATGAACTTTCTCTTACAACACCACATGGTTGCGATTATGAACTATAACCATTTATAAACTCTAACTGTAGCTGTTGAACTATTCACTATATGTAACCAGGCTATCTTATGTTATTTCTTGTGAATACATTTATTATACTTATACCACTCGTTAGTGTGACTCACTTACATATGTTGTAGTCAGTCACCTGTATTTACTTACTATCCTGGCTGTATGTATCTGGGGGCTTGATCTACCACTTGTCTTTTCTACATTATTTATCTTCCGTCTTTCTAACACGTATGGCCAAACAGGTGTATTTTGGGGATTAGCCTGGTGTGTGTGGAGAATTAAATATATTTTACAATTGTTCAAAGGTTGGCCTTGTGCAAGATATTGTTAAAGTTCATTTTTGCACAAACTATAAACTGTTTTAATGTGTCATTAAATTATCATTTCTTTTTTTCAAGGTGGGAATGATGCTAAATATAATTGGCAATTTGAGAGGTGGCAATAGCAATCAACACGATTGGATACCCTATTTTTAATCTTGGAACATTTCCTTAATGGATGGAAAAACTGGCATATGATTATTACACTCTACTTACAGGAATCAATGCTACTAACTTGATTAAAGGCATAATTGTCTGGCAATGCCACATACAAAATGCTTTCAATGAGTTGCCAATTATGTGTTGTTAGAGACTCATTTCAACTGTGGATGAAATATTACATTTAATACTAGAAATATGTACTTCAATACCAATTTTGACAAGTAATTTACAGCCATGGATATTGCAGGCTGTCAAGAATTTGTTCTCAGGCAATTACATAAGCACAAGTCTGGTTATATTGTTTACATTCGACTGTACAAATCTTGTGTGCTTATCAGTGCATACATGGTTTACATAATTCAGGAAGGAATGAAAATACTTGCAAGTGTTGTAAGGATTTTTTTTTTAATGTTCAAATAAAATGTTCTCTTGTGTGTTTTTTTCGGTAGTTATTACCAACCAAGCTTCCTCTCCATGCTGACTGTCATGACTAATTGCACAAACACCAACTGCCAGAGCCTTAATACACTAAATGAATACTAAAAATATAATCCCTAATCTTTCCAACTAAACATAGCTTATATGGAGAAACAACAGTAAAGAGTGGTAATCTATCAAAGACTCCAGAGAAATATCTTAACTACTCATAATGTAAAACTTATTACTCTAACTAGTTTGAGAATAAAAATATTCTTGTCACTTAGGGTGTTAATTAATTTTTGCTATGGCATCCTAAGGTAAATATTTATTCAAAATATTATAAGTCATGTGCTTTATTCATTTACTTTTAAATTAAATTTGTCAAATATTGTTTTGCATTATTCATTCATGTAATGCATATCAAAAACTTTTATTTTACAGATCAAGTTTAACCCAGTCTAGATTAAAAGAAATATAGATGTTGTCTACTTTTAATGGCAGAGTTAAAATTATTTGTTTTCAAAAACTTTCTTTAAAAATATCTTTTATTTAAAAATGTCATCATAATGGCATAATTTAGCTGTATAAATATTTTCTTCAGTAGCTTTCTATAAGAAATGGTCACTTTGGAGATCACAAAACATTGCAAAAGAAAATGATAGAATCAACTGTGTGGAGCCAGGCAAGACCTGTATTTACTAACGATGTCTAAATAACAAGAAGTGACTAACCTGTCAGAAACAAACATGGCAAAACATTCCAGACTTGCTATTTTACAGGCTTCATGAATATGATATGGTCCAGAGATTAAAAAAACCCACACCTGTTTGATATTGCTTTTTATATATACACACACCAACAAATAGAAAGATCATATCTGTGCTGTAATAGTATGAAACACATTTATTTTGCCAGCTTTTACACATTCATCTAATTTTCAGCACATCCAAAGTGGTTGCATTCAACAACATATCTTTAATGGTTATTGTCCCAGCAATCGATTGGGAGGAAGGCATTTTAAAACAAATTATGACTGCTGCATAATTATTCAAATTCCAGTAAAACTGTTTACATGATACAAAAGTTATTCTTATAAATTTTAGAGTTCCATTTCTCTAAGTATAGGTTCTTCACAGGTAAGAGGTAATGTAGTTTTATTTCATAAAAAGATATTAAAATAAAGAGAAAAATGAACTGATCTCAATGCAACAAACTTTACACAATATATTCTTTTCGTAACTTAAATTTTATTTCTTAATTTAAAACACCTTTCTCTCCAAAAGCAAAATTCACACAATTTGCATCCAACCTTTGAAATGAAAAAAGAAGTAACTGCCCAGTAATGTCATATTACATCATTATGTAATCATTCATTACATAATCACATCATTTACCTACCCATTACAGCCAATTGCAATTGAAAGTAAATTTCTCATCATACAGATGCTTTAAATTCTTAATATATTATCTTTAATTTGTAAAAGTGAAGATCAAATCATGTAGCTCCACAATAATTTACTGATTAGAAACAAAGGGTGCAACAGACACTGCATAAGCATTAATATGAAATAAACATACACACATTATACATCTAGTAGCCATACAACTTGGCAATCTGACAATACCAAACATAAATATGATGATTAAAATGCCAAAAATAGTACTGAAAGATATTAGAAATATAAACTGTAGAAAAAAAATAAATAAGAGATCAAAGAGACGATGGGTTCAAGATAGACAGGTAAATTGGTTAAGAAGAGGAAAAACAATACCTAAATATTAACTTGGGACTCTGTGTTCTGACCGGGTATGCATGTTAATTTTTAAAAGCACCTACGACTGACTACTATTAGATCTTCCTCTTAATAAACGTTCATTATTATTAGTAGTATTATAAATTATACTCAGGAAAGAAACAATCAGGACAGTTAATTTCTGAGATTGGACAAGAAGAAAATAGTCCAAGCTTTTATTATTCTGCATCTCCTCTTGTTGCTGTTGTGCACTTATGATAACTCTACTCAAAGCTTTGTTTTTACAAGCAGTCAACTGACAGACAAACAGAAGCATTTCAGAAATCAAGTATTTATAGCTTAAATTTCAAAATAGAACATTTGAGCCAATAGGATTACAATGATTTATTTTAAATAAATCAACTATTAAAAACTATTTTTCCCTTCCTAAACTATGGCCGGATTCCAGTTTTTAAAAAATAAAAAATCGGCAGCTTCAAAATCAGTAGATAAATAAACTGTATAACTTTAATGACCAATCTATCCTAGACTGGAACAATGGCAATATAAATATTTTACTATTATAGCTCTAGATCAAAATTAACTTCCACAAATTGACCTATATAAGACAATTATCCATATTTTACTCTAACCTAAATAAAGAGTTACTGACATGAACAAATTACTTATTTTTACTATGGTTATGGCAGTTTTCTCCCAAAACAGATGTGTACTTCAAAGTGGAGATAACTAAGTAAATTATACACAAGAACACTATTTGTTGCAGTTGTGCTAATATGAAATCTGATAAATCTGCTTCCATCATAATATGCCTAATCATATATCATACTGAGGAAAAGGAAATATTAAATAACAAAAATGTAAACACTATCACATTTATGAAAAATAAACACTCATCCATTTAATATAATTATAAAGTGAATAACATATAAAAATCCTCACTTTATATGACTATAAATCAAAACTCATTTAACACATGCAGCAAAGCCATTCAGACCAGAACTAAAAGTGAGTTCTGAATGCAAAGAAGCAAAACAAAATGTCAGCCTTCGATGATTTGATAGCCATTTCAAGACCTCAGTTTCACCATATTAATCAACTGTTTTGTAAGGATAGGAATTTTTTATTACTTATACCTAAACTTTAACAAAATAAACAAGAAAAGTATTTTAAACAGTTAATAAAGAGTATAATTAATATATGGTAAGTTATGCATGACAACGGTAGACACTGAATAAGAAATGTGTATGAAACCAGAATTGTGTTACCATCCTCATTACCAAGAGAAAACATCCATAACAGACAAGAGGAGGTACTGTCAAGAAATCAGCACTGGTGCTGAAATGCTGCTTTGTATTCAAATGTTTACAGCAGAAATGAAATTCATAATACAAAATCATGTCACCCAAGAGAGGAAATAGAATTCTGTAGCACTAAAACAAACTTTTCTAATTAAAAGTGATACTGCTACCTTAAGCACTTGCATCTTAACATCAAAGATTACTTTTGAGTCATTTTAAATTAACATTAGTGGTAAACAAAAGGGGACATTATACAGCCACAAACATTTTCTCTTGTTAAAAAGCATGGTTAAAATAAGATGTGCAATTGTTAAAAAGTCGAAGAAAGAATGGAGATGATGCTAGACAACACGCCGAACTTCAAAAAATCGCTTAAGATAATACACTTGTCCTAGAGACATGGCCACAAGCACAAGAGCTTCAAAAAATGCCCACAACACGACCCTCGAGTTGGTATTGTCGTTAACTGAAACAGAAAAAGAGATGATCTTGTTAAGAATGTTCAAATACATTAAAAAATGTTATTAGTTCAATAAACTATTTTGAGTAAATGGAACTGCTTAATAATTTTTTTAAATTCTTCAATTTCAAAATTAAAGTACATGTATTTAGGAAATGACAGGACATCATGACCTAAATTTAACACATTTTAAAGGAAGAAACAAACACATAGACATGTATTGCATTTTCTGGACTGTTTCTGGAAACAATGTTTGAGTATTTTAAAAAAAATACATATAATGGTGATGCATTTAAAATAAAAATGATAAAAACGTATCTGTTTATGCAATGATTTTTTAGCATAACTAAATAATTAAGCTAACTTTTATTATATTTGTTTAATGCTGTTTATTTGAAAAGAATTATTATTAATTTCTTCATTATAATTAATATATTATCTTAAGGTAACAGAATATAACATTAGGGTGGGACCAACACAACTGACTAGCACAGTTAGAATAAATGCTGGACAGGAAAAAAGAATGACTAACCTGTCCTACTGCACATGTAAAATTACTGTAATGTCTGCAAGTGTACCTATCTTTTATGATCATATAATTTTAACAAAATTATCTGATTTTGTATTAGATGATGTTGAGATTAATATTTAGAGACCAAAATTTAACTATGTAATGCCACTCGCATTGTGCAGTTAGGTAGATGAGAAAAAAAATGTCTATAAGAATAGAAAAAACTTTAAATAATTTAAAAAAACAACAACTTTAAATATATTTTTTTTAAAGTAGCCCCAACAATTTTAAAAGTAAACTAGTAAAGAGTAAAGAGATACAGTTCAAATTGAATACAATTTTGATAAAAGGATGTATTAAAAAAAAAAAGTGGTTCACTTTATTACTTTGGAAGGCACTGAATTTTTAATATTGGATCATTTGTAAGCTGTTTTTAAAAAAAAAAAATTTTGGATTTTCTGTAAATTGTACTTTTTACCTCAATCCAAGCAATTTTGACATTGTGAAAAATATAATGCTTTATTTTTATATTAAACCCTTTTCTTGCTGATAGTATTTATTTTACTCAATTAAAAACAAAAATTATGACCTATCTGTTACAGATTTAGGAAAAAAATCACTTGTAAACAGGCTTCCACACTTCACAATTTGCTGGTAAAATAATACATTTTACATAAATATTCAACACAAAATTGTATGACCAATCATACTTGTAACTTAATGAAATCTGACCAACATAGCATAATAAAAACAGTGGATAATTGAGCCTCACATTATAATCTAGTGAGGAGTCCAAAACATAGAACACTAAATTACTGGCGAACACAATGTTCATATTAACCATTCACAGCAAATGGTTCATCTATTAAATTAAAGAGAATAACAGGAACTATTCTTTAAATGTACATACCTCACTCAGTTTTATTTTGTTAAACTTATAATCATCACCCAATATATATTGGAAATGTATATATGCCAATCAGTTAGGTCAATATTTATTTAGTATTTGTTCCTAATGAGAAATGTTCTTTAATTTTAACATTTCAGATTCAATATCATAATTTGTAATGTTTTTTAAAAAATATTTCCAGGTTCTTATGTAAAAATTTCAACTAGCAACAGTATAGTTTATGTGGCAAATAAAAGACAAAAAGACACAAATGTTCTAATCAACAACTAAATTGAACTATGCTCAGTGTAGAGCTCAAACAGAAATACCAAATAATGCACACACACATAAATATAGTTGCAATAATCTTTGTACATCTAGAGTGATTTTAAAAGTACCTGGGTAAAATCTAATGTCATGAGATTTAAATCATCAACAATGTGAAACAGTGACTATATTTATTATTTATTTGATTTGTGCTTTTCTCAAAACCATCTAGAATCATGTTCAATATAAGTCAATATAGTGGAAGAGGAGCCTTACAAAAGTTTTGAACTCTTTTTATAAGTTTAAAAACAAAGTTACTTAAGATCTGCATATATTATAAGATAAAATTGTGCCATTGTAAACTTTTTATCTGAGCTTGGCATTGTCAAAATTGGAAAGTAATCCTTTTAAATGATACCAAACAGTTCACAAAATAAAACTGTCTATGGTAAAATTTATTTTAAATTAAATAAAAATGATTAATGGAAGATTTGCTTTAGTATTATAAATTTAGAATTTGCCCTTTACTCTTTCAATGGAAAGCACATTTATTGCACAGATTCATATCTGCACAAGAAAGGAAATTAAAAATATTCAATATATCCCAAACTCACTTGCTCTATGAATACGTTCTCTGACTTCCATATATTCTTGTTCATGTTTAGCACCAGTCAGAGCAGTTGAAAGCTCGTTTATCATTTCAGCAAGTTTGTTGTGTCCTGCTATAGGAGAAAATGTTTACTGATAAACTCAACAGTCCTATTTAATATAAAAATTATTTAATACAATAAAATTATTTAGTTTTATAGAAAATTGCACAAACAAAAATCCATGTAAAATTTCAACCTTCTACTTATGTTTAACTATATAAGGACTAAAATATAAGACTAAGAGTACAAAACTAAAATTAAACTATTTAATTACAATTTTATACATTAAAACATTGTGACTAATCAGTAAGTATTTTCCCCAGTGTTTGTGTACTAATTATATTTAATAGAATTAATATATATTATGAAAATATAAGCAAATTAGTTTAATACAGAAATGATGTTAATTGCAGAGTAATTGACAAAAATAATAAGTACCACAATACCAATCTATAACTTCTCTTTATTAAGTATTGATATTTATTTGCTGCAAATCAGTATTTTTTAACTTTAATACATGTCTGATTGGCAATAATTGTGACAGACTTGTACTACTAATACTTGCCATACTGCATAACTAAATAACTTAATAAGAATATTACTAATGATGATTACTGACAATATTGCATTTTGTATACCTTTCAAAAATATATTTAAAATATGCATATTTTTATACTGCAACTTGCAAGTGAGAGGCCAACATTTGAATAATAAATAAATAAGAGGCACTGATGTTTGTAAATGAATGTTAAAAGACAAAATACATAAGTTACTTTTATGCTGCAACATTTATTATTATACACACAAAGGATTGTTGATACAATTAACAATGACAATTTGTTAAATCTAATTATACAATTACAAACAAATTTCTTTATAGCAGGAATATAAAAATTAAATTACAGTATACCGCATTAATTTTTAGCTGACATTTTAGTAGCATTATATATCAAACTATAAAATTCAAATATGGATTTATATTCTTTTAAAGAACTCTCATCAGAAATAAAATAAATTTAAAGAAACAAAAAAACAGAGTGTCCTGTACTTCACTTGAATAAAGAAAACAAGTAACATAGGAAAACAATACCATCGCTATCCATATTTTCTTGTTCCTTGGGCTTCTCTCCAATGTCCAAGGAGAACATCACAATCTTGGGTGTCATGGTGGACATCTGGTTACTGAAGCAATATTTGTAAGTACCATCCATGTGTGCTGCAAATGTGTATTTTCCATTTGACTCTCTGTCACCTGAATGGATTACTTTTCCATCCGGGCCATAGATCTGTACAAGACATTTCCAATTTTAATTAAGTACATTATGTACAGGGTGTGTGCATAAGTTATAAATACATGTACGAGAGCATGTGTATGCATAATTTTACATGCATTAACAAAAGTAACAATTATGACAGCTAGTTAAAGTAATAGTAAGCATATTTTTAAAAAGATTTTTTTACTGTACCCACATTTTTCATTAATCCTTGATCAGGATAGGATAATCACAATAATAATGGCAAATAAAACTGATGTCAAAACAAGACTGATTTACCTTTTACATAGGAATAATTGTTTATATATTATTAATATAATAAAGTTAAATATTACTATTAGTATTACAGTAAGTTCATGAATCCATGGTACCAGATTTCTACAGTGCCTAATAATTTACTGATACTTGTGATAGTAATATTTTCAGCATAAACATTAACTATTTCTAGGGACTGTTTCTAACTTTAAAAGAGGGGATAGGTTAAGGGCCAGATAGAAAGTTCTGGGTATGGGTGAAGAATTATGTTAGAGGTGTTTAAATTCTGCCAAACATATTTTGTCCATAGAAGTAATAGAACATCACATTCACAGTCCCAAAATAAAGGTATCTAAATACATGTCAGTTTTTTCTGGGTAGAGAATAGAAATTAGAATGTTTCAAATACCATGACCATGTCATTTTCAGCATTGTGTGTAGTCTTCTTAAAGTTCTTTTTCTCAAGTTTGCAACACAACAAATTCATGAAAATAAACATATTCAGCAATTATTTTATCTGCTAAATTAAATGATATGACTAAGGAAGTCTCTGCTTCTTACAGGCTAGTAAAAACTTAAAAAAACTATATTCTTCATTAATATTATGTCATAAATATGATTCACGGCCGAAAGAGTGAGCTAGGAAATTGAGTTATACATGGGTAGTTAATACTAATTATAATTGTTCTTAGTTTATATACCACATTTACTAGTTTGAAAAAAATTAGCAAAATGAGCAAAACATACTTCAAAATTTACGGAAAAGCTAATTTTTCTATTACATTACTTATACTAGCTAGCTTATGTACAATGAAATAAATAATACAAACTGTCGACCCAATACTTTTGCATCTCCGATATACCTCACGTTCAACTATAGGCCTATATATAGTATATTATTATGTTGCAGATGTATTGCATGTGGTTACATATTGTTGAGATTGAAAACTTAATAATTAAATGAATATGAAAGTCACAATAAAAGAAATAATTTATTGTCATTTTTCTTAAACTTTTATTATTGAAAATCCCGAAATGTCTTAACATGTCTCTACCAGAAGACTCACTTTAACATCAATGTCCAAGAATCCACCTTCTGCAACTTCAAACATCAAACTCATTTTTGTGCCGGACGTAACTTTATCAAAAAAGCATTCCTCTGCGTGAGCATCAATGTGGACAAAATATGCACTACAGTTGCATACAAGCACAATAAATAAAAAAATTGACAATGAAGGAAATTCAAGCTTCATTTTTTTTGTGTGGCGCTAACTTCTGCGATCAACGAAAACGTTGTCAACCATACGCCACGTCGAGTTTCAGTGAGCATGCGCATATCAGATTCGCAGCAAACACTAAAATATGGATTGGAAAAAGGTTTTGTGAATCTCTCTCGCTCCTTGTTATAGCTTTTAGTGTTTTAGAACCCTGGCTTGAAGCACTGTAAGATGAAGCTGTAAAATGACCTGAATTAATTCATGGATATGGAGAAAAGCAACAACGGTCAATTAAAATACTATTATGTACACATTCACGCACACATACATTCAGCGTGTGCTTATGAGTGAGTGTATGCTTGGTGCAGTAGTAAATATTTACAAAACTCAATTCGTACTAACTTTTAGTTTATTTAATCACAGAAATTTATGATCTTGAATGATCAAGAATAGTGATAGCATGCTTCCATTTTTAAATCCAAATTTATTTTGTATCCTAGCTGTTGATGCCTTGTAAACGCAGGAATCTGCAAGATTCCTGAGATATTGTTGATGCGACGGGAAAAAAATCTTTCGCATCTTATTTTCATGTACAAAATTTTCTTTTACCTTTTATTTTACAAGAAAGCGTTCACAATCTTTCTCCCTTTTTCTGGCTTTGACCAATGCTTGCTTTCTAATATTCCAAGTTAAACTCCAGAATCTTTCAGATATCAGTAGGGTTTGACTGATAGCTAACGATCAATTGATTCAATAATTATTGGTAATAAAAAGTTGCTTAAGAATATATGATTATTTGTACAGGTAAAATATAGGACTTTAAAAACTGTCTAGTTAAATGCAAATGACCTCTGCTGTAACTCGGCACTTTGGTACAATCAGTAAAGAGAGTGTAAATTACCTTAGACGAGAGCTAACCATGAAAGACAAAATCGGTGAAAATAGATGCAACCCTTGCTGCTAGATACAACCTGTAAAGTGGTTACAGCCAGGGTTTTCAGTTTGAAGGGCTGCCACTTTCAGAGTTTTCGATCATTCAGAGCTGAAGTTTTAGATTAGCATTGATCGGTTTAGGTTAGAGCTACAACAGAGAAACATTCATTCACTTAAAATTTTACGCATCCAGAATCAAGTTTCTTTTCAACCTTTACTTCTTCAGTTCTTGTTTACTGAGTATTGAAAAATCGATTGAATTGTAATTGAATGCAGTCATGTATAATGAGTGAATCGGCTATCGTCTCAATAACTTGTTTGTTTACATTATCACATAAATATATTTTGAGGGGGATTGTTCTATATTATTTTTTAAATGAAATCTATGAAAGCCACTTCTTCATTTATTTATACCTATACCATTATTTATATACAAGTATATAATTTATATATTGTGTCGGAATCTGGAATTAAAGGCCGAAATGGCTATATCTCGGTTAGCGCTCAGGATGCGTTCTTAAATCGTCTCTACCTCTAACGAAACAGCGCTAAACGGGTTAATTAACATTACTGCATTAAAGCGACTTATCAAAAAGTCACTAAATTATATTTTAATGCGAGACTTGTATTCCGTGAACTTCAGCTTCTTGATGACGTAGGAATTGTTTATTTTGTCTTGATTTTTTTTTTCTGCAGAAGAATACCATTCTAAGAAACTTGCTAAGCTCCACTCGTATTCAGGGTAGCTATCGATGAACCACTTCATGATTTGCGTGAGAAAGGAAATAGCACTCGTTTACCCAAGCCTTCTTATATAAAGAAACATCCACGGCAACTTGATGCTTCCATCCGCTGAACACTTGCAGTTTCATATCCAAGCAAATACTTAATTTCCTTTGCATCATAATCCCTAGTCCTTCCCGCTCACTCTGGGCATGATGGATTAAAATGTCTGCCTTCAGGAATTACCGAGCATAAGCGCTATATCGAAACAGCACTAGTAAAAGAGGCAGCGTTAGCCGGAGTATAACAACACAATAATAGAACACAGTGGCTTGCTTATACTGGCCAGTGTGCGTAGAATTACAAATCATAATACAAACTTAGATATTTCTGAACGGCCAGAAATTCTGCGGAAATTGTTTTCTTTATCAGCCTGGCATTTAATTGCACCAATATGACTGGTTGTTTATTATTGAGTTAGTCTTTATTTAATTCATGTATATTTACATGCAGAAAACACATTTCGTTCTTGTTTTACATTATTCACTTATTCGCTGATATTTACTTGCAATAGTTAATAAAAATGTTCTTTTATTATGGTCACTTGTAATTTTAATGATTTGAAAATAAATAAACAAATTGTTAATAGCTTATTTAAAAATAAGCTCTGCTCAAATCACGAGTCCAATGCCTAATCCATATTTATCTCTCTCTCAACAAAAATATTTGTTATTATTTTACTACCACACAGTACACAATATTTTGTTAACATTTTTTTTAAAAATAATGGAATCAGTATAATAATCATATAAATCTCTCATTTTAATATCTTGATGATGAAAGTAACATCACTCATAGATCGGGAAAACCGTTGTGCCAAAACGGAAGTAAATGTCTGCACTATGTGATGTAATGATCACGAGTGGGCGCGACAAGCTGCTGTCTTGGAACGTACACTATCGATCCAAACATCAGACTTGGGGTCTTTTGGAACTATGTTTCTGACTCACTCGCACATTAGGTCTGCGCCTGCTATGGAAGCCGCTTTGACCACCATCTTCAATGGAGTCGCACCGATGCCTTTATAGCGCACGAATTATGGCGACAGAAGTGTACCAAGACGTCTCTGTTACCGACGTGTACGATCAAGCGGCAGGAATTGCGAGAGAATTTGATAAACTTATTAATTGCTATGGAAATGAAGCAGTAACAGAATTGATGCCCAAAGTCATACGAGTACTAGAACAGTTAGAAACCTTGGCATCGCGATTCGAGAGAGACAATGAAGAAATATGTCAATTACGAGCAACTGTTGAGAAATTAGAAGCTGAAAAATCCGAAAAGGCACAAGAACGTTCCAAATTCGAACAGGTGATTTTCTTGATTTAGCTTTGTTTTGTGTTGCTTGTTTCTTTCTAGATTGTGTTATAATTTCTTTGACAATTTATGTATTTCATAGTTTACAATATTGTTAATATAAAGAATGATTTAATATACTTAGTGTTTGCTACATTCACTGATCGGTGATCCATTAGATAATACTACATACTACTACTACTACTAGTACTAGTATTAATCTGGCAATAGCATTTACAGTACAATGAACATCATATTAAAAAAATATATACTTTTTATAGGGTAGCTTACTAGTAATAATAATTGTATAGTAAGCAATAATATTGATTCTTTAATAATAATAGTAATAACATTCACTATTCAGTAGTACTTAGTAGAAATTTTGACTATTTGGATGGTGGATTGCTATGTGAACAAGTTCTTCATGAGCTCTACTTAATTCACTTATCAGTAGAATGTTTGTTTGATCCTCAAAGCACATTTCAGAGACATATACTGATGACATCTAAGATTAGCTTTGATATCAAATCCTAAGGATGTCTGGGAATCTAATTTTAACACTTGGAACATCAGCAATCAAATATAACAAGATAGAAGAACTCAGAGACTGTTAGTGTTATTAGTGTTAATGAATGAAAAAATAATTAAACAGATATGCAAGGGAATATGAGGTCATACATGTATATTCCATTAATCATGTAAAGGAGTCAGAAAAATTATTTACTCGTTACTGTGTCATTCATCGGGGTATGACATTTTGCACCACTTTTATTAGCATATGGCATAAATTAAGAAGTACACTATTCAATTACAAAAGTGGAAATTAATTCAGATCGAGTTAAAGCAATAGTAGGAAAAAGTAAAATTTGTCAGAATTAAACTTTGTAGAGTGTTTTGTACATCCTGAATTTGCATTTAAAAAAGTAAAATTTATCAGAATTAAACTTTGTAGAGTTTTCGTTCATCCTAAATTTGGATTTAATGAGATATAATATTCTCATTTTAGATGGTCATTGTGCCTTATTTTGAAATAGTATCTCATGAAGATATCCTACTATTCTTATCACTTTAAAAACTTGCTAAAGTTCACCCTGATGACCTTAAGGTCCACACTTTTTCACTTGTACAGTTGTAGCCTTTGGTATCATTATTAATCTATCTTAGTTCTCTGTAGAAAATTAATCACTACTTACTTTATAAACTTATGGTATTACTATTACTGATCCAATATTAGAAAGAAATATAAACAGTTATAAATATATATTTTTTAAATTGGTAACAAAACTAACATCAAAAGAAATTAAACATTTTCTTGCCCTCTTTTGTTTTGTTTGCTAATACATGTATTATTAAATTAAGGACATTTACTATTCATTGACTAAAGAAGAGAAAATAACTAAGTAAACATTCTTCTTTATAACATGGAGGATAGCAAAACTTAATTGAACATTGGCATTGAAAATTTGAAGAAATACTTCATCCATTTCATTTTCAAACTGAATCAGTGAATGCGTATCTTATTGCTATGTAGTATACTTGTACGTGTTTATTTTCTATTTGTAAAGAGATACCTCTCTAAACTAGATATATGACTACTGACAAAATTGTTTTAAAATAAATTTCCTCCCATTATTTGATAGAGTTTATCTAAATTGGTGTGTGTGTGTGTGTCTGTGTGTGCTTTTAAGTGTATGATTTTGCATCATGCATCATGTATATATGCACATACAAGTTTCTATATTAAAGCCATTTTCTGAACTAAACATGTATTAATTTTATGTATAATTCTCAAGTATTATTTGATAATAAAAAGTATTATTAAATAGGATTTTTGTTTCTGTGGAAAGCTTGGAAAATGAGACTTTAGTTAACTTTTCTTTAAATATCTTATTATATGTAAAATGTATACATTTATTTTGAAAATGCTTTGTATATACCAGACAGGTTTTAAAACCTGGTTATATGCTTTGCTGTTTTTTTTTAGCTCCAGTTGATGGAATGTTATTATTTTACTCATAAACTATAAGTATACTTATTGTGTGTTTCAGAATAAGAAACCCCACAAAACATGATGTATAATATGAGGCCAAATTATTAATACTAAAGTGTCTAGGCTGCTAAATTATATATATTTAGTGAGCTTTATAATGTAAGTGTTATGCTGATTTTTTTTCCTTCCTGCTTGCTTTTCACTATTCAGGAAAATGTTGGGAAGAACCCAATTTTAAAAATAATTATTATAGTGCCCATGGTCACTGCCTTTACGTTCTTTAATGATACTGTTATTATGGCTGTGCTAAGTTACAATACTTAGGTACATTTAACACTAGTGCTGCAACTTAGGTCTTTGATTGATATAATGTTTGTGGCATAAATTATCAGTAGTGTTTGTAGTTGTACTCACAAAAAAATATTGTTTTATTTTTTAATGCAAGCAGTTTATACTTCATTTTGATTAGAATATATTTCATTTAGTTATATTGACCCTACCATCTCCCGTAGGTTGCTGATTAGATATAAGTTTATAAATGGCAGAAGTATTATACTTTTAAAATTATGCAAATTGAAATGGGAGGAATTGTAAGTTTGCTACTTTTTACTTGTTACAGTACTTACCAAGACAAAATACAATAAAACATTAGTTAATTTGTTTATGGATGATTGGAATGTAAGTTTCAATGTATGAAATTCATGTTAACCTTTTAAAGAGGGACTGTTTTTTGACTCTTCATTGGCATCAAGGTGTTTTTGCTTGTTCACTTTATACAAAAAAGGACAACAGTAAATTAAATGCTGCTTCTTGTTTTATTGCTGTTATTTTGAAAAAAAAAATAAAATCCATCATATTAGTTTGTTTCTTAGAGATTGCATCATGTCATTATTCTGTAAATGTGTAGATTATTTTATAGAGGTTATGTCATGTCCTCATTCTGTAACTCTGTACATAAGCTGAATTTGGGTAAATAAAAATCCCATCACACTAGTATGTTTCATAGCGGTTAAATCATGTCCTCATTCTATAACTCTGTACATAAGCCGAATTTGGGTAAATAAAAATCCCATCACACTAGTATTTTTCATAGAGATTATGTCATGTCCTCATTCTGTAACTCTGTACAATAGCTGAATTTAGGTAAATAAAAATCATAAAACACTAGTATTTTTTTTATAGAGGTTATGTCATGTCCTTATTAGTATTAGTCAGTGTAACTGTATATCAAATTATCAGACTTAGAATGGACTTACATGTACTGGAAGGTCATAGATCATATCCCACTTGTTTCTATATTGTTACTAGGTAAGTGTTAAGCCGTTCTGATCTTGCACCCAGCCACTGTCATTCATATGCTTCTTGCACGAAGCCAGTGCCATTCATATGCTCTATTATTTATAATTTATAATTAGCATCAAGTCAGTGTCATTCATATGCTCTATTATTTATAATTAGCATCAAGTCAGTGTCATACATATGCTCTATTATTTATAACTAGCTCCAAAGGAAAAACTTGGAAGCAAACATTTTCAAATTCTACTTTTTACTCAGATGGCAATGAAAAACTTGGGGTTTCACACATTGATAAATGTTTGTATCATTTACTTGGTAACTTAGTGTTACATGATTGTTTTAAGGAGGAATGTATTGCAGTTCAAGTACTTGTAGTATGCATTAAGTTTAAAAATCACACACTTGTAATTAATTCATTCTTTATAAAACAACGTATATATTGTATTTTGTATACATACTATTACTAGAACAATTGTAGCAATTTCCAGTAACTTGTATTAACTATTGTTAGTTAATACAGTATATCATGTCTCATTTCAATTGATTATAATAGAACTGTGAGGCCTATGAATACAGTATCTTCATATAAACACTTTAATTTTAAATAAGTTATACTTATAATGAATGTAATTTGATTGTTTACAATGTTGTTTGGAATATTACTAATGTTAATTATAAGGAAAATATATACTGATATTTTGTATATTATTATTTTTCATATAAGCATTTTAAACAAGTAATAATTTGATTGTTTGCAGTGTTACTTGTTAGTGTATATACTGTTAATATAATACTAGTAGTACTACTAGTAGTTATTGTAAGTAAATTATCTAATGAGTTTTGACATTTAGTAAAATTAGTACACATACATCATATTTCTACTAAATTTTAATTTTTGTACTACTTCAGTGATAACAGATAAGTAATGTATATATATATATGATGTCATTGCCACCTAGTTAATGGTTATTAATATTATTAATTAATTAATTAATCGTCCATAAATAATTACAAGTGATGAAAATCTTAATTTATGTTATTAATAATTCTCCAGCAGACACCATTTGTCTCTCTCATTTGGCACTGTATAACAGGATAGTTCTTATTAGAGAACAGAAATGGAGTTATTAGAGATAAGCAATAATAGTTTGTACATAACCCGATTAATCATTTGCGCACTTTTGTAAGAGTTATTACTTGTCAATTCTATGTGATTCCCTCCTCATGTTGTAGAACACTGATTTGCTGCTATTCTCTCGAAGTTAACCTGGTGCTTCTTCGTTGTATTAGCTCCCTCAAGCAGAACAACAATTGTAGCAATTTCCAGTAACTTTCTTGTACCAAATTGCTCGATGTAGCCAACTTACATTGCTACCAATTAGCATACATAGAGTGCAGTGTATTCCTTACACTTTACACTGCAGCAGACACCTCTTGTCTACCACAGTCATAGCAGTTTATTCAGTGAACCAGGAGATTCTGATAAAACAAGGAAAGGCTGCTTTTTCCCTGTAAAAAGTGTAAAAATATAATCAGGAAATAAACACTAAATTTCCAGTTTATTACTTTTTAACTCCATTCTTTCTTACATTCAAGTCTCAACTTTAAGTTTTCTGCAACAGTATTTATTAGCCCTATACATGCATACAGCATAATACTATTAATAGTTTATAAACAGGTTCACTAGGAACAGTCAAATGTCTAGTATACTATATAACTGTATATATATATATATATATATATATATATATATATATATATATATATATGCATCATAGTTCTAGTTCACAATTTGTAGAAATAATAGTCTACTAACTGTTAAAACATCTCTACATAAAACACATGTATAACATATCAGTAGGAAAAATGCATAAAATATTTCTAACTCCATTCTCTCTCAATCAGTCAGTTAACTCACCATTAAGCTAACAGCCGCCTTTCTTGACCGGATTTCTTTCCACTCCAAATTCAAGTGATTAGACAATAGAATTCTCTACAGCAGGTAAACTTTTGATCTCAGGCCATTGACTGGTTTCATTCTCATAATTCTTAACCATTAGATAATAAAAACTACTCATCCAGTTGGAACTGGATTGCATTACATCAGCAGTTTTCTAGCATATTCTCAACTCTAGTTATTTAATTCAACTCTGACACAAAATTACCATCATAGGGAGTGCCCAAGGTTGGGTCACTTCGACAATTTAACAATTTATATAACAATTAAGTTTAGAAATATATATATATTAACAGTACATGTATCACTACTTACTACTAGTAATACCACCAATAACTTAAAAAATAAATGTGAAATATGTTATTGATATTTAATAGTTTCTGAATTCACATAGAATTACTTACAAATATCTATAAAGAACTTGTTTACAAATAATCTGTCATATATAATTTTATGATCATTATTAATTTATTTCCTTTTGAAATGAATAAATTATTTCTTTTTCTTTTTTAAAATTTAAAAAAGACTAATTCACCAGAATTCTTTTCATTTCATATTCAAGATAAATAAACAGAGATTATAGCATCAAAACTTTCTGCATTTTTGTCTTTGTAATTGTGATCCTCACTGTTGTAAACTCAATCAGTAACTTGAATATAATTTTTTTCTCTTTATTTTTAAAAAAAGTACTGAACAGTGGTGTTTTTAATCATAACATTAACAATAACAAGTTAAGATTCCTTGAAGTTTTGCAACAACCTTCAGTTTAGTTTAACATAGTAAAACTATTTTATTGTCTGTTCTGTAATTGTATTAACATTATATAAAAATGTAATCCTTAGGATTTTGGATGGTAATAAACTAGTAAACATTTTTGCCTAAGTTTTAAAATGTTTTTAACTTCATTGTATTGAAATTATTTCATTGATGTTAATGCCAATACCAGTATCTGTTAAAAATTAGAAGAAAAGGATAAGAAGAAGGAAAAATTGAACACAGAAGATTCTGAATGCATTTGACTGATCTATTTCTGACTCCTGTTGAATATAATCACTGTCTGTTCACTCTATTTTTATAGCAGTTCTGCAAGCTTTGCCTATTTTAGGCAGACGGTGAGTTAACAATTATTTGTTAAATTATACACTGTTTATTGGTCACAGTTTCTAATACTCTCTTTTATGCTGTTTGGTTGAAAAATGAACTACATGTTGAAATGAACTTTACAAAAAAAAGATACTTATATTAAAAGCAGTATTGATGCTAACTTTTTCTGATAATAATACATATTTATGAAATCAAAGCCTTCATCATACACTCTCCAAATGATTGAACCTTTTGTATGAAGTAATTGAGTTCACTTAATAATATTCCACTGTTTAAATCTGTAATGTTTAAACAATATATATGTCATGTAAAAATATGTTAAATTTAACTTTTTCAGAAGATAGTCACCTATATATATATATATATTTTTTTTTTTTTTAAACATTTTTTTCCCCCCACTGTTTGAAACTGAAATTTTGAATCAAAAATGTTGATATATACATATTTTGATGTGTTGCTTTTTTAGGAGCTAGAGCAGATAGAAGATAACTGGCAGACAGAAGTGAAAGAGTTGTTAACGGTTGTCACCAAGCTTCAAGATGAGAACAAGCGGCTCAGGGACAACTTGCAGAATGAAAAATATGCTGTGGCTGAGAAAGTTACTGCAAAGCACAAAGGTTTGTTTTACAACCTTGTACATTGTTTTTGAATGTTATGGTATAAAAATATGCTGTGGCTGAGAAAGCTACTGCCAACACAAAGGTTTCTTTTACAATCTTGTAAATTGCTTATGAATGTTATGGTATAAAAATATGCTGTGGCTGAGAAAGCTACTGCCAACACAAAGGTTTCTTTTACAACCTTGTACATTGCTTATGAATGCAATGATGTAAAAATATGCTATGGCTGAGAAAGTTACCACCAAGCACAAAGGTTTGTTTTACAACCTTGTTGTACATTGCTTATGAATGTTATGATGTAAAATGTTTATGACTGAAATACTATATCATCACTGACATAGAGTATGCTATTGTTAACTGCTAAAAGATTGATTTAAACAATAATAATTATGAAGACAAACCTATAAACTGATGTGATTGACTTTGAATCTTAATGTTCAAAGAAAGCTTAGTTACTGACAAATTTGTACATTTTTCAGACTTTTTTGAGTGCAGGTGTTTGTAGTGTGTGATGGTAATGCATTTTCTGTCAGTCTTTCTGTGAATGATAGATTGAAAGAAACCTGTTGACTAAGTGATTGAGCTCATTAGAATGAAAGAAATTTGATTGTTTCAATCCGTTTACACCATCTCTCCAAAATAAATACATACAAATGCCAGTTTATTTAGCACATTATATTTTACAGGATCATTTTTGTTGTTTCACTCTTTTAGTTCTGAGAGGTTTACACATGCATATTTGATTATTATTTATGAGCTAGAGTAATTTGTCTTTTATCTCTTTGCAGAGACAGAAGAACAGGAGATCAAAGTTCTGAACAAACTCAAAGAGACAGTGGACAAGCAGCGAGAGGAACTGCGTTCATTGAAGCATGACTTGGCACAAAGATCGGTGGACTGCGATGCCCTTCAAGCTCAGCTGGAAACCATTGCCAAAATCAATGGAGATCTGAGGCGTAAAAACAATACCCATAAAAAACAGGCAAAAACTTTGATAGAAGAAAAGGCAGAGCTAGAAATTGCTCTACGTGAAAAAGATATTGAGGTTGAGAAAGTCAAGGTCTTGATTACCGAACAAGAGAAATTTCAGGAACAGCGAGCTGCAGTGCGGGCAGCCATTGCAGAACAAAGAAAAAGTGAAGAGGTAGCATTTCTTAATTTTGTTAAAGTATGGAATTGGAATTGTTTGTTTTATTTGGTTTTTAGTTTAATATATATATTTTATATATATATATTTCATTACATACAGGAAATATCCTTGTCTCTGACAGACAGGTAAAATAACCAGCAATGTCAAAAAAATTGACAACAGATTTGAAAACAAAAGATTTATTTATTTATTTTTTTAAACATTCTGCTCTGTTGATTTAACTGAGATTTCTTGAGTGACTGGTTGCTATCTGCAGTTCACTGCCGTCATCAATGGCAAGCATTAATATCTGCCTTTTCAACATTTTAATAATCCAACCCTGTTTTTTGAAATCTTGCAAACCTCTTCTAAAATCTTGCTGGGTTTGATTGTGAGAGACATTGTAATGCATTGGTCCTAATTTATGAGGAGTAATTGAATAGTTCATACACCTGGGCCACATCATTTTAGTTCAAAGAGTGTGCATTGGCCTGACAGCAAGTTTATTTTATCTTGAGCACAGCTAAATGAATTTCATTATAAGATTGAACATTACTGTGGCAGGAAGTTTATGTAACCTGAGCACAACTGAATAAATTTCATCACAAAATTGCATGCTGCTATGGCAGGAAGTTTATTTAACCTGAGAACACAACTCCATTAAGCTTCCTCCTTTCACATTCCATTTTTAATCATGATCTTTTCATGAGCATTTATACTGACTTTTCATATTTTTATCTTATGAAAAAGTAAAATTCCAGCAGTGAGAAAATACCGTCCATTTAAACAAAGAATTCCTCAGGCATGGTTTAGTTTAAATATGATTCACACTACCAAACTATCCACAGTTCTTCCAATGCATTTTGGAAAGATTGCAAAAGAATGTGATGGAGCAGCATCTGGAAATGTGATCCTGCATCTTCATAATGGCCGGTATTTTTTTTTTAACAACAAAATTTTAGTCTTGATTTCAAATCCTTATGATCTGTCCACTCCCCAGTCACAGGCTATTACCACTCTTGATTTATGTTTCCTTCTAAATACTGAAAAGGGAACTGAAATTAAATTTAAAAAAGCCATCCGTCCAATTAAAAACTAATCTGAAAGATCAAAATAAATATTAAAAAATGCCAGGAACATCAGTATGCCAGGTATAAGGTCAAGAGGAAGTAAATAAAAGAACCATTGTCAAAGAGCCTATAACTTTCTCTTATCATTATACAAAGCCTAGAGTTAGAAATTTCAATCTTGCTTTGTGAAGTACTAACTTTGTTTATAAATAACACTGGAGTCATCTCTTGCATGGTGGTTGTGTTCAGATGTAAGCAGATTAAATGAAAATCACATATAGTCAAAATTATAATGATGACTAGTAGTGGAGGATGCCAATATGATGAATGATGAGCTGTATATAAGTCCCCGACATATCATCTCTCAATAATCCCAGCACAGCCAGTTTTTTCTTCATTGCTGAAACAAATGACTGTTTCATTGACTGAGCAATAAGAGGAAGCACATGTAGGTGAATTACATTGAGGGGCAAAAAAAAAAAATGGAAGAAAATACTGAGATGTCTTTCAATACTAGAATTAAGCTCAGCGCAACTAGATGGTGATACTAAGACAGGTACACAGGAATTGCGACCAACTGTAGGAACAGCAAATTCATGTCTTTCATCTCATCATTCATTCCAAATGATGGGCAGAATTGCCCAAAATGTATTTGTTCAGTTATTTTGTTTGCTTCTTACTGATCATGTATTCTTGAATTCACATAAGCTAAATGCATATATTAATTCTACTATATTATTGCTTTTTCTAGACCTCTTTATTGCTATTTCTTGTTGCCATTATTATTATTATTATTATTATTATTACTGTTCTTATTAATCTTATTACACTATTTCTTGCTCCAAATTAGCATGTGGAAGACGAGAACAACCCCTCACCCACTGCTGATAGTACAGGTGTGACTAACGCTGGCATTATCCCTGTTAGTGATGAAATTGCGTTGAAATCAGGTTTATCTACCTCACCTAACTCACCTGGGTTGGATATGGAAGGGAAAATGATTATTGATTTGAAAGATCCAAATCGGCCACGCTTCACATTGCAGGAGCTGCGCCAAGTTTTGATGGAACGAAATGCACTCAAAACTCGCCTCATTGAAGTGGAAGATGAACTTAATCATTATCGTCCTCGGTGAGTAGAGTTTTATTTCATTTGTTATAATTCTGTCCGCAGGTCCTCATGTTTATGTTCCTTCAGAAATGAAAGAGTTCATTTAAATAAAATTGATCACTTTCATTACAAGAAAGAACACAAATAGGCAATTTTAAAATGAACTTGTTGCTATGTAGTAGTCTCTTAATTGATTATTTTTTTTAAATTGCTAACTCCACATTTATTTCTAGCTAAAGAAATTTGTTAGGAATATATTTCTCTTTACTTAACAAAAATTCCACTTGCATCCTTATCCTTTATCTTTTGTGCTATTAATTCTTTAAAATTTTGTAAAAATAGCTGTTGAGATATTAGCAACATTGCACTGGGAATTATCTCCCATTGTTCCTGAAAGTTAATAGCATTTAGTTGATTTTTTCCTGAAAGAAAATCTGATGACAAGGATTTAAATGCTTATAATATATCATTTCTGTTGGTTTTTAAAACAAGAAATCCTTGTCTTAATCAAGAAATTTTTATCTCAGAGGCCCTCATGTCCAATTTTATTAGAGACTTAAAAAGATATTAGCACAGCGGCATTCTTGCATTTTATTGCCTGAGATTATTGCTCAATTTATCGCAGATACTGAAACAGATAGTAAATAATTTTAAGATTTAATTTTTTTTATAGGTCGAAAGATGTGAGTAACTATAATAAGTGTGGGTCTCATGTTTGTCACTGTTTACTTATGGCTATATGTTACTTGAATTAATATGATTTTAAATTTTTTTCTTCTGAAATTAAATTCTATTAATTTATTACTTAACCTGATGACTGTCCTAGTGACAATGAACGTCATGCCGGAAATGCATGTGTCTGTTGACAATGTGCCACGTTGTGTCCATGCATGTACACGTGTGTAAAATGAAACCATTCATTAAAAATAACAAATCAGAAAAAAGGAGATATGTTTGGCTTCAGCAGCCAATCTGCTCTAAATTTTACCATTGGATAACTATTATTAGAAAGGTCATGTCATTGAAAGGGTGCAAATTCTGGATCACCCCACTCTTGTTTCAAGTTGAGCAGCCATTTTGAACCAAGTTTTTTTTGTCAGGCATGGCAAGTTTTGAGGCCGATTTTGATTTCTTTGGTGAATCCTACCTAACGAACTTGATTGATTGATTGATTGATTGATTATAATTAAATGTAGATGAAATTCAACCAGCCCCTACTGAAATTTTGGATGTGACCATGTGATAATATAAAAAAATACTGTCGTCATCAAAGCATGCATGGATTTCATGTGACACTTTTGTTCTGTTCAAAAGCATAAAAGTTTTCAAATAAACTGTGAATATTTACACAAGAACAATTATTATTTTATATTATATTCAATTTCATACGACAACAAAAATTCCTAGGATTTTATTTAGGGAAACAACTGACGAAGTTCAACACAAGAAAAGGTAAGAAAACTTTAAATTTATTTTTGAATTTGAAATAATAACCACAACACGTTCAGTAAATAAATTTAAATAAATACTTAAAAAAATGCCCCCCATAATACTTATTTTGAAAATCGTTTAGAATTATACAAATTATACTTGCTTTTGATTATTTAGTAGGCTAGTAAAAAAAAAACAACCGTAAAAATGTTCGCAAGTTCAACAAAAAGATAAGAAAACTTTATTATTCTTTGTTTTTGAATTCAAAATAAATTCAAAATAATACTTTAAAAATTCCTTGGTATGTCTATAATAGGTAGTAATTTAAATTTTAAAAATCCATTGATAATTACAATTGCTTTAAATTTTTTAGTAGACGTGTTTAAAAAAAATCGATGCCAAAATCACAAGTTCATCAAAATGATAAGAAAACTTTGTATTATTTCTTTGTTTTTGAATTTGAAATAAATTAAAAATAATACTTATAAAATCCCTTAGTATGTCAATAATAGGTAGTAGTTTAAATTTTTGAAATCCATTGATAATTACAGTTGCTTTTCATTTTTTAGTACACTGACCCATTCAATTATTGGTAATTGTCAAAATAGCCTGACATGGTGGAGTCAGATTACGCAATTTCGTCGTCGTGTTAAACAATTTTATATATATTTTTTGTATACTTTAAAGCCTTGTTGTTTTTTTGTTGATTAAATTTTTTTTGGTTTATCATTTTATCAAATTTAGGTTTGCAATCCTTGTCTTTGGGACTGTCTACAAAGTAGGCAACACTTTAGGGGGGAACATATTTGCCCCCCTTCTACTGATCCTTACCTCCTTTTATAATTTCAGAGTTTAAAGCCCCAGTTTATCTCCTTTCTGTCAGTGCAATATAAATTGCTGTATTAAAATATTAAATACTATTATGTATTAGACAAAATGAGTATATACAATATTATTTTATTAAGAATGAGTTGAAATTATTTTTTTAATGTCACAGAGCATTTTGATGGTTTCTTTTGTAATTATGTCTATTATTTTATTAAGAATTGTATCTACAGTTGGGAGACATATACTGTGCTGTTTGTATTCAGATTATTTTATTGTATAGTATGATGGTTGGGATGAAGTAATTTTGATAAGTAAGTTTGATAAATTTTAATTTGATAATGAGACTGTACTGTGTTTTTGTTGATGATTCTCGTTAGGTCCATTTTGAGTGCAGAATAATTCTAAAAAGTGCAGATAGCATCATTGATGGACTGGTCACAAAAACTAAACAAGTGAACAATAAACTGAAAAATAGAAAGAAAAATAATTCCTAATAATATTACTTTTTATTAGTAGTAAAAAGTTACTGAAACACCCCCGTCGTGCCCCAAACATTTTCATAAACATAACATTTTCTCCAACCCTCCTCTGTCTCACCTATATCCCTCTTCAATTGTTACAATATGTCACACTTTTCCCAAACCTCTTTGTAATTCTCTTTGGACAGTCTATGTTCTACAGTTACATAATATTTCAGAATTAATATAGTAAGAGCAGTATGCCTGATAATTTAAGATTTTTTAAACTGCCATTTAGTACAAGTGAGATATATGCATTATTATAAGTCTTCTTGATGCATAGTTATTTAGTATCCATAATTTTTATCTGTCTTATTTTTTTAAACTTCATTTCTATTTTAAAATGACTCATAAGTGAAATTATATAAATTATTTATTTAATTTATTATCAACAAACTAAATATTGCATTTTCTTATTTACATTAAATGTTCATATTTGACATCTTTTGGTCATTTTACTTTCATAATGTTTGATTTCCTTTATATACTATAAGTTAATGTGACCTGTTTATAATATTTCTATTTTCTTGAATTTAATTTGTAATTCACTAATTGTGACAGTAATATAAGGGAGGGAGAAAATGTATCTTGTATGAAATATTGACAGAATATGTTCTTGAGCTAAATATTTATTTTCGTCATTTCACTGCTACCATCTTTCATTTGCTTTTGCAGATATTTGAATTCTTGAGTGTATTTGAATTTTTTGTGTGCATGTACTTTAAGCAACTGTATGTCTGATTTTTGTGCAGCATATTATATAGGGTGTTCACACAGCATTTAACAACAATTTCTTTTATATTAATTTAAAAGCTTAATAATAACAGTTTTAATTTTTAAAAATATGAAAAGAATGATAATTGAAGCCTTTAAAAATAAATTGTTCTTAATCTTAAAGTAAAAGTCTCAGAAAGTAAAATCCAGGTGGACACCACACTGCTCTTTCTTTTTAATTGTTGTAATATTACTATATGTTTTTTTAATTTCTGATTGTTAACATCACAACCTTAAATTTAGGCACTCATCGATTTATTTATTTGCACACATTAGTTTATAAAATAAATTTTGAATGCAAAAATTGAACAAAAGTGTAAAGTAAATATTGCCGCAAAATTGAGGATTATATCAATATATGTCAATGTCAATTTTTTAATTTTATTTAATTTTTAACAGGTATAATGTGACAAATTTGTGTGAACACCCTGTGTTAAAACATGTGGTCCAACAGCTCAGGCATTATGTAGAGTGTTATATAAAGTAGATGCTGCTTATTAATATGATATACTAATAATATATAGAATAATACTACAATCAGCACTTTATAGGAAATTATATTTTCTAGACAGATTCATATTATATTGAAATCAGTTGGTTATAAAAATCAAAATGTAATTAATTCTTTCTAAGTTATTTACTACCACATCACTTTTGGGCTGTAATGCAAACTACTTCGTAAGTGATTTTATTGATCGTATTCTCACTTTTAATCCTGAAAAGTTTTTGTTTTTCCATAAAATTCTTTTCTAAACACTTCATAAATTTAATGAAACATTAACCAATTTCTATTATTTCCCCTAAACAAAATATTATTCATTAGTTCTGATTGATGCCTTTAAACTTAGCTTTAAAGAAGAGGTGCCAGTACTCTCATATTGTTTTTTTCTGACCAAATTTATTTGGCAAACATGTTTCAAATTCACATTAAAAGAGGTACCAATACTCTGTACCAGCATATATCATCATAAAGTGATTTGATATGTATAGTGAGAACTTTGATTTAGATTATCATAATGTGACTCTGCCTCAATCTTATTATAATCTCCTAATCATAAAATGCATATATCATCATAAAGTGATTTGATATGTATAGTGAGAACTTTGATTTAGATTATCATAATGGTGAATATGCCTCAATCTTATTATAATCTCCTAATTATAAAATGCATATGCTGATGCAATGAAATCTCAGTGTGGTACCATCCACTACAATTAAAGGAGGATTCATTATGTCACTTAATCTTGATTGGCATGTTTAGAGCCTCCAAGTGACAAACATAAATACCAACAAATAATACAATTACAGTACAATAATAATGTGATGAAATGACATGATTAACAGTTATCAGAAGGAAAGGCATATGAAAAGCAGTATCAGCAGCTTATTAGTTAAGTTTGACTTTAGAGTGTGTTTTGCAAACAATTTTAAAAATTAGAATGAAAAGTATTACAGAAAAGTCAACTATACAGGTAGGGGAATAGAAAGCCAGCAGCAGATTAGTTCAAGTTTGACTTTATTGCTGACTATTTTAAAAATTAGAAAGAAAAAGTATTACAAAAAATCAGGTGTATATACTGTTTAAATTATTGTTCACATGATCACTTTTTAAGATTTAACATCTTTCACCTATACTAGTAATTATATAGCCAAATCTCAGAAATGATAACAATTTTAGTTTTAGAAATTGCAGTACACTTCTGTGCAGAATTTTGAATGTTCAGTATGTAAAAGAAGACATAAAGGTTTCATAAATAGTATTGAATCACAAGTGATGAAGCCAGTTGTATAGCATACAGTGCTCTAGAGTCACATTAAAACCTCTTTTTTGAGTTTTAGTAAAACCTCTTTTTCTAGTTTTATATGTTTAAACATTTTATTTTTGTCGTTGCCAGCTAGTTTCAGTAAGCACATATATTGAAAATGTAATAAAAAGTGTTTTACTTTTAGTAATTCTTATGATTACTGTCAGTTTCACCAAATTTTATGATTAATTTAATTTTAAAATGACTTAAAGTGTTTAATTTAAAAGTTTGTAAAAAATTTAAATAAAGAAATAGTGCATTTGTTGCAGATATAAAAAATTTAAAAAATAACTTGAAGTATGTGAATGTTTGTAAGGCAAGTCTAGAAACCTCAAAACAGCTCATGAAAATCAGCTTAAAAATGTATTCATTTAGATATTACTGTTTCCAAATTTTTATGTTGATATCTTCACACCACATTTGTAGAGTAACAAATTTAGAGTTTAAACAGCACTTATTTCTTGTTCTACAAATTCTCAAAATTTTGTTAAGTCTAAGTGAACAAATTATATTTGCTGGGAGTTAAGCAACATTAGGTTAATAAATAATATAAACTGAACTTTGTTAAGGAAAAATGCAAACCTTTTCCATTTAACTTTCTCTTAAGCCAAGTGCCATGTGATTGCTTAAATAAAAACTTTGTCAGTGTAGACAGTATTATTTAGATTATATTTTATATAGTTTGCTAAAATGTTTAATAAAACATTTTTTCTAGTGGAAAATGAAAAATATAAAAACAAACCAATTTCAAACTTAACAAAAAAGAAATCAGTAATCTTACTGGAAGTAGAAATGAATTTGAATAAGATATACAGATAAGAACCCCATTCTACCTGGGAAAAGGATGCTTTTAATAATTTTGCTTCAATTAATACCAGAATATTCACTTACCATTTATTCCTGTTCTAAAATCTAATATGTGCTTTGAGTTATTTTTGTTTTCTCTTCCTTGCATGCTTTTTTCTTTTCGTTCTTATTGAAGGGAATCTGGGGAGGACATGGAGGACAGTCTTGATGATTCGTAAGTTTCTAAGTATTCCAACTTCTGTTTGTCAAACATTTATTTTTTAAATTTATTTTTATGTACAGTAATAGTAATGATGATTTATAAGTATTCTAACTTCTAATTGTTGAACATTTATTTTTTAGTTTATTATTATTTACTGATAATTACAGTAATGATTCACAATTATCTAAATATTCTAACTTTTATTTATAAAATATTTACTTTTTAATTTATTTGTTTTTACTGTTAACAGTACTGATGACATGAGCTTCTGTGTGGTAGTTCCCTCTTCTATTTTACTCAAATAGTAATTATGTAGTGGTAGTCCCTCTTCTATTTTACTCAAATGTTGAAATAGTAATTATGAACTATGTACTGGTAGTCCCTCTTCTATTTTACATAAATAGTAATTATGAACTATTAGTGGTAGTCCCTCATCTATTTTACTCATATAATAATTATGAATTATGTAGTTTTATAAAAAAAAACGTAAAATTATATATAATTTTTGAAATTACAATTCTCGTCATGTCATACAGTTGTTCATGGTTGTCTGTGCATTTTAACCATAGCAAGAAACAGTTCTATTACCTCTGCTATTTGTACTAATTACTCAGACAAGAAATGCAGCTGTCCTTGAGTATAGATTAGATTTTTGCATTATTCTTTAATTGCTCTATTTTACTGCATGCAGTGAGATTTACAAAACAAGCAAAACTGTACAATTAATTTAAAAGTATTTCACTATTTGTCAGCTTTAGTATTAGTGTTTTTTTTTCCCATGCTTTGTATAATTGCTTTAGTTATTCAAACCAATGCTTGCATTACAAGTATACAACTGAAATGTATATTTTAAGTTTTATTTGTTTTATTATTTCAATTTTATTTTGAAGAGCATGCTCTAGTAGCTTAAGCTGTAAATATATTTTAGTTTTTTAAAATTAAAATAAACCCCCTTATCAGATTGTAAATATTCATTTTGTATTTGTATTAAAATATTTCCATTTATCTTATTACATTAATACTGATCAGACATATACTTTTTAAATGGAAACTATAGTACCACACCTAAACCAATCAATCACTTGTTTCTGACTTAGCATAAACAGTTATAAATTGGAATAAACTAATATTTTGCTTGTTTAACTTGAATGAATTCTAGTGCACCACTCTGAGGTGTGAATTCTTTATGTACCACTTTGGAGGTTTTAATGCACTTTTGGAATCCCATGCGCCCTTATGTACCACTTTTGGAAGGTTGCATACCCTTTTGTACCACTTAGAGTCGAATGTCCATATGCATCTTATTGAGGGTTGAATGCTTTTATTTACCACTTAGGAGGGTTGAATGTCATCATGTACCACTTATAGAGGATTGAATGTCCTCATGTACCACTTTGGAAGGTTGAATCCCCTTATGTACTATTTTAGAGGGTTGAATGCTTCTTTGGAGGCTTTGGTGCCTTTATGTACCACTTTGGAGGGTTGAATGCTCTTGAGTATCACTTTGGAGATGTTGAATGCCTTTATTGTTTGATGATTTAGTCATGAGCAGCTATATCTGATTGCTTGGTATGAAAATGAAACTTTCAAAAAGACTAAAGGATGTTATAGTTTTCTTTTAATGAACTTGTTTGTAACTTTATAAATGTAATGGCTCATAAGTATATGTAATGAAAAAATGTTATCTTTATTAGTAATTAATATATTGGTGATACTAATAAGCATTAATGTGATTTTAACATTATATTTTCATATGATATATTTTAAAGTGATTTAAATACTATTTTCATCATTAGCACAACAGAAAATCATTAAATGTGTTTATTTTATTTTATTTTTTTTGGTACTAAAAACATTGATGTACCGGTCATCATTTTATTTTATTTTTTCCAAAAATTTATTAGCCCTTAATAGTGCCAGTTTAGTAATAATGTTAAAGCATCATGTTATAATCGTACTTTCATGACATTTAATGATGTATTTTATTTTAAATTTGATTGTATTACTGAAAATCCAATACTGCAGGAAATGTACTTCTAAAAAGAAAAATAATTTACACTATAGCTAAAATTTGCTTTAACATATGTACAAGTATTTTTCAGTCAGGTGGATTTTGCTTTTGCCATTTCACAATTTTTAATTTTTCTTATTTTCTCTTAAAAAATACATATTGAAGCTGTTTAGTTGAGGCATAAACTTGTAATGAATAGAATCTCACTTTTTGATGAAATTAATATATTTCTACAAGATATTACAATTAATCATAGCCATCAAAATAAGTTGTCAATCTAAATCAACAAATTAGTTTGTCACAATTGTCAGCATAGTTGGTAGTGTAGAATTTTGTGAAGTTGGCATCAGCATAGATGGTAGTGTAGAACTTGAGAAGATGGGTAAGTAGTCAGTATAGTTGGTAGTGTAGAAAATGAGAGGGTGGCTTGTCAGCATAGTTGGTAGTGTAGAACTTGAGAAGATTGCTTGTTGGTATAGTTAGTAGTATAGAACTTTGGGGAAATAAACATAGATGGACTGACTGCTTGTCAGTATAGTTAGTAGTGCAGAACTTTGGGAAATAACCCATATATATAGAATATTTATTATTTTACTAGAGTATTTATTTATCTACTAGACCTGTCACTGTTGTATAATATATAGGTAAATTGCAGTCCATCGTAGAAAATCATGAGCTGTCGTTTGTTTTACCACTATTTACACAGAGTAGTAACTTCAGTCACTGAATCAATATTTATTCCTCTAAAGATGTACTACAAACTCTCAGATATATGCCATAATTTATTTTCTGTACTGTAATACAATCTGAAAATCAGTCATTTACCACAGTTGTTATCCCACCATTTATACTGTAGCACAATCAAACAATATTTATTTACCAACAATCTTTAACCCATTATCTATACTCTAATATAATTTGAAAATAATCTTATATCAGCAGTCGTTAACCCATTATCTGTACTGTAATATATTCTGAAAATAATCTTATATCAGCAGTCTTTAACCCATTATTTGTACTGTAATATAATCTGAAAATAGTCTTATATTAGCAGTCTTTAACCCACTTTCTGCACTGTAATTTAATCTGAAAATATTTATATACCATCAGTCTTTAACATACTTTCTGTACTGTAATACAATCAGAAAATATTCATTTACCCACTATATATACAGTAATACAATTAAGATATATTTATTTACCTGCAGTCTTTAAACCACTATGCAGTAATACAATTAAGATATATTTATTTACCTGCAGTCTTTACACCACTATCTGTACTGTAATATAATCTGACACTATATACCAACAGTCTTCAACCCATTATCTCTACTGTAAATTAGTAATATAATCTGACAATATATACCAGCAGTCTTCAACCCATTATCTATACTGTAATACAGACTGAAAATCATATACTAGAAGTAGAAGTATTTTGTAACAGTCTCAATCAGTGAAATAGATATTTTTTGCAACTTTTACTTCAAGTCAGAATAAATTTACCATTTTTTTCTTATGTTTTTAAAAGTTCAAACTGTAACACCTAGGTATATAATAAAAATACATCGCTAAGTATTTTGTTTAGCTCTATGACTTTATGAGGAGCAGTTGTTTAGATTGCTGACAGAACTTTCATTCTTAAAAAAGAATTTTGATGAATTTATACTTTATAATTTTAATTAAAACAAATTACTTTTGTGTCCTGCAGCACTTTGATTATACAAAAAATTGTATGTTAGCTGTTAATCAGCAGTAATTGCAACTTTTAATTAGATACGGAACTTTCAAAGAAAGACATTTGCACAAGTTCAGTAAAAGAATCACAAATACAAGAAACTTAATAATCATAGTATGTGTAAACTAGATTTACTTTCAGAACAAATTGTGAAATATATTCATTGTTACTTCCTCAGAACAAGTTTATTTTGCTAGATTTGTCATTCATATTTGCAGTTTGTTTACAAACTAAAGCTGCTCTAAAAAGACAGGCTCAGAAAGATTTATTAAGATTTTCTATCTTAGTGAGAACCATTTTAAAATTACTTAAAAAAAAAAGTACTTTTTTTTAACTTGATATTAAACATAGTATTGTTTCTTATTGATTACCTACTTACACTGAATACTTATTTGTTGTTTGTGATCTTTAGATAGATAGTGCATGATTATTATTGATCTTACTTAAAGTTAAACACTAATTAGTTGTTAAATACTGGTTTGCTGTTTGTGACCCGTAACCAGTACTTGTTGTATAGTATGTTTGTTACGTGTGACCCTTAGTTAGTCAGTACTTTGTTGCTTAGTTCTTGTTTGTCGTTTATGACCCTTACTGAGTATAATGTACGTAGGTATACACCTGTCTGGTTTTTCAGAAGGGTGTTTAGTTGGTTTCGCTACTTTTTTCTTCCTTCATACATCACTGAGAGGTAATTTTCAGTTCTAATCTTCATTATTAAATGCATGCATAGGAATAGGGTATTCTTGTTAAATATTTAGATTAAAAAAACTTGAATGTTGATGAATATCAGAATGCAAATAAGTGCATGCATTTTTTTAAAACTTATATTTGCTGTTTGCCTTTAAATTATTGAGAATTCAGACATAAAATTGATTCACCTATGTCATTTTTCATTATATTTTGTCCTCCTTTTTTTTTTTGCATTTTATATTGAACAAGTGATTTTGGTTTAAGAGTTTAAAGGAACTTTAAAGGTTAACAGAGTAAGAAGTTTGCAGATCAAGGCACTTTTTATGTTTGAAAAAGAACTTTTTCCACTAAGGTTTTATGTCAAAGTTTTATTTTAATTTAAAATTTAATTAAAGATCTCTTTGTAAAGAATCATCACAATTGCTCACACACATGTGCATGCACACAGACATATACCCAGATTTACCCCCACAAACATGCATGGGCATACAAATTTATTTTCATCCCATCCATTCATCTATCTCACCAGTCCACCCATCTAATTTTAATAAGAATTCAAGTTTTGTTTAGTGTTTTACACACATACACACAACACAAATGCAAAATTGTTTTCATTAGAATTTTTGTTTTTTTAAATTTCTTATTGTGTTTCATTGTTTTTTTTTTTTTTTTTAATCATAATAAGAGATTACATTGTAACGTTTTTTCTTCATGTTTAGACATTTCATATGTAATAGCTTATTCCACACATTTTCTTGATGTTGCATATTGTATATTATTGAAAAGTTTTATGTGCAGTATTAGGAGTAGGTGGATCTTTACTAGGCAGAATGTTGAGTAGGAACACCATTGAGTAGATGGGTGGAGCAGTGATTAGCAATGCTGTTGACTAAAGTTAGGTAGAGCAAAGAGTAGGAATACACTTGACGGGTTCATGGAGCATTGATTTAGGAATCCCATTATGTTGGGGTGGATGGGTTAAGCATTGAGTAGGAATGCCATGGCCTAAGGTAGGTGGAGTATTGAGAGGGAATATCTTTTAGTGTAGATGGAGCATTGAGTAGGAATGCCGTTTCCTAAGGCATGTGGAGTATTGAGAGGGAATGTCTTTTAGTGTAGGTGGAGCATTGAGAATGAATGCCATTGCCTGAGTTAGGTGGAGTATTGATAGGGAATATCTTTTAGTATAGATGGAGCATTGAGTAGGAATGCCTGATGTGGGGTGGTGGTGAAGTTCTGAATAGGAATGCCATTACCCTAGGTAGGTGGAGTATTGAGAGGGAATGTTTTTTACACATAAATATGTCGGGTACAAAAGTAGAAAAATAGTTGGCTTCAGCAATATATCTATATCCCTTGGATAGATTTTGAGACAAGCACTTTTTCTTTCTCAAATATTTGTGAAAGACATCATGGGAAAAAATGAAATATCTCTCAATAAAGGAGAGCTAAAATGAGAAATTAAATCAGAATAAATTCAGCATATCTTTTCCTGACAAAAGTGAGAAAAATATGAAGTCGTTCCATGAGTTTTAAACTCTGGTATTATTTTATTATGCACTTGTCTTCTGTTATTAAACTTATATCAGTTTTAAATATTTAATGTTTATTAATATTACAGTTTTAAAAGAAAATAGATATTATTTCTTAATGTGGAAACTCATTGTATAAGTACATTTTTTTGTCAAAAAAGAGGATACAGATTTCAAGCAAGATTTTAGAAGTAAGTTTTAACTTGTCAACATATTCATTTCTTTTAACAGAAAATCTTCCTATACTGGGGAGGAGATGCTTGTCTATGGACCTATCAACAAGGAGCCAGAGGACAAATTATATGGCCGCAAAGAGTCAGGCATCAGAAAGTTGTAAGTTTGGAATGGCATGAATCATAACTTTGTGCATATGTGTAGTGTTGAGTGTAGTATGCTTGTGGTAGCCTGTTAATTAATAACTGAGCCAAGAATGCCTTTTCCATTCCTATTTTTATTACCCATTTTTTTGACTTGCAGCCTTTTCTTTTAAAATTTTCATTGAGAGCAAGCTAAATGTTTATTACTGAATTAATAAAAGCATGAACTTGAAAACTTAAATTTTAATTTCTTGCCATATATATATATATATATTGACAGTTTTGTACTTTAAAACAAATTTTGAAATTATTGGTGGTCTGACACCATCACGAATGCAAACACCTGCATACACACATACATAAACACAGACATGCATACTTCAAAGTTTTTTCCTTTTTTATTCCTTAGTCATATTCATAGGCACTTTCATTATTTGCTGCATTATGCCTTTAAAATCATCTTAATCCAGTAGTACATGTATTTTTTGTGTGTTTGTGTATGTGGAAAAGGGGAGTCAATGGGAAAGAGTGTTTTGAAAAAAGGCCTATTTAATCATTTAAATTAATGTATACTGTATCATTTAGCTGGAATCTTGCCTACAGCATTTAAGGGAGGCATACAACAATTAAGTAGAGCCAAACAACATTTAAGTAAAGCCAAACATTTTAAGTAGAGCCAAACAACATTTAAGTAGAGCCAAACACTATTTAAGTAGTGCCAAACAACATTTAAGTAGAGCCAAACAATATTTAAGTAGAACCAAACAACATTTAAGTAGCACCAAACAGCATTTAAGTAGAAGCAAATAACATTTAAGTAGTGCCAAACAACATTTAAGTAGAGCCAAACAACATTTAAGTAGAGCCAAACAACAAATGTTTTAAGTAAAGTCAAACAACATTTAAGTAGTGCCAAACAACATTTGAGTAGAGCCATATAACATTTAAGTAGAGCCAAACAAATGTTTAAGTAAAGTCAAACTACATTTAAGTAAAGTCAAACTACATTTAAGTAGTGCCAAACATGGGCCAAACATTTAAGTAGAGCCAAACAACAAAAGTAAAGCATTTAAGTAGTGTCAAACAACACTTAAGTAATGCAAAACAACATTTAAGTAGAACCAAACAACATTTAGGCAGTGCAGACAGAACTTTATTGTTTTAGACAAATATAGTTATTTAACATTAATTATCTTAGCAATGTTTTGTGTTGTTTTTGATAACTTGGGTCCATATCCTACATCCAGTGGTTGAGTGAATGCACCTACTCACCACTACTCACTTTAAGTTATTTCTTCATGGGTTCACTTTTGTTATTTGCTCTTAAGCAATCCTCAGTCTGAGCAAGCAAACAGGTCGCTTAAAGGTGTCTGACTTAACTTCAGTCTGGGTGTATTTTTTCCACTTTTGCTTATAATTAGGTTAACAAATTTAAATCTACTGATGTAATTAAAATTACAAGGAATTACTTTCCACGCTTTGCTTTCAATGGAATTAAAACTCCAATAGATCTCGAGTCAAGCAGGTATGACTCTCTCAACCTTTACTCCATCCCCTCCCCTCCAAAAACTAAATCCAGAACACTTCCTACTCCTAAGAAGTGATTCTTTACCTATCTGTTCTCAGTGCTTAGTTTTTAAAAATGAAATCTATTTTTATGTTCTGGATCAAAGCTGATTCTTGCAGAGGCATGGCAATAGTTTTATGTAGAATCAACTATTTTTGAAATTATTTTAAAGTAAATAAGATGCTTTTAAAACTATACATTTGTAATTGTTTAATTATGGTAATTTTTATAATAATTTGAAATGGTAGCTTACTGTTAACATAAGCATTTTAGAAATATGTAATTGTCACTTTTTTTTAATGGGTTTGGGCATCTTTTATTATCATGGATCTGTAAAAATGAAAGCATAAAATGATCTTGCGGTACAGTGCCTATATTACACAGAAAGCACAGATTGACGGTAACATTTCTGCACATGAAATGAAAAGTACAAAACTGTTTAAATTACTCTTGATTATGCATAGCTTTGTAAAATTGCTTGATCTTCTCTAAAATAAATAAATAAAAATAAAATGTTCATTATCTTTTGGATTTACTTTAAAAGAAAATATTATGCTAATTTTAAATTTACAGTGCTCTTTAAATTATCTAACAATTCTTTTCGCTTTCAGTTTCTCTAGATCACCATAGTTAAACCACAGTCCTAATTTTCTTTATTTTAGTTTCAATGTTTACTTCTTAAACAAAATCCTAGAATGAGATAATTTCTTGTTGTTGTTATGTTGCTTTATTGCTTATTTTGTTTGATTTGTTGTATTTTTCTTTCTTCAGAATAAACATAAAATGTTTGGCAGGGCAGGGTGGTTTATTAAATATTTGCCATTATTATTTTTTTGAATTATTTGCTTAAAATTTATTATCCTAGTACATAAAATGATTGCAAAGCATATTATTTATTATATATATTAAAATTGTTGATCTAAAATCATTATGTTTCTCAGCTGTGGATAGTTATCTTACTAGCAAAGGTACAGTTACATAAAAATTTTATAACCACAGCAACCGACAAAAATTGTAGCCATGAGTAACATGCAATGTGTTATGACAACTTGCTAGCAAAAGAATGCACAAAGCAGTGGAAGTGTGTGTATGTTTGTAGCAATGACAATTGTATAACATTGAATATATAATACAGATGGTCCCCTAGTTATGGCAGATCGACTTATAGTGGATTTAAAGTTACGGCACTCTGTCCATCTAATTAAAATCGCCTTATGGCACGAAATTCATAGTTAAGTGCTCGGTTTGGTGCCACACTTTTATCTGTGCATCAACAGTAAAGTCTTGAAACATGGTGGTAGACAGGCTCGTGGAGAATGGTTAAATATATGATAGATGTTTGCGTGACTGCTGCTACATGCTGCCAAAGACGGTGGTGGAGGTGAAAATCTGACTTCGGTGAAAATTGATTTAAGTTGGGAAAAACCCTGGAATTCCACTGTAACTCAGGGACTGCCTGTAACATGTTCAGGCTTTATTACTTTTTTTTTTTAAAGCATAATTGCAGTTTATATTTTAAAAAAACAACAACACACTTTATCTAACCTATAAATCAGCCATTGCCACTTTCCTTTTTTATTTTTTATTTGCATTTGAAGAGTTAATTTCTCCACAACACACCTGTACTCCCCCCCCGCTAACAATAGATTCATCTGTTCCTGCAGATTCATGGATTTGCTATGATGTGCTGGGCAATGATTGTTCCTCTCAGTTTCAGTACCATTTTAAAAAAACATTTTTTTTTACTGCCTCATTGTCATTTATGATGTTGATGGTTATAATTATTTAGAGTTTTTGACTACTATAAAGTGGATGATGGATAAAAGACACTGAAGATTTAAATGAATACAAAATGAATAAGAACAAACCCCCTTCCCTTCATGGGTGGTGATGACAAATACCTTTAATTTCATATAGGCTTTTTGAATGGCTGTTGTCTGTTAGTTTGTTTACTGAAAATATATATTTAAGCATTATGCTGGCTTGTTTCAAGAGTGCCTTATGTTTACATGGACTTTTTGAATAGGTGTGTTGGTCTGTTTACTAAGTGGTGTTATATTTTGAGAATTATGTTGGCCTGCTTCAAGAGCACCTTTATATTCATATAGACTTTTGAAATGGCTGTTGGCCTTATTTGCACTTAGATTACTGATAAGACCTTGGATCACAATGGCACTGTAATATCTGCCTAAATATATGGTCTCATAGATTACTGACAAGATCTTGGATCACAATGGCATTGTACAGTGTGCCTAATTACATAGTCTTGCATATTACTGACAAGATCTCAGAAGATCACAATGGCATTTTTTAGTCTGTCAAAAATACATGGTCTTGCACGCTTTGATGTAGAGGTGAGAGGTGTCAGCACCCAAAACAGATTGTGTTGGCAAAGGTTTTATTTTGATTATACCCACATTTGTAGGATATTTACTCACAGTTAAGGAGCATATAATGTACTGACAATATAGTACAGTATTAGCATTTAGATCAGGGGTCTCAAACTCATTTTGCCTGGGGGCCACTGGAAGTAGAATCTGGGTGAAGCTGGGCCGCATCATTATTCCCTGCTGCCAGAGACCTGGCAACACTTCCTCTTACACAGCTCAGACACATTTGGCTTCAGGGAGGAAGCCACTGTGACCCTCAGTATGGATTGAAGATGTTCATCAGTAAGTTTGTCCTTGAATTTTGACTTATTCAAGTTCATGGTGGAGAAGAGCTATTCACACAGATAGGTGCTCCCCAAAAGGCACTTGGTCCGCTTGAACATCCTAGAAAGCTCAGGGAAGGTAAGGGGCAATTCTCTCAAAAACTGTCCAAGCTTGTCTGCTTTTCCACTCACCTCCCTGAACTTGGCTTTGAGTTCAGAATTACACTTATGTCAATTAGATCCATTTGAAGCACAGGAGGGACATCTTCCACATTGAAGAAAGGGTCAGCAAATATTTGAAAGGTGGTTCTGTGTTTCTTGAAATCTGCAAACCTGTGATCAGATTCTTTCCTGCAACATACTTCTCACCACTGAATGGTGTGCCAGAATCCATGAGTGCCTTACATGCTGGGAAATGGCAGATCCTGAGGTATGGTAGCCCACAGGTGACAAAAACTATAAAACTCCCAGGGTGCATGAGAAAAATGTGCGGGCCGCACTGTCACTTAACTTTAATATCAAGTAGGGGCCACAAAATATCGTCTGGCGGGCCGCATTTGGCCCGCGGGCCGCGAGTTTGAGACCCCTGATTTAGATATTTTGTTTCATTGTAAAATAAAAATAGTAATATATACTAATGAAAACTTGTTGTTTTAGCATGCATGTCTGTGTGTGTGTACATCACATACTCATGTTTTCTCTTACCGATTATTTACAGCTGTTAATTATTCAGTTTTTATTTAAAAACAAAACAAAAATAGTATATGAACATTTTAGAATTGATAACAGACCATTTAGTTTTCTTTTTTCTTTAGAAAATTCAGATTAAAATTTGATCCATTTTTATATTTTTATACTAAACTGATTTTGTTATATTTTCAGTTTGTTTTATATATATATGGTTATTGGTAAAGTTATAATTTGACTTGACCAAACCTGAAACAATCCAGTTTCTTGATTCTCTCTTCAAATGAACCATTGAGGAATTTTAACACAGATGATTTTGAATTTTTGAATGTATTTCCTATGAACAAATGTGTCATATAAAGATTTTCTTTTCTTTTAAACAAATCAATACAAAAGGTCACATTGTTCATAATACTTTAAGCAATTTGTATTATATTTATAGATTTAAATTTATTTATTACATTTTTGAATTATTTATTACAATGAGCTCTGGATTTATAAAAAAAGGAACGTACTGTTTGGAAGTTTGTCAGAAACTGTGGAAACAATCATCTCCCCATTAAAAGCTGTTGATTAATGTGGACCTGTCCAATATCTTGACCTTACTAATTAATATGTAAATACATCTTGAAAGGATAAACAAGTGCAGGATGTAAGTGTTGATGTCAGGAGTTGGTAAAATATATACACATTTATCTCCAGACAACCCGTCTTTCTTCCACAGAGGGTTGATGAAGAGGATAAAATAATAATAGGGAAAGATATATGTTATCCAGGATACAATCCCTTAGGCAAAAGATGCAAGATGGCTAGAGCTTGGAAGATCTGTAGCAGAGCGAAACAAAGATGTCACATTGCTTTCTTGTAGTAGAGCTTCGTAATGTGAAATTAAAATGCAATATTAATTATTATCTAAAATGTGTTTATCTGTGAATACTATAAATTGTACATTCTTGAATATTATTACTGTTATTGTTATTTGTGATTATGTTTACTGTTCACAGTTGAAAGCCTGTTGCTGTTAAAATTCATGTCATATAAATATAGAGAGAATTTTACTAAAATTGTACAAGTATCAGCATTTTAAAAATCGTCTCATTTATCATTTGTAAGCATTGTTGAGTTATATCTTAGTCTCCTTAAAGTTTTTATAATCAAGTAACACCATTTTTAATCTGTATACAGTACTATCACACATTATGTTTACTGTTTATTCAAGGGCATGTAGATTTCTTGCATGCTTTGGATTGGTGATTCTGCACTTAGACTTATGGGGAGAGAATTGGAAAGATAGGAAGAGAACATTTGAATTTACATATACTCTGTCCAGGAAATCATTTTGAGAACTTAGCATGCTGTGTAATCATGTTTAATTCCATGTTCACTTCCAAACTGTCTTGATGAAGTCCTTTTTGACCCATATCTTGTGGAATTCCCATGCAATCATGAAAATCACTACATGAAACATTTAACATAGTATATTCATTCTTTAAAATTCTAATTAGATAGATACATTTATGTTACTTTTACTTTCATTTTGTTTTATTTCTAATTATATAGGTACATTTAAGGTATCTATTTCCTTTCCTTTTCTCATTCTTATCACTTTAAAGAATATAAGAAGAAAATGAGCGTTTAACAGTCTTCCATAGATTCTCTCCCTTTGAGTTGCATTAGAAGTAAGCCAGGCAGATCATTATTTTCTTTGGATATTTACTACATGAATAAATAATAATTTCTCATTAAAACAAATCTTTTCACTCAATATCTGTCACTCAAAATCTTTAAACAAAATGATAAACTTGGTTCTGAGCATAAATGGGAAAAAAACATTTGTATTTGACTGCTTTGTGTGGCTTTAAAAAAATAAGAAGCTTATTTGAAGTCATCTCTCCATAATTATGGCCTTTTGTATGTCTCATTTCTCTAGCTTTCAGCAGCTTTTGGATAACTGGAACTTTCCTTCTTTGGATTTCTAATGAGTCGATCGGGATGTGTGTACGGTAGGATCACCAGGACTAGTTGATTGGATTTACCTGTCTTCTGTTCCCTGCCCTTGCCCATTAATAATTGTATAGCATCTTTCCTTTTCTTCTCTCTTAAAAACATTTTGTGCCACTGTGTGTTTGATTTAAAAAAAAAAAAAAGATTGTTTATACACATTTTGCATGCTTCGAAATTTTGATATTTTTTTAGGATTGAAGCTTCTATGTTGCAGTCCTCTCTCTCTCTTTTTAGTTCTTCTTCAAAATTTTTGGACTTTTTATATATTTATTTTTTTTAGCAGTTTTTGATGTTAAAATCACGGATTATTTTGATGTGAGCTAGGAACATTATTAGTGTAGTATTTCTTTTGCTTGTGAAGATTTTTCCTTGTATTGGCTTAATTAGGTTTGATGTTGAGACTGTTTTGTTATCAGTATTGTGTGTATTTAAAAACGCATTTGTAAATTTGGGTAGGACCTATGACTATGGGTATTATTCTTGTAACTAACTTATGTTGCACCAAACTTTACTCTTGTACATAGAATATGGAAATGAGTGTAATATAAACCAAGAATTAAAATTTGTTCTTTCCTATTTTTATTTTTGTTTTATAAAATTAAAAAGTAATAAATTATTTATTGTAATTTAAAACTCTTAAATATAATTTTTAAATGGCTATTGTTAGTTTGCGATAAAACCAAATTGATTTTAGTCATTCATATGCAATAATTGTGAAAAGGGGAATACTAGTAAACAAAGAAACATTAATTGCTTCTTTTGTTTCTGAATAAGATGTAGAAAACAAAGAAACACATTTAAGAAGCAAAATAATTTATATTAAATAATTCTTTATTGATACTTTGAACACATCGCTAATTACTACTAATAATTTATTCAGTATTTACACACATAAGTATTACTCATAATTATGAATTTTTATAGATTGCTTTGTACTTTTATTGTTAATTGATGTCTTTGCATTGCATTAGTATTTAATACATCTTTTGCTGTTTTTCTTTATATTCAAGCTTTTGATTTTCATAATAATTAAGAATAATTTTTGTACTATAAAAGATTGGTGGTGTTGTTTTATCATACACTTGAATACAACAGTTATGATGTAGCCAGATGCACTATTTACCAGCCATAAAATTAATTACATTTAAAAATGTTAATAAAATGGTATGCATGCTTTTCATCAGTACTTTAGAACAAGAGGCTATATAATTTATGGTATTTCTCAGTATCAACTCTAGATCTAGATTACACTTATAGAGCTTTTGTACATTATTTCCATGTTAATTGCAGTAAGCTTTTGAAAACAAAAGTACACTTATGTATAGTATTGCTTTATTAGCACTATTTCACCTGTCATTTAGAATGTATAAATGAGTTGCAAGTCACATTTTGGATATTTTATTTGATATTGATATCAGCAGGAACTAGAAAACAAACACTTTTCCTGATAATTAGAGCTACTGAGCAATGGTCAGAATAAGATGGGTACCCTTGGGTTTTCAATTTTGAGAAAAAGATGAAATGTTGACTATAGTTATATGCTAATTTTCCTTAGCAACCACATCATATAAATACCACATTTGGCACAAATAGACATTTAAACATAGACAAAACATAAAACATAAAGTTTTACTGCAGTATCTCAAATTGAAGATTTAAAATATACAATGGAAAATATACATTGATAAAAATATGAGTACATTGTTAGAGATAGAAGCACAATTCAAGTGACTGTTTTTACAATATAACACTAAACCAATGACAAAATAAGAATGAATCATCTGAAAAATCAATAATTAGTTTGACTTTCATAGTATTTTTGCATATCTAAATCAATGATATGCATAAATGTATCTACTATAATCCCATCTTTATTGTTGTGAGAGTCCTGCCTAACATTAGACTTGGTATTGAATGTCACCTGACTAGTCTTATTAATCACAGAATGAATCCACACTGTTTACATTCTTAACCTTATTTACCAAGCTTTTGTTGGACATTTATTTTAAGGTCATCAAATGAAATTTGCTCAAATCTAAACACTAGTTCAGATTTTTTACTGATTCATAATTATAGCAAGGTCACTCAGAACAAATGAGATACAATTTATAAAGTAGGGCTTTGTGACTTTTTGCAACGGGAGGAAAAAAGGTGGTTGTGAGTGTATTTCAGAATGCTTTTATTTTAATATTTAGAGATTGAACATAGTCAAAATATTATAATTCTTATGGAATAGATTTTAAACTTACAAATCAAGTGAAATCTTAAAACCTATCTTGTCATCCCTTTCTGGCCTATTTTAGTTGCTGGGAATTGAGATTAGATGTTAAGTGACTCATTTTATGGTGGCATATCATACACACACATGCATGCACATACACACACATGCACACACACACACACACACACACACACACACACACACACACACACACACACACACACACACACAGTAATGAGTAATGTATTGGTAATTGCTTTTTTATCTGACCTTACAACTAGAATAATTATAAAAGTTATATACAGTAATCATCAGCAGTTGCTGTATTTTCAGATATATATGATGTAACTTTGGTATATGCTATTTTAAAGTGTGCATAGAGTTTGGCTATATACAGTAATAATTATATATATGTCATGCCTTGATATATATTTTTAAATCTCGTATTTCTTTTGTATACTGTAATATCTTGAAGGGTAGTCTTTTTCTTGCCATTTGTAAGTTGATTACTATTGTATGCAGTACAACAGTGAAAATGATTTGCTCTTATTTCATGCTTCTAGTTAGAAGTAGAATGTGCAGTGTGTTATGTACATGGTTTTATCAATAACTTAACCTAGAATATATTTATAATAATAGATAATACCCTGTCCTTGATTTGTCTTGCTTTATCAGCCATTTAGTAGAATATAGTTGTTGACAGCAATGCCTTGATAGTCATTGTTTATATTGTGGACTTAACAATGAAAGCCTTTGTCCCTTCAGATTCCCCTTTAATTTTATGCATGTGCTCCTTCTAAGTGTACATCACTTTCTTAGAGAGAATTTTTTTTTGGGGGGGACACAAACAAATTGGTGTTTTTTTTCTCCTTAAGCATATACATATTTTTTGTCTACAATGTTAACTCAGAAATTTAATGTAATTGCACATTATTATGGTTCACAGTGTGAACTCAGTTTTTAATGTAATTACACATTATGGTTCACAGTGTGAACTAAGTTTTTAATGTAATTACAAATTATTATGGTTCACAGTGTGAACTCAGTAATTTAATGCAATTGCTCATACCGAGGGCAGTTGTCTGAGGGGAAACTTGTGTCTTGTGAAGGTTGAAAAATTCTTAGTGAAAGAACTTCCTCATTAATATGAAATTAAAGCTTTAAGATTTTATTCGCTTTTATTTAGAAAATTCTTGCCGAGATTTACCCAAAATAGCATGATTTTCATATTTTATTTGAAGAAATTGGTTTTTTGATGTCTCACTGGAGTAAATACAATTTTGATGGTGACATGTTCCAATCACTGCTCTCACTAGGGACTGTCCAGTACCACTCAAAAGACTGAGTGGACATCATCTGACAAATGATAATAACACAATGACAAATAATATAGCACAATGTCAGTATTCACTCACCATCACCTGATAAATAATAAAACACTATCAGTATTGGCTCACCATCGCTTGATAAATAATAAAACACTGTCAGTATTGGCCTGATAAATAATAAAATACTGTCAGTATAGGTTCACAATCACCTGATAAATAATAAAACACTGTCAGTATTGGCTCACCATCGCTTGATAAATAATAAAACACTGTCAGTATTGGCTCACCACCTAATAAATAATAAAACAATGTCAGTATTGGCTCATCACCTGATAAATAATAAAACAATGTCAATATTGGCTCACCGTCGCCTGCCAAATAATATAACACAATATCGATATTGGTTCATAATTGCCTGCTAAATAATATAACTCAGTATTGACTCATCATCTGACAAACAATATAACCCAATGTCGGTGTTGGCTCATTACTTGACAATATAACAATGTCAGCATTGGCTCATCATCACCTGACAAATAATATAACACAATTTCAGTATTGGCTGATCACTTGACAAATAATATAACACAATGCCAGTATTGGCTCATCACCTGGCAAATAATATAATACATTGTCAGTATTGGCTCACCACCTGACAAATAATACAACTTGATGTCAGTATTGGCTCACCACCACCTGGCAAACACAATGTCAGTATTGGCTCACCATCCTCTGACAAATAATAACACAATGTCAGTATTGGCTCACTCTCACCTGATAAATAATACAACACACACAGTCAGTATTAACCTGATAAATAATACCACACACTGTTAGTATTGGCTCATCATCACCTGACAAATAATACAATACACCATCAGTATTGGCTCATTTTCACCTAACAGATAATACAATACACTGTTAGTATTGACTCATCATCACCTGACAGATAATTATAAGAGTGTCGCATTGATTCTTTGTCAACTGACCAATAATTATGATACACTGTTAATATTGGATCATTTCTAGACAAGTCATTATGATAGGCTAATGTTAGTTTATCATCACCTGACTTTACTTAAAATCATGCAATAAATTGGATGGATGGAAAAAAATTTGAAAGATCATTCAGGTGAATGTTCTGGTGACACTTTCAACATAAAAGATACAAGGATATTATACCTCTCAAATAACTAACATCATCAACATTCATGACAGAATATTCTGAGACAATCACATTGTCATACATGTGATGAATTAGCCTTGATATTATCTGGTCCTGCTACTAACATCAACACTCACAACAGAATATTCAAGGACATTCACAATGTCATACATATGAGAAATTGGCCTTTGTGTTTTCTGGTCCTGCTACTTGTCATCATCAACACTCATGATAGAACATTCAGACATATCACAGTATTATAGAAGTAATGAACTGGCCTCGATATATCTGGTCTTGCTACAACAAGCACTTACGTAACTCCAGAAGAATGAGTCCAGGCAAGAAGTACCTTTTCTGCACATAGTCCTGGAAATGTCTGCTGCTTTCTTTTTCTTAAGACTTAGTGTATATGCTAGTCATTGGGTACACTGTAGCAGGGGTTGTGAGTGATACGAGTTTAATAAAGTTGAATGTGATGGTAATCAGCATTTTAACGTAAGTTATCCAACTACTTATTGCAATTGTGTATTATTATTTAGTGCAACATAAGTGAACTTTAATTCATCGTTACTTGGTAGTGATTTGGTAACAGTTTTATGTCAAGAGAAAGGATTATATACATTGAGTTTTTATTTCTGCGAGAATCTGGATACCACTCAGCTCATGAATAGTATATTTTTACATGATTTCGCATATACTTTTGTTTTTAGATTCCTTGTGACATAAGAGAGACATGGAAAAAATATACATGCTGATAGCTTCTAGTATTCCTCTTAATAATCTACATACTTCACTATCAGCATTTTCCTGGTATTCTGATGAACTTTATATTTTTTATTTAATCTTTGCAGAGAAATGATGCAATACCAAATTAGTGGCATGTACATTAAAGAACATATAAGTCATTGTCATCAAATAATGTTTGTAGTTTATAACTGAAACAAGAGCATTAGAGGTCTGAGACACAGATTGATCCATTACATTAGTGTCAGGAATCTAGAAACAGTAGCAAAAGAAGAATGAGATGATGAAGAGGACATTGAATGTTTCTGTACATCTAAACCTTTTGGGTTAAGTTTTCTTTAAAAAGAGTATGTCTTTAAAAAGATATTATAATCATATTGGGTAAACAAGATACTGTTTGTTTATTATTTGGATTGAGCATTATATACGTTAAACAGTGTCCATGTTGAATGGAATGCTTAATAGATTTGAGAGTTGAAACAGCTGTGCTTTTTAGTTTCTTCATTTTTGATTATAGTTTACATTTCATTCCAAAACAGAAGAAAAGGACAAACATGACGAGAGATTTTAAAGTTATAAAGACTGACTATAGTTTCATTTGTTGAAAGGGGTTTTATTGTCCTTACTTTATAGTAGCATGCAATATCATATTTAATGACCGATGTACAAATTTTAATGCATTGTAATTTGTACATATATGCATTTGTATAATATGAGTATATTATTTTGTGTGTATGCCTTTCTTAAGTTAGACTATCAATACATTACTGACATTTTATGATAAATTTCTTTTGGCATGTTTTAGAAGACAATTACAGTTACATTTACTGACAAGAGATTAGACTGTGGGAGAGTTTTGTTGTTTAAATTTAAGAAAAGAAAATATATATTTATGCTATTTTGTTTTATCTAATGTTTAGTAGTGCAACATACAAAGAGTGTAGTTGACATACTAGTTCTTTGAGGACTTTTTCTTTTTCCTATAACTGTGTTTGATTTTTTCGTGTAAGAAAATAAAAGTCTATATTTATAGTTGATTTTTGTAACATCGGTGTCAGACGAATGTTCTTGAATAGTTAAGCATTTTTTATATAGTCAGCCTCTAGTATGAAAGTTTGTTAAGTGAATAACTTCATCCCCATGAAGCATGATGCAGATGGACATATCTATGTAGTAAAAAATAAGAAATAAGTATTTCATGTCAATATTCAAAGCATGATTTGTGTTATATTTGCCTAGCCATGTTGGTGTTATTATTTATAACAAATTGTTTCTTTTCCCCCTTTTTTTTCTTTTTTGCCTGTGATTTCAGATTTTTATCTCTTCTTGAAGCTGGTCTAGAATTGTTAGGCGACACTTCTGATGTTCAAATCCCTCTGCCTTCAGGGCAGAGTGAGGAGGTGCCTTTGGATGTAGTTAGAGATCATAGGTACCATGGGGTGCCCCCTATGCAGCAAGGTTGTAGAGAAACCAAGCTTTGATCTGCATTTTACTGCTTCCCACAAAACTTGCAGAGGTAGGGGTCCAGGCATGGCCTCTGGATCTTGGTAGTTTGTCTGTATAGGCATCATTACAGGACTTGTGGTATGAAGCCATTTTAAAAAATCTTGGAGCTGTCACCCTGATTGCCCTACTGGATATTTTTAAATCCAGAACGACACTTGGAAGTTTCTTTAATTCAAGAAGGGATCAGCCTTGTTATATTGGCAGAGTTGTTTTAAATTTTTTAATTTTATTTTGATGTTTTGGGGAGTTGTCTGTGTAGAAAATTTGATTTTTGAATTTATGCAAACAAATGTAATGGAATAGAATATTTTTGATCGTCTTTTAAACAAATTTCTTGTCTGCATTTTTGATTCAGGAACAGAAGACAGATAAAACTTATTCCAGATTAAAAATTATTTTATCACTTTGGTAGTCTTATTTTATGTTCAAGGGGGTAGGAGGTGATTTTACATGGGGTGGCAGCTCATAAGGGAAAAAACTCTTGCTTACCAATGCATGTAATCAGAGTCCCTTGACAGATTCAGAGTATTCAGCAATCTATGTTTTTCTCTTTGAATGTGCTTGGATTCCTGCAAGCTTTGATTAACCTGCACAGTGAATTAGTTTCCTGATGTAATTGAGGAAAAATTAATTGAGAAAGGTAGTTGTGTTTTTTAAAAATATAATCAACAGAATTTGCTTATGTTTGCATGTGTTGTAATATTTGTTTTTTTAAATTTAATATGGACTTGATTTGTTTGGTCTCTGGGAATGCTGTGTGTGTGTGTGTGTGTGTGTGTGTGTGTGTGTGTGTGTAACTTTATCAGAAATGCAAAACTAGTAAATCTTTATATGTGCTTGATGGTTTAAGCTATTTTTTTCCCCATAAATTATTTATTTTTTTTTTTTAAGGAGTATGCAAAAATAACATTCCTAAATCTTTCATCATGCCAAGATTAGATCATGGTTTAATGTAGCCCTAAATGATCATGGAGATGCATTATATCTTTTGATATAAATAAGTATAGTTTAAAGTACAGTACTGTGCAGCATTTGTGATAGATGCAATATGTCTATGGATAAAAACTGTAACACTTAAAGTACTGCACTGTGCAACATTTTATTAGAAAAGAAACAAACTTTCAATGCTGATGTCAAGTTTATAAATAGCTATGTGCAACTGAGATTTTTGGCTCAGGTACCCTTCCAATCAGATATTTTCTTAAACTCACAATGCAAATAATTTCACTTTGTGAAAACTAAAGGTACCAAATTATTACAAATGTGTCTTTGAGGAATGAGAAATAAAAGATAGTTTGATTTTGGGTTACTGTGGCAGATTTGATTTGGCTATTATTTGAAAAGCTTGCCTTTCTTTGCTTGCTTACCACATGATATAGATTGTTATTGGTCTTTTTGTTTATGTTTTTTGTTTTTGGGCAGGGGTTTATTCCTTGTGAATTTGCATTTGACAAAGGTGTCTTTATTAGATTATTATTGTTGCTATTGTCATTCAATGAAATAATTTTGCATAGTTAAATATTTTAATAATTTTACACTATAGCAGCTTGCAGCAGTATATATTTGAACACAATTTTGCATGTAGAACTATATTTAACACATGCATTAAATCATTTGTTGTTGATGTGCACTGTACGTCTTGCAGTTCTCTCACTTGTAAATTGCATTAGTTTCTCATTTTTAGAATGTATGTACTGTTAATAATGATCTTTCATAGCCATTGATATAGAGTCATCCTTGAAATATTAGTACTTGACTAATTTGTTTCATTTAAAAGCAATTACTTTATTTGTTTTCATTTAAAAACAGTTGCTGTATCACTTGAATTAATAGAATAACAATAAATAGCAGTTTAAAATTTAAACTTAAGTTCATGGTTGATTTTAAGTTTGAAATCAGCTTTATATCTAATCTTGGGCATTTCCTGTCAGTAATACTATTAATAAACATTTAATTTTCATTAGTAATTTATGAATGATTTTATTTTTGTATTTCTATTTATTTTTCACTTTTAATTTGAGATCATCTCTGTATAATTATCCTCAAGTTCATCTTGCATTCCACAGTAGCATTGTGACTGTTTTAAAATATTACATTGGAAAATCATACTGTCCATTCATTTCTCTCTGTGTGTAGAAAAGTGATGTTGACTCAGAGATACCTAATCACACTAAAACATTTCCCAACAGAGTAGAGTGGCAGGAAAATAATTTCAAAAACTAATCTTAGCTGGCACGCTCAAGGTTAATTCACTTTTATCCCCTCCAATGGTTAATTTGCATCTTTTGATTCGACTAATCAAGATATCTCTAATGTTTATTTTTTAAAATAATTCTTTTAGCATTTACTTACAAATATTACTGTTGGTTGAAATTTTTTTATATGATATGCATTTAAGATGTCTTTAGTGATTAAAATAAGAGTATATATATTAGATCACTTAAAAATATTCAAAATAATTAGTATAGCATTGTATGCACAAGATCAGGCATGTTTCCAGTGATTAAAATAAGAGTATACATATGTTAGATCACTTAAAAGTATTCAAAATAATTAGTATAGAATTGTATGCACAAGATCAGGCATGTTTCCGGTGATTAAAATAAGAGTATATATATATATATTAGATCACTTAAAAATATTCAAAATAATTAGTATACAATTACATGCTCAAGATCAGGCGTGTTTCCGGTGATAATTACCTACCATTGTGTCATCATTCAAAATACCAGTAATAACTAGTATGAGATTGAACATTGCTGAGTGGTCAAGGCAACAATAATTATTTTCAGATTATACATACATCATCACTCAAGGTACCAATAGTATTTATTATAACTAAGTTTTAATAAATGAGAACAGTTAAACAGTAATTAATATGATATATAGTTGTAATAATTAGTAACAATCAAGATAAACAGTAATTAATATGATATATATAGTTATAATAATTAATAACAATCAAGATAAATAGTAATTAATATGGTACAGTAATAATAATAAATATGATCTTTTTTCTAGTTGGAAATAGTTTTCTTTTTGCTTTATTTTTTTAAAAAGTTAACTGTACAAGTATTTCTTAAGAAATATTCTGATTCAGTTTTTGTGTGCTATTAATTTTTTTTAATGTTGATTGGTAATGTTTATTATTCTTATTTATTTCTCTTAGACCTATTTAGTACAATTTAGTAATTATTTAGTAAATTAATTTAGCAGCAGTAAATTAATTGATCATTAATATTGTAAGAGATGCAGAAGTCATGACAAATAGGAAGTAAGTTATTTTACGTGAAAATAAACATCTTACATAATATTGTAATTAAACTCTAAGCAGCATTGCAGATTATGTTTATTTTTTTGTTGATAGGTTTTAGAAGAATTTTATTTTGTTTTCCTGTAAGTGATGTGGAAGTAAAATAAAAATGTTTATAAAAAGATGAATTGACCTGATTATAATGTTTGCTGATAAGGCTTTTGAAAAATTTTAAAACAAAGATAATGGAATACTTGAGTGAGTTATTTGCACTCTTGTTTTATAGTGGTCCTGTTTTATTTCATTCAGATTATTTGTAATACTGCAGTAAACTAAGATAGTCTAAATAAAAGGAAGGAAATACATTTATTTTTAAGCTGACTTGGCATGTAAGTAAGCATTGCATTGCTAGAGTTTGTTGTTTGGGACTGTGAGGTCAGCATTATGTTGAGTGAAACTATATTAACTTTGCATCACACTGTTTAAGAAGTGTGTGTTGATGGGGTGGGGTGGGAGGAAAGAGAAAGTTTTGTTGTGGTTAAGCCCAGTCCTGATAGAAAGATTTTCCCTCTCTCTTCTGGATACACAACACTAGAAACTCCCCTCCCTTCCCAAGTCAGCTTGAGAAAAATTGATTAAATTTGTAAGACTAACAGTAGCTCTGCTGTATATGAAATCATCTTAAGAAAAAATAGGTCAAAACAGATATTTGCAAGACTAACAGAAGCTCTGGTGTATATGAGATTAATCAGAATGTCTTTATATGTTAGCCTGAATTGATTATACAACATCAACATTTTATTTTAGTATACAGAATTTAGGTTAGATAAATTTGTTATCCTAAAGAATGCCCCACATTTGTTGTGGTGTTTTTTTACCAGTGCTTAGTGCCAGGTTTGAGAAATGAACCTGTACAATTAATTTTTTTTTTTGCATTTATATTTTCTGTGGGTTGAAATTAGACTTAGATTTTAGACTTAATCTTTTGCTTTTGTAGCATATAGTAAGAAACTTTGAATTGACACTAATAATAAATTCTGAGCCAACGTGTTAATTACTGACACAGTCTGACATACTTTTGCTGTGAAAAGCATTGTATGTAGTGAATGGAATTTCACTTGCAATGCTAACTGATTTCTTTTTAATTGTACAAGAAAAATGAAATGAGGGGATTTCTTTTTTTTGCGGGAGTGGGGGTGGGGTTGGGGGTGTGGGTGTAATTTTTAAAATTCCATCTCAGCACAAAACAAATATGGAATGAACATTTAATTTTAATTTTGTACATTGCCTCAAAAGACATTTATGACACACTCACAGTATGTCTATTTATAGTTTAAATTCTAAATGGTAGCATATCATACTTTGCAATGGCAGGTGTGTGTGTGAATATATTTGTGTGTCATTGCATGCATAATATATTATTTATTTGTACATTTACACATTAGCATGTGCTCATGTTAGTATGTGTGACTTTTTTGTTTGTTCATAAATGCAGAGCTGTTACACTCATATACTCATACACACAATTCTAATTGTGTATATGTTCGTTATGTATATGCTATACACTGTGCTTAATCCTTATTACTGCTTACATGAAATTCTTGCTGTATTGTTGTCATTTATACAACTTTCACTTCAATTTTAAATGCTCTATCTCAATACTTGCAATATTTTAGTTATGGATACACTGAGTTTAAGTTTGGAATGCAATCAATGTAATTAATCTTTATAATTCATATTATATTTCAACTCTTGCAATATTTTTATAAGTGTAAAATTAAGATATTACACAACATTTTAAGAAAAGAGAAGAAAACTGGGCATACTTAATTATGCTATGTTTGTCCAATTTCACCTTTTTCTTGTGTTGTAATATATATAACTTAATCAGTCTCTCTCTTTCATTTTTGTACTCTATGCATCTCAAAACTTTTTCATTTGTATTTTCTTTACAGTGACCATATACAGATGCATAAAAAGTTCTTTTTTGTAGCGTTCTTGGCATAAAAGTGATGATTTGATTTTAAAAAAAACAACATAAAACAAATGTTTTATTCCTTTTTTTTTTAATTACACATCATATTCTATTAGTTTATTCTTTCTTTTTTTTCTCTCTTATTTTCTTTTTCTTATTCCTTGTTGCAGCTTCAGTTTTTTGTTCCGGGATGGTTCCTCACAACCCAAGGGCAAACATGTCCGCTCCAACACCATATCGAAATAGCATCAGATGAGGAAGAAATAAAGTGCCCGTTCCTCAGATATACTGAGTGCTTTCAAAGGCATGAACTCCCAAATTGCATTGACATGCATCAGCATTCCGTCTCAAGTGCCTCAGACATTTGCATTGACAGTTTAATGTCAGTCTTCTTGCAGCCAGTTGCATTGTGGGAAAGCAACAGCCCTTAATAAGGTTTCATGTGATTTGATTTCATGTAGAACAGCTGAGTTGGGTTGGGAGAAGGAAACTATTACTGCCACTTTTCCATTTCATGGAATTAATTTTGTTTGTGTTATAATTACAGTGAGGATAAGGTTATTAGAATTAGTATGTTGCAGTATAATGATGAGTCAGGAAAACTACTGAAATATTAAGCTGTTACCTTTAGTAAACATGCATCACTTTATTTGTTAATGAAAGATTAATCAACAATAATAATATAGTGTTGTTTTATCCACTTCCTAGCTATTATTTTTATCCTTTAAATTAGGAGATTCACTTGCATTTTTTAAAACTGTGCTCTTCTCCAGTGGATTACATGCAGGTACAAAATGGAATTGTGAACAGCTTTGAATGCAGTAATCATGGGGTCAATAAGTATTCAGCTTGTTGACACATACAAGTCTGTCGCTGATTGCTTTGTTGGAACTTCATCTTAGGAGGATTTTTTCATGTACAAATGTAAGAGACTGGAGCCAGAATCTTTCTTGTACAAATGTAAGAAACTGGAGCCAGAATCTTTCTTGTACATATTTAAGATACGTACATATTTAAGATACTGGAGCCAGAATCTTTCTTGTACAAATGTAAGAGACTGGAGCCTTGTAGTTTTATTGACATGAGAAGTGAGTTGATAATAATAATATATCACAGGAAAGATGTCCAGTTTTGTTTTCCAGCATATGGCCAACAGTTAGACAGCATAAAATTAATGGAAAAATTCTTGATGCTTATTATTGGCATACAAAATTATTGTTGTATTATGTTAAAAATAATTATTGTGGGTATATATTAGAAATAATTACTGTGGCAGTATTATTAATTATTGTGGAGATTTATAAGAAGTAAATTATATTTTCAGGCAGCATATTAAAAAAATATGTGAATATGGCTGTAGAGCATATAAGGAGTAAATTATTATACCTTGTGTATTTTAGAAGAGGCTTGTTAAGAGAATGTTATGGATTGACACTAGTTTGGGTTCTTGGGCTGAGAAATTGTGAGGGACCATTTGTTAACAAAAGAACTGTGATATGTACATTTTAAAATGTTTACTGGGACTCTACTTATGATACAAATGTGTAAAGTTATTGATGTTTGTTGTGAGTTTTGAGTATGTATCTGTGGGCAATGTGTGCCTAAACATTCCTCCCCTTCCCATTATCATCACCAGTTTATAAAAAGTTTCTGATTGATTCAAGAAGAAAGTAAATACAAAAGATCATTCACTTTCTTTTATTATCTAATCAGCTTTTTGTGCAGAACAGATTGATTTTTGTAATGCTCATATTTTTTCATTATTTGATATTTTCTTATAAAGAAAATAGATATGAAAGACTTTGTTTTCGGTGTGTATCTAGAGGTATTTTTTATAATGCATTGTGATGTAAAGCAATAGAGTTAGTGCTACTTTACGTATGAAAGTTTTTTTTGTGTGTAATGCATTGTGATGTAAAGTAATAGATTTATTGCTGCTTAATGGGTCAATTTTTTTAAAAATAATGCATTGTGATGTAAAGTAATAGATTTATTGCTGCTTAATGGGTCAAATTTTTTTTTAATAATGCATTGTGATGTAAAGTAATAGAGTTAGTGCTGCTTAATGGATCAAAGTTCAGTGTACTTTGAAGACGGGCCATTATATATGTGAATACAAGTTTGCAGCACCACAATCCCAATGAGAGGGAGAACGTTGCTATTTTTTTCAGTGTCGACTTGCATTCTAGAGCATGGACTTTATTGGCCTTTTGTTTGTTAAACCTTTTACATTTGCAGTATACTAATTATAGTCAGGTTTTTTTGTCAGGCACATCATTTGATTTGATCTGCTCTCCAACTCTCATAATTGGTTGTGGTCAAGTCTTCTGTTTAAACTTTATTCCAAGATACAAGTCTCGTACATTGAAGACAAAGGGCACAGGTGTAATTTTATCATTTAAGACCCTCTTATGACAACTGTATTTAAATTGCTCATATGCGAACACTCTTTTTGAAATTGCTCTTGTGCAAGTTTTATTAAAACTGTTCTTCCGGTAAGACTTTATACAAAATATTTTGATACATTTTTTTTAAAACAAAACAAAAATTCCTGTATTGGAAACAACTCTTATGACAAACTTTGTGATGCTCATATTTGCTTTACCAGCAATCAGAATTTGTTTCTTTTGTTTTACATCCCTTTGTTGGTCAATACATTATCTAGTGCATCGAAGTGGTCTCCCTTTCAACAGCATTTGAGTTGTCTTCAAGTTTTATATACTTATAATGGTTTAAACAGTAGATAATTTGTTTCCCAGTGAAAAATTTTCTTTCAGGAGACATCACAATGATAAAGATTTTTTTTTTTTAAAGATAAAAGAAAAAAATCATTTTCTTTTATGGCCATATTTTTTTTCGGAAATGACATAAGTTTCACTTATGTTAATTTAAGGGAATTCTTTTTATTAATCTGAAGATGTGAACCCTTCTATTGCTTTTCTCTTACTTTTAATCAAAACAACTTGAAATTAACATTTTAAAAATAGCAGTACATTAAGAGTTAATTTGAGTTTTTGACATCATTCTGAACATTATTATCCTTGGTAGATATTTCCCATTTATTTGTTGACATAAGTAGAAATTTCTTGCATAGTCCATACACTTTACTGTTACAGGCAAATATCAAAACATATTATTATCGTTACAAGTAAATATTTCCTTCATGGTGAACAGATATAATTATCAATCATGGAATTTTCAGTAAATATTTCCTATCTAATAAATAAATATAATTATCAGTCTAGGCAAATATTTGCTATCCCTTACTAGCATATGCACACCATTTTAGGAAGCTGTCTTGTAAATATTATCAATCTAGGCATATATTTTACTTATACTAAATAATGTATTATTAATCAGGCAAATATTTCCCATCTAATAAATATTTACTATCACCATTTGCAATTTTTTTTTAAACCAGAAAAACATTATCAACCTAGGCAAATATTTTACCTCTATTAAATAATGCATTATTAATCAGGCAGATATTTCTTGTCTTAAAACATAAATGTACATGGTTGTGCTTTTAGAGGTGGTTCCTTTGCTACTTGGTGTAAAGTGAATAAATACATAATTATGTCAGCTGGGTTACTACTAGATCTAGTTTAGAGATGGTTCCTTTGCTACTTGGTGTAAAGTGAATAAATACATAATTATGTCAGCTGGGTTACTACTAGATCTAGTTTAGAGGTGGTTCCTTTGCTACTTGGTGTAAAGTGAATAAATACATAATTATGTCAGCTGGGTTACTACTAGTTCTAAAATTGTGAATATTTTATAACTCATTGTGATGTGCATAATCATGGAACTAAAACAGCGATTTAAATAAACATTTGAGACATTTTAAATGTCTTTAACAGAAACTTGTGTCTCTCTTTCATAATGCAGGTTTATATTAAAATCTGCCAAGAACTTTAAGGGCATTAAAAAAATATGTATTTTGTACCAGTCCTGTCTTTATATCTCCCCACTTTATGAAGCTTTATTTTAATTTTTAAGTTTGATATCTGCGATTGGAAAAATTGAATTAAAAAAGAATGTTGTGCTTTAGGCCATCCTGTTAAATCTTTCAAACTATTTCACCTGTGCTTTAAAAAAGAATTATTTTGCATTGTAATACTATTTTGTTAACTTTTAAGTCATTTATTCAAGCATTCCTGTTTTTAACTGCAGAGGAAAACATTGAATTAAATTATATGACTTGATCTCTACAAGTATTATGATTTTTAAAAGAGTACTTGGAGTCATTCATGAAATGAATTGAACACTTGCACAACAGTTTAGCACAACAGTTTAGTACAACAGTTTAGCACAACAGTTTAGTACATTTTGAAGTCAAAATAAAGTAAATGTCACTCTTTCAGTTTGAAAAGATTGGTTTGAACATATATCACTTAGTCAATGTGATTCGATTTTTCAGCACGATGTGTTTTCACAAAGTTTAATTTCCACTAGGATTCACCTTTAAACTAAGTACATGTATATTTATTTCACTGATTTATGAAATTTTAGTTATGCAAGAACTAAGATTGTCTGAAATAGATCTGTATCTGTAGCAGGCTGCCTTTTTAAAAAAAAAAATATGTATTTCAGATTTTTTAAAAGTATATTGGCTAATAATATCAGAGTTATTGTTAAAATATTCAGTCATCATTTTATGAATCAGTCATGGAGAATTGAGTTAACGCCATTAAATCTCCATACATTATTAGATTTGCTTTTACATTGTTAATTTATTGCTTTATAAGAATGTTTAATCATTTTATGAGGCATTGGGGATCTCTTAAATATGTCTGCATGTAATGTGATATTGTTAACAACTTTTAGTTGATGGTTACTGATTTTTTAATTAAAATAACCCCAGCATTTTGTATTGTATTCTTTTATTTTTTAAAAGCATGATAAGTAATATTTAAACAACTTTCACCTTCTTTCAGATATTTTTATTTTAGAGCCATATTTTGTGGGCTTGAAATGATTTTAAGCCATAGTATGATCTTATAATTTTAAGTGTATGATTTCTAAAATATACTTTTATATTTTATACCCCAGGTATAACTGGCATAAGAGAGAAATAAATAACAGCACCATTGGTGCCTTTTTAAGTTCTAATTGCATGCTCTTACACTTTACTCTTGCATGCCTGAATCATAATTTAATACAAGAGGCTAATTTTCTTATCAAGTGCACTCTTTATATTTATGTTTTTAAGTTTTATTGATGTTGATATTATTTAATCAATAGTAATTGTTCACCACAAAGCCAAAAAGAGAAGGCTTGTTTGTCTCCAAGCTTAATGCCTATTAGAAGAGGGCCTATTTGTCTCCTTAAAGTTTAATGCAAAGATTTAATAAGATGGCTTAGTTGTCACTTTAAGTTCATTGCAAAGTTATAGGGAGAGGATCTGTATGTCTCCGTCATGTGTGATCATAATTTGGGTTCATATTCATCACTGTTCTCTTCAGCATTATTTCAGGGGGAAACCTTTTTATTATGTACTTAATATTTTGTAATATCTATTTAATAAATTGTGTTTTTGTAATTTTTGCCTGCTGTTTAAGTTTGTAAATCTGATGTTTAAATCTTTACCAAAAAATATCAAACATTTCTTGTGGTTCGAACGGTCCTTCTGTTTTGTTTATTGTTCTGGAACAAATACAGTTAAACTGGTCTTTTTTAAAAAATAAAAGAAACAAAAATAGTTGATTTCAAATTCACTTTTTATAAGAACAAGTCCTGAAATTATTCTTTGGCTTACAACAAGTTTAGTGTTCATTAAAATGCTGAATTCTGACAGAATTTCTATTATGTATTGTTTGTGATGCTGAAGGCTGTTCAAGTCACTCTGCTTAATATTAATTGGAATTTTGTTTTTTTGTTATCAGATGAAAATATGCATTCATTTGATTATTTTGCTTTACATTTAACTATATGTGCAATTGTTAAGAACTTGCTTGACTGAAAGAGAGTAAAGAAATATGTTATTTAAGTCAAATTACACTGTCACATTTTGATTTTAAAATGATTTTTATGTTCTGTCAAATTAACAAAATTAAGATATTTGTATTATTTTATTTTTTTCAAAGTCAGAAATTATTTGAGACTGATTTTGTTGTATAAAAATATTTTTAAGGAAAATTTAAATGTTATTATTAATCTTTCTTACTCCATGATCTGGGTATTTTGTTTTGTCCTCTTCTTGGCATACTATATTTATCTGTGCAATAAAGAAAAACACCTTTTTTGTGTGTGGAAAAAATAGCTCTTTTATGTAATTTCATAACATGTTTTATTTTGTTTTGTTAACATTGTGTGCATTAGCCATTGTTGTCTTAGTATTTTGAAATTTATTGGGTGTGCTAATCAAGATAAAAGTTTTTAAATACAGTTTTAGAATAATGATGCAAGGTGGTGAAAACTTTCATTGAGAACACATTATTATCACAATGCAGCTATGAAGAGTGACAGCTGTATGGGATTCACACAACTGCTGTCTAATATCTGTCACAGCTATAATTATCTTCTAATATGAACACATCTCTATTTTATATTTTGTAATACTGAGCAGTTCAAGGACATACTTTTTTTCCCCAATCAAAAGAAAGTATGTAAAAATGCTCACCTCCCCCCCCCCCAACAACTATATACCATGTATGTGTGTGTGTTAAATAGGCTCCTTCCATTAAACAATTACTTGCATTTTACTACTATTGTCATAATAAGTTTATTGTAAGAGCTGCTGTCATGAACTATTAATTCTAATTAGCCCTATAGTTGACATAAACAATTAATTCTAATAGCTGTATAGTTGTCATAATACATCAATCTGTAGTAATAATTAGTTATTTTTTTCAAAAGTTTAGTTTACTAATTTTGCTAGAATGCATATGAAGATTCGATAGGATTTTATGCCACTTGTATTAATATTGGAAGGAGTGGTTCTGCTGTGCTAGTTTCATGCAAAGGCAGCTATCAGCACTGAGGTAAATTAAAAAAAAAAAAATATATATATGGTATTAGTCGCAAGACTAATAGAGACACTGCCAAAGTAATCCATCCTGACAAAAAATTCTAGCTATGCAACTTGTGACCTCAGAAAATTTAGTAGGAAAAAAATGGGTATCTCATTTGATTGAATTTCATCTTTAATTTTTAAAAATTAAGTAAAGTGTCATGCTTCCTGTATTATCTTCTTTCTACTTTTTCCAAATTATGTGGAAATATTACAGTAATTTATTACAAGGGTTTGTTTGTGGGCAGTTGTGTGGATGGATATTTGCATGTCACACAAGGGGTTGTGCTCATATTACTTTCTTTTTAGAGAAGCTTGATTATTAAAATGTGTTAAATTTAAGATCAAGTATTAAGATTATTAAAATCAAGGGAGAATGAGATTGAAACAGATTTTTTCCGAGATACATTTGGTGGTTTTTGTTGTTATCTATGTACATCTTGTAATTGAGAAAATTAGCTAAGAGATTAGCTAGCATCAGTCAGTAGAGTTCATTGAGTCATTGGTAAAGGATAGATCATTAGTTATTGAAACACAGGTTATTCTTTTTGATGATTAGGCTTGTAGGAATCCTTTTTTAAATTTTCATTTTCAAAGCTATGCACAAACAAGCAACTGCATTACATTTGGAAAGTTGTCTTCAGTTAATGCAGATTTCAAGTAATGAATATCTTTATTCCAATAACTGCTACCATTTTATTAATTTTATGAAAGATTTCAACTCGTTGGTCTACAGTCTAGGTAGTTTTGTTTCTCTGTAAGTTCACATCATGTAGTGAAGAAGAGTTAATCCAATGTCACAAACATTCCTATCTTCTTCCCAGTTGTAATGGAGATTCTGACACATTTTCTTTTAAATCATTTACCTTCTTTTTATCAATTTTTGTCTCCTGGTGCTTTGGCCTTGATATATCTTGCTAAGTGGTAATTAATCTTCATAATGCAGATGCTTACCCTGGTCATTCAGTCAGTTTATTAATTACATGTACTAGTAATATTTCACCACTTTTTGCTGTCAGATATTATCATCTTTCACTTGAGTATTTTTGATAGTCATTATTTCAATCCCAGTACATATATAATTTTTGTTTGCACTGGTAGCGATTCATTTAATTAGATTTCCAAAATGAAGAAATGACAGCAAAAGTGGATGCTCATGCAAAATATCATTTGTTAGGACATGTACTGTAACAGTAACCGATTTATGTCTGTGATGAAATATAAAAAATAATAAAAACCTCAACTGAAGAACAAGGTCTCTAACAGTGGAAGAAAAGAGAAATGGCAGATCATCAAATAATTAAAATCTAGAATAGAAGTTAGAAAGGCCCACTTTTTTGTTTTTGTATTGTATATCTGTCTTGCTGATAAAACTGTTACAGTTGTTTGTGCATATGTAAATTTTTGTGCTGGATTCATTTTCTGATTTACACATATTGATTATACCCAGTAATATATTTGTTTGCTGTGTATCTGTTTGAAAAAATTTAAACAATTTCTTGATTTATCCTCCATTTTGTAAAGCACTCCTTTAACAGACAGTGCACTCTTTTTGTAAGGCTTTTATTTATTTGACGACACATCACTTACTTTGTATATAATTAGCTTCTTATAAAAGTAGTAGAAATTAAATTAATAACATTAATATTTTAATTAATAATAACAGTATACAATGGGTTAAAGATATATATGCACATACAGTAAGGTATAACTTATAATAGCTGTATACTATTTATATTTTTTGTGACATATACTTTGTATTCGCTTAAGACCCATGGAATGATTGACATAAGAATTATTATGTAAATAAATTGATACAATATATGAAATATATTTGGTAGCAATTTTTTTGTTTACTTTTTAAGTGAATAAATACAGTTTATAATCTTGTTTTGCGAGCATTTATTGTTTTCATAATTTATCCCAACTAGTCCAGTCTCCATGATAGCTAGCCAGAGTACAAGGTACTATCTATTGCACTCAGTCCCCATAGCATGTGACCAGAGTACAAGGTACTCCATTCTAATTTCTATCTGACACTCCATTCTCAAACTTACAATAATAAAGGTTAAAGTGAATAAAGGTTAGAATTCTCTACAGTAACTAAATTCTTTAATCTCAGACCATTGGCTGGTCTCGTTCTCATAAATAAAAATCATTGGATAACAGAAAAACTGCTCACTCAGTTTCCATTACGTCAGCGAATCTAGAATATTCTTGCCTCAGGCTGTTTACTTCAAACTTGACACTTTCAAAATAACACCATAAGGAGTGCCCAAGTCGAGTCACTCAGACAATTTAGCAACTTATATAACAATTAAAATTAAAAATAGGGAGAGGCAAATTTACTCTGTCACACTAATATTTTGTAAACTCTATCAAGAAATAAATTTAGAAAGGGTTTAAATGTGCAATTAAATATCAAAGCGATTTATTCTTAATATAATGTTTAAGTCCAATTAATACTTTTAATAATAACATATATATTTAAAAAACACACAAGTGCGTATGTATCATCCACACACACAAGTGCATACCCATCTCCACACACAAATGCACTAAATGCAAAAATAATTTTTAGTATATATATCATTTGCCATAAAGTAATGTAGTATCTTTTATTCAATCTCATTCTTGGATACAGAAACAAAAACATCTACACCAATGGAGTTTCAATTTCAGCTCAAGAACAATAAAATATTTATCTGACATTCATACACTGAACATACACAATCTGTCATAATATTTTATACAAAATTACAATGGTAAGCAAACAGATATATGCCCTGAGCTCAGGGTGAAAGACATCAAACTGTCGGAACAGTAGTTTTATAATGAAAATCCAGTTTGGAACAATGAAATGGTGAAAGTATAATGCTGTTCCCAGACTTCTGAAATGAAACAACAACAAAAATGACCAAACTACTTGTAAAATGATTATAAAATGTGAGCTTCTCAATAATGCTGATGTAAATAAAGATATAGATATGGGTTTAGAATCCTAATCATCATGCAGATGTAGTTATTATCTTTTAATTTTAAAATACCATGGAATTCAATAGAAAATGAGATCAATTCACACTGGACACTTTCAGTCAGTGTCTCTTGATAACATTTAAAGAACTGTACTTTGAATTTTGATTGACTGGTTTCACATCTGGACATTGCATTCTGAATTCTGATTGGCATTTGGATAAGGTAAATAAATGATGCCAAAAAAGTTTTAAAGACATCTAGAGCAATCCTTCATAACTGAATATTTTCTTTTAAGCTATTTCAGATTTAAAGAAAAAGAAGTACTATTAGTCATCATATATTTTAAAAATCTGTTAAAAATCAAATGAAAACCAATATAAGTAATTATTTTGTTGAGAAACATAAGTTGTACTCGCAAACCTTTGTTGGACATTGTGGAGAATACTACTATTAAACAAGAACAGAAAAGGGGAAAAAAAACTTAATAACTGTTAGCATATGGGCAAGTTCAAGTAACTGTGCTGAACAGTAAGGCATACAAAGATAGGCAAGTTCAAACTTCACAAGAAAGGCAAAAGATCATTTATCATGCAAAGATGGGCAAGTTCAAGTGACCTGAAAATGAACATAACAGAATACAAAGATGAGAAAGTTAAAATAATCACACAAGAAAGTCAAGAAACTCAACACCAGTATGGTAATGACAAGCAGCTATGCTAGGGATTGAATAAAATTGTGGGAATGTACACTTTTGTTTGCAAATGAAGTCTTATCTGGTTTGTAAAGCCTGCATTATTAATTAGGTCTTATCTAGTGTGCAAAGCCTGTATTACTAATTAGGTCTTATCACAAGTATCAGTGAAGATACAAATGACAGATTTCAAAAGACTAAATGACATAGACCTCAAGGACCAACTCTGCTTTTTATCACTAGTGCCATGAAATGTAAAAATGATACAGATCTCAATGAACTAAGCACTACTTGCTATAACTAGTTTCAGTGATATCTGATTACTATACTGATAAGGATAAATAAAGGCAATACTGTTCTGGTGGTGACAGCAGAAAAATATAAGCTATTATAATTATAAACTACTGTCTGGTTCTGAGTGCTATAAATCTACATTAATTCTGCTCATTACACTGAGAATTCTTGTGAACTGCTTTAATAGCAAATCCTTTGAGGGAATAAAACTTTGAAGCTGTAATTAACATTCATATATACATGATATTTACTCTTTATTGAATAAACTAACATCCTCCATAATGTAATACAACATTAATACATATGTGTTTAAGCAAGTTGTATCAGAAGTGAAATTATGTTACCAACTCATTGCACTGCAAGTGGAATAATGTTTTAAGCAAACACCATTACATGAACACAAATGAAATAATAGATATATTTATAATTATACAAAAAAACAACTTGCTGAAAAGAAAATGAATTAAACAAAATTCAATATACATTTATTTTTACAATTTTTGTTGGAATGGATCTAATTAACCAAGTGACGTTCAATTCTGGGACAAAAAGAAATTATAATTCTGTAATGTATCTGCCCAACAAGCAGCTTGAAATCAAAGTGGACCATTAAGCACACTGTAACAGGATTATTGTGTTCATTAATGCTACAAAATGAAACTGTCAGCACAGTGAAATAGAATTACTTTCTGTCCAATAATGTTACAAAATGAAACATTCAACACACCTTAACAGGATTATTGTGTCCAATGTTACAAAAAACCCACAAGATTCTTGTCTAATAATGGTACAAATTGCAACATTCAGCATGCTGTAATGTGTGTCCATACATGTTACAAAATGCAACATTCAGCATATTGCAATAGGATTATTGTGTCCATCCACATTACACAATGAAACATTCAGCATACTGTAACAGGATTATTGTTTCCATTAATGTAACAAAATGAAACATTCAGCACACTGTAACAGGATTATTGTGTCCATTAATTTGTAACAAAGTGAAACATTCACCAGACTGTAACACAACCACTGTGTCCAACCATGTTACAAAATGCAACATTCAGCCTTCTGTAACAGGATGACTGCATCTATTAATGTTACGAAATAAATCATTCAGCTTGCTGCAAGAGAATTATTGTGTTCAATAATGTTACAAAATGAAATTTTTGCAATACATTTTCTAACAGTCAAATAAAAACCCACCGGAATATTTATTTTAAAAAAGGAATACGCAAGCTTGAATACAAAACAATCTACTAACATATATTTGTGGCAAGAAATTATATTTCGTGGAATAAAGTTGTTGTGGCCTTTGAGAAAAAGCAGCCACAAATAAAGAAATAAATTATGACTGTGTAAATGTATCAAATCTGCACACATACAAATATTGATCTATTATTCAGTAATAAATAATGTGTCATATAAATGACTTGGCACTTACTAGATAGTATATTGGCACAGTCAACCCTGATTATCTTGCTGTATTCTTCTCATGAAAGAAAAACTAAACACTAGATGCAAACATTTTGATGACAATTTCTGACATAACTATGGCATCTTGCAACTTAAATATTTTGCAGCTTTGTTAACTCTTACAAAAAGCTCTTGAAGATTTACTATATATATAAAATAATCTAAATTAAATGAATTTAGAAAAAAGAAAAGAAAACCAAACAGTAATCTTAATGAGCTAATCTGGATTGAGACTGGTCACCAAATAAGAGTCTGCCAAATTAAAAAAAAAAAAGAATATCACAAATGAATGTTTGCAAAAGAATTCAAAACACATGAGTATACTTCAACAGTATATCTATTAAAGGGTTTCATTTGAGAATCAATCACTAGGCATTAATAAAGTACTAGAACTTTCATTGTCATGATAGACATCAGATTATAAATTTTTATTAAGGATCCTTATTTTCAAACACTGAAAGATGACATAACAATGTTGCAAGAGCAAATGCAAGATAATTTTGGGCGGGTTGGCATGCCATTTGAAAGCTATCCAGAATTTGATGAATGTTTTAGAGTCTGAACAGTACAACATAATACTATCACAATAATAAATTCAACATTCTACTCAAATGTTGAGTAATAACCAGTATTAATAATACACAATATGACGTATTTACACACACATAACATAGAATTGTTCATTTTCAAATATGGCAAGTAAATCTCTTAATTATAATTCAACATATTGTATGCCTTGTTTTATACATAAGGAATGGCTAACTTTGGAAATTGGTGGACTTTGTTTTGACCACTTCAATATTGCCTAAAAGTAATAAGTAGTCAACCCAAGCCTTCCAAAACCCAATCTTCACATGAGAAACTCAACATTCACAACCGTGCCTGTAGTAATCCACTCAGAATAAAAATTATGCATTTTGCTTTCATGCAACCACCATTCTAACCACACTCTGTAATATTAATATCACTTTTGTTATGGATTTGTACTGCTCTCTGCAGTTTGCATATTTATGAGGGAGAGCAAAATGAATGGAAGAGGAAAGGGAGGATATTATATTATGTACATACAAAGGCACAAATCAGACTAGAGCATGGAAGGGAAAAGATGTTTACTAAAAAATAAAAACACAAACGTGGTTACACATAAAAGTATTCAATAAGATGCAATACATATCCTTTTCAAGTTTCAATCATCCATAATCTACTTAAGAGAGGCGAAGAGGAAACAATGAAAAAGCTGTAATATGTTATTATTCCATCTACCAATTCCCCCCCCCCCCCAAAAAAAAAAAAAAAAAAAAAAAACAACAACAAAAAAAACTCCAAAACAAATAAAAACACAGTCTCAAACTGTCTAATCCCCCACTCCAAAAAAAAAAAAAGTATTCACCTTTTTAAAAATGATTTATACAATAATTATACACAATCAATTAATGAATTACTTTTTTAATGATTTTTTCTTCTAGAAAGTTAAAAACTACAGCACATTATAGCTTCAAAGTTCGTTAAATGCTGTTAATAAATTTCAAGTGGCTAAAACAAATTCTGTTGATTTTCCATAAATATTATAAAGTGAGAGAGAGCCTGTCAGAGAAAACTAAAACGTACAAAATAAAATAACAGAAGATTCCATAAAAACCATGACAGATTTTCATGATGGCTGAAATGCTGGCACTACTTGGTAAGGAATTCTCCATCACTAAATTCATAACCAGAATTATTCAGGCCACAAACAACAGTAATTTATATTAATATCTTTTCTCCTGAACCTCAGCATTAATACTGCTTAATCAACTGATAACATTCATTCAAAAAAAGCTGATGGAGAGAGAAAAAACACTGGTCCAATCATCTTGTTATCAGTATGAGACAAAATGATTTATGGTTTGTTTGTCTTATACTAAACTGGCAAGCTACTGCCAGATAATCTGCCAAAAGATAAAAGTACTGATTAACTCATGCAAGTAACTTAAAAAAAATTTCACGAAGAAAGTCCTTAAATAACAAACTTTATGTTAGGTAAAGACCAATGCTTTAATACTATACAACTACTGTACTATTGAGTAGACAAATAAAGAGAGGGAACTAGACAACTACTGAGAAGACAATTAAACAGAGGGAACTAGAAAACTAAAATGGAACTTTTGAATGGAGGTAAGTGAGATGGTAGGGCATGGAGTGTGCATGCATGTGTGTTTGGGGAGGAGAAGGGAAAATGTAGGATGAATTCATCTAAAATAACGCTCATGCAGTTTGTAAAGATGCATACTAGCTTCAAAGCAATTCAAACATCTGTGAAGACATATGCCAAATCTTTAGTATTGCAGAGATTTCCAAATGATGACATATGACTTTTTAAATATATAAAAAATAAAATTTAAAATGCAATATCCTAGTTTCACAGGCATTTCTTTTTTGCACTTAAAACAAGTGCATCCTGTGTATTTTTGAAAATTACATTTTGACTTTCCAATGATGCACTCATATTCTTGTTTCCCCAAAATACAACAACTTCCAGACAGGATATCCTGACTGTATAAATGTCACTCACTACTTATAAAATCTTGAAAAATAGTATACAGATAATCTCTCACAGAAAAAAGATATGACAACTTCCAGACAGGATATCCTGGCTGCATAAATGTCACCCATTACTTATCAAATCTTGTCAATAGTTATACAGATGATCTCTCACAGAAAAAAGATATGACAACTTAAAGACAGGATGTCCTGGCTGCATACATGTCACCCATTACTTATCAAATCTTGAGAATTGTTATACAGATGATCTCACAGAAAAAAAAAAGTGAAATATTTAAAAATTAAATCCATGTTTTAAAAAAGGTTGGTAGATGAAGCAACAATAAATAATATCTATGGATTGAATAAAACAGATGTACTGATTTATAATGTTACTTTGAAAAATGTTATACTGAATTGTAATGTAATATAGTTTTCATTAAGCAATTCATTCATTCTTGCACTTGTATTACAAGTACTATTAAATTCAAGGGCAATATCTGAGATCAAAGGCTTTATGTTGGAAACAATTTCCACGTGATACTAGTAATACTACAAGCATTCACTTAGTACTGCAATTATTTGACATTCACACCAGCAAGCAACTGATATGTTCTTCACAACTAAGTTTGCAGTGACTTACTACTTAACTATAGGCTGGATGAGCAAGTCCCATTTGGCACCAATTAATTTCTCTTGCATGTATTCTTGAGGAATATATTTATACCAAGGAGATGCAGCTAACAGCAATGTATGTATATTGATCACTCACAATTTTGTACTTTCACTTTCAAGTGGGTGAAGACAAAAGTCCAAAGTCATGTTAAAGAAGTGTCGAAAGTTCAGTCATACAAAATATGTCACAAAAAAAAATCAACTGCTTGCACTATGATGCGAAAAGTTGTAAAGTATATAGATTCTTAACTCAAATGTCAGCTATAAACAAGAAAATAGTCCACACTAGAGTTTGATGATAAACATGCAGTTGGTAGATAGTCTGTAGCAAACCAGTATAAACATAACAATCTACTTCTGCACAAGATCGGCAAGATGCATGCAGCATACAGAAATCCCTCCAATCAAAAACTACTGAACCTTCTATAAAACAAACATCTTTCCATTCATAACTTCCATATCAAGAGATATTAAAAACATATGCAAAATGTGTGTACCCATGCTTGCAGAATGAACAATTCAATGCTCGCTCAAGACCACTAACAAAGCTATGCAAATGTAATATACATCACAAGAAGCTAATGTTTTCCTCTTTGGCAAAACACATTCACAAAGTCACATACAAATATATGTTAAAATAAACGTGACCAGCATGATTCTTGTAAAGAAAAGGTTGTGGAATCATATGCTTGTGTGGCTATTTACGAAGTTAAAGCAATAGTGGCACTTGTGGCAGCAATTATAATATAAATAATAGTAAATACTTAAGAGTTCAATTTAAAAACAAAACATCACTGTACATTTCACAGAATATGTACCAGCCAAATTAATAATGGCAAATCCATCAGCTTACTGCAAAATGCTACTGAATTGCTAATCAATAAAATGTGATGTTTTCACTCAGCTGATTACAACAACTCTAAAACTGTTAACTAACTTTCTACAAAACTTTCAGTTTCTAAGAACATATTCTGCTTTTAGATGCATTTCACAAATTACTCAACCAATCTACTTAAATTCCAGAGTCTGCTGTCTTTATATACATCTACAAGATATTACATAAAAGATATATTTCTCAAATCAATTTTTTAAAAAAGCCTGAGACTAGCATTGCTTTCACTTTGCAAACAATACTTGGTAGGACTATAAAGTCTTGCATTCAAAGCAATGACTATATTGCAATCATACACTTTTATTGTCCATGTTTGCAAAGTTTACAAGCATTTTGTGAAGTCTACAAATAATGGAGAAGTTTTATATATAACTTTAAAAAAATCTACACTTCTTTTCTGTGTGAAGTCTATTTGATTTTTGAGGATTGATAAGTGAATGTTTTTATAATTTTTTGTGTACAAAATCAGCTCAAGATTTTGTAGATTCACAGTCAAATTTAGTCATAAAATAGTTCTGTGAAAATGTAAACTCATTTCACTATTATAGCCAAATAATGACTTCTGTGTGAAACTAAAAATTATGCACAATCCAACAATCAGAATCTACACTAAATCAGACAATGTAAAATGATGACTTTTATACACTGATGACTTGTGCAGATTCCAACAATGGTAATCAACATCATGTCTACTTTGTACAGCAAAGACAATGTCCATAACAGAACAACCACCAACAGTATTTTCCTTTGACATGTATTAAGGAAAAAGTATTTCACAAAATCAAGGTGCTTTCTGTTTGTTGTAAAATCAATGAATCATGAAATGTTGAAAATATTCTAAATAATAATCACTGACGCTGCAAAGTTCCAAAAGGAAGAAACTCATCCAAATTATGTTGGCAAAGACTTAAACTGGGATCGGAAAAATGATACAGCTACAATCACAAGAAATCAAAAATTGGCATGCTCAAAACTGGTTCTTGATGATTTTGTGGGTCTTCTGCTGGGGGCAACTCAGTGTCACAAGTTGTTGTTGGCTGTACGGTTACAGCTGATTTATCAATCCTTGTACTGCTAGCATTACTGGGAGGAGAAGCAATACTAGGAAGACTGGTGACACTCTTTGCGATGGTAACATCAGGTAAAGACTTGGTAGACTGAGAGACATACTTCAGACCATTGACAGCTGCATCAAGTGCCTGTTCATGTTTCTCAGTGTAGGTACGAGCAGAGTCTTGTGACAGAACATTGGTGAGCGGCTGCACACAGTTAGTGGGTATTAAGCTTCCTGAGAAGAGAAAAAAAAAACAAAGGTTCACAAATGAATGATGATAAATTTTGACAAAAATCTAAACTTTAAAATAGTAACAAATAAAATACATGAGGTCATTATATATAAACTACTTCAGTACATAAGAAATTAAAAAATAATAATGAAATAAAATACATATTTAATCCACATGTAAAATGTCCATGCAAAATAAAACTGTATTTACAACAAACACAAGTAGAGTGATTTACAAAATGTACAGTCTGAACAAACTAACAAGACATAGAGCTATATTTGCCAATTGGACAAAAATCATGAAAAAGAGTCTACTGACTATCATTAAACCAAAAATTATATTAGGACAATCAAAAGTTTTACTTCACTCGCAGAAATGCATATATTTTCAAAGATTATTGCTTTAATTAAAAAAAATTTTGGGGACAAAATATAATTTAGTTTTACTAAAGAATTGGTATTTTCTTTTGATTTAATTCTGCTACAAGAAAGTCCACTTAAAATGGAAAAAAGAATCCACCTTTAAACTAACTGGGATACAAGTGTTAAATATGACCTCCCACAAAAAAACACAAAACCAGGCCTTAAAATAAAAGATTAAATTATGAAAAGGTAAGGAAGCAATATCCTTGAAGCAAAAAACTATAGCAGGAAAACAAAGAAGGAAAAAATGTAAAAAAAACCAACAACAAATTAAAAAACCTTGCTAGTAAAAGTTGGACACTCTTGTTCTCCTACAAATTAAGGAGTAAAGTGCATATAATAATTGTAACCATACTGGTAAATTAACTAGTAATAGTATGTGTAATCATACTGGTACGTTAACTAGTAATAGTGTGTGTAATCATACTGCTATGTTAACTAGTAATAGTGTGTGAAATCATACTGGTATGCTAACTAGTAATAGTGTGTGTAATCATACTGGTAACTAGTAATATTGTGTGTAATCATACTGGTAAGTTAACTAGTAATAGTGTGTGTAATCATACTGGTATGTTAACTAGTAATAGTGTGTGTAATCATACTGGTATGTTAACTAGTAATAGTGTGTATAATCATACTGGTATGTTAACTAGTAATAGTGTAATCATACTAGTATGTTAACTAGTAATAGTGTGTGTAATCATATTGGTAAGTTAACTAGTAATTGTAAGTTTTTATTCTATTACAGGTAAAACTTATAGCTAAAGTGTAGTGTTTTGTCCTAATAATACAGGTAACTTTACTAGTAAAACTGCGTCTTTGTCATCTACTAGTCAACTCTCAATTATGTGGGGTAATAGAGAAGAAAGGCGCAACTGATAATCCCAAAACATAAATATTTAATACAAAAAATGTACTGTAACTGAGATTTACAGAATTGTTCACAACATATAATCAAATAAATACATTTTTCAAACTGCATAATGAAATTAATATGATAGCAATCCAGAGGTCTCAAACAATAAAAATAAGGAAAAAACACATCATAAGTGCAATCTTAATACACACCACCTCATTAATGCAATTATGAAACTGCTCTAAATCATCCATACAAAGTTACATTACTTCACACCAAAAAATGTAATCTTATGTCAGTACACATAATACTGATAAATTTTTTATTAATTTTTTGTTTTATGGCAACTGTTATAAACCCTCTTTTCATGTTTCTGTCACTTCCTTATTCTACCCAGCAAGTGTAAAAGTATCGAATATACATTATGTATGATGGTTGATATTATTACAATGATTTCAATTTTCCCACAGTGTCTTTATACATATGAAGGTTGATAATAACACAATGACTTTATTGCCGTTGATAAAATAAAATGTGGCATGTGCCACTGTGCTACTGGTTGTTATTTATTAATTAATAACCTATTACTAATTACAAGTGATCGAGAATCTTAATTCATAGTTATTAATAATTCTCCCACAAGATCACCATGACTCTCAATTGGAGGATTATAAGGGTGTCGTAAAACTCTACCATTACACAATAATAAAATAGATGTTTTACTGTCGCATAATGTTTCTGCAGATGGAAACTTCTTACTAAAGGAGTAATAAAAATCTATCGTATTTATATTTAACCAACCACTATTACTCCAACATAAGGTTTTAATATATGTGCAAGAAGGTTAATAAATTTAACAATAAATTTATTAAATCAACAATCAAATATACAACACGAATATAATCGAAGAGTGTTGACCTTTCCTCACTTCTCAACAATATTTGATTAAATGCTAGACACTCATTCATTTTATCAGCAGTCAGATTAACATAAATACATAATCAAGTTCATAGACAGAGTTTCATCATAGAAATGAGAGTGAAGTTTTAGAGAGATAATTATAGTCAATGCCATAACCTTTTGAATGATAGCAGCTGTCACTAGCATGTGTTCACAATTAGAGTCTTTCTTATTAGATGATGGTCCAACGTACCCCTTCTAGGAACATTACATCACTGTTCCAGAATCTTCGATGCACTCAGAAAGCACACAGTGGAGAATCGACCAGAATTTTTATGTGCTATCAAACATATATTCCTGAATCTTTGTGTGCGCTACTCAGCACACCACGAGGAATGTTAAAGAAACCTTCATGAATTCTCTAGACCAAACTCAAGCCTCAATTTCTGCCATATTGGCTCTTGAACAGAATCAACTTACACAGTAACACTTTTACTGGTAGGTTCGATGACAGCACTGGATACACACATCAACATGATCCAGTAGAGTACAGTAGTCACTGCAGTCTGAAGCAACTACAAGATTACAAAACATAAAAAGGTGCACTCCTTTCTGCAAAAGTCAAATTAAGGCAGCGCTAAATTTCAGACATATTTCATCTCTAAACTACTTTCTCTCTTACAAACATTCTCAACTTACAAATTCTGCAACAATTTCATTACCCCAATACACATACAGCATAAGAAATATAGCATCGATCAAAATTCACAAGTATAATGTACAACGTAATCAAATTAGTGAATATAAAAATAATGGCTCAATTACATAAAGCATTCTCCAATTCAAATCATAGATCAATAGCAAACATGTACAAAATATTTCACATATTTTTAAAATTTGCATGAAGAATTAATTAACACACCTCTACTCCACCCCTGGTAATATTAGATTCATTAACTCCTACAGATTCACCGATATGCTTTGATGTGTTGGACAATGATTACTCCACGCAACTTGTTGCAGAATTACTTTAAAAAATAAAATGAACTAAATATATCTGACTGCTGCATTGTCACTTATTATGGTTTTAATTATTTAGATATTTTTAACTAGTTATAGAAGTGGGTGAGGAATAAAAGACACTGAAGATTTAAATGAACAACAAATGAAAATGTAGGATCTGTATACAACCGAAAGTCCCCAAATCTCTGTACTTGACTGTTGAGTCTCAAACAACAAGGAGGTCTATAAACATATCGAAGGACCAAATTTTATATGTATACATGAAGTGTAAGTGTTAATCGATGATATTTTTACTGCAATATTTACACAAAAAACTAAGTAAAGAAAGAAAAGCTAATGAAAAAAATAACTCTTAATAAAAACATAATAATAATAATGTTCTGTCCTTTATTTGCAATCCTAATCTTTCTCTAAAAAGACTCCTAACTCTAACCTATCTCTAAAAACAGGCACAATATGATAGTCGTTGGCCACTTCCAGCTTGTGTGGACACTCCCAATCGAAAATGAATGAACCTAACAAGAAAACCTGTAGAAACTAACACACAACATGCAAGCATTTCATCCGTGCAGGGCAAGCATTCAAGACGTAGACGTACATTATTATTGCTATTCTAATTCTATGTTCTTGGCAATCGTAACTTGCATCTAACCTGAAAACACTAGTCAAACTTTTTGCAAGTAATTAAATTATTTCCTTAAAAAGTAGATTACAAATCACATTCTTTTGTGAAAAAATACAGCCTTATGATAGTACACATTATTTTCTGAGCTCACAAACAACATTTTTCTACTTGCAAATTGTGAGCTTGCGAGTGGAATTTTCAAGGGTTGAGTGATGTTTATCTACTTTGAAAAAATAATTAACAAAATTACTACTGAGAAGAGACTATGAACTCTATAATTGTTAAGACAACTTAATATACTTCATTATTTCAACTTCGTTTAAATTTATCTTTTTCAAGAAGTAAAACAGGTCTAATTAAATATAAAACTAATCAGAAATGAAACTCACCAACTATTCGCTGACCATCATCTGTGCGTAAACGGATGATCTGCATTTTAGAAGCATGACCACCTGGCATGGATGCTAAAACACTTTCCACACGGCTCCAGACAGACAACACTGAGCCAGCCAGCACACTAAATTGTCTTGTGCGTAGCCCTATTTCACAGGTCAGGCCAAGGTACACCTTTTTGCAGTTCCCATTCCTGTCCACAAAGAGTTGACAAACTGAAGTTGCAAGATTAGTGGATACATCATAAGCAATAATGAGAATGGCATCAAATTGTTTTCATGTAGGTTAAAATTTATTTGTGTGTTTTGACAGCAGTTTTAAGTCACCACTGGAGCTTGCATTGATCATTTCATCATCAGACATTCTCTCACTTGTGTTCAGGGGGTGGGAGGGCCGGCAGAAAGGGGTAAGACAGATTGCACTGATTTGGCGCACACCCTCAACCACCCTCCATCAGCTAAAATTTATTTTATAAAGCAATATCAAGTAAATAAATGAAGAAAACAATTAATCTATAGATATAAAACTGTTTGCTATAAAACCTAAGAATTCTCATTATAAGCCAAACATATCATATATCAATGGTTTTGTCTTGATGACAGAAAGCTTTCAGACTTATGTTCAGAAGTATGAAGTGGGTTTTTAGGCTCCCAAATCCCTCCAAATAATGAATTTTTCACTCAAGAAAGACCATTCAAGAAGAATGTATTTCATTTCATGTATATGTTTTGGAAGGTTTGATCCTTAGCGTATAAAAATTGCCAGACATTTTGCGCATGGACTTTTTGTAAAGGATATTATACTGAACGGTCCAGGTGATTGTTCAATGACAAAAGAGCTCTGGCCACAGAACAACATGTTTATGGATGTGAAGGGGAGAGTTGTTGGATGGTGGAGGTGGTCTTCTAATATTTTAGTAGTTTAGGTAGTTAGAGCACTTAGCTCTTAGGTGCAAGCAACTTCTGGACATGTAGCATATGGACTTTTCATAAAGGACATTTCACCCTTATTTTAAGTAAGACATATTTCTGCAACACAATAAAACTACCATCGTTTGCCATGTGTGCTTCAGACTGTAAAAATGAAATATTCACTCAATGTGTCATCTATGAGATGACTTCAGACAGTAAAATAAGAGGGAATAATCACGTTACATTTACTCAATACATTATCTATGTGTAAGTCAACCAAATGGGGAGTATTGTAGGCCGCAATTAAGGCAAACTTATTATATATCAATGGATTAGCCTTGATGATGGAAAAATTTTAAGATAATTTCTCTTTATGGTTTACATCATGCCAACTAAGAGACAATCTACTTTTGAAAGGTTTGCTGATGCTGCAGCACAGGCTGTAGAGAGAGACTATCTACTTTTAAAAGGTCTGCTGATGCTGCAGTCCAGGCTGTAGAGAGAGACTATCTACTTTTGAAAGGTTTGCTGATGCTGCAGCACAGGCTGTAGAGAGAGACGATGGGTGTCAACAGACTCCAAGCCCAAGCAAGCAGACAGGCTGCTGTAAGATAACGGAAAACACTAGAATAAAGAGAAACTAGGCAACAGTATGCCAAAAGGAGACAGACAATGAATGCTAACATAGAATCTAAGTCCAAACAAGCACAGAAGCTGCCATAAGACAACAGGAATCATCAGACAACTATGGCAGCCTTACTCTATATATAGAATGTTCAAGAGTGGGCAGTCCATAAAATCTTTTTGCATATTCTCCTGGCTGGAAAGGCACTCAACACTGTGTATAAAGGTGTTCAGTAACATCAATCAAATAATGTGTCTTTGAATAAAAATATTTATATATATTATACAATAATTAAACAAATCTTATTTCTTTATCAACTGACAAAAGCTAATAAAAGTTCAATTATGCTTTTTACTCAATCAATGCTGGGTATATCTGCTAGTGTTCATTTAATTGATGAGAACATAAAAAGTAAAAGAGGATTTTTGTAAAAACGATGAAAGTTAACTTACCAATATGCATGAGTACATAAGTAAGCAGAAGCAAAGTACTGGTTCTCCCAGGAACTCTGCGCCTCATCTGGCATGGCCTGAATCCAGACACCAGCAAAGAAAATTGAGGAAAAAATGAAATGAAAAACTTCCTCAAATGAAAACTGCTAAGCACATAGCTATGTATACAAATGCAGATCTTCTAAACTGGTATCTCCATCTCTGTGTGAGAAAAGTATGTAGAGAAAGTAATTGAAAGCGATAGTAGTAATAAATTAAAATCTTGTCAAAGTGAGTCATAAGACTGAAAACATTATTCAAATTAGATTTATGTTATTATTGGTGAAGAGCACATGAAACTTCTCAAGAGTTACTTGCATGCATTTGTAAGATCTGTGATGTTATGGTATCAAAGAACAGTCACAGAAACCCACGACTGAAATATTAATAAAGAAAAAAAACTACATAAAAGATAACACTAATATTGAAAAGTCAACTTAAAAAATTTAAGAATAAAATTTCTTTTATTCTATTTACAAATTTTTCCTTACATGAAGTTATGATCATGCAGTTAAGTTATATAAATAACTATGATAAGAGAGATTTATAATTAAACACTGAAAATACAACAGGCAAAAAAACATGTTTAAGTTATGTAAATAGTTGTAATAAGAGAGAGTTATAATAAAAACACTGAAAATACAACAGGCAAAAAACATATAAGTTATATAAATATTTATGATAAAAGAGAGTTATAGTAAAAGCACTGAAAATACAAGAACAGGAAAAGAACATTTGTAATTTATATAAATAGTTCTGATAAGAGAGTTATAATAGAATATTTGAAAATACAACAAGATAAAAACACTACTAAAAGTTATGATAAGAGAGAGTTATAACCATTTACTAACTTAAACTTTTTCAGTTTTGAATTTCAACCAAGCTGACCTTTTTGTATTTCTTTTTGATCTCATCCAACGTCTCAGCGCGACTTTGAAGCCCCGTGTTTGGTCGATAAATACTGTACACTTTTTCTTTCTTCTTGTTTTTGCCCTGTAACACCACAAGAGTGGCAGTCCGCTTGCCATTCCGCTCCTGTCAACAAACACACCAGCAATGACTACTGCTAATATTAATAAGTGGACTAAAAGAGACATTTCTGTATGTACAATCCCAAACACACCAGCAATGACTACTGCAAATATTAACTCTTTACTGGGCGGATCACCCAACTTCGCCCGTACATCGTGTAGGGCAGATCGCCCCAAAGCGCCCATAGCAACGATTTCACTTAGAGTTCTTTTTCCTTTACATATTTACATCATATCCGGTCTCTACAGGAAGCATGACGTTTGTACAACGATTTCCCCGCCATTTTGAAGCATTTTCATGTGGCAGCATTTATTTTTTCATAAAGTTTTCTTTGATTTTTGCGCTTGGTGTTTCAAATGGATTTCTTAGAATCGTCGATCGTTAATGAGAAGTTTAATGGATTCAATTTATCAGATAATGAGGTAAGAGAAGTTTATTTTGAATTAGAAGATAGGATTAGAAGTGACATTAGTGTCAGTAGCGTGCACATGTAGTATCTTTCAAATTTTGGAGGAGAATGCGTCAGATTCTGAGGATATCGAAGAGGAGTAGGGGGAAGGGGTATCTGGAGATGCACATGGTTGGAATAATAGTACTTTAGCACTGGATATATTGGAATTTAAAACAAAAATGGGGCCGAATGTGACTGTAACTAATGATAGTACTCATCTGGCTTTCTTCTATCGGTTTTTCAAAGAAACATTTGACAAGATAGTGGAATAAACGAACAAGTACGCACGTCCGAAAATTGCGAAAAAACAAAATGGCGAACCAAGTTGGAAGGAAACTAATGCCACTAAAATTAAGGCTTATTTTGGGCTTATGATTTTGATAGGAATTTATAATCTGCCGAAAAAAGAAATGTATTGGGTGTCTGATGACAGATTAGTGTTCCCGGCATCAACAAAGTGTGTGTACATAGTGTATGTAGCGGACAATAACTGGACAATATTTTTTTTGTGTAAATATATATTTTCATGCAAGGATTCAAATTTAACACCCGAAAGTATACTTCAATTAAGGATATTAATAAAGCTGCTTTCATTTCCTTTCATTTTGCATTTTATTTCATTGAAATATATGCACTAATACCTAAGATATGATGTTTTTACCGACGTACCCCTAAATCTCACTGACATCTTGAAAAATCTTGCCCGTTTAGAGCTAAAAAAAGGAAAAACGTCTGCCCAGTAAAGAGTTAATAAATGGACTAAAAGAAACATTTCTGTATGTACAATCCCAAACACAACATAACAATTACAGTATTTTGTAAGTTTTGCTAAATGGGAAACTGATTAAAAAAAAAAATTGTGTTGAATTATTTAAAATAATTGTTTAGTACATATCTATGTTGCATGAGTGAATGTATTTCTTTCCCCTATTGTGTAGACAGGGTCACTAGAAAATTAAATGTAAAATCTCACTTGTAAGGAGATGTAGAAACCCTCTTCCAAAGTCTTGCATCTCCGCCACAAGTCCATGGCTGCTGCCCATGGCATACCCCTTTCCACCAAAATCTATAAATGCAAAATTCTTAACAGCTAATAAAAGAACTCAAGGTGATTCAGAGCTTCAAAATTAATTTTAGAAATATACAGAGGTTAAAATGTTTTAAAGATTATTGGAGGGTTACAGTAACTAGAAACAATAAACAATTACAGATGCTTTAAATAAATAGTCCGTATCATTAGGAAAAAGGTTCATAGGATTAATTTGTATTTTACATTGAAAATGCCTGTAAATGCACACAACCACCACACCCACTCTTGAATATATTTTAATTACTTTGAAAAATGTTGAATTTTAATGTAAATTTTCTGTAAATTGTAAAAAACTATAACACCCCAGAAAACCCGTCATTAAATTTATTTTAAAAAATTCCATTAAAAAGATTTTTTAATGTTGATTTTAATAATTTTACAAAAATCTACAGCTCATACTAGTATGTAAACGTTAAAAAAATTATTCCATAAATGTGGCTCCAAACCTTCAAAATTTGCTTGCAAATTAAGTCAAATGTGCAATTTAGTGATATAACAACCTTTTCTTCTCAGGAGGAATATGTACCAGGCCCCAAGTGATTTCATGGAAAATAGTGGTGACAGTCACCAGCATGGCATTCATTTCTCAATAAGCCACAAGGAACCCTCTATCCTTTTGCTGGAAGTAGTGGAGTACAAATCCCATTTGCACAAAATGCTACTGTACTTGATGTTTTTTGCAAGCATTTTTACCTGAGAATTTTGTGCAAAAAATTGTCATGCACACAAATATATGGCCATGCTGCTAGCACAACCAGACATTCGTGAAGAGTCCAATATCAGACAATGGTGTAATACATAGATATGTGAAAATTTTCAATATTTAGGGCTTATTCTTTTAATGGGAATAGATAGGAAACCTTGTATTGATCATTATTTTTCAGACAAAGAAATTTATGCTCATCCTTTATTTCGTAAAGTTATGCCAGGGCGCAGAATTCGTTTGTTGCTAAGTGTTTACATTTCTCAGACAACAGCACACCTGCAATTGGCGACCGTATCCAGAAAATCAGATTGATTATTGACAATTTCAGATGAGTGTTCTTGTGAGTTTATGTGCCTGATGAAAATATTTGTATGAATGAGTCTTTACAAAGGTCATTTGGGTTTCAGGCAGTACATAAAATCTAAACATGCACGATTTGTATCAAATCATATGAAATCTCAAACTTTTATGGGTGAGACCTCTGAATGAGGCGGCACCCTGGATATTTATCCAAAATACTGCTGAAATACCCCCAGATCACTTTGACATTATAACATTTATTATTTGGGGGTGTCAGGTCAGATATCTTAATTAAAATTCAACACTGGGCAAACTTTATGAGAATCATCATTCAACATCAAGAAAAGGTAAGGGAACTTTTTATTATATATTTATTTTTGAGTTTTAAATAATTTTAAAATAACACTTTTAAAATCCATTTATAATGAAAGCCACTTTTAATTTTTTTAGTAAAGTTACTAGGGCTGTCAATTTTTTCTAAAATGCTGCCCGGGTACCTGTCCAAATTTTGAACAGGTACCTGCTTAAAAATTAGCTTAATCTCCATTGCAAATAGTAATCTCTACACAAAGCTACTTAACCATTGTGCTCTATTTCACACAGTAGCCAATGGTATGCATCTAGTGACTTACTATTAATTATGATCTTTCAACAAAAACAAAAACTAACTATGTGAGTGCTTACGAAATAAAGATTATAACTGAAAAATTAACTGTGGATTTGCTTACAGAAGTCAACTCTGTCTTGGCAGTATTAGTTGCAGTGTTGCCCACAAAAATTCGAGTTTCCAGTTTCTTTACATGCTCCTGTCCTGACCCCAAATCTGAACGGGGCAAACCAAAACATTTAGTTAGAATTAAACAAACATTCAGATATATAATCAGAGTAGTCTTGCCCCAAAATCTGAATGGGGTAAACCAAAACATTCAGTCAAAATTAAACAAATATTCAGATATATAATCAGAGTAGTCCTGACCCCAAATCCAGAAGGTGCAAATTGAGACATTCAGTCAGAATTAAACAAGCAGCTCTCACAGACATAATCAGAGTTCTTGGCCCCAAGTCAGTCAGAAGTAAACAAACAACGCTCACATTTACAATCAGACTGGTTCTGTCTTGAAAGATGTACAATTCAAACATAAAAATCTTTCAGTTTATATGTGTAAAAAAAACCAAAACAACCACCCACCATAAATTTCCTGCACATAATAATATTTTTCTGACCAAAATAAATTAAATAAACTAAAGCAATTTTTACATGATGACAATGAATTGTACAACATTGCAAGCAAGCATAAGAATGAAAAGCTGTAAATAGAATGAACATTTTGAAAACAGAATATGTATCCTTCTGGTGAGATTCCAGACAGGTAACCCCAATCTTTTTAATATAATTAATTTAAAAAAAAGAAATAGTAAATAATCTGTGCATATTAGTGATATAAAATGTTTAAAAGAACAAGAGATCCATTTTCAATAAAACAGAAAAATTTTAGAATAAAAATAAATGAATATTTAGTTAATCAAATCATAAACTCATTAACAGTCATATCATACAAAAATTGTACAGGAAATATTATACTTGTATGAAATATGAATAGTAGTATAAAACAAATCATAATCTAGATAAAACTAGTTAAAAAAAATAATTATTGCAAAATACAAAAACTTTTGAGTGTGATGGATAGTATGAAAATCCTCTACAATTTGTTTAAAAAGCATAATACATCTCTTTTGAAAAGAAGTGAAACTTGAGAATTAGGTAAAACATCGATTCACGTGAAGATTTATTTGTTAATGTACAATTTAAATGAAACTTTATTAATAAACTAAAAATAGAACTAATGCTTTAATAGTCATTTGAATTTTATTACACAATATAATTTTGTTTATAAATTTATTATCAATAAATCTATCACAGTACTTCACTTGATTATAGTAGGGTCCAACTCTAGTTCCTTTGTTTAAGGATCATTTTATGTCAAATATAAATCATCAATCTTCTAAAACTCATTTTAATTAATATGTAACTTTTAAATGAATTTAAATTAAATTCTACATATAAAAAAAAATACAAAGATTACCCAAAATGCCCATGTCCCAGCGTCCGCTGCGTTTGGCATCCAAGATGATTGCCGTTAGTGTCTGATTAAAGTATTCAAACATGGAATTTTGCAAGTCAACTGGCATGCCCAAAAGCCGATTCAGGAACTTGCTGATGTTATTGTAGTCTAAGAATGTAGTAAACAGCACAATTTTATTTCAATATCACATATAAGACAGATTTAAAACCCCAAAAAGAAAACAAAAAACAATGCATAATAATACATAAACACAATGCAAGATGGGTAAAAATATTTGATATAAAAGTTATCAATATTAAGGAACCAAAAGTATGAGTGTGCATGTGCAAATGTTGTGATAAAAAAAAAGAATCTAAACTCTTATGAATTAATTTGTTTAATGCTATCTTTATCCATGCTGCCACACAATGTGATAAGCAGTTTTCTCATCTGACCAAGGCAAAAGAGTTTAGTGTAGAGATAGGCCCTATTCCTTGAGTATGTCTGTCCTTTCTCTCCAAATGTACATTGGTGGTCAACTCTTGACCAATGTTCTTTCTTATTGGACCTTTCAAAGAATGAAGAAGTGAACATATTTAGAATGATGTTTGAATAACTATAATGTTGGGGAGGGAGAAGCATCACAAATAGGAAGCTCCTTTGTTACTTCGGCTAGCACACTATCTATCAGTGTGTCAGTGCCGACAGTTTGTCTATTACCAAAGTAAAATGGTCTGAATATAAAGTGTTTGCCACTACAGCAATACACTGTGCTGATCTGTGATTACTGGCCATTATGACAACACAGTAAGTCTGACCACTGGTCATGACTTAAGTCTTCTACATTTTGTTCCACTAGTCATGGCCATTGTTGTTCATGATGGTCCACTGATTTAAACAACCACAAAGACATGCTAGTCCACTAGTTAAAACAACCTTCTATACAAAGGTCTACAAAGACAGCCTTGTACATGCTAGTCCACTAGTTAACCTTCTTTACAAAGGTCTACAAAGACAGCCTTGTACATGCTAGTCCACTAGTTAACCTTCTTTACAAAGGTCCACAAAGACAGCCTTGTACATGCTAGTCCACTAGTTAAAACAACCATCTATACAAAGGTCCACAAAGACAGCCTTGTACATGCTAGTCCACTAGTTAAAACAACCATCTATACAAAGGTCCACAAAGATAGCCTTCTACCATGTTGGATTATTTTTTGCAGTGCAAGAATGAGGAATGCATACCATTTCTGAAAGTGAAATATCATTTTGCAATATTTAAATAAATTCATGGAAATGTCATCACATTTTGATAAGATGATAATTAATATGTAGATTATATAATTTTAATTAGAGAAAACTACTTGTAAAGGTTCTAAAAATGAAACAATACTGTATGCCTAAATGTGAAAAATATTTTTGGGGAATTTTGGGTAATGCTGCTGTAAATTTATCAGATGGATATATTTTTGTAAGTACATAAATATACACATTGTAGTTTTTTCAATGATTCAGAGTATTCATATGTGATTAAATATTATGAATGATATAATGGCAGGGTTGCCAATGTTAAGACAACTAACATTACCATCAATATGTAATATAAGTGGCAAATGAAAAGTTCATGGCCTGATATAGAAACAAACAACATATTTATCTGACCGTGCTTGTATTTTCAACATATTACCCTTTTACATTAACTAATGCACTTAGTCCACTAGTGTTCCAGCACAGTTATCCTCTCCTTATAGATTGAGCACTGCAAAAATGACAGCTACTGCAATGACCTCTTCATTGATTGAAAATGTCCTTCTGGCCAAAACAGGAAGAAGTCCGATGGTGAATATGGGACAGGAGGCTATAGTTCAAACAGAAGTTTGTGATTTTGGTCATCACAATTGCATATATGTGAGCAGGTGCATTGTTATGATGGAACAGCGCTTTTCTCTTAGCCATCACTGACCTTTTTTTACCCATTTTTTCTTCCAATTGCTGTGGTCAGTTAGTGAAGTATTCTAGAGTTAAATCTGGGACCTTTGGAAGATAATCGATCATCATAACCTTGCCAGCTGATGCAAGTGAATTTGCCTAGAGGATGTGTTGGTGTTTTTCCATTGTTGTGATTGTTCTTTCCTCTCTGGTATGCAGTAGTGGATCCATGTTTCATTCATAGCAACATATTTCCTCATAAAATCAGGATTCTTCTTAAAATGCTCCAAACACTCCTTTGAAATTTGACAATGAACACACTTTTGTTCCAGTGTCAACAAATGTGGTACCCATCTCAAAGAGACTTTTGACATACCCAATTCCTGCATCAAGATATGGTATACCTGAGCAGTTAAGATGCCCATAATATCACTAATTTTATGCACTTTAATATGGTGGGATTGCAACACCATATCATGGACTTTGTCAATTGTTTCTTTAGTTGTTGTTGCTGGTGGTCATCAACTGTGGGGATCCTCTCCCACACTCTCTTTGCCATGCTTAAATAGAGTTGTCTTAACTTTTATCATTGAGCATGAAGGAAAAGATCTCTTAAATTATCATCTATTATGTCAGTTTTGACTTCTTGATTTCAGTTGGAGTCATACCCTTCTTTATGAGACATTTGATGATGGCATGATGCTTGATTTTTTTCCATCTTGTACAAAATGCTATGCTCGCTAATATTGATGAGCTACCAAACACGCAATACTTGAAAGATTACTGTACAATGTTGCATGTGGCAATACTAAAGATGTACACAAAACTTGACAGATCACTATACAATGTTACATGTGACAATACTAAAATGGAGAAGTTAAATGGCATCATCCATGGGGCAGTTCAAATGCCATCTTTGTATCAGGCCACAAACTTTCAACCACCCCTGGTATAATGTAAAAATGTGCACACTTCTGAACAAAAAAACATTTTCTGAAATACAACATAAGCAGATGACAATTACTGTCAATAAAAGTCTGCTTAGCTATTTTAAAGTGCTAACAGTTTACAAATTTATGATGGCAAAACTTGTGAAGTTGGAAGACTGCTAAATAGGTATGACAAACCTAATCTGTCTTAGATCAATTCACCACTTGTAAAATTAAAAAATACTATAAACATTTCTTAATTCCATATAACAATCTGAAATATACTTTTATTTTGCAAGATGTTTTCAGCCTCAAAATGCTAACAACCAGTGTGAAATTTCTTACTAGAGATTTAATTTATCAATATACAGGACTATAAATAAAAATATATGGTAAAGAAATACAACAGCATTACTATTCAAATCCAGAAAAGTGCATCTAAAGCTCACCTTTCTCTAGAATTGGTATTCCTGAACGTTCATCCATGCTGATCAGTCCTACTCCTTCCAGGCACAATTTTACTTCTGCATAAAAAACAAAGATTTTGTCATCAAATTCTATTGTAAGACTTAAAGTTCAACAAATGGGACTATGATGTTATTTTAACAGATTAGGCAATGCACACAATTTCATGTGAGAATAACTAAAATTTAAACAAATAACATTACAGTATTTATCCAACATCTCACCATCAGATCTCAATACAGATTAGGTATACACCATGCACAGATCACTTCAAAGAATTTTTATTCTTTTACGAGCTGAATAAGTCAGACAAGCAACAGGTTTCTAGATGGCTCCGATATAATTTCATTTGATTTGCTTGCATAAACAATAATCATACTTGTCCCTCCCCCATCCTGCTGCTAATTTCTTCACCAACATAGCATTCATTTCAAATAAAATCTTAGATGAAGAATACCAAAAGAAACTAAATTTTCAGCACTAGAGAAAACGTTCTTTAATTACACAAAAGAAACTCCCAACCAAACCCAAGAAAAAGTAACTCTTGTATTAAACCATCCACAAATGACAAGAAAAAAAAAATGATAAGACTACTGGATTTTATTATTATTTTCCCTAGAATCCTTTGCACAAATAAGTCATTTCGGCATACCCAACTGCAGCAAACAGCGACAGGAATGCTGCTATGGCAGTCTGAGAGCTCACAGTTCATGGGCTCCTTAACATGTGACAGATAGTAAAACAGATATGGAGCAAGAGATTTATACAATATCAACTAGAGGTTCTTTAACAAATTCTTTAGCTGGACTGAGAAACTGAATGCTGGTTTTGCTTTTAAAAATGATCCCTCTTGAAATTGTGATTTTACCTTTAAAAAAATCGCCTTTGTAAGATTTTGGTGGAGCCACTAAAGGCTGGTCGACATTGAGATTCAGAACTGACTTCATGACCGCTTCTAGAGCAGCACGGCCATATTTGTTATCAATGTTAAAACGACTTAGATCTCGGCTCTCTGTTGCTCTTCGGTCACCATGTGTCAAAGCTCCCTGACAACAAATACAAAATTTGCAGATTTAGTAATAAAATAATTGTAGCTTGAATCTAAACAAATCAGGGATAACTGCTTGGAGTAAAATCAATGATTTATAATCAGCTCTTTAAGAACCAGATGATCTTAAATTTACTTTTTTCTTTCATTATTTAAAGAAAAAGTCACCAACAAATATTTGGTCAAACTTGTTTACTGTTTTTTTGGTGTGTTGTTTATTATAAGATAAATACTGTAAGGCACTTACAATTATACAATTAAAATGTCAAGAGCTGTACAGTTGTTGATTAGAAAATTTACAGCTAACTATTTTCATTAAATGAAGAAAAAATCCATAAAAGCTTACCAAACTTTCTAGACGCTTTGCCACAGTTGCTGCAAAGCGACGCTCACCAGCTAGCTCTGAGATGAGAAACACATATTCAGGGGCACTCACTTGGTTTGACCGATGGGTACGTCCTGAAAATATATAGATTACAAATTAAGTACAACAAGAAATATCCAAAGTGGCAAACTTTTGGTTGTCCAATATATCTCATGCAGTCATCTCCCATCAAATCTAGTCTTATGTATGGAAGAGTGTTTGGAAGATGGGGTGGGCTGTCTAAACTGGCTCATCCATAATTATCCATCATGGACCATGATGTTTTTATTAAAGCCTACTCAATGTCCAACAAAATAACATATATACACTTCAGAATAGAAACATAATATACTCCCCAAAAGACCTGTATATAATGAAGGAAAAAGAAAAATCACAAAAATCTCAGTTTGGAGGAAATTTCAACATATTCTAATTCCTAAATAATGTAATTTATATCACCAACAATGAACATAATACAAAATAAAAAAACTCTCTGAAAAGTTTTGATATCTCTTAAAAGCAGCTGCTTTACAGACATATATATAAATATACACATAAATTAAGTGAGTGCTTACCAAACTGCTGTATGGCTCGATCAGCACTCCATGGTAGCTCCAGTGTTATATGGACTCGGCGGCGCTGATTAATTGCTCGGCGATCAGCTTGGAGGGAAATGCCAGAGCTAGCTGCCTCAGAAATGATGGCTATGTTCTAAAACAGATTTTATCATTATTCTACATGATAATCAACTAATTATAATTAGGGGGAATAAACAATAAGGACTATACAATATTCAAGGTTGATGTTTCAGGAATATCAACTTCATTCACAGATATCGTAGACTACACCAACAATTTTATTATTAAATGTTGAAAATTCTAATTCGAAGCTACAAAAAAAAAAAAAAGGCATCAATCTAGCACAGTTATGCATCACAGTCAGTAAGCATAAGAAAGACAACTCCAACACAATGGTGTTATATTAAAAAATTGTTACTTATTTAGATTTTACCTTTTCCCCATCCATAAATCGCTGCTTTTCTGTGAGGTTTAGAATCTCCAATGGGACATCTACTTCACTGCGAGACTCATACTGGATGCCAGCATCTCCTTGGACCACACGACCTTTACGGCCAGTCATCTGTAAAATAGATATAAAAGCTAAAGTAAGTTACATGTGACAAGCACAATAAATTTACAAGAGACATCCACTAATCAGTATTAAGCATATTTATAACAAAGGTTTCTGAAAATATTAACTTCAAAATAAAATATTTAAAATATCAAATAAAACTAACCAATTATTATAATATCTAATAAAACTGTAATTAATTATCAAGCCAAAGGGTAAAAACAAAATCATGTACTTTAGAGCTTTGAATGCAATCAAATTAATCTTCAATCTAAATGAAAATTTTCAATAAACATTAAAAGAGCAAGCATTACCTCAGCCACATTTTCAGGTCCTCCAAGTTCATCAATAAGCTGGTCTAAAGTATTAGGTGGCAATTTGTCTCCTAGCCTCTCTATAAGGTTCAACAACTCTGATTTCATTGAAAAAGCTTTCTCCCAGACATCCATGCCTGTAACAACAATTGAATAAATTAAAAAATCTAATACTACAAGAACTGCAAATAATTTTTAAAAAGAAAGACACCCTGTTTAAAAAAAATATGTACAAGAAGATACTTAAAACTGTTTGCTTGTATTACATGAATTCTATTGATAGATTCACTGCAAATCCATGCCATGGACAACATAACAAATGATATACAAAAAGAAAAGCTTTAAGTTTAAATTTTAGAAAATGACACATATTCACTCAATTATTCACCTTGTTTATTTATACATATTTCTTCTTAAACATTCTACACTTTCTGCAAAAAAGGAGAGGAAAATCAAGAGTTGGGCATTTACACTTTAGAATTATTTAACCTACTATGACTCATATTGGAGCACTACCATAACTGCAGCCATATAACAATGGCAACTTATCAATATACCAGTTGGCATACAGCAGCTTGAGTTTAACCAGACTAGACCAGTTATTGTCTTTGCCTGCTGAGTCTCTTTGACTCCTGGAGCTGACCTAATTTTTATGCAGTACCAATGGCATATGACAGCCAGTCCTTAACTAGTCCAGACTGGTTAATCTTTTTAGATGAACTTCTTTCTGACACAAGTCTGGTGCTGACTTCATTTTTAAACAAATGCTTTAAAGTGATCAAAGTTTCTTTAGAGGTAACTTTTTATTTATTGATATTTCAATAGAAAATTAAATTCCCCATATTTTGGTGCAAGTAATATAAAAATAAATTTTAAAATGATAAAATTGTATATTTGTAACAATGCAATAAATTATGTTTTGAAAAGAAAATCAAATATAAACTAGAATAAATAATAAAAAAAAAAGAGAGACTAAAAATGGTAAATGAGAGTGTCTTTCATGTAGTTTGCAAAAGAGCCACATTGAATGAAACACTGGGAAAAGGCTCATTTCAAAAGAGGACTGTCCTGTTGACAAAGACTGGAGCAGGATACACTTTTATGTAGTTTTGTCTGTACGCTCTTGTTGAACAAGTCTGACTAGCTGAAAAATGCTGACAGTTTGCTCTTCCCAGATGCTGAATGAAGTGTGAAATTGTCTGTTTGTGTAAGGATTTTCCGCATCAGCACAAAGTCCTTTAAGTGACAGCAAAATTTAGAAGCTACTGACAACACAGGTTTGCACCTGTGTAAAAACTTCACACACATGCACAAAAAAATATTTTGTACAAAGGAATATAAGTGGTATCCTGAATATTTATCAAATAAGCCTACAAAAGAAGTGCAAGAGATGCATATAAATAAATTATAGTTGCCCTGGCTCTTGTTAGAAACCACGAGATTGGAGCCATTTAATTCAGTTTACAATTTATCTGAAATGTAGCACTAAAAGATAATGTGACATTGAGAGGGGGAAAAACTTCTACATTCTCTCAAGTCAGCGGTCCATCCCAGTATTCTCTTTAACTGTTTTACACTTAATGGAAAATTTTCATTGCCTATTCTCCTAATGTATGCATATCTGGCTGCTTGAAGGAACATATACTAAAGAAGAGATGGTAATAAATATGGCAGTGAATAAGAATAAGCAAATTGGTTTACTGCTGATTATAAATGCATATAAATATGCCCAATGTGCTATATCATGGTCAAGGGTGAATGTCTCTGGTAAGCCCTTGTGAAACCCTAAGATACACACAAGTCCTGTAATTGTAGATGTTTGATGGTATGATGGACATTAGTTTTATGTGGAGGGCTTCTGTTTTTAGGAAATGTCTTTTACATATTTTGCAGACACTTTACATAAAGATTAGTTAGGTATATTCAGGCATTGCCAAAAATAGTGCATTTAAAAAAAAAAAAAAGTAATTCAATGGATAAATTAATTATTTTGCTTGACTGTAAAAGGGATGTTTTATTGTAAACAAACAAAAAAGAAGATATAAAACAAAGAGAAGAGTGACAAAGAAAAGATTTACTATTAAGAGATCCATTCTGGCTGCTGGCTCCATTATTGACATCAGCAAAACCTGCATAAGAGTGACTTTTTCTTAAAAGACCTGAGGCAGCCAAAGCTTTATCCAACTGCTCTTCCTCTTCATCAGAAGAAGTTTTTTTCACTTTCTTTTTTTCCTTTCTCTTTTTGGGAGGATGATTTTTCTTCTTAGACTTTTTCAACCAAGGATCTGAAAGATTAAAATAAGATTATTGCTTTAACGCTTCTAGAACAAAATACCTATTAGCATAGTTCACCCTCCCCTCAATGTACACTATCTTGATACAAGCATAATCAAAAAAACTACACATGCTTTCAAGCACAGAAATAAGACTTCTACCCATCATTGAGCCTTTCAAACTGTCAAAGAAAAGATTTCATTTGCAACCATGAATATATTACCAAGTAATAAAATTTAATTTATAACAAGGGCAAAAAGCCTTTAATCAACAAACCATCATCACTGTCAGCATCACTTCCACCAAAAGGATTGTCATCACCATCATCACTGCCTGACTTTGAACTCTCACTCATGTCTAAGTCACTGATTTCTGAGTCAGAACTACTTGAGTCACTGGGGTCACTGCTATCAACTTTCTGTCGCTTCACGATGCTATTGGAATCGGGTTCTGAAAATAAACATACATAAAAAATTGTTTCAAATTTATTTAGTAACTCATTTCAAGGCAAATCATAATTTTGTCAATTTGCATTTGCACATAGACAGGCAATCTGTAATAAGAATAATGCATACTATGGTGGAGTAAATTTGCCTATAACTATTTTTCTAAACTTAGCTGTTGTTTAAATTGTTAAATGTCAAAGTGACCCAACCATGGGCACTCCTATGATGGTTTTCTTTTTTTTTGTAAGTATCAAAGTTGGAAGTAAGCAACCCAGGTGGAGAATATGCCTGAATTTGCTGATGAAATCCTAACCAATTCCAACTGGCTGAGTATTTTTTCTCACACTATGATATAATATTCTATAATATTCTCACACTATGTTCATAACAATTTCATCCAAGTTATTTTCTTGAAGAAAGTCCTTATTCTAATAACTTTGATTTTGTTGAAACTTGAGTCCAGTCATAAAGGTGATCTTTAGCTTATAGTAAATTAACTGATAAAGAAAGGACTTTTTCTACGTTTGCTATTGATCTATGATTTGAACTGGAGAATGCTTATATAAGGTTTATAAGAGAGAAAGGAGATGAAATATGCCTGAAATTTAGTGCTGCCTTAATTTGACTTTTGCAGAGAAGAATGTGCCTTTTCTATTCTTTGATGTTTGATCTGCTTCAGATCACAGTGACTACCATACTTTATATGATCACATTGGTGTGTGATTACAGCATTGTCATTGAACTTATCAGTAAATGTGTTGCTGAAAGTTGATCCCTGTGAATTCTGTTCAAGAGCCAATATGGCAGAAACTGAGGCTTTAGTTTGGTCTTGAGAATTCATGAAGATTATTTTGAACATTCTTCGTGGTGTGTTGAGTAGCAACGAAGATTCAAGAACACTCCATGTGAAGTGCTTTCGTTAGTGCATGTGAAGTTCTAGATGATTCTCCCACTTGTGCGTTCTGAATGCATCGAAGATCCAGGAACAGTTTAATGTGCCTAGAAGGGGTACACTGGACTGTCAGCTAAATAAGAAAGACAGTGATTTGTTGCAAACCGCGTGATTATGGGGATGTGCTATCAGTGAAAAGGTTATGTACACTGACTTTTATTTCTCTAAAAAATTCCACTCTCATTTCTGTGATGAATGATCTCTGTGAACTTGATTATAAACATATATATATGTATGTATGTATGTAAATTTGACTGCTGATGTTTATGCTAGGATAAACTGAATGATTGTCCAGCGTTAAATGAAAATTGTTGTGAAGTGATGTAAATGTCAATGCTCTTTTGATTATATTCGTATGTTGTATATTTTATTGTTGATTTAATAAATTTATTGACCTTCTTAACACATATTGATAACTGTATGTAGGACAGATAGTGGGTGGATGGGTGATTGCTAAATACAGATTAAAACAGATTTATTTTCTTTTTGTGTAAGAAGTTTTCCACCTACAGAAATATTGTGTGACAGTAGATGTTTGTCTTTAATGTTGTGGAAGAGAGAAACATTTACAGCGCCCACATATCCACCAAGTGATAAAGACAAGTGGTGTCTTCTGGTGAATTATTAATAACAATAAATTAATATTCTATATTCTCATCACTTGTAGTTATGGATGATTAATAATAATAATCATAACCAAAAACTAGGGTGGCATTGTGTCATACACAAGAAAAATATTTCTCATATTTAAATTTAATTGTGTGTAAGAATCAGACCTCTTTTGCGTTTAGATCCCTCTAGGCTGTCATCTCGTTGTGACATGTTACCGAGACCAAGCATATCAAACGTTTTTCGACGATCTGGGGCAGGAAAGTGCTTTTCTACTAATGTTTGAAACACACCCCTATAAAGAAAAAACAAAACAATTTTTAAACATATAAATAATAGCAATAAATTTAGCCATAAGAGAATACAGTACAATTTAAATCAAAAAGCAGTTTTGTGTTTCAATGTGTTGGTATACTAGTAGATAAGACCACTCAAATTTTGAAGTCTGGCCAAATATTTGCAGGTTATGTTATCTACCTCAAATTAAGTTTGCATACAAAATTTTGGAGCTCTAGCTTTAATAAAGTAACGACAGTTCAAAGTTTGATGTAAATTGCAGAAAAATACCAGATTTCTTGAAACCCCCTTTTGAAATGACCATGCAACAAAAACTATGGAACATACACAGATCATCTTTGCTATTTCAACTCTCTGTAATACAAATATTTTGCTGATTTTTTTAGGGATCACAGATGCATAGAAAATTAAATACAATCCTCTCAAATAGCATTTTGTTTAAATTTTCAAAGAGCAAATGGTCAAAAACTGAATAAAATGCCTCTTTGGAGTCTTGTAAAATAAAAACTACTTTGTTTTTACCATCCAAATTTGGTATACTTGCACTTTGGAGTATAGACATTTACAGGGTGAATTTTTAGACAATCTTTTTGTATAGATTTAGAAATATAACATCTCCAAAATGTAGTTTCATGTAATCTGCAATACATCTGCACACTTGTTTAAGAGGAAAAAAGGTAAAATGAAACATTTATTATTATGACAGACCTGCCTACACCCCACATTAGAAAACCAGAATATCAATGGTCCAAAACCAGAAGATTTTTAATGGAAACCAGAAGATTTTATGTGGAGTCTGACATTTTAATAGAAATACCAATATTATGAAATAAATGCAATATAACAACGAATAATGTTAATATTTGTAAATGAACTTACCAATATTGAAATGATTTATACAAAGCACAACAATTTGTCCATGATTTGTCTACTTTTTGTCAAGCACACCAAGTATTAGTCAGTTTTATTTAGAAATACATTGGTCAAGGTATTTCTTTAGACTTCATTTGAAGAAGAATCTTCATATTTCAGAAAACTGAGCACTGAAGTGCAGCATCATGATCTTCACTTTTACAGAATTTCAGTAATATTTTATACACAAATTTTAAAAATATATATTTAGTTTTTTATTATCTACTGGACAAGCCACAAAACAGAGCATATGCCTATTAATGTTATGGATTTTTTTTCTTATTGTACCCATCTAAAATATATTTTTGGGAGTACATGTAGAATTTTAAAAAAATATTTAAACAACAAACCAAAAGCATACAGACTTTCATCCATTCACAACCTTTTAACTCTATGTATGAGGAACTAGTATACCAAATTTCAGGGACATGGGAATAATTACAACCATTCTAAAGGGGCCTCAACAGAGGAAAAATGTAAGTTTGAGAAAAACACATTTAAAGTAAAATAAAGTATAGAGAACATGAAAAGTGTGTTCAAAGTTGTTTATTACTTTTTTAATAAATATACCCTAACTTTATACCACAAAGGACTGCTGTTAGTCATTTAGCTCTATTAACAACACAGAATTAAACATGCTACCCTTTACATCAGGGGTGCACAAGCCGCAGCCCAAGAATGCTCTATGCGGCCCCCGGAAGACTTTATTTCATTATTTTTGTTGTGTATTTTCTACTGAGCCATCCATGTGCAATTAGACTTGCGGCCCTCCACGCATTTTCAATTGGAAATGTGGTCCTCTGGCCTAAAAAGTTTGTGCACCCCTGCTTTACATCCTCACTGTACAGTCTTTTTATTTTCTAATTCTATACAAACAGAATACTGCAAGGAAAATTTTAAAAAATATATTTATCAATCTATATTAATAAAATTTGGAATATATATTGTCTTTGTTATGAGAAAGCAATATCAGTTGTTAGTTTTAGAATATCTGGTTTAGATTTTATTTTATAAATTATTTAAATATATAAAACATCTATATTTTCCTAAATTTAGACATGTCCATTAGACTAGAGAAAAAACAGTGAAAGTCTTCCTGTAAAATTTAAAATGTTATTAAAAAAGACATTATTCTTCAATAAGCATTCTATGTTAATTAAGAATTGGATATGATTATTATTTTTTAAATTTTTTATGCATTTCTTTGTCTTCATGTATCTGTATTTATTATCATGCCTTCTAAAATACTATTATATTGTGTATACTGTGTAATCACAAAATATCAACTGCTAATTTAAAAATACACACACACACACATCTTTCTAAATTTTTTTAGCAGAAATGATTAAAATTAAAAATTCGAGTATATGTTCACAATTTCGTATATTACAATCAAACAAATTAGACTCAGGATCATTCCTTTATTGTTCATGACTTTTTGTTATAAAACTTATGTCACTTTTTTTAAAGAATAAATTTTGAAGCCTTACATATTAGAATAATTACAACAGATTCCAGAAAAATGATTTTTGAACCTCTATGCAGTTTCAAACACACCGTTATTGCAAACGCCATCTTTTTCTTAGCAATGCAATATAATTCGTCAAAGTAACTTGTTTCAGACGGATAATTTCTGAAGAATTTTGCATACAGTGTCTTACATGTAAGCTGGATTTTATTTATTAAAGTAAATATTTCGTAATTGTCAAAATGACACGGTGTGCATATACTATCGCTACTTGGCCGCCATTTTGAAAATGTGAACTTTGTCTATCGGTCGAACGGGTAGTAAGAATGTTATGCACCGAACTGTGCTTATCCCACCAAGCTCCGACTTCTAAACATAAAATATATTAGCGAAATTATTTTTTGTCATCTAAAATTAATAATGGCCGATGAATAAGATTCTGGAAGTGTTAAAATAGGACTCTTATGTTGAAGAGCACCTAGCAGATGAGTGTGTTTTAACCAACTGGCTGGCCAAGAACAGAGCAGGTGATTGTATACAAACAAGCAGGTTTTTCATCCTGTCATAACTGATCGGGAAAAAAAAAAGAAAATTAAAATGAAAGCGGAAGAGAGGGAGATTCGAGGTAAGAGCAGGAAATTCTTCCGCTAAAAGTGGAAGGTAGGCAGGTCTGTTATAATGCAGTGTTTCAAATTTCTGTAACTGACAGCATGATCATTCTAACATAAATTATATTTTGCACATTATATGCATGTACTTTAACAATGTAAAAAACAGTTCAAAATTAGCAAAACTGATACTCTCCTTAGTTTAATAAAATACTGTTACAGTGTTAGTTGTTACTATTTACAGATTATTTTTTTTTAGTTCAAAAGCAATTGTAATTATTAGTATCTTTATTTTTAATATGTGCCTATTTATTTCATAATGTAAGACATTGAAAATAAAAAATATCTTGAAAATTGAAAGCTAAAGTCATTCATAGTTTTACTTAAATGCCTACTGTATCAGAGTATGTCTGTAGTGTGGGTAGCATGTTACTCCTCATTGTTGTCCTGATCTCAATTTTTACCATACATCGATTCACTCACTGACTCATACACATTATTATATATCTTAACCCTGATCAGTCATCCAATGACAAATTCTCATCATAATTTACTAGATTGTTTCTTAAGGCCCGAGTTATAATAAAATAATGAAAGGTACTGGTCAGCTACAGACTAACAGAGATATAAAAATCCTTCAGCATTAAGAGTTGTCGTTCTTTATTTTGGATTGTTGCTATATAAAATTAATTTAAAATATCGCCGATTAGTTAATATATTTTTAAAAAAATTAATCTCACCATGAGTCATCATTTAATCATTTCCAGCCTATATTTCTTGTATAGGATTGTTTTTAATAGAAGCAGTCTATCATAACAAATCATCACTTTCTTGCTACCATATTTTAAATGGCCGATATTTAGCTAATCTCGTTAGTGATCAAAATAAAACTTTCTAACAAATCATAACCTAAAAATAATGAATGATCATTTTACTGTAGCAATATTTCGATGACATTTATTAGTTTTAGTTAAAACTTAACGCAAAATGTTGTCTACTTGATCCATTTTTAAAACACGTCTTGTCCAAGATGGCGATCTCTCTTCACCCTCAGTGTGAGCGCGATTCAAACTATTAGGGTCTCCCGCATTCATTGCCAATCGCTCTTCCGGGATAGAGACTTCTAGTTTATATTATATACCATTTAAAAGGGCAAAAAAATGACCTTTTCAACAATATAAAGGAGGCAGATAGATAAAAATAGGTTCTGAAATTATAATGCGTTGAACATAAAGCATAATTGTACTATAATTTGCTACAGTAAAAATTTAAAAAATTGAATTGAACCAATGCTTGTGTTAAGGGTCATTATCTTAGCTTTCCAATAACATAAGCTTTATTTTTGATATTATCTGAGGCTATCAAATTTTAAAAAAAAAAAGAAAAGAAGAAACCCTCACTTGGCAGTGGAGACAAAGTCATTCAGTTCTCCGCCCATCTCTTCGACTTGTTCCAATGTTCGAGCTTCACCAGTTGATTGAAGGCCTATTACCACACACTGCAAGCAAAATGCAAATTCATTAAAATAGAACACATTCCCAAAATTTCAAACAAGACAAATCAGAAGATACTTCTTCCCTGCACAAATAACTCATTTGGGTGTGTGGTGTTTTCAAGAATTAACACTGAATAGTACAATTATACCCTGATGACTAATTGAGCATCAGCTTAGTTCCAACAGTTTGACCAGTACTCCAAAACTCCTTACCTTTCCAGCTTTTACTGCCTCTCGTGCCAGAGCTACACAGTGGAAAACCTTGGCTGAAATGCACAGATATTTAAAAAAGCGCTGGTGTGCAGACCAAAACTGACCCCACATAGACTTTCTCAAGCGGTGCTCAGCCTGGATGAGGTCAGCTGCTTTTTGGAACATGGATCTAGCTTCCATCCACTGTAAAGTAAAATGATGATGGGGCGGCATTCATTACATTATCAAACATAAGTTCATAAGCAACATATTATTAAAACTAGGATGCACAGATACAAAATACTATAATATTCAACAAATACAAATGGTGAGAAACACAGTATATTTATTAATGACATATTAAACATAGGGACATATACATGAATATATTATAGAGTCAACAAAATAAAATGTTAACAACAGAGCCAATATTACTTATCTTATTCAACACAGTATTATATGATAATACTAAAAAGATTTAACAAATTAAATAGTTGGCTGAGAATGTTTAGTATAAGAAGCATTAATATTTTAAAGTGTTAACAAATGAAAATACTGATGGAGACAGTAATAAATTAATTAATTTTTTAAACATGGAGATACACACTTTAATATTTAACAGATCTAACAAATTAAAATGTTGATGGAGATATTCATTAAATTAAATACAGTGAGAGAAGCTTACTCAACATTTAGAGTCATAAATGTTAATACAATATTATGTTACTGCAAAACATTGACAAAGACATATTTCACAGACTGCTATCACAAACGATCCTATAAAGAGAAACAATATGGCAACAAATTATGTTTATATTTTACTACTTAAGCAATAAAGTCTCCAATAATGCAGTTTTTAATACTTTCTAAAGTAAAAAGGGCAGCTAAAGATTACTGCTAAACAAATCAAACAGAAACCTTTTCTTTTTACCAGATGAACATAAAGGAATTCAAGCCAGAACAAGGGGCCAAGTACACTCCCAGGGAGAGATAAATATAAGAGAATTACAAGTATCTATTTATGAGTGATGCCCATTAGTAGCTTAACTCAAGGTACAGGTACAATTAGGAAAAAGCTGAAAAATGCAAATTAATCTGATAAGAACTCATGGAAAAAAAAAACTTCCTTTTCCACTCAACTGTTGTATAGGAAAACAAGTAGGTGAGTCTCATAAATGAAATAATGTTATATAATTTTGAAGCACATATACAATTAGCAAATAACCAAAAAATAATCTCCTAATCTTTATATGAGAAATAATATTATATATTTTTGAGCATATACAATTAGCAAATAACCAAAAAAATAACCTCATGGCAGATTCAGTAATTGCAACTTGACTCTATGATCATAATGAGAAAACTCTATGATCATAATGACAGATGACACTGTCTTAACTGCAAATACCTATAACTTGGGATGACAGGAAAAGATCCTGAAATGCAATCTGCCCAAGAATGACAAGTCAGTCATAGAGTTTAGAAAACCAATCACAGTCAACATACATAAATAAGTTGGCATCACAACTCATACTATCATTATCTACCATGCCTATTTTAAAAAACGAAATAGAGAAAAGGACATGTTCCTCTGTTTTTGAACTGGTTGCTAATGTGTAATTGTTCATCTATCCCCAGGGAGAGTACATGGAACTCTCTTGGTTTCTGGCTTGTTTAACAGTGACATTTTATGATACTGCTTTAATATACATTTGGTTATGCAAGAGAAAAGTTTATATTCTATTTATTTTTTTATGATCCCTCTTTCTTGAGTTATTTAACAAATAACCAACAATAAGGTAGAAAAAAAAAAGAAGTAATCTCACATATATTTAAAATTAAATTTCAGAATTTTCATTCTGGGAAATTGTTTAGCTAACAAATTTTGAAAATTCTTTAATAGAACAATTTCAGAATGCATCCAAACCATGATTCTTGAACAAATAAAAGCATAGTCTAATTATTATACTCTAGGAAATATACTAAGTTTTCCTGGAGACATATACAGCCAATTTAGTATTATCAAGTCATTTATGACAAGTCTCTAATATTTAAACTACCCAATGCTACACTCAATTCAGCTATATGTATAAAAATTGTATTATTTACTTTCACACCCAAAGATACTTTGTGTTCACAAACCAACTTATCCATCAACTGCAGATTAGATTCAGGTATTAAAATAAATGTCAAATGGTTTACTCTGCAACCCGGTAATGATAAATGTTAGCAAACTATAATGAACAAGCCTATTGCAAATCATAGATTTATGATGTCTGATGGACAACCTTCACCCATGAACTTTGAAAATTAGTAAGAATGAGAAACAAAAATATTCATCATCTAAAAATTTAAAAAACAAAAGAACTTATTGGAACAGTAGCAAGAATATTATATATATGGAAGAAAATAAAAGTACCTGTCATGACAAAAGTACTATAAGGCAATGAATGACTCAGATTAAGTTACACAAATTACAACATACTGCTAATCCAAAGTATTTAGGAACAAGGCTTGTTTGGGATTAAGCAGAACTTTAGAGAACACAACACACAGTAGGTAGTGTATGTTACAATCTAGGAGACAAAGGAAGCACTCTATTTACTGGTACAGTTGTTTTTTACCATTTGCACAACTGGCTCCTCCTCTAAAAGATCTCATACACCATATTGTTTTGCATATTTGTGCAGCAGTGTGACAACCATGTATAAGATTCATAGGAGTTTAATTAGTGTTTAAGAAGTATATTTTATATTTTCATTAACACAGAACCTTACTGTAACAACACCAAGTAAACATAAACACAGTTCATGTTCACTAAAAGACAAATTAAAAGTGTGTCGAATGCACACCTAAATTAGTAAAGAGAGATGAAAGTGACCAAGGTTAGAGTAACAAAGGACTTGTAAAATTTTATGACAGCCACCTTTGTTTCTTTTAATGTATTTGATTTACTACAAAACCAAGTAAATTTACACTTCATTTGATCTTTTTTAGTATTTCTCCCCCAAACCCAGTTTGGATTATCAGAAATTTCGGATTAAGAGGATTCAGATTAGTGGGGTTCTACTGTGTAATAAATTATTGGGGGAGGGACAGGAACAAACCAGCTCAGCTGCATCATTGTAGACTTTCTTGAAATCAGGATCAAGAGGAATCTCTTCAATGCGAAAAGTCACCCCATGAAAGCTAAGTTGCCTTGCTATGTACATGCCTCGAAGTTTCATATCCATAGCAACCAATTCCATGGCACCGACTCCTCTGTCCACAACAAAGAAAAAACAATAAAAGTTAGTCCAGTTAAAAAAAAAAAAGAAAGAATAAACTGTCAGCTTGTGCTGATTTGGGGCCAGAGGAGGATGGGGTAGATAGGACAGGACAGGTTCAAACTTGAAATACTAAAACATTTTTCAATACATTTCCATTTACAAAGTGCTTCAAACAAATATTAATCATGATCAGAAATAACACAGTAAAAAACGTACCCCACCTTATATTAAATGAAATAAAATCTGAAGGCTATGATGGTTTCTAAACCTGAAATCCACAGGTGTCATTATACGATCTTCAGAGATCATCAACTGCCTCATATTTTCTGATAAATTTAGAAGTTCCCAAACTGTCACTCTATTGACCATATGCTGATTCCTCCAAAATGTTTCTCCAATTACCAATTACTTGCTTTTATAAAATCTCCTAATTCTTTATCTGGTTTAGTAATATGAGAATAATTTCCTTATGAGCTGATTGGCAGCCAAATGTTCTTGTTTGTATGTCAACCCCCAACCCCGTCATACACAATCAAACTGTATAAGAAAAAACTCTTTCTGCACTGACCAAAATCATTCAAAATATGTTGTTGTAAAAATTAGTTATTTAGCTTACAATTGTTTGTAGTTCTCCAAGTTTAGAATTCTCTGTATCATATCCCAGGCTTTTAAATGATATACTAGAAACAACTGAAGTGAATACCGAAGTACTGAAACTCATCAATGACTTGTAAAAGTTTTCAGTTTTATTTATTTAAAATAAATATGTTTATTTAAGCTGATGGAGAAGAAAAAGGGGTGAGATATTTCTTTTAAAGTAAAAATCAAGGACTTCTCAAGTAATCCAAGGGTTTGTAGGTAAATTCAAGTGCTTTTCAAGGACACAATAAAATTCAAATTCAAGGATATTTTAAGGTTACTAATGATCCCTGAGTCAACTAAAGGTCAAGTGACAAGAGAAAGCAATTATCATGTAATTGGACATTCTTTTGACAATTAGCTAGTAAAGAAAATCATAAAAATAAACTGAACAAAGCCAAGCAGACAATAGTGAATTTAGAACAAGTAAAAAGGCATACAGTAATTCAAAACTAAAAGAAAACTGTTCATCTGCAGAAAAATAGCAAGTATACTTACAACATGGCTGAACAATTAACTATTATGTGCTGGTGGTACAAAATGAATTTTAAAAAACACACTCAACTTTGTAAAAAACGAATCAAATGCCATGTCAGAAAATGTCTGCTCTTTAGTTAAAAAAAAAAAAAAAAAATTGTAAGTGAAGTTAAAGAAATATTGAAAGACTAAAAATTTAAATATATCAAATTATGAACTAAAATTAAGTTACAAATGAACAGCATTCTTTGTCACAGTAAAAACTAAAAACTAATCTAAAATATCTGGCATTTTGAAACCCTGACTGAAGAACAACAACAAAAAAATTTGGAAAGATCCAGCAAGAAATATTATGTTACATGCAATGATTAATCAAAATTCTCACAGTGGTTGGTATATGATAATACTCATGCAAACAAATGTGGCAATTTTTTGTATTAATGAATTTAAAAAACAACAACTAAAATATACCTTCTCTCTACAGCCTGAATAAAATCATTGAATTCCTTGAATGGAGTTCCGGGACCCCACAAGCCAAGTCGAGTCATGTAAGCCATGTTTTTTGGCTCTGAGGCACCAGTGGCACTGGCATACACAACACGAGCTTTTGGCAAGCGATTCTGCAGTTCTAAAACAGTTTGACCAGTTTTAGTTGGTTTGCTGGAGCCAGTTGGACATAGGTTTTTTGCCTTGTGGCATTCATCAAATACAATCTAAGTATTATTAAGAAATACACTGGAAAATATCTTGTATTACTGCTCTTCACACAATGATGACAATTTCTTTCCCAACACATTAGCATTATGTGAACCAAAGCTATATTACACTGCTTTCTTTAACTATCAATATTGCCATTATAAACAGTAAGTCATTGCAGAAAAAACATTAAAAAAAGTAGTTAAACTCAATCTTTTAATTAACAAAACAAGGCTTTATCTCCGTACACAAAGTGAAATAGTTCTGATTCGAACATCATGAATGTAATTTAAATGCAGAATATCCTATCTAATGAAATGTGTATATGTGTGTGCACGCACGCGCAGGAAGATTAAATTTTCCAAATAAAATTGTTAATTGGAAAGCAAATAGATTAAATAGGAATGCACAACAGATCTTATGTAAACTTGTCAGACATTAACCCCCCACACACACACACACAAATTATGTGAACCTGGTCTGAAGCAAACAAAACACAAAAATACAAACAGTTTAGGTGAACTTGATCAGGATTAAACAACACACATATGCTAATTGAACTTGATCAGATACAAGCATATATATATGCACACAAATTAATATATGAAAATTGTGTACTATATGGCCAACAGTAATTTAAAAAAATAAAATTGTTGAAAACAAACAATAACAAAAAAAAAACCAAAAAAAACAAACAAAAATTCTGCTATGCAAAACAAGCACAGATCTTTGGGCTATAAAAAAATGTTAACAAGAAAATTCATCTAAATAAAACAAATAGCAAAATTAATTTAATAATTCTTTAAAAATATCCAAGATTTTATAAATTATTTTTTAAAACTCCTTAATGCTGTTTCAGCCTTCAACACCACTGTTTGTCTATTAAAAAAAAAAAGAGTATTTATAGTTATTTTATGGCTCTAATTGTTATATGATTTTAAAATCTTTTAATTAAAATTTTCATTCAAGATAAAAATAAATGAAGCATTAAAAAACTACTTTATTTCTCCAAAAAACATCACATTAATAAAAATAAAATTAAGCAAATATGTAAAGAAAGAAATACATGCATTTAAAAAAAATGTATTTAAATCTTTCCAGCAAGGATACCACACCATCAAAGTGTTTTCCACACCACTTCAACAACTGTTTTAATCGTGTGCGATATTTTCCACCTGATTGACTCTCTCCAATCAATGATGAATATGTTGCAAAGATCACTCCCTTTTTCACGCTACCATTTTCCTTTGATGAGATTTTGGCATATTTGAACTAAAATGAAAAAAATAGTTCATGGTTGCATTTCCAAGCAAAAATTCTAAATTACAGCTAAATGGCTTAGGATTTTGAAACTGATAATACAGAGGTGCTTGACATAGGACAATTATGAAATACATAAACATTTAACCATGACCCACAAAGAAAGTTACAGTTATCTAACAAATAAAGGACATCTCCCAAGCAGTATATAAATGTAAGGTTTTCTTATAATCTTGTCAAAAACAATTAACAAATTTAAAGTTTTGGAAAATATGTTTATATTAAATAAATAATTTTGATACAAAACCTAGTAATTTCATCAGAAAAGTGAGTATATATTTTGAATCATCAAACATCAGTTTTTGAAAATTTGAATAAAAATTTCCTTCATTTGGATTTGATACAATTTTTTTTTATATTTAGCAGATTTCAGCTAGGTGTGCCACCGTAAACTTTGGATAAGGAATATAAATTCTAAAGTCATTTTCAGAGTTCACCCACCACCACCAAATTTAAATTCTTTACTGTAGGCCTTGTAATAGTATGTGCATCATCAACTTAATCTTATATTTATTGTGGAAAAATAAGCTTGCAAAATACAGCTAATAAATATATAACTCACTCGTGTCTATCAGAATTTTAAAAAAATAAAAGAAAATCTGGTAAAATTAAGAAATAAAAACAACAACCCCATCTACTCATTGTTTATAATGTGTTCTGCTAATGCAGTAATGGACGAAAAAAGTGGTCAAGTGACCACAAAATAAAAAGAATTAAAAACAAATAACACACGATCTGAATAAACGAAACACGTAATATTGAAAATAAATCTTTCCATCTTTTGAATGATAAAAAACTTAAGCTATGGATAAGGCAGGCATAAATTCATAAAATTATTTTCCGTGTTCACCCATCAATGCCTTTAAAGATGAATGCTACCGTAGACCTCTAGACACTGAAAATTCTTATTTATCGGTTAATATAGTCCTTTAAATGAAAACATATATGCCAAAAGCTGAAAATAACTGATTTAACTTATCAATTAACATCCTCATTGATCAGTTCTTTCAACACAATTCTTTATGCATGCAGTTTTTTTTGGTCTCAAGCAAACTATATAGACTTATAGATGATTTTCCTATTTTCAGGTAGCTTTTAAGGCTGCTATGTTATCGGAATCACAATGAATGTAATTTAAAAGAACAATAATTTAAGAAAATTTAAGTTTAACTTTATCTTGAAATTCCCGCGCATCATTTAGTATGGAAATGAACCTTGATTCTCTCCCCTTCATGAAAACAGTTATTATTTTTACTGATGAACCAAGAAAGAGTACATGTGCTAAGCATTACCCCTGGCACAAGTTATTGGTCTTGGTCAAAAGTCGCTCGGTTGGTAACTTCTGAATAACCTCTTATTACTTTTTCACAATTGAAACAAAATACACAGAAAGACAGAACAGAGAACACACTTTTTGTTTTATGTGCTATTATTTTACAAAGCTTCAATATACAGATTGAACTAGTGTTGAAAATGTAGAAAAACTGAATAAAACAATATCACAATCAGCCAATCGGCAATGTTTGGAATACCTACTTTGATATATGTATGTATAAAGTTCTTTTATACAAAGCATACAGTTTAAATATGGTTATAGGATATTCAATTTTGCATTATAAAATAACAAAACAAATATAATGATGCACTAATTTGTTGTATGTACAAAACCGTGCTAATCATTTCATAACTGTGTTAGGTATAGTTTCAGATATGTGAAAATTTATCCGTTTTCTTTGTAAACAGAAATTGTAAAATAAAATATGTAAATTAAATAAATTATCAAAAAGTATGTTTTCTCTAGTAATTTATAATAAACTGAAATTTCAATTCTGCATTATATCTGTTTTTTCTTGCTGTCTATATGTTAATTTAAAATGTTGGTCTGTTGACCAGTGAGGTTTATATTTTACTAGTACTGAACTTACAAATTGCACATTCACTACGTCTAAAAATAAAAGCCTATCACATATAACGACACTAAATGAATGATATCTTAAAAAGTATTATAGCTATGAGTATGATCATAATTTTTCTACACAACCTTATTTTATCACTACACATATTTTGAGCATAACAGATTTGTACAATATTAAGTAGAAAAAATTAGTAGGACTACCTAGACTAAGTGGACACTGGCCTGTTTGTGTACAGAACTCTGTAATTCTTCACATATGCTTGCTTAGTAAGTATTCATGACAAAAAATATTTTACTTATAAAAATTCCATTTTTCTTTAAAAAAAACAACCCTGCTTAAATGAAGAACGATTTTCCAATGAAATACATCTGTATATAGAGGTACACACACTATCAAGAATTTCAAAACACAAAGCACTTTGTTTGGTCTCTATACCGCAAGGCTAAAACCAAGAATTTGAAAATGAAGGATTTGGAACTTCATACTTGTGCCAACATCTTGGGTCACATAACTTTCAAATGTGGCAGCACAACTCAAATGAAAATGCCTAATTATTAGGTCTCATTATTTGAATTTGTGTAAGCAAAGAACTGTTTGTTTGTGTGTGAGCAACTAATGTTAAATATCAAAAAGCCATAATTATTTATTAGGGGTCAATGTTGAGTAAGGAAATACTGATGCTACATTTTAAGACTTCAGTATACCTTATTCAAAGGGAACACCTCTATCTTCCCAGCACCAATGTCACGTAGATCTCGTTCAGCATCTACTCGCAGATCGTTAGATACACTTAGCCTGCAAAAGAAAAGAAATCTTAAGCAGTAGTTTTCAATTGTAACCAAGAACCCACAATATTAAACATTAAATATCATACTTTATTATCAATCTAAACTCAACAACCCCCATAATTTGATAGAAATGCACATACCACAATGCACGTTTCTTGCCATGTAAGTAATTTTCATAGATGATGCCTGCAACTGTTCTCCCTTTACCAACACCTGCACCATCACCTTAACAAATAATCAAAATAATAATAAAAGTAAAAAATAATATTTAAATGGTAAAGCATGCCAAGTATACATTCAAAATGTCACTATCAAAATTTAAGTTTTAAACAAAAGCACCTTTATTTCTTGATGGCTACGGTTTGTCAGCTACAAATCATCATTTGGCACAAAAATTACATTGATGATAAAGAGAAAAGCTTAATAAATATGGCTGACAAAATGTACCTCTCATAGTAAATTCCAACTAAAATAGCTAAATTTGTAAACATACCAATGAGATAACCAGCACGCTCGCCGCTGGGTAAAATTGTACTGTGTCGCTGACAGGCGTAAGTTATGGCCTCAAGTTGAAGTGCAGACAACATCCCACTGTCAATTATGCTCTCGGAGATAGTGACTTGATATGCTATATCTGGAGGTTCAACACTTGAAAGTGAACTGGTTTCTACCACTGGGTCTGGATGTTTCTCACCAATTCTCACTGAAGAGAAATAATAAAGCAGAGTTCATATGTCAAATTGTCAGCATTTTTTGTAAGTATACAAAACAGCCAAAAAAACCATTCACCTACATTTAAAATAAAAAATTGTGCTAACTTTACTGAAGATTGACTACAATACAACAGTTTAAATGATTTTAAAATAGATTCCCAGTTAACTACCTACTTGTAAATAAAAAATAAAAAAAAATATCAAAAGTAAAAATCTACTTTAGCAATTCAATCAAATACTAGAAAGATTTTACAAAAAGTGATTGCAACAGAGTCCTGAACTGTAACTTTTGGCACAACATGCTTTTAGTAGGTAGAACCAGGCTCTATATGACGATAGCGGACAACTGCTAAATTCCAAAAAAATTACCCTTTTGCTGTGTTTATGTTCCGTATTTATCATGCTTGTGAACTAATTTGTTGAATAAAACTATCTTCCAACTTTTCATTAATGTATTTTTTATTTGTGAGAGAGCGAGTGGAAACGTGTAAGATTGCATTAAGTTTGCTACTGTTGGCGTGTTTTGATAGCCGAAGTCCAATCAGAATGTATCTTACATCAAACTAAGGCAAAATGAATGTAGAATGCAGCTGTGTTAGTTTCAAATGTGTATTTTTATTGTATCTATAAGTCGATTGAAAAAAGCCTATTTTGAAGTTTCACATTTGTATGGTTATATTTGAAAATATCAAATTTTAAAAAAAATCATTAGAAAGTAGAGAATCTCTTCTTAAAATGGTATATAGCATGACAAAGTGGCATTTTCATAGCAGAACCCATAGAGCGGGAAAATGTGCAACCCAAGCGTGTGCGAAGTAAACATAGGCCTAAACATAAATGAAGCACGTGATCATCATGGTGTTGTCAGCTGTGCTTGTTTCTCTGCTGCGAAAGTAATTCACTAAGCTTAATTAATTATAACTCTTGCAGTTGTAAAAAGATTTAAATTAATTATCTGGATAATCTTTTAAGGCTATTTGACGGAAATAAAGATCATTAGTACATACATTTAGTTGGCATATAGTCAGCGTATGTCTCTGCATGCCCTAACTCCTCCACTTCCTCCTCTACATCATCATCTTCAATGTCCTGAGTCACCTGCATCAAATATTTAATTATTAAATGAAGCTAGCATACATTAACTGCAAAATATAAATAAATATAAAAATTGCTAACATGAAGCTTCCTGAATTAGTGAATAGAAACCCTCGAAAACTTTAGCCATGTGTGACTCTCAATTTGTTACAACTCACTAACATTAAAAATGCCAAAAACGGGACAGGAGAGGTACAGCGACAAGTGCTAATATCAAATATATAATAATATTTGCAGGTAAACAACTCGCCCCCCCCCCGACAATATAAATTTTTTTTGTTACAATAATAAGAAATACTTCAGATTTATTTACTTCTTTAATTGAATATAAGTGTTGTATAAAACATTTAATATAATATATATATAAATCAGCTGCTTCCAACTTGCTTTGTAATTTTGTTTATGTGCATTTGAGTGTTAATTTCTGCACAACAAACACCACTCCATCCCTGGTAACAATAGATTAGACCGCTCCTGCAGATTCACAGATTTGCTGCTGTGTGTAATGATTGTTCAAAAGCAATTATTTTCAATATAACTTTATAAAAACAAAAATATATTGGAATGTTTCCTTGTCACTTATAATGTTGAAGGTTTTAATTATTTAGATATTTTAAATAGCTACAGAAGGGGGTTAGAACTAAAAGACATTGAAGATCTAAATGAACATCAAATGAAAAGGCAGGCACTCCATATACAACTGGACATCTCAACATCTCCATACATGATTTTCGTGTTTAAAATAACAAGGGGTCGGTATACAGAATATTGAAGGACCAAATTTATATGTACATACAAAGTATTAATCAATGCTATTTTTACTGCAATATTTACATGCAAAAATTAGCAAAAACAAAAACTAACTTAAAAGAGGCACAACATGATGGTCATGTACCACTTCCGTTGATTATGCAGAAACTCCCAAATAAAAAGGAATGAACCGAACAACCCCTACCCTGAAACTAATAAACATCACATGATACCCACACAGGCCATGGGCAATAGACTCTTCTGAATCCAAAGTGATTCAAGTTACTTCACTAGAGGTGCATAGTTGACAATACTCCGAAAGAGGTGGATATATAAGCACCAAAAATATATCTAAAATGCATGCCCCTCACAGTAGCATGGCTCATAATTCAAGACATACAAGTACAGTATTACATTTATTCTAATTTTATGTTCTCATCTCAGCAATCATGTCTCAGGTTTAACCCAAAACACTAATCAAATTTACAGTAGTTGAACCATTTTCTTAATAAACTAAATAGAAAATCATACAATTTCTTGTGAATAAATATCATCTTATGATAGCCTACTCACAAATTGTGAGCAAGTGAGTGAGATTTTCAAAGGTTATTGAATAGTTTAAGGATGTATTATTGTATACTATAAATTTAAAATGGTAATTGACCAAAAAATGTAATCATAAATCAGTAAAACAGTTGCATATATGAGTGGGAAAAACCCACATAGGGCAACAATAAAAATAATAAATAAAACATGGTGTCATTTGGAGATAAGCAGCAATATTAGACAGGGTAATTAAAAACAAAAATTGTAGCAATAAAAAAAACCAATATGGACAAAACCTGAGATTAGTGAGAAGTAATATTTTAATGGAGCAGACCCGCTTAGGTTTATTTCACCAAAGGTTTTGTGGATTTAAGTCAAAGATATTCAAAATTAAGGTTTGGGTTTGCTTTGGGGAAAAAAAAAATATTTGCAATGTCCACTCACCTGTGGTATTTAGTTTAAAATCCCCTTAAAAAAAAAAAAGAATAAAGAAAAATCTGATAGTTCAATATAGTATGGCAGATATAATGGAGTCACATCTTAGTTCTTACATGTGGGCTATTTTCTAACATCAGCTAAAAAAGTGACAATGACCTACAGTTAAAATTATGTTGAAGATTTGTACATATGATAAACAATGAAGATGGATGATGTCCACATTGTAGTGATTAGTCTTCTATCCTGACAACACATCAGAGCTTGATGTCAGTCAGTTCAGGAGATGATAGGTCAGAGTTGGGTGATGAAGATCAAGTTGGATTCAGCTCTAGAAGCTGACTGCTAAAGTGCTAGTGCTAAGGTTCAACTAGTGGATTGTTGTTTTGCTAATGTCACTGCTATCCCCCGAGTTGCTTAATGATTTTTGTTGCTGTATGATCTCAATAAACTAGATATTTAGAAGATACAGATCAACATTGCATTCATATTCAAACTTCACAATAAACTACAACTGTACAAGTAAACGACTGTCTTGACTGTAATATATTATATACTTTCATTCAAGGCATAACATGTTTTGCTTTAATATATTGTTTTAGCTCTGTCTTAAGTCCCTGTGAGTTTGGTTTTGTTCAGTTCAACTGTTTTGATTTTCTTTGCCACTCATTGCTATCTATCATTATTATCAATCAAATCCACACTCTTTCCTAGTTTTACTAAGTGATGTTCAGCTATAATTGTGATTAATGAGAGTTTGAATAATGTGATATTCGAATTAGTGCAATTTGTATAACATTAACAATATCATTATCAGGTAGCATTTAATGCAACCCCAAATTTAATTAATGTGAGGCTAGTGCATGCAACTGAGATTACCATTAGGTTTTAGACTGCTACTTCAGCCTGCACTTGTTTATCAAGTGTGCATGGCTGCTGCCTGCTGTAATATACATTTGTTTTTAGGATTGGTTTCAATTGTTTTAAGAAGTGCCCTTAACAAAGTGGATAAAAGGAAGAGTCCTTAACGGCTTAAGATAAAATTAAAAACACTATGAGTGCAGAATAGGCTTGTTATTATTAGAACAAAATCTTTTTAGGAATGATAGAATATTTTGCTTACTATAACTATTGTGTGACTTTGTTAACAATAAATTTAAATTACATTCAACTTCAAGAATATCCTTTTATTGTTTTAATCTTTAACTATAGAATAATATTTCATAATAAACATGTAGAAACCTTTTCTTCGCCTTCCATCAACATGATAAAGTTGGAACAAATTTTACATTTAATTATAACTTTGAATAGTGTGAATTTGAATTATGTAACAATTTCATGGGAATCATCCACACTAATCAAGAGGTAGCTGTACTATATTTTTGTTTTTTAATATTATTCTAAAAACTAAATATTAATTTATTCTGAAACTAAATGTGGAATGTATTTTTCTAAATAATATGGAGCATAGTATTCTAATGTGCTTTCATTTTAAAATCAGTATACTGGTATGCGATCACAAGTATTTTGGTTTATTTAATTATTAATTAGCTTTTTCAAAGCAGTGAAATATATTTTATTTTATACTTTATACATAATTTTTGTAAAATTTTGTTGCCCTATGTATTTTTAAAGTGCACTAATGAACTAAAGAATGCCTAGTTGAATGAGTTATCTGTTAGTGTTACAATATGTTTGTGATATTTAAAAATGTTCAGTAGTGACAGAGTGAGAGCAACATATAACAACCTATTGATACTACTATAAAGAACATGTATATTCTGCATATTAATTATTATAAGCATGCATTCCCTTCTGTATGCAAATTAAGGTAAGAACTGTTCAAACTGTTACTATAGAAGAACTCTGGAGAACATTATTAGAAAAAAAACAAATACCCAAGCAAAATAACTATATTCATTTTGATTTACTATTTCTTAAAGCTTGCAGAATTTTGGCTATTTCCTAAATTTCAGAAACTAGTAAAATTTTCATCCTGTGACTAAATTAAAACACATACAAGCTTAATCTAATCATTTAAAAATTCTGTGTGGAGGACTGGTGTATTACTTTTCTTATAAAAAAACATATAAAACATGTCAACTCTAGTTGCTAAGTACTTTGTATTAATACTAAAAACATATTAAAACACATCAACTCTAGTTGTTAGGTACTATTAGTATTAAAAACATATATAAAACATGTCAACTCTAGTTGTTAAGTACTTTTTGTATTAATTAGTATTAATATTTTCCACACAGTAGTAATAATATCAAAATATGTCAAATGTTATGTTGTCAAGAAGCTACCAAGGTCTGCCAAATTTAAATGCTTAAGGATCTGAAAAAGAGGTAATGTTCTACAAGTACAATATCTCAAACTGTCCAAACAATAAAGAGCTCATTATTAACTTCTCTAGACAACATAATTTTATCAATCCAATATAATTACTTGCCTGTTTACATGAATTTTGTGCCCTTGGCTTTAAATCCTGGGTGGACCAAATCCGTGATATGTCTTTGCTAGTAACATTTGCCTTGACAAAATGACCACTAGCAGAGGAATTATTTCCCACACTTGTGTTTGGGGTCCCACCAGCAAACTGATGTTGAACCACAGTGGGGATATTTCCACCAAGAGGAGAACCACAACGAGAGGATGAACTGTTGTTAACATTGCTGTTAAGTAATGGGGCACTAGGAGAATGGTGAAGTCCAAGAGGAGGTGCTGGAGTTGGTGCAGACGAGGCCGAGATGATCTTGCCACCTGACAATGCTGCCTTGCTTATAAAGTGCATTGGGGAGCCTGCATGAATGACTGACTGCAACTGGCCTAGAGCACTGGACTGTAGTATTTGTGGTTTAGTTTGGGGTGAAGATGTTGCTGTGGTCACAGCAACTGAAGGAGATGCTAAACGATAGATTTGCTGTTGTCCATTTGTGCTGATTACAAAATGCTGCCCATTGCTGGAAGTCTGTAAAATTTGCTGTTGACCATTAATATTAGCAAGGAGAACCTGCCCATTAGCAGATGTAGAAATTGGACCAATAGTCTGTCCATTTCGAGTCACAAAAATCTTTCTGGTATTTGCATTAGCACCTCGGTCATTTTGTGATGCCACTGTCACATTTTTGGCACACACTGGGCTAACAGTTGCAGCACCACTTCCATTGGGTGCAGCAACACGTGATATGGTGATTATGCGTGGCTGAGTTGGACTGCCAGCCAGCACAGGTCCACCTGCATTCACAAGACGCTGAATAAAAGTTTGGCCACCATTCTGGTTTTGGATGTTGGAAAGTGGAGTAGTATTCCCAGCCTGTTGCTGAAAAGAGCCAGCTGACAAGCGAAACACTTTGGTGACTGGTGTCACAGGACCTGGTGAATCTGTGTTCTGTACCATTTTGATACTTTGGCCTGGAGTTGAAGACAAAGATCCTTGGTTACAAGTAGTAGTGGAGTGGACCTGAATGGGCGCCTGTCTTGCTGGTATTACCCTAGTTGGCACAGGGATGGAGTGAGAAGCTGAGATGGTTTGGACCATATGGCCAACATTTGGACCAGCCTAGGGAGCAAAAAATGCAAGAAACTTATGTAAGCAATCCAAATATTCTAAAATACATCTAAATATACAACTAAATACAAATTTATGGAAAAGGGAATAGTACAATTAAAAACAGTAGTATCATTTTGCAAAAAATATACATGAATATAAAATAAAAATTAAAAAATTATTTAGAAAAATATCTTTCCATCTATGTATAAAACTAATACACTGGAGTTAACATCTTACATTTTAAACTTACAATTACATGAATTTAACTATATGTGTCTGGCAAAAAGTAATAAATAATACAACACCCACCCACCCAATAACACCTAATACAAATAGTGCAGAAATTCTGCTCATCATATGGAGCGAGCAGTAAGGTAAAAGATGTGAATCTGCTGTTTCCTCAGTTCATGTATCTGTGAAGCTAATATGTACATCAACAATACACACATAATTTCTTAGTTAACTGTCTAATGCATATAATCATCTGTTGCTCAGCTGAAGAAACAGAAAACTATCTCAATAAAGGAAGAAAAAGTGGTTGTGTTGGATTATTGAGAGTAGGTATGTCTCATCATGGATTTGTATATAAAGTCATTGGTATCAATGTTAATCACAGACACCTGTACTAATGATCATTGTAATTCTGACTATATGTGATTTCGCTTTATGTGCCACTGCTAGATTACAGCATCCAGTTAATTATATGTCCTAAAGATGCAGTCAACTGTTGAAGCAATTGGGATTAAAGCCTTGATTATGGCAAGAGCACTCTTAAGCCTGATTTTTGTGGTCCAGTTTGACGACATTTCCAACACTTATCATCAATATTTTTTAAACTCTCGGTATTATTTGCTTCAAATTATGCACACTATATGTTCATTCATACTAACACACTTTTTAAACAACCATTTACACAGAAAAGCTTTAGATTCAGTTTTATTTTCATCTAAAGAACATTAATTTCAGTTGCTCCACTAGTCATTTGAGATATTGTTCTTTATGAAATAGTGAAAATGATAAAATTTAATAGTAAAAACTATACAATGTTATAGAAATACAAATGGTTTACAAATTCCAGATACCAGGTTGCCATGACAATTAAATATTTCATAGTGGTGAACAGATTTTTCTGCATAATTATGTTAATTCTGCTAAACATGGAGTTAAAAAAGCTAACTTATTTTTCAAAGAAATACAGGCATAAAAACATGTTATTAGTAATTGTTTGAAGAGAATGAAATATCTGTTTAAATTTTAAAAACTCAAATTTATCCTTTGATATGATTGAAATATATGCATTATTGCAATTTTTAATGCTAACACAATGCATGGATAAAAGAACTTCAGTTTGACTTTAAATGTCTATGGTGCATAGTAATCCAAAAGAAAATCTCACCTGTAGGTAAGCAAATAAATATTTTAGTTCAATCTTTGTAATAATGTTACTCAAATAACAAGCATCCCCAACAAAATTAAACATTTTTAATCATGACTGTTAGCAAATAAAAGTGAAGTACTTTCCAAACATTAAGATATAGTTCAAAATATTTTTTTAAAACCACAGTGGGGCCATAGTGTTAGCAAGTTGCATAAGCATGAAAATCAAAAGATTAGGATAGTAAGTGTTTTTACAATTTTTCCAATAATGGCACAGCCATTATTAGCACAGCAAAACTTGTATGGTTAACCATTGACTGATTGAGAATGCACTGTTCAAGATATGAAGATTGCAACTAAAACTATTCTGCAATTTTATGTAAAACTAAAGTTTAGAAGACACAAAGTATGTAGTAAAAGCATCTTTCAATGAGACATTCATTCTGAGATATTTAGAGTAATTAAAAAATTTGATATGCTTTTTAGCTATCACAAAAAGGTTAATTTTAACATTTTGACTATGAGTATGAAAATGTATTATAAAAAACCATATGATCTTATCTTGTTTTTAATATTATCACTAATATCAGTGATAAAAGAAAATATCTAGTACTGTAGTGGGTCAAACAAAATCCCATCCAGGGTAATCTCCCCTGCCCCCATAGACTTTGGTACTGTGAGGTATCAGTCTTAGTGAAATCATATCTTACACTTTATACAATTATAGAGTTTAATTATTTTTCTTTTCTAAACAATCTCAGTCAAATTAAAAAAAAATCTAAGCAGGGTTGATGAAGGAATTAACATTAAATTCATACAAGTTATATCAATAAATTATTTTAATAACGTTACATTGTGAAAGAATATTATCATATCTATCACAGTTTGAGTTATGTTAATTCTGTTTATTATGTTAATTACGTTTCTTCAAAACACTAGCGTTGGGATTATTTACTAATATTATATACTATATTTCAAACTAAATTAAACTTCACTTACTTGTTCTGATACATTTGCATAACCCAAGCCAGGTGATACAAAACTGGTGTCTTGATGAAAGTCATCTTCTAAATCATTCCCTGTTATTCCAGATTCATTTAAAGCAGCAGATAACAGATCGGAAAATCCTCCAACACTCTGACAGTTATAAAGAAATATTACACATATAACAGTTTAACAAGAAATATTACAATAAAGAAACTAAAATATTGATTAAAAGCATTATTAAAATGGTAAAATCAGTATAAAAGGAAAATCAGAAAGCAACAAACAAGAAATCCTACACACTGCTTATTAAAAGAAAAACTGATATATAAAGCTAAAATAAAATGGTTAAAAAGCAAATTAAGGAAATTAAGAAATATATCAATATATAAACTATCTAAAGCCTAAATATAATGTTAAAAAATAACAAAGAATTAAGTATGTACATTAACTTTGTTGCTATAGAAGTCAAAACTTAAAACAAGAACGGATTTTTCAGACACATGAAAGAATCAAATTAAGCATTAAAAAGAAGAGATTGTTGCAGTCACATAAGAATCTGACAAATTAAAACATAATACATTTTCTTTATTATTTAAATTAAGAAAAACAAACGAACAGAAGCCTGCAGTACTAAAACCAGAAGAAATTATTCACTTATCCAGGGTGCCTAAAAATTTCCAGGTGTTCTTAGAAAAAGCTTCCTTCTGTCAATTCAAAGATAAATTAGACTGTTAGCTTGGGATAATTACTATTAAAGAAAATCACACACACAATATTATTTTTGATATATCTGATATCTAAGATCACCTATGTAGTAATGACTGTTATCCAGGTAAATGTGTTTGTCAATTTGTCACTTTTCCACATCTAAATGAGGTGTATATGAGCAAATGAGCTAACTCCTTTTTATTTTCTGTCTCTCTATATGTTTCTATAGTATACAGCCAAGACTGAAGAGATGCACTTAGGCAAGTTAGAGACTCAAGATTTGGAATTTCCCAATGAAAAATAGTAAATTAATGTTTTAATTTACCCTACCCTATTGATATTAACTGTCACAAATATAAACAGTATAAACATTTAACAGCAATAAGAAACAATATTTTTAATGATGTACTTTGTCCAAATCCACACTAATCCAACTACTTTACAAATCAATCTGCAGCTTCATACTTCTACCATATCATGTACAGTTGTTAAAGTATAATATATAATTTGAAAAGCAAAGAGATAGATGTAAAGCAATAAGCATCTAGTAACTTCAGTAAGCATGAAAAAGAACTTTAATGGCTAAGATGTAAAGAGCAACCTTTTCAAGTTTTATTTTAGCAAAACAGATAAGAAATTATAACAAAAAATAAAATGGATCAAAAACAAAAGAAAAGAAAACTGGGCATATATGGACCCAAATTAGTAAATTTTCAAAATTAAAAATTTTGTTTTTAATATAGAAAACAAAATCTAAATAAAATTTTTTTATATTGCTGGTACTTTAGATTGTTATTTTGATATTTATGCAATGATCAAGTATAGGTTTTATTTCAGCTAAACATAACATAAAAATTAACCTAAAAATTAACATAAAATTCCAAAAAATACCACACTATGATCATTGTTAATGGAATAGAATTTATTTTATTCTCACAAAAAGCTTAGTATTCAGACACTTATTTAGTAGTGATTTGTAGTAGTACAACAAAACACCCATCGTAGTATAATTCCAAGATTAAAACAAATTTTTCCCACTGTCAAAAACAATTTATGTTACAGAACAAGGACAGCACTCAGGACAGTTAATGTAACAAACCCATAGTTTTTAAGTATGTTTACTAATGGGAATAAACACATTTTAATTTTTTAAAAATAAATAAATTATTTTCTTAAAAATATTCCTGATACTATCTTAGTTAAATGGATTACAAATAGTTTATAAGACTAGAAATGATATGCTTAAAAAAGGTGAACAGTTCTTCACATAGTTATTTACTTTCAAGTCACCACATGGTATGTGCTTAAATAACTGATTAGTCAGGTGGACCTTAAAAGTAAAAGTATAAAAGCATGAGTGAGAAGTCAAACTATTTTACTAAGATAACTCAGCCATATACATGTCCTGGTTAGAAAGATGCTACTTTGTGTCAGAAAAAAATCACAAGAAAACAAACAAGCCCCCATAGGTAATTGCATAAGCATCACATTCTAACCACTGTAAAAGAAGCAATAAATTATAGAGTTTATTCAGAAAGCAAATTCAAACAAAAAAACCATAGATATGGATAAGACCTAAATAAAGAGATAAAATGGCAATGGTGACTATTATATTTATAATGTACAAAGCATGTTAAAAATCTGAAGAAAACACTATTAAGTGGCATTAACAGTGAGATTCTCTTTTCTTATTTCACACATTTAATTTATATTTTAAAAAATGAAGTATGAACATAAACATCAGTCTCCAACAAAGAGCATGATTGTATGTAAAATTCAAACAAATTTGACTTTATCTTGATCTGCAGACCAAACTAAAAGTAAAAGCACTATTAGTTTACTACTACTGCTGCTAAAGTTCTAGTACTGTACAACAGCTAGAATGAAATGCCATCAGTTTATCTGGGCTTATAGTTATACTTCCTCAACATATTTTAATTTTATTTTAAAGTTTTTAATATATTTATTCCCATCCTATTATAATATATAGTAGTAGAAATACAATCTACAAATGAGAGATATAATTTCCTATGTTACATTGTTAACATTTAGATCTATTATTTTAATAACAGTGACACTAGAAGCTAATGATTAAAACTAAGAGAAAGTTCTTCATTAAACTTTAACTATCATTATCACTATCAGTAGTAAGCTTATCACATTTCAAAGACTTCAAATCTGATGAACTCTAAGAGTAAGATGAATAGTGATATCAAACCCCTGATTATCTTGGACATTCTATTTCTAATTTTTATTTAAGGAACACCAAAGATAAAAAAAAATAAAGAAAAAATGATAATGAATGAAAGACTGTGTAGAATTTATATTGGTCAATTGGACCAGATGCTTCATTGTTCATGCAACGGAAGCAGAAACACCAACATATAGTATGTCCTTCAGGTAGGCACTGACAATTTGCATCAATAATAATAATAAAATAATAAGAAATATAATGTTAAAAACCCTTTAAATCTAATTAAGACTGAAATTGTGAGGAAAAAGTAGCAGTTGTCAGAATTAAATTTGTAGTGGTCAGTACACACTTAAACTCAAGTTAATATTAATATTGTTTTTATTAGTAGATATAGGTTGTATCTTATCTAAGTTATCTGAAACATCAGAACATTATATCTCATTCAGAAATAAAGAATTTTACAAAGATATCCCACAATTATTAACGATAATAAGTTGGTTAAACTATTAAGTTCCTCTACTAACTGAAACTTGTGTAAGGAAAATAATTACATAATCATAAATATCAACATAGTCTTAGTTCTTTTAAGGACACGAATCACTTCATATACTTTTGACATAATTATTATTGTGCATATACACTCACACACAAAATCACTCAAACATTTGCAGTCTTTCCATGTATTTTGAAAATGTAATAACATTGGGCGATACTAAATTCCGATCAATCTAGATTAAAATTAAACATTTTTTTTCCCTTTTAGGACCAGAAACTAAAAATATAACTTAACAATAAGCAGTAATTAATGTAAATAATTTCTCAACTTACACTAGGTAGGACACCAGTGCATATTTTCTTTTAAATAAAACTGATTACTAAAATAAGGAGCAAAAAACACCAAACAATTAATTTAAACACAAAGATATGCTGTACTATATTAACATTAATAAACAAAGTCTTTAAAAACAGATGATCATGAAAGTGTGACTATACTTATTTAGACAGATTTAAATTTTAAGTAGGCCTATCATTATAATCGTTCAATGCAGTCGTATCAACTATCGTACTCATAGTTAACCCATTTCGTTATTAGATAAAAAAAAAACACAACAACTATAATTATTATATATCAGAGAAAAATGCATACTAATATGATGGCCATTTATAAATAAGAAAATAACATTTTAATTTATATATCAACTTCGTCAAATTATTAAAATTCACTTATGGACAGAAAATAAATGCACATCCTCCTTGTTTCATGTAGACCTACTAGTTAATAAATATTACGACAGTTTAAGTGTTAACCAATGTGAAATGACAAATGATAATTGAAATTTTCTTTTAAAAATATTAACAACTGATTCATCAGTTAAGTGATGTATTTATTCTCTGTATTTAATTATTATTTATTACAATCTAATGCATCGTTACTTGTTATAAGCTAGTATCTCAATTCTATGGATATGGGTAAGCGAAGTACAAAACGAAACATCACTACGTTCCGATTATAATCTTAGTACTCAAAACAAAAATAAAAAAATGTTTCTAAATTCATCCCAAAGCATACTTCTATCAATTAATATAAACAACATATTTATACTTTAAATAAAGATGTTGATGCGGAGTAATAATACATACGTTTTCTTCTGTTTCCATTCTTCTTCACTGTCAACTGCGTGAGTCTTAATCGAATGTGTATTCTGCCATGCCTAAATTTACCCAAGAGGCATGAGTCAATCTGACTTTAGTAACAACTTAATTTATTATAATAAATATATTATATAATACTCTAAGCGTTTACAATAACTGTATATCTTTCTAACAATAATTTGTTTGAAAGTACATGAAAATTGCAAAAAAATAAATGCATTGAAATCTCACATATGCGTGATTATAGATATCCAATCAAAATACAGCTGACGAATTGAATTCAACAATAATTTTTAAAAAATACTTGGCTTTTGGCAAAAAAGAAAAGGTAATAGTAAGAAATATAAATAATATTTAATAGGCCTATACGTGTATCACATATTTGAGAAGGAATTGTGGACTAAACGTAATCCTTTTGTTTGTTATTGTATGTAAGAAAATGAACAAAGCTTTTGGTACCTTTATGTTGTCTTTTAGGTATCTCCTTCAATTTTGACTCCATTAAAATTTAAATCGTGGCCTAAATATTGTTTTATTTTTGTAGTTTCATAAAATTATTCACTGCCTTCAAGTTCAGATTTTTGTTGGAATTACTTATAGCTTACAAGAACATTTGTTTTTGCGATAAACATTATTTTTTGGAAAATGGTGATGAGGCTTTACATTGGTTATTTGGTATAAAGAATGACTCAATGAGTTATATATATAATAATATATATATAATTTATTTCTAGCATAAAAAATCTTGCATTGTATTTCAACTCCTGTATTAAGACAATAAGAGTTGGTTTCATGTAGGCTTAACTTATTTCTAACACCTTTTCCATTTGTATATATAGAAAGTTATTTAATAATAATATATATGCAATTAATTTCTGTTATTCTAACATCATATTTCCAGTTTTAATCCAGTGGATCAGTTTTGTGTAACCATTTCTTGCTATATAGTATATATGTAAAAAGCATATGTTTCTATTGAAAACTTTGAAAGTTAGGTTGAGACATATTTTACCAGGAAAAATAATTTTAAAATAAGCAATATAATAATTATAATAATTACCGCATTACAATGATTCATTTCAATGAATATATTTTCTTCACTAACCTAAACTATTAACTTAATCTGAAAGCATATTTATTTAAAATGGGGTATAAAAAAATCCCCATAACTTTATAACAATTAACATGGATTGATGTAAATCTTATTTGTCTCACAGTTACAAAATGATCAACTATTATAAAATAAGTTCAAATTTTTCTCAACTAAACATAAAATGGGCCAAGTTATTATAGTTTATACTGCGAAAATAATATCAAGCAAGAAACAAAGTATCTATTTAAATAGAACATTTTAAAATATATAATAACTAAATAAGCCTGATTGTGATGTTTTCACTCTTGAATGTAATAATTTACATTTTTTTTTTAACCCTAACTACTTACTAGCTCAGGTTTAAAAAACCCACACAGCTATATGAAATGTAAGTGCAAATGAAACCACATAGGTATGTACATAAATATGTAAGCTATTTACAATGCTAATCAATTTAATAAAAAAATATAAATATAATAAGAAATCTTAGCTGTTTTGAATTGATGATTATGAAAATTTTCCCACTATTGATTTTGTAACAGTGTGATCTTAATCAATGGAAATGAAAGTTATTCACAATGTTAATATTATTTCTTTATAAAATTTGAATTATCATCTATGTAAGAATAAAAAAAAATAGTCTGTTCATATTATTAGTAGTTAGATTTTGTGTTGTGGAATGTTTGTGTGTGTGGCTATTCTCTTACAAGGGTACCATTGTGTGACATGAAGAGCAAATAAAGTGGATGAAATCCAATTATTTTTCATGTTAAAGTGTACAACAGAGCTTCATATTCACCTAAAAGTTTTGTATTTGATTTAAGTGGAAACAAAGTGTGTTAAAACTGTTATACGATATTTCAGTGCTTTATTTTTAAGAAAACACATTTCAAATGGACCCACTCTATATAGTACACTCATCCAGAGAATGACCCATAAAAGAATATATATATTTATTATATACCTGTGATTTATGTCATGTTGCTTTGTTTTTGCAGACTTTGCATATATGGCAGAAGGTAAGGGTCCAGATTCAAAGAAAGTAGTAACATCTTCCCGCATTACAGACTTTTTTTCAACCAGCAATGAAAAATGTCAGCCAACAGCTACCTCAGCTCATTCAGGCACATCTGCTAGTACAACTAAATCTAGCACAGCTGGTTGGTATTTTTCAAAGTAAATTAAATAATATTTTATTATTAGAGACCATCCATTTTGTTGTTTGTAAATACAGTCAGTATTGATATCAGCAGTGGTGGTGGTGGTGGGGTAAGATCAAGTTGTTCTTTCACTTAAACAGGACTACTATACATACAGTTTTCTTGGATAATAAAAAGTGTATATCATTTGTGGAAGTAAACAGCGGACAATAATAATCAATCTGTGGTGGGTGTAGTGTTTCAGGATGCTTAATGATGATGATGGACAATACGTCACAGTAAGAGATGATAATATGCAACACCATGGTTTACATGAGAGGCTTTGTTACATGGAAACGTAGCTGCATATCAGCCTGTGAGCTCATTTTCTTATAGCTCATTCATGTTATAATAGTTCTCTCTCTGTTTTCCTCTTCATGCATACACCTCACACACACACACTTTAGTCACTTTGATATGTCAGGAGCGCAGACTACTAAATAAACCAAATGCTGTTGGTTTTGCTAGCTACTAAAGGCATGAATGATTTTTTTCTGTATCTTCTTACTTTGGTTTAGATATAATTCTAAATTACTAAGAGTGATTTTGCTCTCTTAAGAAACTACATTAAATACTCTTTAAACTATTTCCAGACATATAATTTAAAAAGAATAAAATTAAAAAAAAAAACTATATTGGCATGCATTAGGAAAACTGTTCTTACACGAATAAATCATAAACTATTCAAAGAAAATAATATAGACTAGCACACAAAAATATGCAAATACCACAAACAATAAACTATTTTCTAACTAAATATATAAACATCAACTACAGCTAATAAATACCTAAACCAGAGTACAACAATAAAAGCATGTACTCTTAACACAGCCTAGTACATATACAGACATGCCTACCTTCCATTTTTAGCAGAAGAATCTCCCGGTCTTACCCCTAATCTCCTGCTCTTCCGCCTATGGAAGCGATTTTCTGCTTTCAATTTTATTTTCAATAATTTTCTGATCAGTTATGACAGGATGAAAAACCTGCTTGTCTCATATACAATTACCAGTTCTGTTGGCCAGCTGCCCGCGTCAGTCATTGATGGTCATTGTGTAAAATATTAGTCGGCTCCAGTCTCCCTGTAACAAACTGCCAGCTAGAGATACTAAAATAATCATTGGTAGTTTTCTTCTCTGGTTAACCAATCATATCTATCAAAATGCATGCAGTGTTCGGAAGTGTGCCTATTTTAATGTTTTAAACTTAGCGCCTACGAAACATCCATAAATCAGCTCTTTGTAGAATAAGAAATTGTTGAGTTCAAAAAAGAATTAGAGAGGCTTTCAGAAGAAAATCAAGTTGAAGAGAATAAACCACAAGTGAAAAAAGTGCTATGAACAAAAATACTGATCAGACTATCACAAAAAGTGTAATTATCTGTGAAGTAGCAGAAAAGGGGAAGCCTTTGTTTTCTGCACAGCATGCAGACTAGACTTTAAATTTGCACATGGTGGATTGCACAATGTCAGTAGATATCTTGAAACTGCATTGCATAAAAGCAATGTGACTTCATGCAAGTGAGAAAGGCAGCTTATGGCCTTTTATCAGCCAAAGAAGGATTCTGAAACAGATAACTTCAGCTACAAATCACAAAGGCTGAGGCAACTATATGTCATTTGATAGCTTTCAACAATCTATCTTTGGCTTGTGCTGACAAGTTTCCTAATGTTTTCAAGTGTAGTTTCCAGACAGCAAAATTGCTGCTGGCGAGTGTCTTTTTTAAATTTTTTTATAGTTTTTATTATTAGTTTTGGCATTCTGATGAATAGGAACCTCTAGTCTTTGTCTTATTTTTATGGAGTGAAAGTTACAGGAAAGATTATTAATAATTATATATAATTAGCCTCCTACTCAGGTTAGGCTTAGTATTCCCTACACCAGTACATGAATAATAATTTTGGGGATTATGGTTAGGAGAAGGGATAATCTACGACTCTATGAATTATGGTATTGGAAGAGTTGGTAATACTCTACTACTGGCCATAGGCATAACCATACTCCTTAACCCTTTACTGGGCACAGTGGCCAGTCTTCTGATTGGGCAAAATTTCCAACAGTGTCCATATCAATCTGTACTCCTTTCTCACACATCGTTCGAGAAATCATGAGACTTCCGGTTTAGCTACTTCCTGTGTAGTCAATTTTGCGATAATTGAAGTGCAGTTTGAAATGGTTTTTTTTTGTTGCTACGTTCATTTTTTCATAATTTATTTTTATTTTTGCATTTGGTGTTTCAAATGGATTTCTTTGAATCGTCGAGTGATAGTGAGGAGTTTACAGGATTTGCAAGAGTTGATTGACATCATCATAATCTTGATGTTGCAGGGTCAACAAGAGCACGGAGACGACGAGGGAGACCCAAAATTATATCTACTAATTCTGATAAGACATCTGCATCTAGTGCGCAGTCTGCAACTCAACCTTCGCATCCAAGAACACAATCTCCACTGCTGAACAATGAAGAAACAGACCTTGCTGTTACTAAGAAAGGTTCTACAAAAGAACCTCCACTGCAGAACAATGAAGAAACAGACCTTGCTGTTACTAAGAAAGGTTCTACAAAACAACCTCCACTGCTGAACATTGAAGAAACAGACCTTGCTGTTACTAAGAAAGGTTCTACAAGTACAAAGAAGTGAGTAAAGATTGAATTGTTTGGGTTTTTTTTTGATTTTATTGGGGGGGTGGGGGTTCTTTTTTATTAAGCAGAAATCATGTTTATTATTAGGTATTCCAAACATATTTTTCAGAATCATTACTAATACTTTAAAAGTATATAGGAAGATAGAACTTTTTCTGCTGATTTCAATGATACTAAAATCAATTTTGTAACTCAATTAGAACCAAAGTTACGAATTTTTCAATATTTAATTTTTTGCAAACTTTTGTGCTCAAAAATGAAATTGTACAAATAGCTCACTTTGAAGGTCCACAAAATGAAGAAATGATGAACAATATAGTTCAGACTCTTCACATAAGTAGTATCCAACATACAAATATGGCTGAATTTTTTTAAGAGGCTTTGCAATGTTATTTTCAAATATACTGTCATTATTATTTAAATAAAATATGTGCTCCATCAGCTGAATGATTCCTACACACTAGCCAGAAGTAAGATATTACAGTATATTAATTGACTACCATATATTTTGTATATATATTTTAAGGTTTTCTTACAATCTTGTCAAAAAGAATTAGCAGATTTTAAGTTTTGGAAAATATGTTAAATAAATAATTTTTATACAAAACCTAATAAATTCATAAGAAAAGTGAGTAGGCCTATATATTCAACTTTTTTCATCAGTTTTTGAAAACTTGAATAAAAATTTCCTTCATTTATTTGATACAATTTTTGTTGTTGATATTTAGTGGATTTCAGTTAGGTGTGCCACCTTAAGCTTTGGATAAGGAATATAAATTCTAAAGTCATTTTCAGAGTTCATGTTATGGCGGCTTGGTCAGAAAGTCACTTGGTGGGTAACTTCTGAATAACTTCTTATTACTTTTTCACAATTATTTAAACTAAAAGCATAGAAAGACAGAACAGAGAACAAACTTTTGTTTCATGTGCTTTTATTTTACAAAGCTTCAATATACAGAGGAAACATGAGTGTTGAAAATGTAGAAAAATTGACTAAACAACTTCCCAATCAGCCATTCAGCGATGTTTGGAATACCTATTATTATTAGTTACTGACTTTTAGCTGCACTTTTAGTATTTTATGTTATATTTTTTCATTCTGGTGTAAATGATAAAGTTTTAACCATTATTTCTTACCAAAGAAATAAATTTATCAGATATGCATTGAACAAAAATAAACTATTATAATTAAAAGTTCAGTAGGCCCTTCATTGTTCACATAGGCATAATTATCAAAATAAAACATTCTTATTTATAGAAAATATGCATTGTTTACAGCATAATTGCACATGTATTGTCCACAACTCATTTTCTTGAGACATATTAGTTATGTTCATTGTTTGATGATGGTTTACTTGGTATACATGCTGATGTCATTGAATAATGCAGCACTTTGCAGTTAGCTTAATCAGTAGTTAGATTACTGTAAATGTTTATCCCTTTTTATCTGTCTTGTGAAGAGAGGACGAGGACATTACTATGTTCATGCATGATGATAGTAACATTTTATGACAATATTGTCAGTTAAAATTGGTGTTTAATTATATATGTCAGATTATTATATCTCTAGTTTTGCAGTGTTGCAACAAACAGAACTGATTTAAGAAAAATAAATGGTATCATCTTTATTCACTGAGATTTTTCTTTTCTCTTTTTTACAAAAATTCCTGCATACCATGACATATGAACATGGATTGGTTTTGACTTTGACCACTGCCACTTACCATAGGATGGGTTTTCTTCAGTTCATTCATTGTGATTTTAGTTATCACTTCATTGCCTGGTCAGTCATTTAGGTATGCATTCTCTTTTAATATTAATTCAGTGAGTATTTGTAAAAGTGAAAAACCATACAGAATATATTTTTACATTATGAGGGATGAGTCACTCATATCAGTTCAGATTGATACTAGGCATTATTTATTTGAATTTTGCATCGTCACATGAGTGATTTTAAAAATATATCTACATTTTTCTTTCTTTCTTTTTTTAAACCCTCCATTTTCATCCCCTTCCTTTTGAATATGCTATCTGTTCTCACATGGGTGTGTTGGCTTCATTGCTTGTATTGTATTTAGATTACTTCACTTTCGTTCATTTTGATTTTAAATGTAAATATATTTGCAGCATTCTCTAGTTAATTGTTTAGGTCTGCTTAAAGTCAGAATGGGAGATAAGTGCACTGATTTTTAAACTGAAAAAAATATCTGCACCCTGTTTTTTCTTACATGATGCAATTTACCTACTAGCATTCTTGTTCCCACTCTTGTACTTGTATTTTAACTTAAATCTTTATACTGATCATGTGATCCTAAGTTTATATTACTATTACAGTTTACATAAGAATCTTTTATTATTATTGCTATTACTAATGGCAATATAATAGAGTTTATATCATATGCAAAATCTTATGCATATACATTTTAAAAATATAATTTTGCTTGTGTATATACATTTTTTCCCCCCATAGTTCTAAGGCTAGTGCAACCAGGGATGAACTTATTTCAATATGAAACAGGCATTATTTACAACACTAAACAGCTATCAGTATGAATCAGGCAGTCTTCATTTATTGACCAAATTCAACAGTTAATCGAGAAAAAGATCGTAAATTTTAAATTGAATTTTACAGGGTGTCAGTAAAGTCTCTTTACAATTTCAAAAGTTTATTACAAAGGCAATTGATGTGATATCTTCATCATATTTGTTCTGTATACTCAGTGGTTATTCAAGTTTGTAACAGTATGTGGATATCAAAAGGGACTAGTGCTTTCTTTGAATAAAATAAAAATGTTTTTCTTCTTTTTGTTTTGTAAGTGTAAAAGCAGCCATTCTATGGTCTTTCTGAAATTATCTTATCTAGCTTAGTAACGCATTATTTTTCAAATTTCATATTGTGGGTTTTAAAAAAACACAAGAAACTAAATTTTTAATGATTATTTAGTGTATTATATATTTAATTTTAAAATATGATCATTTGCAGTAGAAGGGTGAATGTTTATATGGATGGTTCATTATAACATTAGCATATAGTTTTAGTGGGCTCTTACCAATTAATTTATATTTTATTACAGCAAAGCTGAGACATCAAAATTGGTCGAACAACAGAAATCTATTACAGATTTCTTTTCTGTGAGACGCAGTGACCGGAGGCTAACTAGCAAGGAACTGAGGGTAGGATTATGTTTTTTTTAAAATCAGTATGATTTTACTTAGAAGCTCCTTCTTTTTTAAATTTTTTTTGCATTTACTTTTTTCTAGTAGTTTAGATAGTGATTATATCAGACCATTCTTTTTAAAACAAACATTTTGTTTCTTTTGCATGTGTGTGTGTTATATTTATTTAATTTTAATTAAGGTGAAGCTTTGAAATATAAGTATAGAAAAAAAGTCACATGGACACAAGCTTAGGTTTTACGTTTTCTTACCAATATTCTTGATGAAGGAAGATTTGTTGCAAAATAGAGCCAGATAAAATAACTTTGGGCTCACGTTTTAGTAAAGTTATTGATATCATAATTTGTTTGTTTCAGAATGTTAAAGACAAAGAACTTCAAGATAAGCTACTATCTGGATGTGAGGAAGGTTTGGAGGTACAGAACACTGTCACAGTTTATTTATCTTTCTTAGTTGGTATGTTCAAAGAGAACATTTATTACTTTATTATGAATAATCTTTCTTTTGTGCTGTAGTTTAGCTTTGTTCTGTTTCTTGTAATATTAAAATAATTAAATCTCTTATACATTTTAATTTATCTAATCTCTTAGCTGACATTCAATCTGCAATTCAGTGTAAATTATCATGTGAAAGCCATTCGGGCAGATCTTTCATATTGGTATGAAATATTTTCAGTCTTCATTCAAAATATATTTCCACACCTGTTACATAAGCATTTTTAACTTACCCACCTAAGACATATTTTCAGTGCCAGTCAGATTATGGAGGATGAAGGTATATTTAACAAAAATAATAATAAATTAAAAAAAATATCAAGTATTTTTTTTTGGACAACAGTCAACATTACTGCCAGCTAATCTGTCCTGGTTTAAATCTGTCATTATCAGAGAGATAATTTGGGGACAGTCCCAGGTGTTTATAAGATTTCTAAAAGGTCCAAGGATGTGCATAAAATTTCTGAATGGGTAGGTCTCAGGGTATGTGCTAGATTTCAGAATGGAAAAGACCCCTTTGAAAAAGGAAAAAATGGAAAAGGATGTTTGTAAAATTTCTGAACGGGAGAGGCCCTAAATAATAATATAAAATAATACATATGCAAACGATTGATTGTCCATTTGTACTAATTTTATCTCTTGTATTTGAATCAGGTTGTGGCTATTGAAGGGAAGGGTCGTGGAGTAGTAGCTGCAAGAGACTTCCAGAAGAATGAGTTTGTGGTGGAATATGCTGGTGACCTAGTAACTATTAAGTCTGCTAAAGAACGGGAAGCTCTTTATGCAAAGGATGAGAGTGTTGGCTGCTACATGTATTACTTTGTGTACAAAAACAAACAATATTGGTAAGTTTGCATGCAATGAACTAATATTAAACTAACTTTGCAAAATATTTTTCTTCCATCATACAACCTGATAACTGAGTTATATGGTTCTGCCCTCATACAAGTTAGAATCTTTATAGTCTCATTCACTCCTTGGTAAGAGCGATTTGCCTTAGACTTAGCTGTACATTTTGAGGAATGTTTTTAATTGTCGGCTTTCTCCTATATTATTTTTCTCCCCTTCTTGTTATCTGTCTCCAGGTTAAGGTAAGACAAGTTTTCCTTTTGGTTAGCAGTAAGTAGTCCCACTCATTTTTTTTCTACATAATATTGTAAAAATATTTTCTGCTCAAAATGTGTGATCTGATTAAATAAGGTTGTGTACCCCCACCCCAAACTATGATAGCTGTAATACTTTTTGAGATATCATTAATTTAGTGTTGTTTGTGATCGACTGTTTTTCTTAGACGTAATGAATTTGTGATTTTTCATCTTCATTACAAGTAAAATAAAAACTATATGATGGTTAAACTTTAACGATAGAGCACACCTAACGAGACTAAGGACACAAAATCAACATTATCTTAAACTTAATAAATAATTATTTTTACTCAAATACTTGTTTGATCACTTAGAACAATTAAATGACACTAGATATCTTGGTTCTGGTGATGAAAGAACTTCACAGACTGTTTGTAATATCAGGCCAGGAAATATAATTGATTTAATATTTTTTTATAGTTTACAAATTAATATACATATTTTAAGCTGAGACTATTGGTGTATAAAATCTATAAAACCGCATTTCAGAGATTAACAAAACTGAACTAATCTTCATCCACTCTAACATGTCAAACAATTGATGCCTTAATAGTCTGACTTTTAATAAATACTGACCTACATTTTGGACTATATATGTCTGCTCATTGTGCACTGACAGAACATTAGTCTCCATTTTGCATGCTTTAGCCAACTGCATTCTGATTCCTGTTTTGACGCTTAACAATAATTGAATGGGTCAGTGTACTAAAAAATTAAAAGCGACTGTAATTATCAAAGGATTTAAAAAATTGAAATTACTACCTATTATAGACATATTAAGGAATTTTAAAAGTATTATTTTAAATTTATTTCAAATTCAAAAACAAAGAAATAATGAAAAGTTTTCTTATCTTTTTGTTGAACTCGCGAATTTCGGCATCATTTTTTTTTTTTTAACAAGTCTACTAAAAACTTAAAAGTGATTGTAATTATCAATGATTTTACAAATTTAAATTACTACCTATTATAAACATACTAAGGAATTTTAAAAGTATTATTTTAAATTTATTTCAAATTCAAAAACAAAGAAATCACGAAAGGTTTTCTTATCTTTTTGTTGAACTCGCGAATTTCGGCATCGTTTTTTTTTTTAACAAGTCTACTAAAAAATTTAAAGCGACTGTAATTATCAAAGGATTACTACCTATTATAGACATACCAAGGAATCTTAAAAGTATTATTTTAAATTTATTTCGAATTCATAAACAAAGAAATACAAAGTTTTCTTATCTTTTTCTTGAACTTGGGAATGTTTTCACCGTTTTTTTTTTTTTTTTACTAGTCTACTAAATAATTAAAAGCAAGTATAATTTGTACAATTCTAAAATGATTTTCAAAATAAGAATTATGGGGGACATGTATTTATTTAAATTTAATTATGCAAGTGTTGTGGTTATTATTTCAAATTCAAAAATAAATAAATAAATAAAAAATTTTCTTACCTTTTTCTTGTGTTGACCTTCGTCAATTTGTTAGTTGTTTCCTTGAATAAAATCCGAAGAAAATGATTTATGTTAATTACCACTTGAATATATGGTACAAATAATAATTGTTCTTGTGTAAATATTCACTATGTCCTGGGAAAATTGGATGCTTTTGAGCAAAACGAATGTGTCACATGAAACCATGATGCTTTGCTTTGAGAATGACCGTTTTTTTAATTTTTATTATCACATGGTCACATCCAAAATTTCAGTAGGCTGGTTGAATTTCATCTACAATTTATTACAGTTAACCACACAATAAAGTTCGTGAGTAGGATCAAGCAAACAACTGAAAATCGTCCTCGAAACATGCCATGTGCTATCAAAAACCTCAGTTCAAAATGCCGCTCAACTTCGATAAGGTGGGGTGACTGGGGATTTCGGAACTTTTTAATAATGTGACCTTTCTAAAAATAGTTAGCCAATGATAAAATTTAGAGCAGATTGGCTGCTGAACCCAAACATATTTTTCTCCTTGACCTTGATTGTTAATTGTTATTTTTTTAAATGCACCATCGTGTACACTGAGCGTGCGAGCAAGTGCCCTTTTGAAGCCTAATGACGGATGAAAACACATGATGGTCAACAGGTTAAATTAAAAGAAATTATATAAATAAGTAAATAGCAAAAGTCACAAATAAATATTTAAAAAATTCAGTATATAATTATAACCTACACGAAAATATTATTAAAATTACTAAATAAAATAGAACAGCCAGTCATTTAAAAATTATTTTAAAATTACAGAATGTGGTTTTCTTGTCTCCCTAGCCTTGTTATAATTAAATCATTCACTTAAAACATCAATTTATTAATAAATATTTTTAGATAATTCCTTCACATAGTAATAGCATAATGCTAAACAAAAATGGATAAGTTCGGTTTAGAAATGTGCCGGTGATGAAAACATTTGAAGAGCCTTTATAAGCTCTGAAAACAATGTGATGTTTAATGATAGGCCTGAGGCACTGTACAATTTTTCTTTCATCTTGTTAGCGTAACTTTTTAAGTAGTTATTGTATTAATTATTACCTTTTTCTTAAGTATATGGTGTTTTCATTCCATTTTTAGATATTCCCATTTTGCTTTAATATATTTGTCAGTCATTAATGTTTCTTCCTTGCAATGAATTTCAGAAAGTAAAAGATTAATTATCATTGTTTAAATGTATTTATATCATGTAAAAGTCCACATGTTTGCTAAATTTAATAAATGTATATCTAGCAAACTTAAAAAATAAGGTTGGCATTGAGCTATACAACTCTAAGTAATATAATTCAAACTATATTAAGGGCATATATGGAGAAATCAATTTTTTTTCTTATTTATTTTTTTTTCCCAGTTTTGAGATTTTTACACATTTGCATACTTTGATATCTTGATCTGCTGCAGAAAATATGTGTTTTCTTATTAAAAAATGTGTTTTTTGTGCAAATAAAGTTGTTTTTCCGACCTACATTTTCTTTGCATAGTATCGCTGATAATAGTCCACTTTGCTTCACAATACCCACCATTTTTAAAAACTAAATCAGAGTGTTATATATAGAATTAAAGGGAATTACCTCCCTTATACAAAAAAAATGCATAGGCTCATTGTTCTTTAACACAAGTAAGCACATGGTTTGAAAAAACCTTGACCCACTACAAGTGCTTGTGTGGTATATGTCATGTAGAAATGGCCACTAATGAATTGTGCGTGACCTCATACTCATTTCTAATCAGACAAAATTAGTTTCTCTAAGCAATTAACAATGTTGCTCAGGTAAAAAAAATTCATCTAAGGCTCTAAAAGCAGTTGAAGTTTGATGGGAAAAGTGGAAAGCTATGCAGGGCAATCGTAGTACCCTTATACAAAAAAATGCATAGGCTCATCGTTCTTTAACACAATATAAGCACATGGTTTGACAAAACCTTGACCCACTACTAGTGCTTGTGTGGTGTATGTCATGTAGAAATGGCTACTGACGACATACAACTGAATTTACATGCTGTGACACCCACTGTTTTGTAGCTGCAGACAGTGTACAAACTCAAGATTTTGACAGTATCTTTTCAGCCACCTCCCACCCATCTACTTCTAGAGGAACAATGCAAGATGTTTATTCTGCTCCTAGCGCTACCACTCTTGTTACAATTATTTATTTTACTTTGACATTTTACAAAGATTTTTATGATTTTTGACAGGTATGTCAATAAAAAATTTTAAACTTTTTTCCTAATTTTTTTTAAACGCATCCTTCACATTTTTAATCTTGCATCAAGGATAATAAAAATGTTATTTAAAAAATTGTAAGACATTTGCAAGTATTTGAACTATTCAATTAAAATAAATTTATTTTGGGTATATAGTTTAAAACTTTAATTAAAAAACAAATTTGCATGATATTCCAAGTCCAACAAAAGATTATTCTTATCTAAATCAAAGACAATATGTGTACCAAATTTGAAGGTTATAGCTTGAGAGAGAAATTTTTTTTGTTCTTTGCCTGTAGTAATGTGGCCAAAAATGTCAAAGAAGAGAAGACTTGTGCAGTGGAGAAGGCAGTACCTACGCTAAGGATTATTAGGAGGATTAAATGAGTGTTAGGAACTCATTGTGCTGTGGATAAGGCATATTTAAAAAAAAAAAGTAAATATTGAACACAAATTCCATGTGTCACGGAAAAACAGGGGGAGGTAATCAGAAAATTAATTTTTATCCCCCGATTATCTCCACTTGGCCATCGGGTGACGCAACAGACGTTAGTTTTTAGCGAGTGTCGTCTGCTAGCAAAATGACGTCTTTAATTACGTGCACAGTCAGCGCGTTTGTTTACATTTTCTGTCAAGTCGTCTGCTTATTGTGTTGGCGTACACCATCAGCAAGTTTGTAATTTCATGTTTCCTATATTTTAAAAAAAATACAAATGATTAATTATTTGAGTTAGATGTTCAAAAATAGTGATTACAATATCTTGAAAATGTGTTTGTTGTTTATTATCTATTATTATTATAAATTTAATTAGGGACTATATTACTAGACGTAGTGCACCTTAGTGTAATGCACCTCTTTAGCGTGGGTAAAGCAAGGATACACGCGGGAGTTTGATCTTGGAGAGAGTGAGAAATAATTTTGCATAAGAGGACTGACGGAGCTATTTTAATTTTAGTGTGCGTCTGTCTGGGCTACAGAGAGGTGTAAGGCCATCGTACCTACACTGAGCCCGGACAATCTTTCCATCACCGTTATGACCGGGGAGGAAATGGACTGAATATTCTCCTCGTAGAATATAGAATTAGACGTGTGTTTTGGTCACACTCAATTCTTCGTGGCAGCCTATAAAGCTAGTCCTTATTATTATTCTACGTTTGGATCCGAACCTTGGGCAATAGCTGGCCATCAGGGGAATGAGCTGAAGGGACCAGGATTGCGCCGAGAGAAGAATATTCGACGCCACTCACATATCGGAGCTGCTGCTGCTGCTGTAGACAGCCCTCCGTTGATTGATTGATTTTGGATCTTGGACCGTCGCAGAAGACGGGTGTCCGTTGATTGATTTTGGATCTTGGACCGTCGCAGAAGACAGGTGTCCGTTGATTGATTGATTTTGGATCTTGGTTACTGTCGTGGAAGACAGCCGTCCGTGTTCTTCGTCATAGAACCGGGTACCCCAGCGTTAGGCAACGTGGGGTGAGTATTTGCAAGTCGCAAGTTTGTACGTACGTACTGCACTCTCCGTGTACCGAGTTTTCATCGACAAGCATGCTATTTTTCTGAGGACAGAAACTGTAACGTTTTTGTGTTTGCCGGCAGATGTGACTGTTTCGTTTTTTTGTGCTGTGTGTTCCTGCGTCGACGATTCAACGTATAATACTAGTAAGTAGGAAAAATTTTATTAGGAGGTGCATTACTAGGTAGGTTAGAGTTAGCATATAAACATTTTTATATTTTACATGAACATTTAACTTTGACTTTTACTAAACAGATAATGTTTGCAGTTTTAAGTGAAAATTAACATTCGTTGACGTTGGGTTCTTCACCCACTATTTTAAAGATAATTTATTCTTAAGGTTAAATATTTTTTTCTGCGGTCATTACCGCTGGTTGTGCTGTAGTAGTATTTTTGCGCCACTCGATTTTGGCGGAAGTAGGGAAAACGGTCATCACCGTTTATTGTTGATTATTGCAGTTTATTCATCATATTTTTTTTTAAATTATTTTTTTTCATTTTCCATCGCTCATGTTTCCCCGTCCCATGGATGCCGTGTGTGGATGTTACCGAATGAACGACTAACACCGTGTGAGAGTTAAGCCCGTTTTTTCCATTTTTAAATCTTTTTTAAAAAAAATTAAATTCTTTGTTAACTCTTCCTCAAGAGTTGGGCTTTTCTCGGGTTTTGAATGTGTATGTTGGTGCGGTTGTTTGTTTGTTCGTTTCGTACGTCCCTCACACGACATTCACACACCTGCTCACACACACTCACGCCGGCTTTTCACATTTTACCCCACATCTCAGAATAAAGCTAATCCTAACCCCCACAAGACTATTCGTGGTGTCTGAGTGTGAGAACGATCATCAACATCTGATCGTTCGGTGTGATCCCGGCAAGTCGCAGCTACTGGGTCTGACCCCCCCTACCCACCGAGGAGGAGATAGGGGCCAGCAACGCCCACGATGCCCCGCGACACCATGTATTACAGTTTTATTATACTTTAAATGCGCTTTTCTCAAAACTATGTTTTTTAGTCCGTGCTGCTTGCTTGCAGACCTGGATTACCAAATCTAATAAATACACATAGATGAAACTTGGCATATTTGTTCCCTATATATATGTGCACAAAATCAAGGATGGATTAAGCTGAATGCATTATTTTTTTTTTTACAATTTTTTAACTTTGACATTTTACATTCATCAATCTCGCATCAAAATAATAAAAATGTTATTTAAAAATTTTTCAGACATTTGCAAGTGCTTGAACTATTCAATAAAAAAAAATGTATTTTGGGTATTTAAAAAAGTCTAAAAATTTAAAACATAAGCATGATATTCCAAAATCTAACAACAGATTATTCTTATCTAAATCAAAGACAATATGTGTACCAAATTTGAAGGCTATAGCATGAAAAAAGTTTTTTGTTCTTTGCATGTAGTAATGTGGCCTTGAAAGAAAATAGCCTTATTCAAACGGTGCCATGGAAATAAAATCATTACAAAATATGCTAAGAATAAGATATAATAATATTATATTATTTGGAGCCTATTTATAAATTATATACAACTTTTTTGAGTATGTCTTGTCCTGTTAAAATAGCAAAATAAACTGTAAACATATTTCTAGTGAAAACTATGTATATATATAATATTTGATTCAAACATTTTGCACTTAAACCAGTTCTTATATGAGGTGAAATTTTCTTTTATTGTTCTGTTAATTTTGTTCATTCTTTATTCAAAGTTGTGAAATCCAAATCTTAAATATATGTGACCTGTCACCACAAAAAGATACTTAAGTCGCGCAAGGCTAAGCCAAGAAAAACGGCAAAAACGAAGGTGGGGGTCTACATAGGTGAAATTGAGATTTTCATTTTAGCGTGTTCCCAAACCATCGAACAACAAATTACTAGCGTGTTTTTCCTTAATTCGAACTAGAAATAGCTTTATTATTATTTTTTTGTGACCTACTGTCTAACTTCGAAGGAAAAATATGGCCCAAAAGTGCTATAATCTGACGATCGTAGACGGTAAAATCCCTGGCTGAACCTCATCATGTTGTATATCAGAATGCTCAGGAAAAAGCCTATTTTTATGCTGATGACACTGGTTATTTATAACGTTTAATCAGAATGTTTTATAAGGCTGTGCTTGGCGTAAACAAAGTGAAAAGCATCAGCCAATCCGCAGACAGTTTATCAAAGCTTACTATAAGTTACCAAGCATGCTCTCATAAAAAGACGGTCGCGATTGGTTGAAACGCACACAAGGGAGACAGTTTCGTCCTGTAATGCGTAATGCAAACATGGAGAAGCGAATCGCGTGATCGAACAACGAAAAAGACGAAGCAGACGACAGCTGACGATAACTGACTGTACACTGAAGTGAAAGGTGTGCTATAATTACTGGATTATTTAAACGATATTTTTTTTAAGAATGTGAAAGTAATGCAGCTTTAATCTGTGATTTATTTAGTGGAGCTAGCATCAGATTTAGAAAGAGGTATCAATTCAATATTATGCCTTAATTTTAGAATATTCTGTGAGCCACAATAATCATTCTCGCATACAGAAATTCTAATCATTATGGCTTAAAAAGACTGTTGTCTGTAAATGATGTAACAATATATTTGTTGTTTATAGTTATTACAGTGTTAGCTATTGTGTCTTCTTCAACTCTGATTGCAAATGAAGCAGATTAATATATGGTTGCTAAGGAAAAACCTCTCAGAAATGTGTTCAATCTTTGAGGCCGATTTTCTCAAAATGGCCGTCCGGACAGTAGTGCACTTCAAACACACATAACTTTTCCATATTTTGTCCTACACTCTTTATTTTTATATCAACAGAAAGCCCTTTCAATTTTCTTTCTATTGATATATATATCTCAATACCCCCAAAATCCGACTTAAGTATCTTTTTGTGGTGACAGGTCACATATTTTCCATTCATAAGTTAGTAGTTGGCAGTTAAGTTTTGTGTATAATTTGAACTGTTACAGAGTACTACATAATTTTGTAATATTCACACCAAAAAGTTTTCTTATTTCAGTTTATGTTATATTTTGTGAACAGCATTGATGCCACAGAAGAGACAGGCAAGCTTGGACGACTCTTAAATCACAGTCGGAAAGGTAACTGTCACACTAAGGTAGTGGGAGTAAATGAACATCCTTATCTGATACTTGTAGCTTCACGTAACATCAAGACGGGTGAAGAGCTCACTTATGATTATGGTGACAGGAGTCAGACTGCAATAGAATCTTATCCATGGTTGAAAGATTGAGCAGCAGGTAGGAAACGAATTGGGTTGAGTAGGAAAATGTTTGTGCTGGGTAGTTTTGAGTTTAATTTCTTAACTGCATGAGTGAGGAAATGGAGGTTTTGGATGTTTACTGGTAGTGGTCAAGAATTGAAGGAGAAAATGTTTGATAATTTCAAGTTAAACTGGAGAGTAAACTGTCACAATGTTTTTTTGTTGAATGTTTTAAAAAAGAGTTTGAAAGAACAAAGAGTGCTTGCTAAATAATTTTAGATGTAATTGTTTTCTAATGATGTACTGGTCATTGTTATTTCCATCTCATTTGAGAAATATATTTGTATGTCTTTAATGAAATGTCTTATTCAGCATGTTTATTGAATTAAATTTTTTGTTTCATAGAGTTATTCCTGCGTGTGTGCATGCATGTGTGTGCGCACGCGCTTTGAACGACAAGTGTAATTGAAATAAAATTAAGATTCAATGTAGATAAAAGTTATATTAGTATTCGATTTTTAATTGCATATTATGATTATTTCAGAGTTGTACTTCCATTGGATATAGTTAAAAGAGCATATTTATGCACAATTCTTTGTATTTTACCACTGTGTAAATGCAAGTGTGATGATGTATGAAAAAGAGTCAGTGGACTTGAGAAACAAGTGATATTTGTATGGTATTTGAAAGAAATAAGACACCTTTTCTTGATCTAAAATATAATATTTATGTACCGAAGTTATAGAAAGAATAAGGAACATTGTCTTAATTCTTTCACTCTAGCATCAATTTACAGATTTGAATGTTTCTATTGAAGTTTACTCCCCTCTGGTGCTATTTATTAATGTGTGTGACTGGTTTGCAAAGCATCATCACTGCTTTCCATGAATTCACTAGGGGCTGGCAAAGTTCATCAGAAGAAGAAGAATTAGAGGAATCATCAGCTGAATCATACTCTGATCCAGCTGTGGGTTTATAAATTGGGTCCCAAAAATCATCAAAAACATTACAGCTAGAAGAAAAAGACGTGACGAACAAAATCCTTTACACTGCAAACACAATGGCTGCTGGTTAAATACAGTGGCTGTGGGTGTATTAGAAAAACAGTCTTTCTATCAGTTGAGCAAAACTAATTACAGCTATCCAATGGTAGAATTGTTACAGATTGTCTTCTAAGGGAAACACTTATTTGTTTCAACTGATTGGTTAATTTTGAATAACCACCATTAGTAACACTGAGCATATGTGCACACATGATCTACTTAGATCTATGCATGTAAATGGCAAGATGCCTGCAAATGGGTTAATATGCTGCTGCTGTAAGACATTTAAATGATTTAATAAATGAGTGTATCTGTTTGTTTACTTTAAGCCACTTCATTTAACATCGATTAACTTTCATCCATATACTGTAATATAATAAGGTACACACCACGTGCTCAATAACAGATAAATGGTACACATGAGTTTGTAGCATATCATGTTTTGTTTGCAGACTGATAGACGTGTTGTCATAGTACATAAGCTGCATCATTTTATCATATTTTTACAATTCATGCAGTTAGATTTTAAACAATACCGTATAATTTAATACTATGTACTATATAATTAATTCTTTTTTAACAAGATCACCTGCCGTTACTGGGTTGTTCACTTAAAACTTTATCACTCTGTCATTGTTTCAATAAATATATTGATTTTTCTCCAATTCATTATCTGGGTTGTTCACTTAAAACTTTATCATGCTATCATTGTTTCTTTTTTATCACTGTATCATTGCTTCAATTTTATCACTTGGTCATTGCTTCAGTCGATATATTGATTTTTTTTTTTAAAGAAAAAGAAAATTAAACATTGATTTTAATTTTCAATTTTACTCGATAAGTGCTTCTGTTTGTCATTGCAAAAGTGTCATGTTGCTTACACCACTACAACCCATGCATAAACTCTAAGATATGGTTAAATAAATAATGGTCTTTGAATATATCTAGATAAATGTAAAGATAATTGCCAGTGTTGGTGTGTGTGTGTGTGTTACTCCTTGAGTTTGTGAAGGTAGGTAATTCTGCAATGCAATGCAAATATCTCATCCCAGAGGCTCCCTCGAAAGACTTGAGAGTAGTTGGGAATGTGATCTGTTCAATATCTGGCCTTTTAAGTTTTATGATTTATGATTATTCATTTTGGTAAAAGTGTTTATGTTGCTCACTTGTGAATAAAATATTGGTTGAGTTATTTTTAAATTACTGGTTAATGGTATTTAACTGTTAACTAAGTTAAAAAAACAAAAAACCTCTCAACTCTATCTTTTATCCTATATTCATAGACCAGTAGTAATTGAACCAGAATCTTTGATTATGTGTTGATATTGTATGCATATTTCAATATATCATTTAAATATTGTTGTAATAATATATATTCTTTAAGAGATATTAATTGAATGTACATTAATTTGGTTTTATTACCTTTTAATAAGTATGTTATCAAAGAGTGACTGATTTGATTCTGTTCAGTATGAATGCAAACATTTTTGATTTTACAAAATGTTTTTAAATCTAACTCTTTTGGGTTGGTTCAACATGTAAATGAAATGTTCACTATTCTTTCATAATGTGTGTGTGCTTGCATGCATCTATAAATATTTAAAATTTAATTCTTTTGTATCAGATTTGTTGTATTGTGAAAATTTATTATAAAAGTTGCATATCTGCCTAGTTTCAAATTTGTTTAATGGAGTTACATATCTAACTAGAGGAATGTTTGGTAAAAGTCTGAAGAAGATTGATGTGCTGAATGTACAGATGATATTGATGCAGTGGCTGGCTGGCTATGTATACAATAGAGGATGTTTTATTTCTTTCTCAAAAACACAAAACCCTCTTCTGTCTGGCCTAATTTTATGGGAGAAAAAAATAATACAGAGTTCAAACAATGTTAATATTTACCAATTAGAAGAAATGTAAAATAGTATTAGCTTACACTGTTACAGTGTGGTCTCATATCTCACCCAAGATTATTCAGGAATATTGCATTAAGTGAGACAATGCATTCTAATTAGAGTACAGTCCAGATGGTGTGTTTATCACTAGATTGCTAATCCTTTGGCACTTGTTATGAATTTTGTTTGTAGTGAATTATCCTGGCTCAACTTTTCTCTGGCTATAAATATATGATATTTAAACATGACAGTCTTCACTAGGATGAAAATTAGATACTGTATTCTCATCAAAATTGGAGGATTCCTGTAAATAAAAAAAAAGAAGTTTAAATTCGAACTCATATTATGATTATAGTGACCTTGTCCCAGAAATTTAGACTAATTTTCTTATTTATTCTGTCTTAGCCAGTATACTGTTTGTTGGGCTAATAATACATTCAATTAGCACTTTTTTTTTTTTTTAATCCAGTTGTGAGAATAACATTACAGTGCAAATTCTTGACTAGGTTGTGTTCCTACAGTAGGTTTTACTGGGATGTAGAAATAGGGAAGCATCACAAATTGATCCTCTCTGATTGTACCTATAAATCAGGGGTGCACAAACTGCAGCCCATGGGCCAAATGTGGCCAGAGACAGTGTGCGGCGCCCCCCCTCCCCCCAAGGACTTTATTTCATTATTTGTGTTGGTTTTTTTCTACTGAGCCATCCGTGTGCAAATTGACTTGCAGCCCTAGATGCACTATCAATTAGAAATTTGGCCCTCTGGCCTAAAAAGTTTGTGCACACCTGCTATAGATGCTTTGATTAAAAGCCATTAATTCCTTTTTATAATTTTTTTCATTAAAAAAGTATTGAAAGTGTAAACTGTAAACATGCCTCTCCTCATTGTTTTTGGATCTTTGTTTACATTTCATCAGATCAAATCCATGTGTAAACAGTCTGTAAGGGTCACTCATGTACTTTGCCAATCTGTCTACCACAAACTTTACAGACTTGCGAGTCTCACTGATTCTCTTCTGTACATGATAGCAGCATAATTTCTCTTGAAACATGGTAATTTCTGCAGGCAAATTTAGTGTTTGTTTATCAGCATTTGCTTTTTGTTAGTTAAGCCTTATTTTGATATGTTTGTCTTTGGTGTGCTAACATTATCAGTTTCAAGTTGTAGCAATATGTTCATGAGTGTCATGAATGTATAAAACTTGCACTGAATAAAGAATTCTGAAGAAAATTTATAGTGTATCATTTTATTTCATATACGAATGTTTCTTTCAGTTTTTAGAGTACCATAGAATTTTGCGATTAAAAATGCCATTTGAGGCCACTGCATCATACAGTTATTGACAAGCACTGAATTACAATGAAATCACAGTGGAGGTTTACATCTATTCCTTCTTAATAAAGAAGTCATTTAACATTTACAAAATTTAAGTTCATTGAATGGCCAGCATTAGACTTACTCTATTTCTTTTCCTGCCTCTGTCTCTCTGTATGTCTCTCTGTTTCTCTTCTCTACATCTGTCTTGTTTCTCTTCTCTATGCCTGTCTCTTTCTCATCACTATCTTTGCTATCCTGCATGGACTCCTGATTTTCATTCAAGCATGCCTTGGTGCTATTATCTCTCAAATCTCTAATTATTCGCACAGCATCAATCTAAAATTGCGCAGAAGTAATGTACCAACTGTCGAATTTATAAACGGGGCCCAGTAAATTCCTTCTTTGTAACACTAGTGCTTTGAATGTTCCGGTAATTTCTCTGTTTTCCTAGCAAAGCGGAATTCCACTTTAGTTTTGATGCCAACAGCACAACTTTAGTCAGTTACCAACATATGCGGCTATTTAGAGTGGAACACTGCTGACCTTTGACATATCTTAGTTACAGGACGTTTGTTATCGACCATAATAAGCCTGGCAAGTTTCGCTGAACTGAGAAAGGAATTTGTCGCATAGTGTGTGTGTGTGTGAAGTATTTTGTTGTTTGAACTTGGCTTTGTACTTTTATATATCGGTAGAATGAAGGAAATATTTATTTTTAGTACTGAGCTATATATATAATATACGCGCGATGTGTATATATAAAACACGGTCAGCTAATTTGAAAGCATACAGTACCTTGACTGTAAAAATAAATATGTTGGCAGCAGTAACTCTTGCCAGTTAATGCAAATTAATTCTATTACATATAAATGTGTACAAATGAATGTAAGGCATCAGATAAGTGTTTCGAGCAGAGCTTATTAATAAGCAAACTGGCTATTTTTGCAAAAAAGATTTCCTAGTGTTCCTTGAAAATTCATAAATTACAACAACAACAAAATAAATAAAAATAAAAAAAGCAAATGAAAGAAAGATGAAGAGGTGTTATGTAAATTAAAGAAAGAAGAAAAATGTCTTGTGGGCTTTTAATCTTGGCCTAAGCGCCCACCACAGATCCGTTTGTTCCAACCCAAGCCAGAGAGTGATGGCTGATGGGAAACAAGTGCTCAAGGGAAGTAATCAACGGTGTGTGTTCGAGGAAGACCAACACTGACTTAGGAAAGAATGAATGGCTTTAGCAGTGATTTATGTTGTTGTTCTTTTATTTAGCAGACCCGAGGTTTTGCATCTTTCTAACAATGCATATGCAAACCTTGAAAAATGAATTAATCAGTGACAGTTTAGTGTTAGTGTCCATCTGGACCTTCGGAAGTTCTGTCGATGGGTGGCAGACAACAGTTTTTATTTCTCATGGAAGGACGTAATGCTGGTACCAAGAGAAGATTCTTAGGATCCTAGAGTAAAATACAGCATTATTTCTAGTGCTCGCGTATCTCTCATATTTAGTAACATAGGAAAAAACCCACGTGAATTTCACCTGATTTATTTCTAAATGTATTTTAAAACTTAACCGTAAAGACAGAGAGAAAACATTGGATGTACTCATCTGTCCCTGCCATTCCATAGCACACGAAAGAAAACCATGATTTTCATCTGATTTATTATTATTTTAAAAGCAAGCAAAGTAAAGAGAACTTTAACGATGTTCTATCGTATCAGTGTATATTAAATAAAGTAAGTACAATAAAACAAAACCCTACTTTTACCAGTAAAACCATTGCATAAATTACACTCTGGCGCAAATTGAATTTGGAGTTTATGGACAATGTGATTTAACTTGATTTCACTGTTTAACACAGCAGAGATTGTGGAGCAAAAAGTGGAATACTGTCTTAAATTAACCCACTATCTGATGATATATAAAAAAAATTGTTTAGACTGATTGTTGTGTTTAGTTTTCATATTTTTAGAACTCAAGAAATATGCAACATTTTATTTGGGAACATGTCTAGATTATATATGTGTATGTGTGTGTGTGTGTGCGCGCGCGCGCGCGTAGGCGAGGAACAGGTTAATAGATATACTAATTATAATGATAGCTTATTATTTCCTTCCAAGATTCGTTCTATTTCTCTCACACACACAAGCATCCCGCAGCCATCCTAATTTTCTTGCTTTTGACCATTTTATTAATCGATTTTTATTTTCTTCGAGATCGAATATATGTTTGGACTTGGACAGTGATCTAATTGCACAGAATAACCCCTCCCTGTGGGGTGAAAGTTTTACGCTTTAAAAATTATTGTTTACCCAGTTTCTCTTCTCTGAAACCATTCGCTTCAAACACTGGAGACCTTCACTTTTTTCAGCGGTTCTCATTCTTTGAAGTATTCCCGTTTATGCCGTGTTTGACGCCAAGCTAGCGTTTATGAAAATTTATTGGCCAAGCCAAAGGCCTGCTTCGATATTAATCTTCAAATTGTAGAAACACTTCATGTTCCTATAGGCCTACCCTTAAATCACTTCCAGAATATATACTTAGTAACAAAATTTAAAATATAATACTAAAACCCTCTACTCCCACCATCAATTGTTAGTTACCCACTTCCTCAAATAGAAGATCAATGGTGTTGAAGACTAGAGAAACATACATTTTTTTCATCGTTGACAGGATTCCTACTCTCTCGATGGTGAAGTTCAAGACAGCATGAAATAGAACATAGAATTCGACAGGATTGTCTCCCTTTACAAATCCAGCCAAAGGCTATTTATAGTGCATTTTTTCCATGCTCTCGGACGGAGAAGCTGTAGATTCTGCTTTGCTGAGTTTGCTTTGTTTACCCGCGCCGCGCGCGTGGCGATGTTTCCTTTTGGTGACAGAGGAGATGACTCCCGGCAAGGTCCCGCCAACAACCTTGACGTAAACGACCAGGCCGATAGCTGAGATGGTCAACAATGACGCGCCAAGGAAGAATCCGCAAGCAAGCCCTTCTCCGAGTATTTCTGGAAACACATATGGTTATGAAGAGTTCTTTGATGACGTGTTGGAATGAAGAAAGCACAACAGCAAATAAGAAACATCTAATGCAGTGGGCCTCTGCAGTGGTTAATGCTTCCCTCCCCCCATATTGCGAGAGTTTTGTTTTTATTTTAAAAATAAAAAAATTCTTAGCTTGGGTTTTTTTTGTTGCATTTTTGGGGTCTCAGGTATTATACTTACAGCAAGGATTTTCTCATTTGGTTTTATGGTGGCCTGTTTATGGTATGTTGCCTCATTTGGTTTTAAGGTGGCCTGTTTATGGTATGTTGCCTCATTTGGTTTTAAGGTGGCCTGTTTATGGTATGTTGCCTCATTTGGTTTTAAGGTGGCCTGTTTATGGTATGTTGCCTCGGCAACAAAGGTCACATGTGGTTAAGTTCATTCATACAACATATTTCAGCAATGAAGCAAATCAACTTTGATTTTCATTAATTTTATTTCAACAAAAAAGAAACACACTTGTGTACCCATGAAATTATGATAAATGTGAATATTTACAAATTTCACTATATTTACACTAATGAATTCTTCTTGAAGTCTGACAAAATGATATATCTTAGTAAATATTTTCATATAAATAGTTATAATTTTAACTAACATATGAAAGCTTGAATGAAATGTCAGCAAGTGAGAGAGAGGCAGGTCTTAAAGATCAAGTGAAGAAGAACCTATATTGCGCAGACAGGAGGAAAGCTTCTTACTAAAGGAGAAGATAAATCCGTCTTTTAATCTATATTTAGCAAGCCCCCATCCACCCACTTTCTTCTCTAATATAAGGTTCTCAATATATTAAAAAGGTCATTTCCATGAAACCAAGTTTGAATAATTTTAACATTTATACAGTCTTATATCCTAAGACAAAATTCAAAAGATTAGTGTCAATACAAATCACAATATAGTTCTTATCAGAGAACAGAAATGGAGTTTTTAAGTGATAATAGTTTGTACATAACCTTATTTAGGCACTGTCTCAATAGTATTTTGTGCACTTTTTGTAACAAGTCACAAGTTTACATTATTACTGTCAATTCTTCATGTTTCCCTCACCATGTTGTAGAACACTGACTAGCCGCTATTGCCTGAAGGCTACTTGGGTGCTCCTTTGCCGTATTAGCTCCCTCAAGCAGAACAACAATTGTATCAATTTCTAGTAACTTCTTTGTAACAGAAATTGCTTGATGCAATCATCATATCTTGCCACCATACATCAACGGAGTGCAGTGTATTCCTTACACTTACACACTGCGGTAGATACTTCTCACGTTTACCACAGTCATAGTCATAGTAAACTAGGAGATTCAAGTAAACAGGGGTCTCCAAACTTTTCAGCCTGTTAGCTGCATTAACTATCAAATAGCAGTTCGGGGGCCGACTACACACTCAAGGTCCAAATAAAAAAGAATCAAAACATGGATGTTGTTTTTAATTATTTATTTAATATTATTTTATTCAGTTATTATTTAATAACACATTGATACACTACACATGAACACCTGTATTAGTGGGAATGGTGAAATTGTTTCCTGGGTGCCAAAATAGCAGACACTTCTGGCTTTAGATTTGATGTCCCTAACATCAACAGTGACCTGAGATTATCATCGGACAAGTTTGTTCTCAAATTGTTCTTTACATATTTTTATTCTTGAAAATGTTTGTTCACACAGGTATGTTGTTCCAAAGATTGAAAGGTACCTTGATGCAAAGGTTTTGACATTAGGAAAGTCTTCCTTGGGCAAAAACTGGTAAAAACCCACCAGTCCTTCTTTGAACTTGTTCCTAAGGAGGTCATTTGCTTGCAACTCAATGGCTTTGTCTAATAGTCACGGTTGACTGCTCGTATATCAATGACTGGGTGGACTGGATACTAAGAATATGTCCGACTTATGTAACAATCAGTGACCCATATCAATAACGCTCCTTTATTCCGAATCTGGGTCAGAGTTGTTTGTTCCCTCTCAACTCTCAGAGATTAGAGATAGAAAAATTTAGCGGCGGCTGATCTTGGCAGGATACACGTAAATTTCCGTAATTTTTTCCCAAAAAGATCTCCACGGGCCGCATGAGAGGGCTGCAGCCTGCGGGCCATAGTTTGGAGACCCCTGAAGTAAAACAAGAAATGGTTGCTTTTTCCCATTAACCTAATGGCTGTCTTTCATGACTGCGTTCTTGTCACTCCAAATTCAAGTTATTAGACAATAGAATTCTCTACCGCAGGTAAACTTTTGATCTCAGCCCATTGGCTAGTCTCATTCCCCAAAATATTAATCATTGGATAATAAAGACTACTCATCCAGTTGGAAGTGGTTTGGATTGCATCAGCAATTTCTAGCATACTCCAACTCTGACATTTACAAAAATACCATCCTAAGGAGTGCTCAATGTCGGGTTACTTTGACAATTTAATAATTTATATAACAATTATGTCTAAAAATAGGGATAGGCAAATTTTCTCCACCACAGATATATTATGATAATAAAACATAGTGATCACTTCAAAACATTTTAATTACAAATATAAACTTAAGAAGATTATTAATCTTAAAAATATTCAGATCAATATTTCCATGTCTATTCATGTTCACTAATTTCAGTCATTGTTTTAATCAGGAGTTTTTTCTTTCAATATTTAAAGCAAGGAAAAATTCATTCTTTAAAACTGTTTATGCTGTAGAAAATATTATTATATTGCTGCTGAAAGCTGAAGCCGCAGGACATAAGAAGGTATCAATAATTAGGCTAATACTAGTAATAATAAGCTTGCCCATTATCAATCACAGTATATTGGAAAGTTGCTTATTTTTATATGTAGCTTGAATCTCGTCTACTCAGTTGCATGAGTTCAGAACACACCACGATCAAGAGGAGATAATTATAATGGAACAGGCTATCAGGAGGACATCTTGTTTCACCTCTCTCAAGTACAGTACAACTTCTTTATAAACCGAAGAAAGACTATTCATATATCTATCGGTGCTCTTTTTTGATATTTATGTAAGTGCATGTTATTTGATTTGATACCAACCACACCCATCCCCATCATCGCACACTAGATACAGTAGGTGAAACACTATTCATACTTAGTCTATTTTAGTTGTTTGTTTCATCTATGCGAATATGTACAATGTACAACTTCATCTGACCTTTCTACTCACTATCACACACAGGATAAAGTGTATAGAACGCTGTTCATAACTCCATTATCATTTTCTTATCTATCGATAGTGTCATATGCACCTTAACCCCACCCCTCCTGTAAAAATAGACTACCCGTAAACCTACCTTCTAGAAAGGCTGAACCTTATCCCCATGCTGGAAACGTACTTGAATATTCCAGACAACTCACTAAACTAACCATTTAAAGCGCAGCTCAGCCATGTGAATGAATGTACCACAAATGCACCTATAAATTGTTAACCGACTGCAGCTGACCACTGAGGCAACATATACTTTGGCTCCTAGTGTTAAAGTATATTCATACTAACAACCTTATCGCTGGTTATCCACACGGAAATCATCCTATGTATTATTACTGTATGTGGCTTTGCTTGCCTAACTAATATTATATACATGTTTATCTCATGACATTAACTACATTTTATATTATTATATTTTGCTTATGGTATTTAAATATGTGTTGACCATATAAGTAAGAGTGTTCTGTTAGAGAACACATAAGGGTGAATTCTTAGCCCAATTGTATTTTGTTAGCAGATCTGCACATTGTCTGAGACTCTATTTGAGACTTTATCTTGGATGTTGGTTTAACGAGTACTGAGCCTCAAGCCACATCAAAAGCAGAACAACCCCAAAGACCAATTCAATGGACCATGTACGTGTCTGATAACAACATTCACTGAGACCGTAGGCTACTCGTCAGGTGATCTAAAACTTTGTATTTATAAAGTCACACCACATAGTTTCAGTTAAGTTGTAGACAAACTCTACCAAAGTACTTTAGAGTTCACACAGAAATATTCAGTGTTCTCTTATTTATAGTTCGCTCGTACGAATGAACCAAATAACTACTACACTGCATATGTCTCAAAAAGAATATTTTCTTACTACGCCACATGGTCGTGATTAGACACTAACTATATATATATATAAATTCTAATTGTAACTGTTAAACTATTCGCTATATGTAATTCATGCTGTCTTATGTTATTTCTTCTTGAATACAATTATTGTTGACATATAGACCACTCGTATTAGCGTGGCCTACTTACATGTTATATGTTGTAGTATGTCACCTGTATTTATATACTATCCTGGTTGTGTATCGGGGGGTGGGGGGCGAGCTCTCTTATAGAACTATTACTCTTGATAAAGCATGCGTTGGTTTTAATCGTCTTCTCACACTAGCTCTAAATTGGTACGTGCACACTTACACGCTGATAACGATGCACACTACAAGCAGTCATGCAATGTATATCTAATGATAATGGTAATTCAATATGGTACGCTTTTGCCACTAAACAGACTCTTGCTCTTTGACCCAACTCACTAACGTATTTGCTTGGCATAAGCAGTCACGCTCAAGGACAGATCAAGTGTAGGTAGAGGTGTGTACGTAGAGAGATACCGATACATATATTAACATTATTACAAGAGGTATCGAGTGAGACTAAGAGTCGGTTATGCACATGACAGTCATAAACAAGACTTCTTTTCTTTGTTTTGTTTTATTTATAAACGTACATTACCTCCAAGAATATTTACTCCAGGAGCACACAAGCTTCCCAGGATCTCCGCCATGGCCACAGATGCTGACTCTCGGAGGCTGTGATGTAATTATTGGTCGGGCTCGTGTGGTCGTTAGCTAGGCTTGATTCACCTCTCTGGGCCGAGTTACAACTTTTAAGTGACGTTGGACGAGCTCAGACCAATGACGTGTTAGAATCACTGAGTTTGACGTCATTGTCTATGACGTAGGATTTAGAACCAAAAGCATTTCCCCATCTCTACCCTAACCTCGCTGACTTAGGTCTATATATAGCCATGCTACACAACATGGGAAAACCTACCCACAAACATATACCTACAGAACAAGAAATGGGACCAAAAAATAGGATACACAATGCAAAAGTCAAGGAAAAGAAAACCAAACAAGTGGACTGATAAAAAGCAACCCCCATACCAACTAATAAAAAGAATACTAGAAAAACAGAAGACCCAAACACAAAACCCCAGCCCCTCTCGACTATCAACTCCCCAAACATTGACCTAACCTTACTCAGACACCCTAGAAAATACATAACCCGCCCATAAGCCAAACAAAAAGCGCTTAAAAACATAAACAACTACCCCAATCACTACCACATACATACGGACGGATCCAAAAGCCAAACATGAACAGGAGCACCAGTACACACTCACAAGCATACACACATACAAACTGAACCAAAAACACTCACCCCTAACAGCAGAACTAATTGCAATAAAAAAGCACTTAACATTAGCAATAAACACCCCACCCACACAGACACAAATACTCATACTCACAGACTCACTAACATCACTACAAAACTTTGTAAATCCTTTCCAATCAACAAGAACACAAAATCACAAACCATATATCCAAACACATAGCTACACTGAGAAAAAAGGCATAAAATCAACACTACTATGGATCCCCAGTCACATCAATGTTATAGGGAATGAAACAGCAGACAAAGGAGCAAACAAGGAAAGCCACTAAACTTACCAATACCCCCCTCCCCCGAAATTCATGCACAAATCAAATACATATAAAAAAGACCCCTACTCCCTCCCTCCAGCTATCCAACATAACATACAACAGAGCAATCTATATCCACAAGATTCACACACAAACCAAACATGAACCGAAATCATGCACTCACTATAGGATAGACAACACAATAGAACACGTTCTGCTACAATGTAACCAATACACAGAAAGAAAAACCATCAGAGAAACAATAAACCTACTACAACTACCATTCACCACCCAAAACACTGCTAAACCCGAAAGAATACAACCATGACCACTTACACCAAGCACTCATCTCATTCCTCATACAAACAAACACACTCCACCTCCTTTAAATAATTTTAAAGTAAAAATGAAAATTAAAGAAATCTTATTACCTCACACCCACCCACAATATACCAACTCACTAAATACACCACAGAACAAACCACAATATACCAACTCACTAAAATACACCACAGAACAAACCACAATATACCAACTCACTAAATACAACACAGAACAAACCACAAATCACGACACAACTCCAAAAAGAATCACACAAAATCAAACCACAAAAATAAAACTAAAGCTAAAAAATAAAATAACTACCGGTCGCAATGAAACCAAGACAGACGAAAGAAAAAGCACTGAGAAACAAACACTACCTCAGACACAATCCACCACACAGCACACAACCGCACGCACGCAAGCAAAACATACCCCATCTCCTATAAAAACCCAACAAAAAAGGCAAAGCAAAAGCTACAAGTTAATATAAGGAGGGAAAAAAGAGGACATACAACAGTCATAGCAAGATGCAAACATGAAAAAGCAAAGAGTCAAGAGCAGCAGCACACCCCTCTAACTACCCTTCCCGAATACAAGAGAAGGGAGGAAGGCTCCTCAGAATTAAAAAAAATATGTGAGAACATCTGAAGAAGACGAAAAGTTTTCACGCAATTTCCGTGGAACAGAAGAAATTAAAGGAACAACAACAGGCCGGGCGCTAATGTGTTATGTATTAGATGGGTACGCGACTGTTCTTGGTACCCGGTGGGAGGAAAACACCCTTTGGGAGGGCATGCATTATTTTTGTTTTCCACAAGTTTTCGAATTTAATATATTTATTTATTTTATATTAATTTGATAGATCATTCATGCTAAGGACAGAAGAATTAAAATACTAATTTTGTTGATTTAAGATTGCAATTATTATTTCTCACACACGCACACATGTACAAACACATAAACGCGCGTGTGTGCACGTACAACACATAAATAAAAGAGAACTAATATCCGTGCATTAATGCAAACTTTCAATGAATGTTGGAGGGATATATTGGATGAAAGTATTTATGCGTTTAAATTATTGTAAGTCTTTTCGTAAGATTGTATAGTTTACATGATAATGAACTTAAAGAGCATATGTCTCGTTTCTGAATGCAGTTGTTAAACAAAATACTTCAGAACAGAAAAATAAATTACTTTCTATGCATTTTATCTTGGATTTGTTCCATTTACTTATTGTTATTTCATTAAAAATTTTAGAAAAATAGACCTAGCACAGAACTTTTTAAGACCTTTATCTTTTACTTTTTTCACCAGAGCCATCAGAAATATTGAATCTAAACCAGGATACAGACAACGCAAACCATCTAAACCAGGTATAGAGACAACGCAAACCAACTAAACCAGGTATAGAGACAACGCAAACCAACTAAACCAGGTATAGAGACAACGCAAACCAACTAAACCAGGTATAGAGACAACGCAAACCAACTAAACCAGGTATAGAGACAACGCAAACCAACTAAACCAGGTATAGAGACAACGCAAACCAACTAAACCAGGTATAGAGACAACGCAAACCAACTAAACCAGGTATAGAGACAACGCAAACCAACTAAACCAGGTATAGAGACAACGCAAACCAACTAAACCAGGTATAGAGACAACGCAAACCAACATCCCTAAAGCACAAGAACATCCATAAACGTAAAAATAAAACAAGATAATGCCAAAAGCACTTTAATAATATTTTTTTAAAATCAGTAATCCACTACAAACTACACCAAAAATATTAATAAACACACACACACACACACACACACACACACACACACTCACTCACCCAAAATAAATAAACTTAAAATGAACAACAACAAAAAAATGGAAAAATAAAATCAACATAAAAAATAAAGATACCTACAAACAGAGAAGTGAACTTTCTTTATATTTCAGCAACGAAACTTTTAGGATGTATACTCCTACATTCTTTACAAAAGGTTCAAGTAAATTAAAATATTAGGTTCTGCTGTACTTTGTTAACGTTGAGCATTTTATCATAATTTATGGCCGGTCGATAAAGACATTAGTAAGGACAGACAGTGACAGCAATAAAAACATCAGTAAGGACGGACAGTGACAGCAATAAAAACATCAGTAAGGACGGGCAGTGACAGCAATAAAAACATCAGTAAGGATGGACAGTGACAGCAATAAAAACATCAGTAAGGACGGGCAGTGACAGCAACAAAAACATCAGTAAGGACGGACAGTGACAGCAACAAAAAACATCAGTAAGGACGGACAGTGACAGCAACAAAAACATCAGTAACGACGGACAGTGACAGCAACAAAAACATCAGTAACGACGGACAGTGCAGCAACAAAAACATCAGTAACGACGGACAGTGACAGCAACAAACAGGAACAGACAGAGATAGAAAACAGTTATTTGACAGCAAAAGACAGGAACCTGCCTGAAATCTAAACTAACAGTTTACATGTTAGAAGGCATCAAGATATAAATTATAGAGATCACTAAACAACTAGCAACAGTAAAACGAAAGAAGAAAAAGAAATGAGTTTCTTTAAAAATATTACACCTCATCAGATAAAGAAACTACCCCCCTCCCTCTCCTAACGTCTTATAACAATCAGTCGCTGCTAATGACGTCAGAAATACTGGTGAGGAATCAATGCAGACACAAACTCCATTACTTCATAACTAGTCGTGTGAAAAGAGAGAAATTGTGATTCTTTACCGACAAGTCATCATGACAGATGAACTCATTGGAGTGTGGCAATTAGTATCATCGGAAAACTTGGAGGATTATCTAAGAGAAATGGGTGAGTATTGTAAGATGGAAAGAGGACTGACTGATGTTTTTATTTCACGTCTTCTTTTACATTTGTTATTATGTTGTAGACGTTTTAAAAAGTCATCATTACCTTCACTATCACTACCACTACCACCACCACCACCATCATCATCATCATCACCATCATCATCACCATCATCATCATCACAATCATCATCATCATCATCATCACCACCACCACTACCACCATTACCATCATCATCATCATCACCACCACCACCACCACCATCATTATCAATGCCGTTGTCATCATCATCGCACATCTTATTATTTAGAGTTAGAAATATTTAATTTTTTTTCTGAAATAAGTGAGTATATCTAGGGATAAAATGCAAGTCGTCTTTACTGACGGGTGAATAGTTAAGAGGCTATTTCAGTTATATTGATTTATGACTGGTTACTATTCTCGTCTGTTTTCATCTTCTTGGAAGAAATTCATCATCGTCTGACACTTTTCGCATTAGATTTTGTGTATAAATCTGACATCTAGAAAGTGACGTCATTTGACTTCAATCTGAGCACAGGGATAATAAACGCAATTCGCTATTTGCAACTCCGCATCAAAGAGAAATTTAATTTGACGACCGATCGTCATTTTGAGATTTCACTTGCAACCCGCAGACAATACGCATGCGCAGCCACAATTGAAGTACAGTGACAATTATTGCAAACATACTTCCGCATGCTACATACTTAAGGCGCATAACGAGGAGCTAACGGCAAAGGTTTGAAGACAGAGAGATCTACAAATGAAAGGCACACTTTAACAGTAAAAATACTCCCCAACTCCTTCCAACTTATCTACTCCGATATTGCTCTACAGTAAAGCTCTAATGAGTCTAATCTAATCGTTCTAAAAGTCTCTGTTGACGATTTCATCGACGCATCTATGCTGACAGTAAATTGAGAAGTTAGTGGAGGTAAACAAATAATAGTTTACTTGTCGCTGTACACGTGCAAGCTAAACACTCACTAGTCCAACGTAAGATTTACGGGATGTAATGTATGCCTAACAATCAAGATGTAATGTCAGATTTACAGATCACAATCCATACCTAACAATCAAGATGTAATGTCAGATTTACAGATCACAATCCATGCCTAACAATCAAGATGTAATGTCAGATTTACAGATCACAATCCATATCTAACAATATAAGGTGTAATGCCGGATTTAGAGATCACAATCCATACCTAACAATATAAGGTGTAATGCCGGATTTACAGAAAATAATATAAACCTTACAATACAAGATTATAATTCATACTGAGGCAGGGTAAATTTGCCTGTCCTTATTTCTAAACTTAATTGTTATATAATTTGTTATATGTCAACATAACATGACCTTCGGGTACTGTGCATGATCATATTTTTGTAAGTACCAGAGTTAAATAACAACCCGGTAAAGAATCAGCTAGAACTTGTTGATGCAATCCAAACCAGTTCCAAGCACATTAGTTTTTCCGTCTAATAGTCCCATACTTGCTCATAACAATTTCATCCAATGGGGATAGACCAAAACTTACCTGTTGAAGAAAGTTCTATATTCTGATCACTTTAATTTTGATGTAACTCAAGTCCGGTCACAAAGGTGATCGTTAGCTTAAGTGATCGTAAGTTAACTGACTGATAAAAAAAGAATGGACTTAGAAATATTTCATACATGTTTGCTATTGATCTATTATTTAAATTGGAGAATGTTTATGTAATTGAACCATTATTTCTGTGTTCACTAATTTACGTTGTACATTATACTTGTGAATTTTGATCAATGCTATATTTCTTATGCTGTGTGTATATCAGGCTAACGAATATTGTTGCAGGATTTGTAAGTTAAGAATGTGTGTAAGAGAGAAAGGAGTTTAGAAATGAAATATGCCTGAAACTTAGTGCTACCTTAATTTGACTTTTGCAGATAGGAGCGTGCCTTTTTGATGTTTTATAACCTTGTTTCTGCTTCAGACTGCAGTGACTTCTGTACTCTAGCAAATCAGGTTGTGTGTGTATCCAGTGTTGTCAATGAACTTATCAGTAAAGGTGTTGTTGTAAGTTGATTCATGTGAATTCCACTCAAGAGAATACAATGGACTAGAGGTTTGAATTTGATTTCGAGAATTCAAGAAGATTAAAAAAAATATATTCCTTGTGGTATGCTTGAGTAGCGCACATGAATATTTGGGAATCTCCTCATGGTGTGCTTTGAAAGCGCATACAAAGTTCTGGACGATTTTCCATGGTGTGCTTTGAAAGCGCATACGAAGTTCTGGACGATTTTCCATGGTGTGCTTTGAAAGCGCATACGAAGTTCTGGACGATTTTCCATGGTGTGCTTTGAAAGCGCATACGAAGTTCTGGACGATTTTCCATGGTGTGCTTTGAAAGCGCATACGAAGTTCTGGACGATTTTCCATGGTGTGCTTTGTGAGCAAATAGAAGATTCTGGAGCAGTTGTGTCATATGCCTAGAAGGGGTACTTTGGACCGTCATCTAATTAGAAAGAAATTGACTTGTTGCAAACTGCATGATAGTGAACATGTTAACATAACTACTGATGTCTAGTGTAGGGCAAACTGCATGATAGTGAACATGTTAATATAACTACTGATGTCTAGTGTAGGGCAAACTGCATGATAGTGAACATGTTAACATAACTACTGATGTCTAGTGTAGGGCAAACTGCATGATAGTGAACATGTTAACATAACTACTGATGTCTAGTGTAGGGCAAACTGCATGATAGTGAACATGTTAACATAACTACTGATGTCTAGTGTAGGGCAAACTGCATGATAGTGAACATGTTAATATAACTACTGATGTCTAGTGTAGGGCAAACTGCATGATAGTGAACATGTTAACATAACTACTGATGTCTAGTGTAGGGCAAACTGCATGATAGTGAACATGTTAACATAACTACTGATGTCTAGTGTAGGATAAACTGAATTCGTGTCAGTGACACAATGCCACTCTAGTTTTTGGTTATTAATGACATCTTTGATTTTCTTGAAACGTCGGCCTCCCATTTTTTTTAGATACATAGAGCCTGTCTACGTTCACATAAGACTGGTTTACATTACATCAGCAAGTTCTAGCACATTCTCCACCTGAGTTGTTTACTCCAAAAATATCATAAGCAATGCCCAAGTTCAGGTCACATTATCATTGGCAACAATTATATAATTATATAGTATAGAAATAGTGATAGGCAAATTTATTCCACCACAGTGTCTAACATTTAATAAAACATTGTTGTGAATTGATGTAAATGTCAATGCTCTTTTGATTATATTCATTTGTTGTATATTTAAATTTTTATTTAATAAATTTATTGTTAGTTTAGTAACCTTTGTGTACATATATTAAAACCTTATGTTGGAGTAATAGTGGGTGGATTTGGGCTCATTAAATATAAAAAAGACAGCTTTTTATTACTCCTTTAGTAAGAAGTTTCCACCTACGGAAGTATTTTGTGACAGTAAAACGTCTGTCTTAAGTATTGTGGAAGGAAGAGGACTTTTATTACAACCATATAATCCACCAAGAGTGAGAGAGAGACGAGTGGTGTCCCCTTGGATTTCTCCATCATTTTTAATTAGTTATGGATGATTATTAATAATAATAATCATAACCAGTAACAAAGGAGTGCATCTGACACATACATAACAATACAAGATTTAGTGTGAGATTTACAGATCATAATCCATACCTAACAATTCAAGATGTAATGTCATATTTACAGATTATGATATAAACCTTATAATATGAGATTATAAATAATCAATACCAAATAATACAACATTTAATATAAGATTTGCAGATCATTATCTATACCTAAATAATAATAAACATGTCAGATTTACAGATCATAATCTATACCTAACCAACAATAAACATGTCAGATTTACAGATCGTAATCTATACCTAACCAACAATAAACATGTCAGATTTACAGATCATAATCTATACCTAACCAACAATAAACATGTCAGATTTACAGATCATAATCTATACTTAACCAAACAAGTTATAGTGTCAGATGTACATATTTTAATTTATACCTAATCAAACAAAATGTTATGTACGATTTACAAACCATTCGTCATAGCCACGCAAAATGTAACGTAAGAATTAACGTATGTGTCTACTTCCATGCAAGTCATCAGATTTACAAATAATAAAGTCTATTTCCATACAAGTTATCAGATTTACAAGCACTCAAATCTATTTCCATACAATATATCAGATTTACAAACACTAAAGTATTTCCATGCAAGTTATCAGATTTACAAAACCTCAAGTCTACTTCCGTGCAATTTATCAGATTTACAATCACTCAAATCAAATTCCATAAAAGTTATCAGATTAAGAAACACTAAAGTCTATTTCCATACAAGTTATCAGGTTTACAAACATTCAAATCTATTTCCATGCAAGCTATCAGATTTACTAACACTCAAGTCTACGTCCATGCGAGTTATCAGATTTACAAGCACTCAAGTCTCCTTCCATGCAAGTTATGATATTTACAAACACTCAAGAGTACTTCCATACATATTATCAGATTTACAAACACTCAAGTCTATTTCCATACAAATGATCAGATTTACAAACACTCAAGTCTATTTTCATACAAGTTATAGTACTTATTGGAATTTACAAACACTCAAAATATATTTCCATACAAGTTATCAGAGTAGTTATTGGAATTTACAAACACTCAAGTTTATTTCCATGCGAGTTATCAGATTTACAAACACTCATGTCTACCTCTATACAAGTTATCAGATTTACAAACGTCTGTGGAAGGTTAAATAAGGACTAAAGAGAGAAAGAAAGAGAATATCCACATGAAAATGAATCTGATACTTAGGAAGTATATAACGTCGGCGTTTTTTAGTCAAAACATAGAAAACGATATTTTTGTGAGGGACAAACACGCCCATTTACACGAGTTGTATAAATAGTTTTATTATAACAGCTGCACCATTGTCAGTATAATCATACCAACAACAAAATCCGAAAAGAAATAGGAGTTACACTTGTTTATATATACATTATAAAGTGTTTACTTAAAGTACTTGCATGAAATAGAAATATGTAATAAAAAAACCAATATCGGGATCAAAATGTCAAACTGAATCCGTCCCAGGTTAACGGTCCAATCAAGTTCGGCTAGATCGGTGTTTTTAGCGTGCTATCAGGCACGTAGTTTTATCGGTGTTTTTAGCGTGCTATCAGGCACGTAGTTTTATCGGTGTTTTTAGCGTGCTATCAGGCACGTAGTTTTATCGGTGTTTTTAGCGTGCTATCAGGCACGTAGTTTTATCGGTGTTTTTAGCGTGCTATCAGGCACGTAGTTTTATCGGTGTTTTTGGCGTGCTATCAGGCACGTAGTTTTATTGGCGTTTTTTTTTTTAGGGCAATAAGGCACATAGTTTTATTGGTGTTTTTAGCGTGCAGTCAGGCACGTAGTTTTATCGGTGTTTTTAGCGTGCTATCAGGCACGTAGTTTTATCGGTGTTTTTAGCGTGCAGTCAGGCACGTAGTTTTATCGGTGTTTTTAGCGTGCAGTCAGGCACGTAGTTTTATCGGTGTTTTTAGCGTGCTATCAGGCACGTAGTTTTATCGGTGTTTTTAGCGTGCTATCAGGCACGTAGTTTTATTGGCGTTTTTTTTTTTAGGGCAATAAGGCACATAGTTTTATTGGTGTTTTTTTTAGGGCAATAAGGTACATAGTTTTATTGGTTTTTTTTTTTTTTAGAGCAATCAGGCACATAGTTTTATTGGTGGTTTTAGCAGTCAATTAGGTACATACTTTTCTGACGTCACAAACCCTCTAATCATTGTATTCGAGGATACAAAACGACAATGAAAATTTATGAAAACGCCTTTGACACCTGTGCCTTTATTATAGGTTTAAAACATCAGATAAAACGATATACTAATCTTCGCAGTAATGTGCGTGTGTGCATGAGTGTGTTTGAATTGCAGTTTATTTGTATATCAGAAGCTTATTTGTTTTTCTCATTTTCTTTCTCTTTTTGTGCGTATGTATGCATATGTATGTGTGTATGTATGCATGTGTATATGTATATCTGTTTGCATATCTGTATGTGTGTGTGTATATGTATGCATTCATGTGTGTATGTATGTATGCAAATGTATGCATGTATGTATATATGCATGTATGCGTATGTATGCATATCTGTATGTATGTGTCTATGTATGAATGTGTGTATGTCTGTATGCATGTGTGTATGTATGTGTGTATGTATGTGTGTATGTATGTATTCATGTGTGTATGTATGCGTATGTATGCATGTATATATGTGTGTTTGTATCTATGTATGTATGCATGTGTGTATGTATTTATATGCGTATGTATGTGTATGCATGTGTGTGTGTGTGTGCGTGCGTGCGTGCGTGCGTGTGTGTGCATCTTTAGAAGTTCCTGAGGTAATGATCCAAACTGCCAAAGATGTCAGTTCAGAGCTGACACTTTCTCGAGTTGACGGGGGCTGGAAGATTTGTACCAAAGTAGAAGAGAAAGCACATGTCGTGACCTTCCTGCTAGGTGAGGAGACAAACACTGTCTCCATTCTTGGAGAACCTATGAAGGTAAGTAACCCTCTCATTCTCTCCTCTCTTTCGTTTCCTTCATCATCTTTACTTATTCAGCTGAAAGTACAAAAAATGAGACTATGATGACTGGAATCGAGTCAAATCCAGCAGAATATCAGAGTATAATTGTAGTCATAAGTATAGGAATCTGATAATTGTCTCATAAAAAGTAGAGCTTACACACTCTTGCCCTTACATTTGTATTAGACATATTTTACTTTTGCCAGTATTTCATACACTTTACTTTTATTCACTTGAGGCTTTTTAACACACCTTATTCTGAGTCAGTAATGTACAAGCACCTTATTTTTATTATTTACCACACCTTACTTTGAGTCACTATATGGCACACCTTACTTTGAATCATTATATGGCATACCTTACTTTGAGTCACTATATGACACACCTTACTTTGAGTCACTATATGGCACACCTTACTTTGAATCATTATATGGCATACCTTACTTTGAGTCACTATATGACACACCTTACTTTGAGTCACTATATGGCACACCTTACTTTGAATCATTATATGGCACACCTTACTTTGAGTCACTATATGGCACACCTTACTTTGAGTCACTATATGGCACACCTTACTTTGAGTCACTATATGACACACCTTACTTTGAGGCACTATATGGCACACCTTACTTTGAGTCACTATATGGCACATCTTAGTTTGAGTCACTATATGGCACACCTTACTTTGAGTCACTATATGGCATACCTTACTTTGAGTCACTATATGGCACACCTTACTTTGAGTCACTATATGGCACACCTTACTTTCAGTCACTATATGGCACACCTTACTTTGAGTCACTATATGGCACACCTTACTTTCAGTCACTATATAGCACACCTTACTTTGAGTCACTATATGGCACACCTTACTTTCAGTCACTATATGGCACACCTTACTTTGAGTCACTATATGGCACACCTTACTTTGAATCACTATATGGCACACCTTACTTTGAGCCACTCTGTATATGACACAACTCAATTTCAATCACCATTTGGCAGACCTTGCTTTCAGTCAATATTGTACACATCTTACTTTCAGTCATTGTGTCATGTGTTGTGTCCATCATGTGCTCATGAGAATCGTCCATCTATCATAGGCGGTCAAACTGGGTGAGCCCCGATACACTCAAATCTGTATCTATTACTTTGTGACTTATGCTTTTCAGCTTGAATTTGTGGAGTAAAGTTTACTTAATTTTAAATATAAAAGTTTAGTTAAGTGTTAGCTTCCCTACTTTGTTGGATAAATAAATATAATGTGCATTTGACTGAGGATTTGATTAATGTTCGACTTAAAATAATTCACACAAAAGGGGGGCTGTGCATGCCTACGACACACACACACACACACACACACACACACACACACACACACACACACACACACACACACACACACACACACTGCGTATCTGTTATTAAAATATAATGTATGTTGTATATGAGAAATTAATTAAATATAAAACGAGTGCTGAGTCATAAGGATTGCAAACTTACTAGCAGACATTTTTGTTGGAAGTTTCGATAAATAAATAAACAAAAAACCCAAAACATGGCATCCAGACCTGTGATGTCAGGTACTGGTTTTGTTACCCTAGCGCTTGTGGTGGTGGGGCATCTTTATGCAAACTCTCCAGTGACTGATGGAACATGAACGAACTTTGGCGCAATTGGTCTTGAGATACATAAAATCCGATTTTACAATCGGGGAATGGAATATGAACAGATATTGGCGCATATGACTGTAGGGGTCTGTTGAAACAGATTTTAAAGATGAATAAATGTCCTGACATTACTATACAGTGATTTTACAGCTAAATGTATGACTCGACTGGACTTGCCTTGACATTACTGTACACTGTGTACAGTGATTTTACAGCTAAATGTATGACTCGACTGGACTTGCCTTGACATTACTGTATAGTGAGCCGGGTGGTCCATTCGACCCGTGGACAGCCGCCAGACAGAAAATAGCACAATTGATCCGGGATTACCCAATACAGGTGTACCTGTTTCAGGTCACGCTAACAGAAGAAGACGGACGATTGGTTGAAAAGCAGTTGACCTTCAAAGGAGAGAACACTATTGTGCGGTTTGTAGAAAATGGCCATCTCATTACAGTGAGTCTTTAAACTGATATCGTTTGCTTTATTTAAAATATTTCAAACACATTTATGTTAAAGCAAATATCTTTGTTATTTAAAATCTGCACATCTATACATCATTGAAACAACTGATTAAACAAATATTAAGCAGTACTGATCATGCAGAATGTTTTCAATTAAAACAGTGTAAGAAAAGAATGAAAAGCTATAAGCAATGACACATTAAACACCTGTAATTTTTGGAACTGACATCCAAACCATCTCTGACTTCTGGCTTCGTGCACAGACCTTAGAATGGTTTTGTATCTTGTTTTCTAAAAGTGTTCCAATTATTTCATCTAAAACAGGGTTGATATTTCTGTATTAAGTAGCAGGGTTATTTCTTCTAAAGTGAGTAATAGGGGCTCTGTAATGGAAACAGGGTTTTAGTACTTCTGTAGTGACAAAAGGATTTAGGCAAAGTTCTGTAGTGGAAACAGGGTTTTATTAGTTTTCCACTGGTAACAGGGTCACATTGTCTGCAGTAGTCCATAGTGATTAATGTTGTCCATAGTGATTAATGTTGTCCATTCTGCAGTAGTCCATAGTGATTAATGTTGTCCATTCTGCAGTAGTCCATAGTAATTAATGTTGTCCATTTTGCAGTAGTCCATAGTGATTAATGTTGTCCATTCTATTTTTCAGACAATGACTCTGAATGGAGTCACTGCCTCCGTCAAATTCAAGAAAATCTGACTTCAATTATTTCACATATTTCTTGACAAAACTATAACAAATTATATTTTTTAACGAATCTTTCAGTTACCTTTATGCTATTTCCGCGACTCTCACCATCTATCTATCTATCTATCTATCTATCTATCTATCTATCTATCTATCTATCTATCTATCTATCTATCTATCTATCTATCTATCTATCTATCTATCTATCTATCTATCTATCTATCTATCTATCTATCTATCTATCTATCTATCTATCTTTCTATCTATCTATCTATCATCTTGTTTCTGACCATAAATGCTGTGTGTGTGTGTGTGTGTGTGTGTGTGTGTGGTGCAATATTTTCCATGTAACTTCAATCTTAATTTTGCTTTCATGAATGTTATCACATATATAATTTAATAGAAGTTTCATTTCATATGCAACTTTTTTGTATATAAATATTATTATAAATTTTCATTGTAAGTCGCGTTCTTATCGTGTTATTTCAATATTTTTAACATTTTAAAATTATAGATTAAATTCGTGTTTAATTATATTTAGCAATTCAATTTTCCTTATAATTTTAATTGTATTTGAAGCGTAAGTTTAATGTTATTTATGCAATTTCTTTTTTTTTAAATTTTAGGTCAGGTTCAAGTTAATTTAATTTAATAATGTAGTTTTCTTTGTAACTTTTAATTTTAGGCAAAGTTTATTTGTAACGTGCTATTTATGTAATGTGACTGTCTTTATAACTTAAATAAAAAATGAGTTTGGGTTCATGTTATTTATAATATGTTTTTGGGCAACGCTTAATTACGGGTTGTTTTTAAGATTGAAACTTTTAATTATATGTCCAGTTAAACGAACGTGATTTCCAGGTTACTATACACACCAGTACTGCTACTAGATCTAAACCACACATTGTTTAAGTAAACTTTCAGACACACACCAGTACTGCTACTAGATCTAAACCACACATTGTTTAAATAAACTTTCAGACACACACCAGTACTGCTACTAGATCTAAACCACACATTATTTAAATAAACTTTCAGACACAGGCCAGTACTACTACTACTAAACCACACATTATTGAAATAAACTCTCAGACAGGCGAGAGCCCTAAAAATTGCGTTAGGAGTACCAAATAACAACAACAATAGCACAGAGCGGACAAAAACCAATACAAATTATAATAATCCAAAAAACAATAAAAGCTTATCTAAAACTACAAGCAATGCCAGAGAGTTGTTGTTGTTGTTGTTGTTCCAAAAACAATAAAAGCTTATCTAAAACTACAAGCAATGCCAGAGAGCTGTTGTTGTTGTTGTTCCGTTAACTTCTTCGCTCCACAGAAATTGCAGGAAAACCTTTCATCTTGATGATATGCTCGGGTTTTTTTTTGTTTTTTTTTATTCCTGTGGAGCCTTCCTCCCTTCTCTTGTATTCAGGGAGGGTGGTGGAGTTCTGTGTTGCTGCGTTTGGATGTTGTTTGTCTTCGTCTGCCTGTGATTGCGACTGTTGTGGATGAAATTTTTTTCCCTTTTTTTCTCCTGATGGTAACCATCCAGCTATGATATATATAGTCTCAGAAACACCAACATTCAGAAAAATAACGGAAGAATAAAAACAACGTCCGGAACAAAACTTATCCTAAAACCTTTACCCCATCAAAACTAAACCACCAACCTGGCATATATACCCACTTAATACAAACAGGAAAGTTTGAAAAATACCAAAAGATAGTTTTCCCGCACTAATTAAAAGTCTTTTCCTACAACACGTAGTTGAATGCTACCAAGACTGGACAAAAATATACACAGGCAAATCACATGACCCCAAAAATGAAAAGACAGAAATAGTGATATGTATTCAATACTAAGCGGAAATCAGCTTAAAAATTACAGGCATTGTGTCAACATTTACGGCAGAGATGATGGACATACTCACCGGACTGCAAGCGAAAGCGAAAATAAACCCCCAAACACCAACTACTTAATAGCAACTGACTCACTCTCAGTAGTTAAAGCCTTAGAAAATAATTCAGGGATGATGGACATACTCACCGGACTGCAAGCGAAAGCGAAAATAAACCCCCAAACACCAACTACTTAATAGCAAATGACTCACTCTCAGTAGTTAAAGCCTTAGAAAATAATTCAGGACAAAGACCAGACATTAGCTACCTTATACTGGACCAGATAAGTAAAGGACAAAGGCAACAGAGTCAACATTATATGGATCCCAGCTCACATTAATATACCAGGAAACGAAACAGCAGATAACTGGCCAAAATGGACTGTTGCAAAATATGAATTAGATTAGAAAAACACCAGACAGGTAATTATGCTAGAAGCTAAAGTATCCAATCTTACACAATAAAATTAAAAATAAAACAGACTCAGAAATATCACAGAAAACTCACCATCAGCCCAGGCAACAAACCAGACAAAACGATGAAACAAAAGAAAGCAATATTACAACGGCAGCTCTTCGAGGAGACAACAAACACACAACAACGATGCGTTTGGCATAGAATGCCTTTTATAACAACAGAAGTTGACGTAGCCATCAGGCCCCACCAGCGCGAAACCGGTCTAGGCCGGAAGCGCTTCCCCAAATTCAGTGAGACAACGGGGCGCCCCAGACTCCAAGATAAGAAAAGTACAGCAAGAGAGGAACCACAGTGTTAGAGCGACGTTCGCAAGCCTCGTTTTGAAAGCTTAGTGTTAGAGACACACAGACATCCCTCTTTTCCTGCGCGAAATTGGCGAAACCTGGAAACACTTCCCTAAAATAGTCAGCTAGACAACGGGGTGGGTTTCAAATCAAATACCCGTCATCAATTTTGCCCATTAGTTGTAGAAAACTTTAATTGCGGCATCATGCAACCCAGTTCATTGAACAAATCAGTGACGTCATTAATCGGAGTAACTCCATTCAGTTGGACCAAATCAATGGATTTAATAATTCATTGAACCATATCTTTGACGAAATTACATGGAGTTAATCTAATCTATTGGACCAATTCAAAGACATAATTAAGTAATTATGCATGGTTAATCAAATATATTGGACAATTCAAAGACATAATTAATTATGCAGAGTTAATCTAATGTATTTTAGGTAGCCCCAGTATGATTTAAAGTGAAGACATTACAAATAAAATACGTTAAAATCTACAATTAAGTACATTTTAATTAGCAGCATTATCATTTTAAAATTTTTAAAAAGAGAGAACTATTTATGCTCCACATTTCCCAATAAGTAAAGGGGTGGGGGGTATCGGTAAATTAAACAAGAAAAATCCCAGTAAGCTAGGTGACCTTTGAACTTTGAAAGTATGAGCCGTTTATTTCCTTAATTCGAACCTAAGTCCTTTGGCGCCTTTAATATTTCACGTGTTCCCTTACCTTGTTAAAGGATGCAGTTTGTAGGTCATTTGTTACTGGCTTTTCTTTTTACTCCCGTCCCTCTTCTCCTTTCTCTGACTTAAAAAACAATTTATTTCAGCCACAAGTACTTTCAGCGCGAACGTCTATAAATAGAAATCAGAACACTAGCGACAAAGAGTAAACGAAAACTTATCTGCTTTTCAACATGTCACTGTAGCTCTTAATGGCTTAAATCAGAGGTAAGGTAAATTTAGAGCGATATTGATGGTAAAGGGTCGGGTAGGGTGAGAGGGCACAGACCCCTCCCCAAAGCATTATAAATATTTTATTACACCCCGAAATAAAAAGATAAAATCAACAACAAACAAACCGAACAAAAAACGTATGGTTTTCTTTGAATTAACAAAATGAACAATGACTTAATTGTTTTGCTTTCTGACACTGAAACAGGAGTTCTCGTCATCTACACTTTCACTGTTCAAAAGTTAACATTCAAAATGCATGTATTTATCTGAACAGTGAATCACATCTGTGTGAGCGGATAACGAGAGGACAGAAAGCTACCTCGCCCGCCGAGATTTAAAAAAAAATTCTTTACACCAGTTCCATTTTAAATGTCGGTGAAGGACTTTTTTTTACACCTCAGTACGTGTCCTTAAAAACTAGGTCGTAGTGAAACAAAGAAAAAAAACCAATGTCCAACAACAACAACAAGAACAAAATATTTCAAATTGCTTTTTGATGAAAAGGGGATGGGAGCACATGGGTTTCGTAGCTAGCGATGATCTACTGCCGTGTGTGTGTGTGTGTGTGTGTGTGTGTGTGTGTGTGTGTGTGTGTGTGTGTATGTGTGTGTGTGTGTGTGTGTATATTTGTGCTGCTAGAGTGGTGTAAGTGCTTGGTCAGTAATGTTTATTATCCAATGGTTATGATTTACAAGGAAACCAGTCAACTTCTATCTTGTTGTACATGTCTTCTTCATTTGAGTAATTCTTATTTTATGTCTCCTTTGTTTTAACAACTTGTGGTGTGTCTCCTTTGTTTAGTAATTAATATATTGTTCGTGCCTCCTTTGCTTTATCAACTTCTGATATTCGTTCCCTTTGTGTTTTTGGTAAATCCTGTTGTGCATGGCTTGTTTGTTTAGTCCTATTTTGTCTCGTTTATTGTAGTAATTCCTGTTATTTGTGTCTTATTTGTTTTAGTAATTCATGTTATATGTGTCTTTTTGTTTTAGTAATTCCTATTATTTATGTCTTGTTTGTTTTAGTAATTCCTGTTATTCGTGTTTTTAAAAAAAAATTAATTCCTATTATTCATGGTCTTGTTGGTTTAGTAATTCCTATTATTCGTGTCTCGTTTCTTTAGTAATTCCCACTATTTGTGTCTCGTTTCCTGTTATTCGTGTCTTGCCTTGTTTCAATAACGCCTCTACTCTGTTGTTTGTGTGTTCTTTATTACGGCAAATATCTTTAATTGAGCACTATCCTTGTTTTTGTGTGTTCTTTATTACGGCAAATATCTTTAATTGAGCACTATCCTTGTTTCTGTCTTTAATGATGCTTTATCCTTGTTTTTCGGGTTAAAATAACAACTTCCACGTGCGAGTGGTTATTTTAAAGAACGAGAGGGTCTCTTAAATTATGAGAATAATATCATCATTTCTCCACTCTTTGATAACTACACGCCTCTCAACTTGCAGACGTTGGGCGAAGGGGCTGTACCCCTTCCAGCACCATCCTTCGTGTTACAGGTAGAACAGTATTCAGCACTGACCTGGCGATTCTCAAATAATAAAGAAACAGGAACGCCCTATTTGAGATTTCATGTCCGACTTATTATTTATGACATGACGGCCCCCAACCTTTACTGCAAATCTCTCTCCATAAAAGCATGTCACTAAGAGAGCGTGGGTGTATAACAAAGAAATTGCAATTTTTTTCAACAATATATATAACTAAAGATTTATCTTTATTCGTTTATTAATTTCTTTGATGTTTTCATTTTATGTTATACATTTCTTTACGTTGGCAATTGCGATCAGGTGATAAAATGCCATGTCGCGCCATAAATGGATTACTGATGTGTTAAAAAGGGTCATGGACGTGTTCACAGGGGTAACAGTAACTATAAGTGGATTACATCCTACGTCTGAACGGTTGCTGGGAAGGGGATCATTGTTCAAACCTGACACTCGATAACCTAGGAAGCAGTGTTTTCTCACCACTGATTTATAGATTTATAGATTTATATATATATATATAGCGAGAGAATGGAATTAAGAATTCGTTAACGACAAAATCTTTACCTAGGCTAACTTACAGAGGCTGCATTTATTTCCATGACCAGGGACAAACCCGCCAAATATTCAGACAAGGTAACATATCAATTTCTTAATAATTATTAACTGTATTTTATTAAGAATGTTGTAGTATGATCTTGTATTTTTTTATTATTGTGATTGATATGAATTGTTACTATTTTCTCCTGATGTTGTGGCCAGAGAATAGAGTGAAACCAAGTTAATACTGAAGTAAATATTAATTTGATGATTTCAGTTAGCTGAAAGAAAACACAACAAATATTTCTGCTGAAAGAAAGCATGAAAATTACAAGTTAAACATTTAAGACTCTGCATTAAAGTGATAATGCTGACTTTCGCTAGTTTTGTGGCATGATTGATGCACTAGCCTTTTTGACCCTTGATGAAGGTATGAGATACCTTAAAACTGTCATTCCAAATGATGTACCTGAATCTGAGGAGTTATTAATGTACTTTGATCGCACTTACGTAAGTGGCTCCTTTCGACACATTCAGCAGCCTGACGCAATTGATCATCTGATAGTGCCTTTGAGAATACGCCAACTTCCACCTATGTTCACCCCTCGCCTCTGGAATGTGCACCTTGCCACCTTAAACAACACTCCTCGTACAAACAACATATGTGAAGGATGGAATAATAAATTCTACAATCTCGTTGGGCATTATCATCCCTCAATCTGGCATGTAATTCAAAGGTTTCAGCGTGAAGAAGCTACAGTCAGAACAATTATTTTGCAAAATGATGTCGGCAGACGACCACCGAAAAGATATGTAGGCACTACGTCCAAATGCGTCAACGTCTTCGAAATTTGTGTGGCCCGACAAGAAAACCGCAATACAGTGCCAGACTTTCTTCGTGGAGTCTGTTGGAACATTCGCTTTAATCATGCATATTAAATCAGAAACAAAATATCAAACACTAAAATTACTCATAAATCATACTATCAAACACATAATAGTAACCATAAGTAAATAAAAAAAACCATTTTTTACTGTGAATTTTTTCCCGCTTACCTGAGTCTCATTTGAAGCATGATTGTGAGATTGGCCTACCTCGGGATTTTCTTTCTCAAGGTCTCTCGTCAAACTGCCTCGACAATGACCACTTGATCTTTGTACACATTTCCACCACAGCTTGGTTTTGCGAGATGCATGCTTGGTATACATAAATCCATGTCACCGTTCAAATTTATAATTTATTATATGCCTACCATTCACATTAATTAATACAATATTTAAAATTCAAAATTGCCGATTAGTACGAGAACAATAGAACGCTGTTAATATTGGATCTAATACAGTTCAAGTTTTAATCACGATCAAAATATGATATACGTGTTAATGGACTTCAAGCATAACATCATAACTAAGTATGAATAAATCATATAATTTTAAAATAAAAGAAAGAAAAATGTAAAGCAAATTAATTTTTAACAAAAGAAGAAAACAAACTCATCTTGATGAATTAAAATATTCAACAAGAGGATAGAAAAAAAGTAATGTTCAAAGTTCTTTAAAAATAATTGTTGCGTGTGCTGGTTAAGACTTCGTCAATCAACGAAAGATAAAAAAACACAGTCAATCTCTTCCGGGTCTGGATGGAAGATTATTAACTTATTTCAAAATGAAAGGAAAAAGTTAAAAATAGGCATAATGTGACTGTCGAAGTCCTCGAATATCGAGATGACGCATGCGCAGTTCATACAATATTTTCCGAACAGCAGACAATTATAATGTAGTACAGTACAAAAAATAAGAGAAGATAATAATACTAATTTCAGGTTAGGTGAAGTATATGCATGTAGTTAGTTATACTTGTAGTTTGAATATATTTTTATTTTTCAACGAATTAACATTTCCAAGCGACAGCAAATATACACTGTTCTTGGCGGAAGGGGAGATAATAGAAAATTTACTAACTCTGGTTTCAAAAGTCTAAAAATAAAATTTATACGGCTTTCCGGGGACGTGTTAGCAATCAAGTCAGGTCGATGTCCTAGATTTTGTGAAACAGTGTTATCCAAGACATAAAGGAAGAAAAAATAGGTAAACCGGTTCCTCCAAATGAGGACAACATTCTTGGTTGACCTGGTGGAAAATTTAAAAGAAAGCAAGACTTTCTCAACTGATGCGAGAGAGGGGGGGAAAGAGAGAGAGAGAGAGAGCAATTAGCAGACTTCGCCTAAATTAATCAGATCTGTCAGTCTGAGTCTCCTTTCTGTTTCGGACTCATGTAATAATTGCTTAAGGGAAATAACTGTGTGGTATAAAATCTCATAGCCAATTAAATAGTTTGAGAGCATGCAAATATTTCCTAAGGAGCATAGTAGTAATACAATTAAACTTATACGTCCTAAAATGTTGTTTTAACCCAGTCACTAAATCGAACACAGAAACACACACGTACAAACCATTCACAAAGCACCAATTTATTTTTTGTTCAGTTTACAACTTTTTATAGAAATAGCAATTATGTTTTGATTTTACTGTTCAACCAGGCTTTGACCGGTTGGCGTACTCTGATTTTGACACGGCTGACCTAGTTACCTAGTTAACAACGCCTTGTGACCTAGTTTTCAGAGGCTGCCGACAGAAGACAGCTGCGCTTGAAGCCAGTGAAGGCTCGAGTGTTGTCAATGTCAGTCAATTGAGCTGACCTCAACTATAATGGTGAAGCTGGTAGTTGACACAGAGCCTAGTCAGTGGGATGAGACGATAAATCAAAGGTCTGGGGTGCTCTAGGCTTGCGCAAACTAATTATCAGATGAAAATTGAAAATCTCACAGAGTAGGTCGTTGTACGCGGCTAGGTTAAATTCTTAATCCAGAAAGATCCACTCCACTCCACCAATGGAAGAGCTGGGTAACCGCGAGAGTTAAGTGCTAGTGTCACAAATGTACGATCAACGTTCGAGTCCCATCTCGCTCCATGGCTCGAGCTTGTCGAGTTATGCACTAATTATAAAGCACTTCGAGATTTTAATTAAAATCACTCTTCCCACCTGTATGCTACCTCTACCTTCCAAAACTTACATCTCTTGTTTAGTGCTTGTGTCTCTCTGTGAAATCAACCAGAATTGGACACGGACGTCAAACTCACAACTAACGACAAACAACATCGTGAACAGACACGTTAACAATAATACTATTTTCTTTTAAAAGTAGGTCAAATACAACGGTCTCCTTTGGAAGCTTGAAAAGTTCACTGACTTCAATACCAAACTTACTATCAACGACCTTTGTGACCTTGCTCTGAACACTTAATCTTCTGTATATTACACAGTTCTTTCTTTTCTTAACGGATCTGGAGTGCCCCATCATAATGTGGCAAATATGATGGACATGTCTTCTCTTCTCCATTCCCCCCACCCCCACCACACAAGGCCACAACCCCAGCAAAAACACAACTTTTTTCTTCTCATGCAAAACTCAGGAGGTATTACGAGAAGGTTCTCAGATAATAAATGCCTCTATGTAGCATAATTCTGAGTTATGTTATAACCTTTACTTATTATTTCTTAGATGCACAGCTCAAATGTAGCCTAAAGGGTACCTCAGTTCCAGTGCAAAACTCAACCTATACACTTGATTTATAACACTATGTAACACAATTTTTGTTCCTGGCTTCTAAGTGTTATATTTCAATTGCTTATGTCTAAAGTACGTGAAAAAATGACTTCATTAAGCACAAACTTTGCTTACACGACAACAGCACGAAGAAAACTAGTTTTTTTGTGAAAATAGAACGATTTTTTTTTCATTTTCGTCAGGTAAAAACAAAATTTGCACAAGGAATAGACAAACAGTTGGAAACCACTCAACAAGGTTCAGAAATGTGTAGATTTTCTAGATTTACGATTGTACTGTGAATCACTCTCTTGAAGTAGCCCCCAAATGTAGTCCCCCATCATGTTTTCATTATACTGTCCTTGGTAACGACACTCAAAGTTCAATATATCTTGATGAAAGCGCTCGCCTTGCTCCTCCGAGTAAGCGCCCATGTTCTCCTTGAATTTGTCGAGATGCGAATCAAGGATATGAACTTTCAGAGACATTCTGCATCCCATTGTGGCGTAATTCTTTATGAGAGTCTGCACCAACTCCACATAGTTTTCAGCTTTGTGATTACCTAGGAAGCCCTGAACAACTGCAACGAAACTGCTCCGGGATGAACTGTCTATGAATAGGCGCCATTCAATAGGATTACATGCAATACCTATAGCCTGGAATAGACTGGCAACATCGTTGCAGAAGCACAGCTCATCACGCTGACTGAAGAAGTTGGAGAATCTTTGATGCCGCTTCTTCTGATCTGTGACTTGTACGCTATCATCAACCAAGTTCCACTGTTTGAGCCTGGATATCAGAAGCTCAGCATTCGATTTCGTAAGCCTGAGGTCCCTAATTAAATCGTTCACATCTTTCTGGTTAGAGAAGTACGGCTTTCTATCCCCAACTTCATCTGCAGAATCGTAGTCCATATCTCCAGTATCTGCCTCGCTATCTGACTTGCTGCTGTCTCCTGAAGATGGCCGATGCCGCCTAGGAGGAGTCGGAACAGGCAGATCGGGGCTGTGTGGTACTGGGGCAATGGAAGAAGGTATGTCCAGATAAACGATCTGAGGGGCATTTTTGCCGGTGCGACGATTTTGGGGGTTTACCATGCAGAAGTAGAAGTTGCTTGAGTGGTCCGTCGGTTCTCGCCAAATTCGCGGGATAGCAAACTTCATGGCTCGCTTCTCTCCTCTGTACCAACCTGTAACATAGCACATAATAATACATAAGAATTATAATAATTTGAGGGCAGGAAATTTCAAAATATGGAACGATTTCAAGATGGAACGTATTTGCCTACAGTACACGACTTATGACAAAACTTTGTAAATTACAACTCTTTGAAATGAACTCGATCTAAAGCATTGAAATTTTATGAAAATAAATTAAAACACATCTAAGCGAGAAGCAACTGTTCAGTTTACCTTCAAGTGTTTTCTTGCAATATTCGCATGTGAAATGCGGTGCCCAAGATTTGTCTTGGTTCCCGACCGGCACGCCGAAGTATGCCTTGTAGGCCTCGCACATTATACGACTTGCTTCCACTGAATACTTTTTCGCTCTTGTCTTTATGAATTGTCCGCACACATAGCAGAATGAATCAGCTGGATGCAAACAATCTCTTGATGCCATATCAAATAAATAACTTCTCATGGAATCTTGGTTCGAGACACCTGTGCTTTTATACTTGTACAGCTACTTTTGGAACGTTCAAGAACGTTCTAGAAAGTTCTGAGAGTTTCTTGAAAGTTCTGGAAGTTTCTTGAACGTTCTAGAGTGTTCAGGAGAATTGTAGAAACATGTGGACAACTCTAGCAGTTCAGGGAGGAAGCTCGGCATTGAAAGCAAATCGAGAATTTTCTCGAACACACGCGATTTTCAAATTTCATTGTCCCGGTCACAAAAGCAAAGTTTTTCTGGAATAACAGTGATTTCCTTTCTGTTCTAGACCTAACGGATTAGAAAAACACATTTTCAACCCAGGAACAGAACAAAAGTGAAAATTTGTTACATAGTGTAATTTATTCCCTTGTCCCCATACCCCCTTAACCAGTGAGAAGTTTTGGGATCCACATGACCAGCTTTATGTTGTATTGTGCGTTAATGGAAATAGGAAGGGAGACAGGGAAGGAAGGAGGAAGGGAAGAAATGAGCGAGGGATTAAGGAAGGAAAGAAGAAAGTTTCACAGGGCCAAAAGGAAGAAAGGTAGGGAGGAAGGAAGGAAGGGAGGAAAGGAAGGAAGAAAGGGAGGAAAGGAAGGAAGAAAGGAAACTCTGTCTTTCTGTATATAATGCTAAACTTAGCTAAAGCATCTTTGACCTTCAAGCATGTGGGAGGTTTTTGGAGCGCCACTTTATTTTTACATGGCCAGCTTTATATTTTTTGGCGGAGCTCAAAGTACTCATTAAAAAAAAATTCAACCGACGGTCAAGATCATTTGATGGAATGTTCACTTACAGTGTGAATTATAATCAAACACTTGGGAGTTTTTTTGAGCCGCATGGCCTCCTTTATGTTGCATTGTTGCATTCAGGTAAAGGGAGGGAGGGAGGGGGAGGAAGGAAGGAAGCTTTCAGATTTTGCGTTGTCAAATTCACGAAACAGCCAACATAAAAATATTCATTAAAAAATTCCAACGGTCAAGGTCATTTGCTAAATGATGCTCGAATTTTCACTCGCAATTTGACTTATAATTAAGCCTTCCAAAAAAACAAATTTATTTATGCTCCTAGCAATGCATTTATTTTAAAATATGACGGGTGGCAAACACTCTAGTAAATGAATAAAGAATGAATAAATAAACAACAATTAGAAAAGTAAACATGACAAGGAGGAGATTAGAAAACACCAGACAGTAGAAAAAGTAAATACAATTTCAAAGCTATCACAGGAAAAAAAAAATCATCACCAACTTGGCAACCAACCAGACAAGACAGCAAACACAGCAACGATGCGTTCGGCATAAATGCTTTATTATAACAACAAAAGTTGACGTAGCCATCAGGCCCAACCACCCTATCCCCTCCCCTCAAACCACCCCCTCCCAGAGCGAAATTGGCATAACCGGAAGCGCTTCCCCAAATTCAGACTCAACCTTGTTTTCCGACGAGTCACCATATCTCTGGTCTCCTTCGCCATCAAGCAACCCTACCCCAACACACGCAAGAAATTCACGTACGCACGCACACAATGCAATCAGTGTGGTATCGTAAGAGCCAGACCACGTGGTTTACAGTTCTATTAATAAATCACTTTAATGAAAGTTTTATTGATCTCTAATTATCCGCTGATAAAATTTCAAACAAAAATAAATGTATTTTCTTTGTGATTCTGACTTAAAATGGAGTGTTTTTCTTCTTCCTCAGCAGGGAGATATTTTTAACTTCACAGATGTCAGGTTACAGAAGGTTGGGGGGGGTTGAGGGATTAGAGTGGGGTGGGGGATTGTCGGGTTTACGTATCTTATAAAATAGCAAGTACCTACCTATCTTACTTCAGTATGAATTGTTTTGACCATTTTATATGCAGTGCTTTCTTGTGTGTGTGTCGGCTTCATCGACTTTCAAATTTTTGTAAATTTCATGTAAGTCTGATTTACTTTCGAATTTGATGTAATTTTCACTTACTTTGGGACTTGGCGCAAATTTTATTTACTTTAAAACATGATGTAGTTTTTATTTTAAAAATTAATGCAAAGTTATATTTATTTTTAATTCGTAGTTTTTATTTTTGGTAACTTGATGTAGTTTATATTTTCTTATGAACTTGATGTATTTATATTACTTCATAATTTTATAGAATTTTTGTTTAATGTAGTTTTTATATTTAATTTTGAACTTATTGTAGTTTATATTTACTTTTCATCTTGACGCAGGAGAGTTTTCATTAGTTTTTGGAATTAACATATTTTACAATAATTTTATTCTGACAGTTCTTTTACAATTCCTTTTTAATTGCTTACCACATGATGGGATTAAAGTTTTCATAGAAAACACGAGGAAAGTATAAATAATGTTAAAAAAATAATATATACCTCTCAACCAATCTCCTTCAACCACAAGACGTTCATTTTAGAAGTGGTCTTTGAGTTCAAATGAATATAGATCGAGGTCATATGGGCGAATTCAAAAGTGCCAAAGGCTATATTAGATATCTACATTTTGAACAAACACATATTTATTTATCAACATATTTCGTTGCACACCAGGCGAAGTTTATGGCGACACCGGCTGATGGTAGTGGGGTGGAGGATCGATAGCAGTTTAACGTCACCACTGGAGCTTGCGTTGATCATTTCGTCATAAGACATTTTCTGATCTGGAGTGCTCCAGTGAGACCCACAGCCTCACATAACGTCCCGAGGTGCAGGACGGGAGGGCTGGCGGAAGGGGGTGAAAAGGTCGCACCAGTTTGGCGCACACCCTCAACCGTCCTACGTTGGTTGTTGACACCGACTGATTCCATGAGATCCTTTTGTATAGAAAAGTTGACACTCGACAATGGCAGCACTGTGTCTGAGTTAGTCGCCTCGAGCAAAATATACACCTAAGTTATCTGTAAACATAAGCATGAAAAACAGAAGACCTGATCAAGTCACGTGTTCACGTGGGTGGCATTTCTTGACCTAGTTGTCGCGTGGTATCTCTTACACATTTCGCGCAGCCACCGACAGTTGTGATTTTGGGTTGCAACACTCAACTTTAACTAACATCCAAATATCAACAAAATCTTACACAGTGCTGACTTCTTTTACTGCACCAGGAAGTTGTCAAGGACTAAAATTACTTTCGCATTTGTTTTCGTGAATGTCAATTGTCTGAGATAGAACCATCTTCACTGGGTCTTTAACTGAGGACTTAAAGTAGTCTTCTTTATTGCTCTTGATACTTGGGTTTACATGAATGTCTACGGTTTTGACCTAGATCTATCTACACTGAGTCTTTAACAGTGGACTTAAAGTAGCCTTCGTTACTGCCCTTGATACTTGGGTTTACACGAATGTCTACGGTTTTGACCTAGATCCATCTGCACTGAGTCTTTAACAGTGGGCTTATTTGACCTACATCCCTCTTCATCGGGTCTTTAACAAAGACGTAAAATAGATTTCAATATTTTGTTTGCTGATTTGTATGAATATCCATGGTTTGACCTAGATTATTGTTCTTTCTTGGGTTTTCAACAACGGCCTTCAATTATCTTTCAACATTGTGCTCGCTATTGGGTATCTATGGTTTGACCTAGATCATTCTTTACCGGGTCTTTCACAATAAACTAAATCGCTTCCACTACTTTGTTCGCTACTTGGTTTTCGTGAATATCTATGGTCAGACCTCATAGGGTCTTAGCAATAGACTTCAATTATCTTTTGCGCGCACTACTTTGTTTTCGTGAATATCTATGGTCAGACCTCATATAGTCTTGGCAATAAACTTCAAAAATCTTTTGCGCGCATAACTTGGTTTCCACAAACTCGGAATAGTCACGTTTCATTTTCTTTTTAAGATCTCCGGTCCCGTTGGGGTCAGTCTGTCACAAGCGATTTTTATTTTTGCTGTCGAAATATGAAAAAGAAATATTATTTTTATTTTTACAAAAGCTGAGAGGAGCAGGTTCCAAAAATTTCGTTCTTTCTGAGAATGAGAATCATATACTTGATGCTGTTTGGCAGTCTTGGATAGGTGTCAATCTTAACTTTTGGGGCAAGTAAACCTTGACATATTTTATGCTTTGGGGCAATTACATCCTGACTAGCAGTCCTTACTCCTGTGAGCAATACAGTTTTGACTATCAGTCTTAGTCTTGTGGGCTAATAAGTCCTGACTAACACAATCTTTATTCTTGTGGGCTAATAAGTCCTGACTAATACAATCATTATTCTTGTGGGCTAATAAGTCCTCACTAACTTAATCTTTATTCTTATGGGCTAAGTGCTCACCAACTTAATCTTTATTCTTGTGGGCTAATAAGTCCTCACTAAGTTAATCTTTATTTTTGTGGGCTAATAAGTCCTCACTAAGTTAATCTTTATTCTTGTGGGCTAATAAGTCCTCACTAAGTTAATCTTTATTCTTGTGGGCTAATAAAGTCCTGACTATCACAGTCTTTACCTTTGTGGGCTCACATGGTTCCAACTAATGCAGACGTCATCTTTTGTTGTAGTTAGTATTGATAATTTCTGCTTATCGCCAATTTAAGTACGCATATAAATCCGAATTTTTGCACACTTCAATTTGGGAGTTAGTAATCGCGTCTAGAACAGACTTCATGCTTTGGGAGAACAAATCTTGACCATCATAGTCTTGTTAATTTGGGGCAAGTAACTCCCAACAGTCACATATATATGCTTTTATATGCTTTGGGCATGTGAATCTGACAATCGCCAACTTAGAACAAGGAAATCCTGACAGTCATAGACTTTATGCTTTGGGAAAGTAATTTCTGATAATTATTTTGTCTGAATGAACGGATACTAAACAGAGTTGTCCTTTCGGTGTCACAAACCTCAGCTATCCCGAAAACATAAAAAATAATATTAAAATATTCCTTGAAAATAATGATTTTAAAAAAAAACAAAGAAGAAAAGTTATTCTCAACAATCTTTCATCCACCATCCTCAAACTCCATGATTTTGTATTTTTTGTTCTGCAGAGTAAATTTGCCTATCCCTATTTCAAAACTTAATTGTTATATAAATTGTTAAATTGTCAAAGTGTCACGACCTTGGGCACTCATTATGAGGGTATTTTTTGTAAGTGTCAAAGTTGGGAGTAAACGACTCAGGTGGAGGATAGGCTAGAAATTGCTGATGCAATCCTAACCAGTTCGAACTGGATGAGTAGTTTTTCCGACTAATAGTCTCACTTTGTTCATAACATCCTATGGGGATGGACTCAGAGTGAAAGGAAGAAAGGTCTGGTTCCTCTGCAAAAGTCAAATTAAGGCAACATTATTTATTAGCCCAATATACACATACAACATAATAAATGCATCATAACAGTTTTATAAATGTGCTCACTAGGAACAAGGTGAATTGTTTAACATACTATATATCGAGAATCTTAATTAAAGAAATTATAGAAACAATAAATTTCTTGACAAGACGTGCGACATTATGAAGAAGACAATTCTGAATTCAGGAATTTACAATTTTTTTTTTTTGATCTGTAGTTTGCTGTGTGAGTGACTGTCAGTCATCCTACACCTTTCCCCCATCCTCTCTAAACACGTCTTCCAAATGAGGTGTTGATTGGTGTTACAAACACTTTTCTCACTATCGATACACGACGTGTATCTCTGCTGTTAATGTATTGCGCAATGTGACGAAGAGATCTATACAGCAACAATACTGACATCTAGTAGTCCATCGCAAAGTCTGTTTGTCCAACTAAACACGACGTTAATGTATTGTGCAGTCTGACGAAAAATCTACCCACCATCAAGACTGAAACATGTCATCTTTTGCGAAGATAATTTCTCAGAACAAAAATGGCGCATGCTATGATTACATACCTCCTGCTGTTATACCGACCAAGAATTCCAAAAGGATGGCACCACGTCGCGAGAAAAACGTCAGAAAGAAAGGTTGCTATGGAAACGCTTGTCACCAGACTAGCCAAACGAAGCTGGATCAAACGGTGAGTGGCGATCCAACAAAGTAAGTAAATTAATCACTGTGGAAGAACGAGTAAAAGATATGTTTACATATATATGATTTCATGAATTTTGTGAAAATGATGAGTGGTGGTCTTGCAAATCTAAGTGAACTAATCACTGTGGAAGAATGAGTAAAATATATATGTTTACATATATATGATTTCATGAATTTTGTGAAAATGGTGAGTGGTGGTCTTGCAAACTAAGTGAACTAATCACTGGAAGAATGAGTAAAAGATATGTTTACATATATATGATTTCATGAATTTTGTGAAAATGGTGAGTGGTGGTCTTGCAAATCTAAGTGAACTAATCACTGTGGAAGAATGAGTAAAATATATATGTTTACATATATACGATTTCATGAATTTTGTGAAAATGGTGAGTGGTGGTCTTGCAAACTAAGTGAACTAATCACTGTGGAAGACTGAGTAAAAAATATGTTTACATATATATGATTTCATGAATTTTGTGAAAATGATGAGTGGAGGTCTTGCAAACTAAGTAAACTAACCAGTGTGGAAGAATGAGTAAAAGATAATTATGTTTACATATATTTGATTTTATAAGTTTTGTGAAAATGTGCATGCGACCTCTTGGAGGCAGGATCCACAAAGAAATTGCATTAAACTTTCTTTTTGTAATACACATTATATTTTTTGAAGTAATTTTCACATATACTGAGATATACGAGAATGTTTCATCATCATAATATTTATATATTTAAAAATGTTATTTTAACAAGAGGTAGACACACCTTTAAAAGACAAATTGTAATGATAAATTGCTGATGCTTTTAATTTCGCCTCTGTTTAGATCGCATAAGGATAATATCGATTCTGTCAGCAGCGATTTCACCATTATCTAAACTTTGGTTTATAAAGTTCCAAAAATAACCATTATCTAAATATTGGTTTATAGAGTTCCAAAAGTAAACTTTGGTTTATAAAGTTCCAAAAATAACCATTTTATAAAGTTTGGTTTATAAAGTTCCAAAAATAACCATTATCTAAATATTGGTTTATAGAGTTCCAAAAGTAAACTTTGGTTTAACAAGTTCCAAAAATAACCATTTTATAAAGTTTGGTTTATAAAGTTCCAAAAATAACCATTATCTAAATATTGGTTTATAGAGTTCCAAAAGTAAACTTTGGTTTAACAAGTTCCAAAAATAACCATTATCGAAAATTTGGTTGGTAAAGTTCCAAAAATAACCATTATCTAAACTTTGGTATATAAAGTTCCAGAAATATCCATTATCTAATAATAGGAGTATTAAGTTTCAGAAATATTCATTTATAAATCAAAGTTTAGATAATGGATATTTCTGGAAGTTTCAGAATTAACGATAACCTAAACTTTGGTTTAGTCCATTCTCTCTCAACCAGTCATTTTAAAAATCTCACCATCAAGCTAACAGCTGCCTTTCAAAACTGCACTTCTTTGCCACTACAAATTCAAAGTGATTAGATGGTAGATTTCTCTACAGCAAGTAAACTTTTTATTCTCAGCACATTGGCTAGCCTCGTTCTCATAAATAATAATCATTGGACAATAAATTCTACTCTCTAGTTTGCATTAATCAGCAAATTGTAGCACATTCTTGCCTTGAGCGTTTACTTAAACTCAGACTTTTTCAAAAGTACCATCACAAGGAGTGCCCAAGGTCGGTTTGCTCTGACAATTTAAAACTTATATAACAATTAAATTAAAAATAGGGAGAGGCAAATTTACTCCACCATAGCCTGATTTCCCTTTGCTATGTCTAATTCTGAGTAAATAGGTTGAGTGAACTTACTGGATACTGAATTGAACGCTTGCAGACACAGTTGTCTATAGAAAGAGTTCCTGATGGCGAGGGGTCATTTATGACGTTAGGAAAACTCTTTGGAACTTGGACGGCTCCCCTGTCTTGGCTTCCGGAACAGATCAAGCGCGCCGAGCACTTCCTGTTCGATAACAGTGACATAGTTCTTCTGGGATATTCTAAGTCTGGTAAGAACAAATTTTACTTAGTTTCGTTTTACCTAAATGTGGATCAGGACTGATATTGGTCCAACAAATCTGTCTTCTGTCCAACAAATCTGTCTTCTATCCAACATGTCTCTCATCTGACATCATATCTACTCTGTCCAACAAATTTGTCTTCTATCAAACATGTCTCTCATCAGAACATCATATCTACGCTGTCCAACAAAATCTGTCTTCTATCAAAACATGTCTCTCATCTGAACAAACAAATCTGTTTTCTGTCCAACAAATCTGTCCTCTATTATAAATATTTCTCATCCGTGTATCACGTCTTTACTCTCTTCAACAAATCTGTCATCTATTATAAATGTTTCTCATCCGTGTATCACGTCTCCACTCTGTCCAATAAATCTGTTTTCTGTCCAACAAATATGTCCTCTATTATAAATGTTTCTCATCCGTGTATCACGTCTCTACTCTGTTTAACAAATCTATCCTGTCAAACAAATCTACTCTCTGTCCAATATATTTCTCCTCTGTTCAACAAAATATGTCCTCTCTCAAATAAACATATCTCCCGAAACTTTCTCATCTACTGTTTTATGGAAAATTAATCCAGGATTTTATCTAATTCTCGGATTCGAAGGGATTTTCATTTTCCCCATGAAAATATATTTAGTCAATTATGATAATAGTCATGTAAATCTATTTCTACTTAAATACTGATATCGAGCATTTAACAAACCAGAAATGTGAATTAGAATTTAGGGCATTGGGACATGAGTAAAAAATAAAAAAGAAAACTAATACATAATTGTATTTCGGACTGACACAAAATATATGGGATGCACAAAAAATTGGACATTAGAGAGAAATTGAATGTTAGGACACGTGAACTGACGTAAAATGGTATTTAAAATATTGAAACTGACACAAAATGGTATTTAAGACATGGGAAATGACACAAAATGGTATTTAAGACATGGAAGGAGACAAAAAATTGCACTTTAAGCGTGCGAACTAATACGAAGTGGTATTTAAGACATGGGAAATGACACAAAATTGTAGATATGAAACTTAACACATAAATAGACTTTGGAATTGAGAACTGACAGAAAATGAGATATGAGAACTATCATGAAATAAGAATCGGATACGAAGAAAATGATCAACTCGGATGTTTGTAAACTGGCACATAATGGAACAGCGGACTTAGTAGCATAAGTAAAATTTCTGATAGTTTTCACAGTTTGATCTTCCAATTGCTCTCTGGTACCTGCAACACATGCTGACTAACTAGACAAAATATATTTTATTCTCGCTAGTCTACCCGTTAAAAACATGTGTTCGTAATCATTGAGGCGCCAGACTGCTGCTCCCAATGAACGTGTATCTGTCAATAGTGAGGCACCAGACTGACCTTAATGAATGTGTATCTGTAAATAGTGAGGCACCAGACTGACCTTAATGAATGTGTATCTGTAAATAGTGAGGCACCAGACTGACCTTAATGAATGTGTCTCTGTAAATAGTGAGGCACCAGACTCACCTTAATGAATGTGTATCTGTCAATAATGAGGCACCAGACTGACCTTAATGAATGTGTATCTGTCAATAATGAGGCACCAGACTGACCTTAATGAATGTGTATCGTCAATAATGAGGCACTAGACTAGACTGACATTAATGAACATGTATCTGTCAATAGTGAGGCACTAGAATGACCTTAATGAATGTGTATCTGTAAATAGTGAGGCATCAGACTGACCTTAATGAATGTGTATCTGTAAATAGTGAGGCACCAGACTACCTTAATGAATGTGTATCTATTAATAGTGAGGCACCAGACTGACCTTATTGAATTTGTATCTGTAAATAGTGAGGCACCAGACTGACCTTAATGAATGTGTATCTGTAAACAGTGACGCAATAAGCCTGCCACTTATAAATTTGTATCTGTAAACATTGACGCACTAATCTCTCATTCTAAACATGTCAGCAGGACCACACTTCTCTCCCCTTATAAACACGTATGTTCACAGGAGCACACTTCTCTCCCCTTATAAACACGTATGTCAACAGGAACATAGTTGTCTCCCCTTATAAATACGTACGTCAACAGGGACACACTGGCTCTGGGCAATACTCCATATGCTGCTGAAAGGCAAGCCAGAGCACAGCCGCACCCGAAAAGAACGGTTGATGCTTAGTTTCACCACGCAAGAATTCTTTGACACCCTCTCGTCTCCTAGGGTCTTCAACTGCCATGCCCCTTTCGAGGGATTGCCCACCAGCTTGAAGAGCGGCCAGAACACGTGCAAGATGGTGTACCTGTTGAGGAATCCCAAAGACCTTGCTGTCTCCTATTACCATCACCTGAAATCTGCATCAGAGTTCCACTATGACTTTCACGGGTTCCTAGAACTCTTCCTGCAGGGCATTGGTAGGTCATTGATGTTAAGATTTTTTCACTCATTAGTAGGTCATTGATGCTAAGACTTTTTCACTCATTAGTAGGTCATTGATGTTAAGATTTTTTCACTCATTAATAGGTCATTGATGTTAAGACTTTTTCACTCATTAGTAGGTCATTGATGTTAGGACTTTTTCACTCATTAGTAGGTCATTGACGTTAAGACTTTTCACTCATTAATAGGTCATTGATGTTAAGACTTTTTCACTCATTAGAAGGTCATTGATGTTAGGACTTTTTCACTCATTAGTAGGTCATTGATGTTAAGACTTTTCATTCATTAATAGGTCATTGACGTTAAGACTTTTTCACTCATTAGAAGGTCATTGATGTTAGGACTTTTTCACTCATTAGTAGGTCATTGATGTTAAGACTTTTCACTCATTAGTAGCACACAAGGTGGCAAGATGTAAAATTAAACCAACTCTCGCACACAGACACCACGATATTCTTGTGTGTGTGTGTTGTCTGTGTGTGTGTGTGTGTGTGTGTGTGTGTGTGTGTGTGTGTGTGTGTGTGTGTGTGTGTGTGTGAATTTTACTCTGAGTGTGGGGTAAAGTGTGAAGGTCGTTTGTGAGTGTGAACGTGAAGGTGTGAATGTGAATGTGGGACAAACGGACAAACAACTGTGCAACACACTTTTGCAACCAGAAAAAGCCGGACTCTTGAAAAAGAGTTAACAATGAGAAATTTATTCTCGATAGTATGGGTTTACTTTCGAACAACTGTTAATCATTCATCCAGAAGCATCCACACATAACATTCGTGGGGTGGGGGACCAGAGCAATGAAATATGAACTGATGAATAAAATAAAATAAAAGATAACGAAATCAACAATATAACTAGCGATGACCACAACAAGCAGATGACAAACAAAACAATAGGCACAATTATTTGGGTAAAAATCCAATGCAAAGTCAAAGTTTATTGTTCACATTATTAATGTCAATTCCACATGTTTCCCTTTCACATTGTAAAACACTAATTAGCTGATATTCTGGACACTTCCCTGAATTAGCTCCCTCATGCAGAACAACAATTGTAGCAATTTCCAGTAACTTGCTTGTACCAGAAATTCCACGATGTAGTCAGTATATCTTGCCACCATACATCAATGGAATGCACTGTATTCCTTACACTTACACACTGGTATAGGCTGCTCACGTCTATCATGATCTTAGTGGTTTATAATCAGTAAACCAGGAGATTCCAGTAAAACAAAGAAAGGCTGCTCATTCCCATTAAGCTAACGGCTGCCTTTCATGACTGGACTTCTTGCCATTCTAGTGATTAGACAAAAAAATTAACTAGTAGGTAAACTTTGATCTCAGCCCATTGGCTGGTCTCATTCTCATAAATCTTAACCATTGGATAATAAAACTATGCATCCATTTGGAACAATGTTATTTTTGAATTATTTTGGATTGTGACATAGGTTCTGATGGCTCCTTTTTTGATTGCAGTTCCTGGTGGGTCGTGGTTTGACTACGTGTTAGAATGGGAACAAACGATGAAGAACAATCCGCGACTCCCAATTATTACAGTTCATTACGAGGACCTCAAGCAAGTGAGTGAATCAGTGATTTTTCTTACTCTCTCATTGTTCATTACGAGGACCTCACACAAGTGAGCAAGTAAGTGTTTTCTTTCTCTCTCACTGTTCATTATGAGGACCTCAAACAAGTGACTGAATTAATAATTTTTTTTAAAATTTTCATTGCGCACTGTAACGACCTCAGATAAGTTAGTGAATCAATTATTTTCTCATTGTGCATTACGAGGACTCAACCAAGTAAATGAATCAATGTTGTTGTTTTTTCTCTCTCTTTTTCTGTGTGCATTGCAAGGACTTAATACCAGTCTGTAAGGCAATATTTTCGTAGTGCATTGTAAAAACTTAATACCAGTGTGTAAGACAATATTTTTTATGGGCATTTTGAGGACTTAATACCAGTAAGGCAATATATTCATTGTGCATTGTGAAGACTTAATACCATTGTTACTGAACAATATGAAGCCCTAAAGTAGGTGAGATGTGCTCTTTGAGGACTTGAGAAATACTGATATGTGTCCTTATTTCCTTCTTTGAATCAATCAACGTTATTTTGTGTGCATATGCGCGCATGTGTATGAGGTCATTTATTAATTATGCATAACTAGAAAAAACAACAACATGCATTTATAAAATCAAAAACTTAAGATTTATTTTATGGGGAACACAAAGCAAAAAATAGTTTAAGTGTCCCAGACATTTGACATAAATATTCTAATTGTCACTCCTGCAGAATACTCTCTTCCAAATCCGAAGAATTGCCGAATTCATTGGCCTGGAACACTCCTCAGACTTGTACAGTGCCATAGTAAAAGAATGTTCCATAAGGAGAATGAAGCACATGGATGAATGCACAAACGAAGACTTCAACTTGACGTCATCCAAAACAGGCAAAAACTACATTTACAGAAAAGGTAAACAAGATAATGATAATACAATAATAACAATCACAAAAAAATAAATATTAGAAGTGAAAGAATAAATCTACAGGCAGATGCACACAAAAAAACGCACGTACGTACCTGTGACAAATATTTCCACCCCTCTCTTTTATTTTTGTCACTTATATCCCATATTTTCTAATCACCATATTTATTATGAAATGTTCTTTGCAAGTGGGGAGCGCATGCTCATACTACAGCGCATAAATTGACATCCCCACTGCACGTTTAGTGCAAAGCAATGTAGGGGAGATAAATTGACATCCCCACTGCACGTTTAGTGCAAAGCAATGTAGGGAGATAAACTACGCATCTACTTATCAAACATCGGGAGAGGCGTCTATAATTAATTGAACTGAACCATTGTTCTTTCCTGTGGAACACAAAAGGTCCTATTTCCTGAATTTTACCGTCACTTGCTACAGAAACCTGCTTGCGTACACACATTTTGTCTCCAAGTCCGTTTTGGGAGTTTTCTCACGGTTAAAGCTATCAAAAGTGAGTAGAGAAAACCAGTGAGTTCAAAGTTTATCGGGAATTGTTATTTTTGCAGCTAAAGGAGAATGTATTGATTTCTTTGTTCTATTGTGACTAAAGGAAAGAAGAATGTAAATTTTATATCAATTTCCACATTGATTCTAGGACATCATTTTAAATTATAGAAATGTTTGCTAGTCCTTATCAAAGACTCTGCTGACTTTTAATCTACATGAAATATTTGATTGAGAGTCATTGCTCGTCATAATCTTGATGTGGGAAAACACTAATTATGCCTTAGATATTTTCTATGCTATTATAATTCTTATTGATTTATACCACTATACTTAGAATATATTTTGTGCATTAAGAAAGGTTATTGTGTCTTATAATGAATTGGTGGACTAAAGGTAGAAACTGAAATATATATATATATATATCGTGAATGACCGTAAAAGAGAAGATAGTTAATGTGGCCATTCTACAGGTCATTGTTGTACTTTCCCAGTCAGAAATAACTCCACGTTACCTATGCTGGCTACCTTTGTCTCATCTTCTTTACCGTTATCTCTGCTTTGCTTGCTTTGTGTGTTGACCTGCATACTCTTTGTACTTGCCTCTCACTTGCGATTTTGTGTGACCTTTGCACTTGTGAAGTAGAAGTCTGAGACCACTCTGAAAATTCGTCTGTTATATGTAATTGTTCGTATTTATTTCATGTTGAATTGCTGTGCTGTATATGCTTCTATACTTATAATAAATTCTATTTCTTATTGTTTACACCCTCGCTCTTTGTTATATAACTGGTTTTGAAAGGTTAGAGCAGTTGGGGACATACATTATTAAAGATCAAATAAATAACTTGATTACAGATGAAGAAAAAAACCTGTTAACAGTACCAACACACATATGCATGCACACCTTAAGTGCGCATACGAAGATGGTACACACAGACATAAGCACAGAACACACAATTTAATATTATGTTTATTCGATTTGCACTAATTTTAATAACTTAATAAATAGGTTGTTTGAGACAAAAATCCAAACTGGAATACACATCTAAGGCATATTTTATTGATCGGAAGGTAACAATTGATATTTGCAAATTGAAACACACACACACACACACACACACACACACACACACACACACACACACACACACACACATACATACATACATACATACATACACACTGCTTACTTTCTAAAGAATGCTTTAAGTTTTTTGTTTGTGTTTTTTTTCAAGGAGAAGTCGGAGATTGGAAAAACTGGTTTTCAACTGCGGACAATAAAAAGTTTGACGCGGTTATGAAAGAGAAAATGAAAGACAGCAGTCTAGCATTTCGCTATGAAATCGACAATACGAAGTGTTCACAGGAGTAATTTCAGTGAAAAGTGTTCACAGTAGGAGTAGTTACAGTGGGAAGTGTTCACAGTATGAGTAATTACAGTGAGAAGTGTTCACAGTAGGAGTAGTTACAGTGGGAAGTGTTCACACTATGATTAGTTACAATGGGAAGTGTTCACAAGAGTAATTACATTGGGAAGTGTTCACAGTATGAGTAGTTTCGGTGGGAAGTGTTCACAGTAGGAGTAGTTACAGGGGAAATGTTCACAGTAGGAATGATGATATCACACTAAATCTTCTCTAGACGTTACACATGCATTTGCAACAAACTGTTTGCAGGAGCAATTGTGATTCATCAGACATTACTCCAAATATACATTTTTCAGCAGACTTTTCAGGAATTGTGATAAGAGTGAGATTTTGAACGACAACTTTAACATTATTAAGAAATGTGATGTAGCCTAATCTAGACTACTAACATACAAGGAGATGTAAATTAGTATAATCTACACTACTAACATACTAAGAGATGGGATGTAGTAGCTCTGTCAAGACTAATAACATATTAGGAGATGTAAATTAGCATTACATACTACTAACATGCTAGGATATGTAAATTAGCATAGCATAGACTACTAACATAGGAGATGTAGATTAGCATAGCATACTACTAACATATTAGGAGATGTAAATTAGCATAGGATAGACTATAACAAGTAGCATAGCATAGACTACAAACACACTAAGAGATGTGATGCAATCCAGTCTAGACTACTAACACAGAAGAGCTGATCAATAAATTTGAAAGCAAAGCGGAGTAGTAAGTGTGACAGTAGGACTGATCAATAAAGGTTGCAGCAGATCTGATGAATAAGTGTGACTGTAGAAGTGATCAATAAGTGTGACAGCAGAACTGATCAATAAATGTGACAGCAGAACTGATCAATAAGTGTGACAGCAGAACTGATCAATAAAGGTGACAGCAGAGCTGATCAATAAGTGTGACAGCAGAACTAGTAAATAAAGACAACTATAAAAATGATCAATATGTCTAACAACATAGCTGAGGTAAATGATAAATACGCTTGGAATAAACAGTTACAAGTGAATGAAGTAATTATCTGTCAGAACGGAATTTATTGTGCTTGTGTGTTGAATAATAAAATATATTCGTTTCTGTACAGTACTATTTTCAAACGGTACATTCAACCAATGCTTTCATTTAAATGTATAAATAATTTGTTCCAGATGCCGAGCAAAGAGTTTTCACATCTAATTATAGGCAGGAACTCGAACAATAGCACACACACTCACAGACATACACACAAGCACGTACACATTCAAACGACACACTCATGCACTCAGATATGCACAAACACGCGCACGCACGCACATATACACATCCTTGTCACACATGCACTCAAGCATACACACACGTAGCAACCACACTTAAGCATGTACACATACTTGCGCCAATACATAAGTACCATCACAGAAAACCAAGCCATATTTCCTTTTTTTTTTTTTTGGTTTGTTGGTATTTTACAACACACATTGTATAATGTGTCTATCTCTTGTAATCCAACAGTCAGCATAAGACTCAGTCCTGGATGGCGCGTGATTCTCCAAAACATGTACTGAATATCGTTTGTAGAGTCAGTGGTATACAGGCAGAGATAAAACAAAATCAGTTCCAAGTACTACTGACTAACTATGGCTTACTATTTGGATACGCTTAATGTGTGTTACAGTCAAGGAATAAATAATAGTCTTCTGGTTTCCTAAGTTCTCATTACAAGCTACTTTGGGCTGGCAGATACAGCCATCAACGAGAACCACTTAGAGTCTTAGACCCTACAAGTACAAGTTACTTTAGCTGGGAGATACACTCACCAACGAGAACCACTAAGTTTAACTGGGAGACGCGCATAAAACTGACATATTTAGTAGGCCCTACAAAATACTGTAGACTTGGAGTTAAGTATAAATTGACATGCTTAGGTCTTATAAGGTATTTTAGGATTGGAGACATACCCATAAAATGACACGCTTAGGTCCTACAAGTTACAATAGTCGCGATTTCCAGTTGGATACCAATAAACCCAGCCCCTCGCTCCCTGCCCGAAATCGTCTTCGACTGGAAACGCTCCCCATTGACTAATTATGCAATATTTTCATAATGAATTAATCAGTTAAGAAACATGAACCATTGTTTGTACAGAAAAGTATAAATTAGTACTTTTTAAAATATTAATGGATTCAATTACAAGAGCTTGATCCAACATGCAGTAGACAGGAAACAGACTGATTGCTTCCCTTGATCCGAGATCATAACTGCGATTTAATTATTTAGCCCTGCAATACATATTAAGCAGTCTTATAAGATTATCTATTTTTAATTTACCTTAACCAGCAACAAAAGGTATGGAACAAGAAAGAATATAATAATATTTGCTTTTGAATTCGCTTCTCAGTAATTATGAATTCATTGGCTGAACCAATTTGGTAAGGGAGTGAATTTTACATTCGCCAGGGAAAATGTATAATATAGTTAAATAGATAATAATGTTTCAAATTACTAATTTCGAATAACACAAGAACATACAAACTATTCCATTTATTTAAAATTTATTGTTTAAAAGAATGAAGAAAAGAGAATTAAAATAAAAATATGTATTCATTGAAGACACCTATTAATAATTAACTATATGCATTTGCTGGGTATGGGCCCTTGGTCATTATCGACATACTTACCTGGCGTAGGAGAAACCATGATCACTAAGGTGGTGCTCCCGGGGCGAGGCCTGTCCATTGCACTCCGGACGGGTTGACCCCTGCGATCGTCTCAAATGTAGATGACTCGGACGCGTAATTTTTTTGTAAGGGGGACTGCGTTCGCGCTATCCCCTGCAAATACAATCAAAAATAAAATATGTATTTATATAAATGAGATTAGGAATTAAAATGCCAATCATTAGTGCATTATATGGCATAGTTTCAAACAGATCAAAATTCATAATATAATAATGTAAATTATTATTAATTGCATTAATTTAATCAAAGGAAAAAGGCATCTTTACCAACACTAATGCATTTTTATTACAGGTTAAATTTATTTTACTCCAACAGAGTTGTTCCTTCTCCCAATTCTTTATGTACAGAGAAGTGAAATTTATTTTACTCCAACAGATTTTGTTATACCCACACAACTTTTTTTTGGTATAAAACTGCAGTTTAGTCAATCAAACTTAACTCTTATTAAAATCTAGCAAAAGAAGTCTTATTAATATCTAACAAGATAACACTCTTACTAAATCTAATGCAACAAAAGTCTTACTGAAATCTTATGTGCCATAGAAAACATTAATGACCAAAGGTGCTAGTAGATAGTATTAAAATATTAATAAAATATTAACAACCAGAGGTTTATTGAAAAGAAAGCCATAGAAAACATTAATGTCCAAAAGTGTTTATGAACAAAGATGCCAGTGAAAAGGTAGAAAATAACGATCAAAGATGTTAGTAACATGGTAATCATAGAAACCATTAACATCAAAAGTGTGAGTGAAAAGGTCTCATAGAAAACATGAATGACCAAAGGTGTCAGTGAAAAGGTCTCATAGAAAACATGAATGACCAAAGGTGTCAGTGAAAAGGTCTCATTGAAAACATGAATGACCAAAGGTGTCAGTGAAAAGGTCTCATAGAAAACATGAATGACCAAAGGTGTGAGTGAAAAGGTCTCATAGAAAACATGAATGACCAAAGGTGTCAGCAATGAAGTAATCAGAAACATTAAAGACCAACGAGTCAGTCTCAGAAGACTGATTTACTTTCAAACTGTCTAAAGATGCTTGTTCATAAAATTAAATGGACAGTTTTCTTTAGGATGGCAAATGCAGCTCAGTCATGTCTTTATGTTGGAATCATGAACCTCACAGCAAAATGTGGTTCAGTTTGCCACACTTTACATCAATTTTCAGCTTGACATGAACATAATGTGTCCATTTTCAAATAATGCACTTTACATTCATGGTTTAGGTACTGATACAGTTATTTTACAGCAAAATGGGTTCATCTTGGATGAAATATATATTTATTTTACCATTTTGGTTTGGCTTGAAATGAATCATTTCTTTTAAAACAGCTTTGGTTTGGACATGCAATGAATACATTTATAAATGATTCAACTTGCAGTGAATTTATTCACTGAACACTGATTTCATGTTATAAACCATTTATGTTGCTAGTTTGTAATGTTTTTGCACAATGATTTTATGTTATCACACTTGTAAACAATGATGTTGCTAGTTTGTAATGTTTTAGCATACTAAGTTTGTGTTGCTAGTTTTTAACAATTTTGCACACTGACTTCATGTTATTTTATCATACTTGTAATGATTTTATGTTGCTAGTTTGTAATGTTTTAGAACACTGATTTCATGTTATATATAAACCATTTATGTTGATAGTTTGTAATGTTTTTGCACAATGATTTTATGTTAATTGATCATACTTATTATATACAATGATTTTGCTGCTAGTTTGCAACACTTAGCACACTGATTTCATGTTGTTAGTTGATCATATTTGTAAACAATGATTTTATATTACTAGTTTGTCACATTTAACGTAGATTTGAAGATCTTAGTTTATCACCCTTTCACGCACCAATTTCATGTTGCTAATTTGTCTTCTGCACACTGATTTTATGTTGCTAGTTTGTAACATTTTAGCACACTGGTTTCAAGTTGTCAGTTTGTCATACTTTTAAATTATTTTATGTTGCTAGTTTGTTTTACTTTTGCAAACTGATTTTATGTTGCTAGTTTGTTTTACTTTAGCAAACTGATTTTATGTTGCTAGTTTGTTTTACTTTTGCAAACTGATTTTATGTTGCTAGTTTGTTTTACTTTTGCAAACTGATTTTATGTTGCTAGTTTATTTTACTTTTGCAAACTGATTTTATGTTGCTAGTTTGTCAACATTGTAGCACACTGATATCATGTTGCTAGTATGTCAGACTTTAGAACAATGATTTTCTGTTGTCATAACTAATTAGTGCAAGCTGATTTCAAAATAGTCAGGTGATAATTTGTCATACTTTTGCACTCTAACTTCATGTAGTTAATTTGTTAAATGTTTCTAATTTCATGTTGCTAGTGTGTCATATTTTTTGCACACTGTTTGACACATATTAGAATTCTGGTTTAAATCTTCTTCTGCTTGAATTTTTCTCATTAAATCTTGGAGTCTGCAACAGAGCTTTACAAGATCTAGTCATGCATAACAAGTTAACTACTCACAGATAAATTCTTTATAACAAGGATATAAAATAAATAAGAAAATTTCAGTGCAAAACATGGGAAATTTCTATTTAATTTTTTTCAAGTGCTGTTCATCTGCAAACTCTCACACATTTTCATTAAAAACCAAGCAAGAATTGCATTTTTCAATCAGTTTAATCAGTTAGACACATCACATACCACCTCTGTATTTACAACCAAAAACATGTTTTCTAGAATAAGATACAATATAGTATTCAACCTTGACTGTGCAAACACACTATCTCACTCATTCCCTATTTACATTAATTAATATTCATTGCTGAATGAAATGTCACAGACATTAGATCGGTATTGTTTTATATCACCAGGAACTAAAGTCACTGAGCTTATACGAAATGGCAGAGGGCTTTGTCTTTTTGCCTTCGCTGCTACCTTCTGGCTCTGGGTTTGTTGTTGCCCTTTTCCTATATGAGGAAAAAATCAAGAGTAAGGCAATAAATTAATTAATTAAGGTCTCATTCAAATGGATGTGTACATATAAATACATATTTATACATATGTTCAAGAGAAGGGGGTGAAGTGAAATCTCTAGGTAAAAGGACAAAGCAATATATATTTAAAATTTCATTCCTCAGCACTGCCAACTGGTTTCATGAACAAAGCTAGGAATATCAATGGCTCAGCTATTTATTTATTTTTTTAAAAGAGAGAAATAAGTATGAGACATAAATACTCACTGTATCTGAATGATAAACTGTAGATTAAGTGTTTTTTTTAATCTAAATGGTAAGTCACTATTCAAACAAAAAGTATTACTATCTAAGGAATGTATTCTAGGTTAATAACGTCAAAGAAAAAACATGTCAATTACTGAGAGAAACTCAGAGGGAATAAGAGAATGAAAGAGTGGAGAAGAAAGAGAAGAAATGAAAGACAAAAAGAGGAATAGTGAAAGAAAGAAATATAAGAGATAAAAAGTTGAGGAGAGCAAATGGTAGAAAATGGGTGGGAGAGAGAGAATAGAAAAGATGAGAGAAAGAAAAAAGAGAAAAACAGAGGAGTAAAGTTTAAAAAATACAGAAATTTTGAGAGAGTACACTGAAAACTGAAGAGAGAGAGAGAGAGAGCGAGCGAGTGATGGGAAGAAAGTGGAGAGGTGAAATGTCTTACAATGCACTGGTGTTAATATATTTTCCAATGCCTTGTTTAAAAACTCGCAATCCTGCATCAACCTTGGCATCAGTTCTTTTTCGTCCAGCTGCTTCCTTCTCTGCTATTTCCTTCTCTTTCTCCACTGCTCTCTCTTTTGCGAGCTACAAATATAAATAATTTTATGTTCTGCACAGTTATTTTCTGTTAAGGCTTTCAGGTGCAGAGTAAATAGAGGATGGGTGATATGTGTGAACTTTTATTAGGTCAGATAAATATATATCTTTCTTTCATAAAAAACCCCAAGGTTCCTGCCTAGGTTTTCAAATAATTTTCCAGACCCCCCCCAAAATATTTTAAATTCCAAACCTAAAAAAACTAAGAACAGTTATTCACAATGCACCTAAATATAGTCAACAAGTTGATAACCAAAATTTTAAAGAATACAATGGAGACAGATATAAATTTAAAAACAAATTTAAAAGTAATTTTAAACAAAATTCATTAAGTTATACAATGTTTTTGAAAAATTCAGACCTGTCCAAAAGTGTACAAAACTGCAAGACCATTGGAGGAAAAGTTCAGAAAATTAAAGTGAAGTTTTGATTGTAAAATTAAATTTTATTATTAAAAAGGCTTTATTCTTCAGTATGAATACCTTATTAATTAAGAATCAGATAGTATTAATTCCTTTTAATGTTTTATTCATTCCTTTGTCTTCATGTGTATGTTTTATATTGATTATTCTGTTATCTTCTACTGTCATGTCACAGAAATTTTTTTTTTTAATAAAAAGACTTTCGTTAATTATTAGAATTTGTGCTCTGTGTAATATTCACAAATAAAATGAATTTTCATATTCAAATATAAGTAAATTGCTTATTTTACACGTTTTTAAAACATTTTGTAGCAGAAATGGTTAAAACTGAAAACTTCATGCAAAATATTATGATCAGAATCTGTTTGACAATGGATCATTCTCCTACATTGGATAAATTTTGCTTGAAAAAACCCAAGGTACAACTTTACTTTAAAAAAATAAACTTTTAACCTCATAATTGTTATTATAATTATTATAATTGCAACGGGTTGCTAAATAATAATAAATGGAGCAGCTGTGTGCATTTTTAAGTATACTGTTATTTTCAAGAGGCCATCTTTTTCTAAACACTGCAGTACAATTCGTTAAAGAATAAAATTTTTAGCTAATAATTTCAGAAGAATATTGCAGGTACTGACTTACATGTGAGAGGATATGATTTCCTAACAAAGAAAATGAGTTTTACAGTTAATAAATGACTGAAGAAATAAAATTCCAGAAGTGCCTGAAAAGGACCTGTTATGTTTAATGCACTTAGTAACAAAGTGTAGCCTTTTACATGCTTTGCAAACAATCTGATTAAATCAGACTGTTAGTTGGGGTTCTTCAGTCTGAGGATGACCAAATATTATAAAAGTTAAATATTCCCCCACCCCACCCCCCACCCCCACCCATAAAATTTAAGGTCTCTTCCAGAATTATTTTGACATTTTACATGTCTGGAAAAGCTAAAATCTAATTCCCAACTTTGTTCAGAATGCCAGATCTGCAGGGGAAAACTGAAAAACAGTAGAGATGATGGCTCGATAGCAGACTCTTGAAAGTAGACATATACTCTATATAGCTCTTAGATAAATAGACTTCTGGTATATCTAGCATATTCTATTTTTTCTGCAACCATCACTAACTGCCCACCCATCCACCCAGACTTCCAAACAAACTGCAAGAAGTGTCAGGTCATTTAAAATTGTTTTGGTTTTCAGGAAAAATGCACTCTTAAGAATTAGTATGCTCATTAATAATAATTATTTTATAATATTTTATCACATTATGATTAGAGTTTTTAAAACTTATATCACGCACCAACACCTATATCAAAATAAACAATAACAAAACAATGAAAGATGAAAATAAAGTAAATATGGCTGATTTAAGTATCATTTCAACACATAATCAAAACTGAAAACACATCACTTGAAGTAGTTATTGTGACCAGTGATGCTCATAATTATCTGTTCATATCTGAATATATTAAAACATACTAAATAATGCTAGTCAACAGATGTATTTATTGTGAAAAGTAATGCTTGTTACTTTAAACATACACATTTTATATACTTTGAAACATTCTAAATAATGCTAATAAATAGTACACTTGTTAAGAACAATAATGCTTGTTACCTGTTCATCTGCTTCATCATAGGGATTGACAAAGACAGAACAGCTTTCAATTCTTATTTCCTCCTGAAAAGCACAATTGAATAAACAAACATTGCTAAATAACAAAACATCTCCACAGGTAACTTAAAGCTAATAGTCAGTTTATTAAAAACAGTGAATTGTTAGCATAAATAGTGGTGATTGTTCAGCAAAACAAATGCATATAAACACAAAAATATTGTCTGCAGCACATTTTTCTCTGAATGATACGCATATAAGTCTAAAGGTGGGGGTGTGTAAACAAAAAAAACGTATGAATCCAGTATGTATTTTAGTATTTGTTCCTTTAGACTTAGTTAAGGGATTTCATGTGTGATGGCAGACATCTAATCAATCTGTAAGAACAGAGTCGATCAGATATCAATATGAAAATGATGTTTATTTAAGAGAAATATAATGAACTTGCCCAAGATTAGGTCCCTCCTGCACTGGGTTTTAACTGCCCCTTGACTCATTATCAAAGAAATTTTTATATACAATATACAATAAGATTTTGAATATTTAATATCTATAGCAGAAAATGATCATCACACTACAGTTCAGACAGGATATTACTTATGAACACACTTCTGGTCAATCATTTCATTTACATTCACTTTTTATGTTTTTTCAATGTATTTATTTCAAAAGTGAAAACAAAACGAAACAAACTAAAATGAAATATACTTTTCTATTCTCAGTAATGGATGAGCTATTCAAACTGGCACATAATTTTTGAGATGTAGCTTTGACCACTTAGGCATTTTTATCCTTCCTGAGTAGTAGTATTGTCAGAACAAAAGAATGATTATTTTTCAAATGCATCTTTTTCTTTATTTCTTACTTGCCTACTTTGTTTCACTGTTTTAGTTTCAAACAATGCTGTCCATTTTTGCATGAGCATGTTTAGACTTCACTGCCTGAGACTGTAATTCTTTCCTTTGCTAATCAAGTGGGTTTTACTATATTATATTAATACACTGATTATAATAGTGAAAAAGAGCTGTTTAAACCATATGTTTCTTCACAAATAATTCCAGTTTGCTCTCTTTTGTTCTTTTGTATTTTCATTTGCAATGAAATCTGTGGTTGATCACATGTTCATAAGGTATTTATTATGGATTGTTTGACAACAGAATCAGTACTTACACTTGCTAATAATAATATCAATACAGTTTATTTCATATGCAAAATTTCAAATGTTTTTCTCTACTTAGACGGTAAGCTACTTAAGGGCAAATTTTGATTGTCTGATATTCTATGTACTAGTTTCTAATAGCACTTTTATACTTTTGTTTAATTTTTCTTTTGAAAGAAGATTTTCATCTGTTCTAATACATTTTAATTCATACTTTTATAGTTTTCTTTTCCCTTTATTAAAAAATATAAGTTTGCTTTGAAGCTCGACAGGAGGAAAACACTGTTCTTATCATAAAGACATATGTTATATTTGTTTTGTTTATTTAAAATCTGCATTTACTTTAGAACACTTACATTAAGTCTTAAGGATGAAATTAATGGAAACTGAATGTGCATAATCTATTAGTACAAACCAATGGCTTATCATTCTTGTCCACTTCTATCTTCTCCATTTTGTCCAATGTTTCTAAGCCACCAACAAGTCTGCACACAGAGCAATGAATGGTTTGAGTTGCAGCACCTTTCTTTCATCGGATATCTGATTCATGAATAATTAATTTAAGTCAAGATGCTTCTTTTGAGATTAACAGTTGAAAGTCTGATCTACAAGACTGCAGATTTTTAAGAGCTGTTTCTATTTGGTAAGTGTGTTATAATTTTGGGATGTATAAACACATTTAATAAACCAACAATAGCATTTAAAATATATATTTTTAATTATTATTAAACATGGAAATCTTTAGATCATATACAGCTTGAAGAGTAATTCTGCTATTGAAAGTGAGTGATTCAAATATACAACAACAATTATCAAAGCAGAGAATTGTTTAACTAATAGTAATTTAATAATGAGGGGTTGCACTTTGAATTGATAATGTATTATTAATAATTATATTAAAATGTAAAAACAACATCCAAGTACCTTATGAGGGAAAAAATCATTCAAATAAAAACAAATCCAAAGAAATTCGGGATAGTACTTAGTGAACTTCCAAAGCTCAAGAAAGTGGATTATTTAGATAGATTGATCATACAGATCAGATTTATCATAAAGATTCCATGTTTATCATATAGAGGCCTTATTAGCAAATGATGCCCCATCTTGTTGGTAAATAATAGTTTAGACGAAGGCTGTTAATGCATACAAATAAGGTCTTATTAGCATATAATGCCCCAGCATTATGTTGGTAAATATCAGTTTTGATGAAAATATTCAAAACTGTGTGTAAATAAGGCCATGAAACTAACAGTCAATGATGCCACACATCATGCTGGTAAATAACAGTTTAGACAAATGTTACCAAAAGCAGTTTCTTTCTAGAGTTATAAATAGTTCTTAGTAAAAAACCACCTTATATTAATTAGCAAGTACTCGGATTCTTAATAGTGCTTTTTTGTATTTGTGTTTGCAATGTCCAGTATTTTGAATTATCAAGAATAAACAGTTTACAAAAAATTATAAGGAGAACCAATATTGGACTATCTATCTGAGTACTTATAATTAAGCATGCTTGCCATTTCTGTTGAAATATGATATCCTTTGCAAGAAGATGTTCAGTGTATAGTAGTGTTGAATATTCTTGAATATATACAAGAATGAAAAACAACAGCTTATCATGTGACATGGCTACAGCAAATCCTGTGGCAGGGTTACAGCTAATGGTTAAGTGTGAATTAGTGAACTATGTCCAAAGAATTACCTGCCAAAAACTGTATGCTTGCCATCCAGGTGTCTGGCTGATCGATAAGTGAAGAAACTGGAGAGAGAGAGAGAGAAATTTACAGACAAGAGCACAAAGATTTTGACTGTCGATAATAGATGATACTGAAAAAATGAGTACATCATTATATAATTTTATGAATAAATCTATTTAAACAAGTAAAAAAAAAATGAAGCTGAAAATTTAAACAAATACTTAAGGTGAAGTTCATAATGCCCTCGTTTAAAATCAGGGGAAAAAAAATCAAATATACAATGTAAGTGTGGGTCAAAAATGCTTAAGAATGAATCTCAGCTGACTTTTTACCTCCAGTGTCTTTAACATCTTACAAGACTATCAATACAAAAACACAGCAGACTTACTTAGTACATGGTAATACTTTATCTGCATAAATATCAAAACTTACAACTGTGATTTATTTGTGTTGGGACCACTGTTGGCCATACTCAAAATGCCACGACCAGAATGCGTCAGGTTTGGTTTTAGTTCATCTTTGAAAGCATCACCCCAAGCAGACTCGCCACCTGTTAACCAAACCTGAACTTAGCATCAACAGCACAATAAACAGCACAAAATAAACCTTGCAAAACAACAATCATCTCAGTGTAGTGTGCACAATGCAAACATCTTAGTACAGTTATGCACATATCTCAGTGTAGTTAAACACAATGCAAACAATCTCAGTGTGGTTATGCAAAATTCAAATGTCTCAATGTAGTTATGCACAATGCAAATACCTCAGCATAGTTGTGCACAATATAAACATCTCAGTGTAGTTGTGCGCGATGTAAACATTTCAGTGTAGTTGTGCATAATGCAATTCTCTCTGTATAGTTATGTAAAATGCAATAGTTACATAAAATGCAAGCACTTCAGTGTTGTTATGTAAAAAAGCAAGTATCTGAGTGTAGTTAATAAAATGCAAGTACTTCAGTGAGGTTTTGTAAAATGCAAGCACCTCAGTGCAGTTATAACTCATATATATTTATATAATATAAATAACTCAGTGTTGTTATGCATCACATTTCACATAATCATTATCTAGCTTTAATATATTAGACTATATCATGATTCCCCAACAAAATCATTAAACAATTACCACAATTATTTTCTGTATTCATTTATTTTTAGGTCTTTGATACTTAAAAAGTAAACATTATAAAATTCATCCAAGTTTTTGGGAGGGTAAGCTGCTAAATTTTCAATCAAAAGTGACTACAATCAATCATTATATTAAACTGATGTTAAAATCAAAAACAAAATTCATAAAATTAATCATTCTGTCAAGTGACAAAATTTGGTCAACAGACTTTTGACTTCTATTTCAGCATTTTCACTGTGAAAACATTATATTGGTAAGAGATCACTAGGTTTAAATTTTAGTTTTACTTGCTGTAACAATAATAATCACCCACATCTCTTCTTTTGGAATATTAATTAATAATCTTAATTCTTTATTCCTTGTTATACTTATGCTGCATACTTTTCATGAATATTACTTGTATATTATCTTGAACAGGTTGTATCTATGTGATTATTTTCTCTCAGTATAGTTATAAGCAATGTTTGGTGTGCACATGCGCATGCATACTTGCATGTAAGAGTGAGCACCCATTAATTGGTATTTACACTCTGCTGAGAAGGGGGGCATCCTGATTGATCTCCCCCTGGATGGAACAGCCTACTGTTCAGGAGATCACCAAGGCTGGGCAAAGAATGCCCTGGCTCTGATCAGGGACTGCAGTTCGCCTGAATGCAGGAGGTGTGGTGGGTAGGATCAAAAGTAAGGACTACCACAGCAAAAGATATATGACTGGGTCAGTGGAACTTGTCAGTCGATCATGTCCAAGAAATGTTGCTTAGAGCTGGGAGGATCAAAGAGAGAGAATTCCAGGCAGTGTCCACCTGGAAGTTGATCCATACCAGCTGACTAGAAGCAACTGCTTCTATCTATCTATCTGTCTGTCCATCCATCCATCCATCCATCCATCCATCCATCCATATATTTATATACGTCCAGGCAGTGAAGAATCATCTGGCTTTTGAGTATCAAAGTCTACTCATCTGGTGTCACACTTAGGAAAGTTTGGAAGAGTGTGGCACCATGATTGTTGGGAATGTGAGTGACTTTTGCCTGCATTATATCTGAATTCATGACATAAATGATGGAGTCTTAATTAGGATGTACAAACAGTAAAATTTTTCATTAGTATTCTACATTATCTGTCTTTTCACTTACCCAATCATCCATTGGTCTCAATTAGTCAGGCAACCGAGAGTTTTAACACTGTTTAAAAATTAAATGATAATATAATTTTTCATAACAATATTATTTAAATATTAAAATTATAAACTTATAAAACAATAAAAAAAAATAATAATAATTTTTTTAAAACTATAAAACAATCAAATTATATTTACCTTTTCCAGTTCCAGTAGGATCTCCACCTTGAATCTAAAAGAAGATAAAATACAAATTTAGTTCATTAATGTTTCTATTTAATAAACAGACACACCCAAACAACAAAAATTTAGTTTACTACTGTATATATTTAATAAGCAGACAAACCAAACAACACAGATTTTTTTTCAGTTGTACTGAAAATATCCAAATTGATTTTGTCAAAACTTTTATCTCAATGAAGAAAATGAAAGTAAACTTCAAAAGGCCCAGAGAACCCAGAGAAAAATTTTGAAAGAGATTTGTTACTTACAATGAAGTTTCGGATGGATCTGTGAAATATTGTTCCATTGTAGTATCCCTTGCTGCATAGTTTTATGAAATTTTCACTCGTTTTTGGCACCATGTCACAATGTAGTTCAAGGTTGAGGGGACCAAAATTTGTTATCATGCGAATGTAACCCTTTTTTTTCACCCTTTCATAGCGCAGAACATCCTCATCGATTAAAGCTGAAACCAAAACAAATCAGATGAATGTAAACTAGTGTGTGCATCTGCATCTGCAGATTTAGTGTTTCTACAGAGTGAAAGAAAGATATCGACTAGCAATATCTGCACATTTTACAACAAAATAATTTATGACTTAAACATAAGTAATTATAATGAGACCACAACACCTGTATATTATAATAATATACTTTCTGATTCTAAAAAAGGAAAACAATATAGAGAATAAGAAATGCCTGTGCTTTACAAAAAGAGAAACAATAAAATCAATAGGTGAAAAGCAAAGCAAAATAAAGCTTACCTGCTTGATGCTGTGTTTCTGGAGCCATAGCAGTAGAAGTGAAAGAAGCTGCCACTGCACCCGTTGAGTAGGATGCCTATAAAACAACAGAAGACAGAACAAGGACTACTGAGTTCCTTTATAAGAGAAAGAAATGGTGACCCATGTTTTGAAGAGATGTGGCAATGCTGAGATGGATTAAAATAATACCTTAATCTAGATTCATTATCATCATAAATTAGACAAATTAATTCTAGCAGCCAAAATATTAAAAATACAATAGTATTTAAATGAATGCAATTCACAATCTGTTATAACAATGATTAATGATTCTCACTACATAGCATTTATTGTATACCTGTTTAAAAAAAAAAAAAATCTTACAGCATTGAATTTGTCAGCTTTCTGAGGCTTTTCTGGTTTCTGACCCTGAAGAAAAAGAATGCACAATTCTGGTTTTAGAAATAATTTGCAAAATTGTAATAAAAACAACAAAAATATATTATAAAGATACTTGATATATGATACATTTGATAAAAGTTCCAAACATTTTACAAGAATTATTGATTACACAAAAAATATACTAGGTCTTTGTACAAACTATTGAAACACATTAAAAAACCACTAGGTCTTTCTACAAACTACTGAAACACATTAAAAAAACCACTAGGTCTTTGTACAAACTACTGAAACACATTAAAAAAACCACTAGGTCTTTATACAAACTACTGAAACACATTAAAAAAACCACTAGGTCTTTGTACAAACTACTGAAACACATTTAAAAAACCCACTAGTTCTTGTACAAACTATGGAAACACATTAAAAAAAAACCCACTAGGTTTTTGTACAAACTAATGAAACTACTGAAACACATACAAAACTAGGTCTTTATACAAACTACTAAAACATAAAAAAATAATAATAACAAATAAAAATAAATGAATCCACATGCAAAATGATAATATATAACAAATATCACAATATATAACAAAGCTCTTTATTTACAAATGTAAATCTGACAATTACTAAAATGTAATTTGTTTTTATAAATACTGCTAATTAGTAAAATGTGACTATCATGTTTGGATGGTTTTCTTGCAAAATGTTGTAAATGTAAGACTGAAAATTAGTCCAACTTTGATTTAGAATAGTTTTGACTGACTGGGAAGGTTTAATACTAACTAAATGACTGACTTGGAAGGGGGCTTAATACTAAATGACTGACTGGAAAGGAGGTTAAATACAGACAGACTAAACTGAGAGGAGGTTTAATACTAAATGACTGACTAGGAAGGTGGTTTAATACTAACAGACTCACTGGGAAGGAAGTTGAATACTAAGTGACTGACTGACTGAGAAGGTTTAATACTGACTAACTGGAAAGGAGGCTTAGTGTTACAGGCTGACTGGGAAGGAGATTTAATACTGAGTGGCTTGGATGTAGGTTAAATACTAACTGATTGATTGAGAAAGAGGTTTAATACTAAATGATTGGCTGGGGAGGAGGTTTAATACTAAATGATTGGCTGGGAAGGAAGTTTAATACTAATGATTAGCAGGGATGGAAGTAAATACTGACTGGCTGGGAAGGAGGTTTAATAATGACTGATTGGAAAGGAGATTTAATGCTAACTGATTGAATGGGATGGAGGTTAAATACTAACTGACTGAATGGGAAGGAGGTTTAATAGTAATAGACCGATCTTTGAAAAAAAATCAAGGGCTTTTCAAGAGCCTAATATAAAATTCAAAGACTACTAGTGTAAGCAATGAAGTTCGATAAAAGAAAATTTGTTATAATAAACCTTTGACATTTATTTCTGTTGCAAATAATTTATGATAGCATAAGCAAATTTAATATCAATATCAAAATTGTGTATTAAATACAGTAATTATAATTTTACATAAATCTCACTATTCAAAAGTTCTGTTCTTAAAAATGACAGGTGAATCTGCTACATCAAAAAGCATGATGATGTTTATTTTTAACATAATATATGCATATGAAAAAGATATTTTAAAATGCTGCAAAAAGTAATTAAATGAAAAGACATGTTTTAATACTAGCAAATAATGCAACATTATTAAAGTACAAAAAAAAAATCTTTATTATTATTTTTTTTTAATCCAACACATTCTTCTTTTAAGGATTTAAGTTATACATTTTGATTAAAAATAGCGAGGTAAAATTCTTCATAATTTCATGATTACATAATTTATTTTATGTATCATATCATTTTTCTGTAGCTTAAATGTTAATATTTGTGATGATATCTGTAGTGTATGTACTATATGCATTCACCATTCACTTGTATATCTGCCAAGCGAGAGACGAGAGGTGTCTGCTGGAGGATCATTAATAAAATTAATTAAGTTCTCATCACTTGTAATTAGTTTTAGATGGTTAATTAATAAATAATAATAATAATATCCATTAACTAAGTGGCACTGGTAAAATGACATTCGATATAGAAAAGACATGGCTTTCTCTTACTTCAGTTTGTCTGATTACATAAAACTATTTTGTATTTCCACTTTGCAAACTGACACAATAAAGTACCAGTGGATCACACATATATCTGGTTTAGAAATAAATGAATATATGTGTATTCTGCAATGGGATTTGTACTTTACAGACGCCAGTAAACTTGGCAGGTGTGCATGTGTAGTACTTCTCTCTCATCACTCAGTATTTAGTTAAAATACAGTCAACAAGTCTGTAAAACACTTGCAACATTTTCTCTGATGACACGATTTTAAAGATATCACGAATCAGGTTAGTTACCAGTTCCATGTGAAAATAATAAAATTAAATAGCTGCTGACAATAGGACTTATAGAGAGAGAAGCAAGATAATGAATGTTAGGGAAGAATTGTAATGAGGTTGCTAAGGGAGATTACCGACTGAAGTTCATAACTCCTACTGATTCTCAGTGTTGTGTGGATTATTGAAAGTATAGATGTGCTCTTGGATATCAAGGCATGGTAAGATAATCCTTATGTTGTGGACAACTACTTTGTATATTTTATGAAAACAACATGTTGAAAATTGACATACAAGGTAAGGAGATGGTGAGTACTTCTATTAGAGCTCTTCAAGAGTGGACAACTACTTTGTATATTTTATAAAAACATGTTGAAAATTGACATACAAGGTAAGGAGATGGTGTGTATTCTCTTTTGAGTTCTTCAAGAGTGGACTGAGCTTCACTGTTTATCATCTTCAGGTTATAGCGAGGATCCTTCTTTGCTTCTTCTTCATCTATATGAGTTAAAAAGTTATATAAATAACAAAATAATAAAAAGAAGCTATTACGAAATGTGTTCATGCACAAATCTACACAAGAAATAAATGAGATAAAACATCTTTGTCATAAGCTAAGCATAAACTATTTTAAAGACAAGATTGTGTCATTTGGGGCCACATAGAAATTTTATACTGGGTGTCGTCTATTATGCAGAAAAGTCTATATCAAGCTATGTACTTTGGAAAAGGCAATAGGCAAAGTTTTGTCCCTTGGAACATGGCAGTAAATTAAGTTCAGCCAAATCATACACACACACTGCTAATACATTTTTTAAAGGAGTACTAACTTGTGTGATATTAGAGTTGTTAAAATAAATTTATGAACTTGCTACTTGGATACAACCTATACCCATTTCCAAATATTCTTATCAGTGTGTATAATTTGGCAGCTACCCACTATCTTGTTTAGAAAATGCTTCCATTTATTTTTAACTGCTGGTAAATCAGTAAAAAATGGAGTTATTTTCTTTCTAACTAAATGGTTGCAGCTAGTATTATACTTTCTGCAATAAATGTAAGACATAATTGAATTGTTGCTGTGATCTGAAACAATCACAGTTTAATATATTTTTATAAACTCAAGCAAAGTTAAATTTTAAAAATATACCCAAAACAATCATTGTTTATTTACAGCTGCAATTAATAAGTAACAATTAAAAAAAAAAAGAAAAAAGACAAGAACACATTATATATATATATATTCCAACAGTTTTAAATGCACAGGAAATCTATTGTAAGATTCTCAGGTCAAGAGACTGGTACACATTTTCTAAATAGTTCCAAATTGTGTCATGTATACAGCAGAAATTATTATGGGCAAGTTTGAATTAAATCTTTGATTATCATCAATTACCTACAAGTTATTTTTACATCTTATCCTGCTTTGAAACAGCCTCTTCTTGTCATTATTCACATTAAAATAAGTATGGAAAAAATGTATTCACCTTCATCAGTGACTTTGATATTTTTCTGGATATGGTAAAAACTCTGAATGTTGAACTTGTCCAAGTCAGTTGGATCCTTTCATAAAACAAAATACAAAGAAGTCACACAAGAAACTTATTTTAATTCCAATAAATAATATTAGTTAAAGGAATTTGCACACATTATTAAACTGAGTTAGTATAAAAATAAAATTTCAGCAATTTATAATACTATCAATAATAAATGGTAAAACAAAGTAAAAAATGAATAACTCTCTCTGTGATTAAAAAACACAACCTTTAAATTAATTTTTTTTTTACATTTCACAGGTTAAACATTACCCCTCTCCTACAAACATGTTAAACATGTTCCCCAATATAACCTGTATGGTGATGATATCTTTCCGAGCAAAAGGCTCATCCGTGAGAAGGTCCCGAAGATTTCCAACTTTCAGATTGAGTCGATCAACTGCCTATCCAAACAAAATATTGTTTAGCATTAGCATTAATTACATTAACTGTAATTATTAACAAAAGTTGCAGATTAGAAAGATAAACAAATTATTTTTAAATAAATGTTTCAGCTAGTGTGAGAGGATGAAATATTATAGCAGTTGGGTTTAAATGCAATATGGTGTAAAGAAATGGTGAATTTTAATGTAGTACTGAATCTAGAGTAAAGAATGATGAACAGGATAGTGAGAAGGCAACTGTGCTTAAGGCCATAGATGGCACGAGCCAGTGGAGGAAAAAAATTTTTATGATTTTGTTTTATTGTACCTGTCAAAAATATTTTTTTGGGGGTACATGTAAAATTTATTAAAATAAAAAATAATGCATATAGGATTTCATCCATGGGTAACTTTTTAACTGTATGTATGAGGAACTAGTATACCAAATTTCAGGGACATGGAATAATTACAACTACTATTCAAAAGGGGCCTATGCATGTTTTTCTTAAAATATTTTAATGGGCATGTATAACTTAGATAATTAAAAGTACATATATATATTTTTTTAATTTATGTATGAAATAGTTTATGAAATTTTTATGAATGCTGAAATAGTACATATTTTCAAACATTAAAACATTTATAAAATAAAAACTAAACAAGATATTCTAAACTGGCAACTGTTATTGCTTTCTTATACAACGGGCAACTTATATTTCAAATTTGAAGGCTGTAGGTTGATAAATAGTTTTTTTCCTTCTTGGTGTGTAGTAGTGTGGCCTTATACTGTATTTGTTAAAAAAAATAAATCTAGTCCATTCATCATTCATACTTGCACTGTAATTTTTTTTTACTAATTGTGGTTGTTTTACTGTAATATGTCTAAATTCTCCGTTTACTTCAGTTAAATGCATTGCTGATGTAAATTCATTTGCTGGATAGAATGTACTCATCAGTAAAACATCCAATTGACACTTACATCATAAGAATATACATTTCCAGTTGTGCTGATCGCTACAATGTGCGTGTTTTCATTGAACACTTTAAAGGTGACAGGACAATGGTACTTCCCTAGAATGAAATAAATGGCAAATGCAAATTAGCAGTATTACAACTTTGTTAATAATACTGTCACTGATACATTTAAATCAGGAGTGTGCAACAGGTGGCCCAACAGGTTAGTCAGTGTGGCCCTTGCTAAGTGTTTTTATTTTTTGCAATTTCAATTTTTTTTTTCGGAGCCATAAGACAAATTTTACAGTATTCGAAACTACCATACAAAATGTCAAGGTCAAGGACATCATATGTTTTACTCTCGAGTGAGTGTGCTATGGCAGCTATATAAAGTCTAGAATTCAAAGGTTGAAGAGCTTTTTACAGTTACTGTTGGTGATTCCTGGTACATCCACATTTGGAGCAACATGCCAGGAAAATGACATCACTTTTTGGCAGCATATATTGTTGTAAGCAGTTCTTCTCAAGAATAAAATTTACTAAAAACAGATACCATAATCAGCTCACAGATGAACATCTGACCAGTCAGCTTTGAGTTGCCACCACATCAGTCAGAGTGGACACAGATAAGTTGAACGAAAACACAAAATACCAAGTTTCACATTAATAAAAGTAAACTTAATTTTATTTGTCTTTATTGTTTAAAATTTTATTCACAATGTATTCATAACTCAATACACTAGTTATAATTAGATTACATATTTTTGATGGTGGCATATATATATATGCCCACCAATGAAAAATATTGCACATCCCTGATTTAAATCAACACCTGAGATCATATCAACCATACAATTCAATAAAACAGATTTATTTGTGATGGTGGTGATAAGATAATAAACATGTCAATAAGTGAGGCATCAAGGGTTATAAAATGAATGTTTTCCTCCCCTTGGAAGATGATAACACAATTAAATGTACTTTAAGTAGCTATTTATTCAACATTGTTTATCTGAGACAAGTGCCACAGGCAGACACATGATTCTTAAAATTCTTTTACAACAATCCACTGAGTGATCAAATTTTCTGTGTAACTGCAATAAAATGATCAATGGTAAAAATCTAAGATTTGTTTCCCTTTTTCTTTAACTGGCACATGTTCTCAGTATAGATTTATTATGAACTGTGGAATTAGTAAAGAGTGAATGGACAGTCCTATACACTTATACCATTATCTTTGTAAAATAAAGTTTATTCAATTCAATATTAACATGATTTACAGGTGGGTATAAAAAAAAAATAAACTGGTTGCATTAAAAGACTTAAAGTGGATGAAAGTTTATTATTGAGGCAGAAACTTTCCCTGTTAATAGTTTTATCTGCTCCACAATACAACATAGAGTGATAATGGACTTCCATAAAATGTAGTAGAAAAACTTTTTCATTTAAGTAAAAAATAAAAAGTAACTGACTAATGCTGAAAATCTCTTTATATTACCATCTGCATTCTTGTGGAAATGCAATCTGATCAATTCCTTTGCACTAAGTTTCTGTTAGAAAAGGAAAAGAAAAGTGATACAATAAATATTTTTGATAACTAGAGAAACAACAACAAAAAAAAGAGCAATGTTCTAATAAATGTATTTGTCCATTTCACAACAGAAATAAAGAAAAGTGAATAGCCATAATAAATACATAACTAAAACTTGCTATGTATTTTAAAAAATTATTCTTAATGCTAGCCAGCATTAAAGATAGTTTCAAAACTGCTGTATATAAAGGAACAATTGTTAAAAATATATATATATAAAATTAAAAAAATTAGAAGGTTGCTAAATTTAAAGCTTAAAAATGTTTCAAAAATTACGTAATTTTTGCTAAAAACTGTAATATTTATGAAAGAAAATTTAAATAATGTTTGATGACACAAATACACTCTTTAACAAGAGTAATATTTTGGATGAATTAATTGTAAAATTCTTTTTAAATAATGGTTGACAGCATTTTGGCCAAAGATAATCATGTTCTCTTAGCATATGCCAACTGTAAACGCTTAAGCAATTTTAATTTTTAAAAGTCATTAACCTGTTTAGCAACTATGGCTCTAAAGTAGTGGCCTGACATGGTGAACTACATATATTCTGAAAGCAGATTTGATATTGTGTGAATTTTAAAATTTATCTGATTATTAATATACACTAAAATTGTAATAATCTTCAAAACTGTGTTATAAATATCACAATATATTTTATACTTTTTAACATTTTGCTTACTCAACCCATACTTAATTGTAAACAAGGAAAATGTGACTGCTGACTTTTAAAATTTGTTATTTACACAGTGGTTCACAAAATAAAATAAGTGCATTTATACAAATTGTAATTTCTTCTTAAACTTCAATATCACAACATAGAAATTTTACTTTAGATCTGAAAATAAATAATACTTTATATTTTTTCAAGTGTACTATACTCGAGATGTGATTGTCTTACCTTTCTTTTAGTAAAGGGAGAATAACTTAACAAAATCTTTCAACGACTTTTGGCTGAGTTGCTTACCCTAGAATATGATGCTCGCCCCTAATATTAATTTGATAGATGAAAAGGTATATCAAAAGCAGTGAACGGGTTAAAACAAATTCTTTTATTTATTTGTGTTTCTAACAATAATAATACACTTTCAGATCATAAGAAAATCGAATACAGTGTGAAAATAGAACAGGTAAACTCTCAATGTGTTAGATTTATTGAACAAAACCCATTGGATTTTCTTTTTAAAGAATGTCTAAAGTAATGCAGTTTAAAAAATAATATAAATTGATTATTATGAAATGAGGTTGATTCGTTTAGGCTTGGACATTCGGACTTACATTGTTTTGAAGAATTCTAGAAGCGATGTCTAATTAATAATATAAAATAGTTCTCTGTGGGGCTGTTGTAAAGTGGTGAAACATTCTATAAGCCCACTTTTATAATATAAATTAGTAGCTATGAGTGTAAGATGTTCTTTTTAGGCTTCAGCTTTCATATTTATTTATAGTTTTGAAGAAGTAATGCTAAGTTTTATAATGATATAAATTAATTATAAGCATTTAGACTTTTACTTTTATTTCAAATTTACATAGAGTTCTGAATTCTATAGTAATTTTTTAAAATATTATTTATAATGATGTAAATTAGTTATTGTAACTGCAGAAGACTTATTTAGGCTTGGAGTGTGGTAGACTTATTAAAATCTTGACATTTGGATTTACATATAGTTTTGCAGAATTCTAAAGTAAGGCATAGTTATTATGAGTGCAGTAGGCTTGTGTAGGACTGGAGATTCAGATTTACATATAGTTTTGAAAAATTTTCATGGAGACTGCAGAAGCACTAAAAAATGTAAAAGTGATTATTTTTAAAATGTAATATTTGCTTGCTTTACAGTTTTTATTGTAATAACATATTTCATAAAATGCAATAATCAATCTATAATAATAATAATAATAATAATATAATGTATGTAAAATGTATTTTTTTTAAACCAAGCATATAATTTTAAATTGTACCTCTATTTAGTGATCTTTAACCCATCAATGAATGGGTTCATTTTAAAATTCATTTAAAATCAGCAACAATAGGGTAGAAATTTAAGCAGATCACTGTCAAATTGCAGCGTTTATCAATTTTTGTCCAAGAGCATTATATTTTAATATGAAGTGAGTGGGTAATTTGATAAATTAAGGTACACAATATCATGCCAACAAATAATGTAAATTATTAATAATAAAAATAATAAATATGTGCCTTGCCAGGAATCAAGTTTGAAAACTTCTTTTCTTTTGATGACTCAGAATAAAGGTTTGATATACTTAATATAAATAAAACAGAGGAATTGTTCATTTTAGCTGGAATACCAGCTATTTCTAATTTTTCAAATTAACTCTATTTTGATGTACTTGAATTTTATAAAAAATAAAATTACCTCACCAGTGGCTGGATCTACTCCATATTTCTTTAAGAAAGGCACAATGTTCCTATTTGAAAAAGAAAAGTAATGTTTAAATTAAAAGTATTTTAAACATATTATTATTTAAACTAGTTAAATGCTGAAAAAAACAATGGAAATGAAATGATATGTTCTTCCTTCTACGGCAAAGATACTTTGTAACTATAAACCCAAAGAAACCAAGAAGAAATGAAATATAAAAAATACAAAATAATTAATTATGATCTGCAATTAAACACACTCACATTAAGTCAAATATGACACCTTCCTTGGTGCAAAGGGGATCTTCAAATGGCTGGAAAGACAAACTGAAACAATTTGAATATAAATAATTAAGTATGATGCAAAATAAAAATCTTATTATTATTAATAATAATTTAAAAAATGCTATGCATATGTACTTAATCTATGACAAAGCTCATAAACTAAAATTAATCTAATACTTAAGGACATATAACTATACTCATTTACTGTTGTGTAATAAACATAAATCATCAAATAAACACACAAAAAGTTACAAATAAAAGGTCAAACCTTTATTTATGAACATGAAATTGATGAATATTGTATGACAAAATACAAATACATAAACTCTAAAAACTCTACTTTAAATAATAAACGGGTTAAAAAAAACTTTGTTCTTTTATATATTCAGTTTTTTCTACCATCAAATCTGTGTCAACAATCATAGTTCATACATTAATTGATTAAGTAAATATAAAAGTATTATAGTTTCGGTTAAAGTGTCACATACATACTACAATTAAACAGTTACTGGATAAACAGGATATATTTGAAGTGTGTATGAAACTTAGAAATTCTGAAATATTGTATTATAAATTAGCAGTAAAATCAACCTGCAACAACTGAAAGGAAGTCGTCGAAAGCGAGAATTCTCTCCAGTGTTCCGAGTACCTTTGTAACCACCCCATTCATTTTTCCACTCTGTAGTTGTTAAGTATCTGATAATAGCAGATGAAAAAAAGAAACAACATAAATCATTATTATAATAACTAAAATTATTAATTATACACAAACAATTAGTTTAATGTAACAATAATTAAACAATTGCCAACAATACTAATATTAATTATACAATCAACAATTAAATTCAGTTTTCATAGAACCTAGTTTGACTTATGAATCAATACTTTTAAAAAGTGTCATTAATTTAAATTATTTACAACAGCAAATGAGCAATACTATCTTACTTTATTTTAGAAATGTGATAATTCTACAAGTTATTAACACCTGGGATAACAGCTACAAATTACTTCAGAAGCTTCATAATGGAATACAAACACTGACCAGCATTAACATTAAAACTTTTAGAAAAAGACTAACCTTTCAAAAAAATGTTTTAAAAATTTTATAATTGTTACTCTATAACTATAGTATAAATGACTGTAAACTGTCGTGTTTGAAAATAACGTTAAACTCAAAAGCATAAAGCATTAACTTAGATTAAGGCGGTTTAGAGGCCAAAAATATTTAGGTAGGATATTATATCAATTAAAATTATAGAAGCGAAAAGATGTATTTGCTGAATCAACCGCTCATGATTAAAGAATGCCTGAAAAATTTCATACAAATCCAATAACTGAATAAGCCATAGGCATGTATATATCTGATTAATAGAGACTATTTGTTTCTTCTCTCCAAAAATGATTAAATCTGTTATTTCTTATTTGCACATATATATTTACTTATTTGTTTTAAAACCCAGCAGAAAGTATACTTACAATTTATCTTTCTGGTGCTGCTTTTTACCCATTTTGATCACACCGGAAGTATTTCTGTGTCGAAGTGGAACGGAGAGTACAATGTTTATGTCCAAGAATTTGATATACTATTCCAATATGATGACACCAAAATTATTTTAATCAGGAAATATATAATTAAAATCATTAATAAAACCAACAATACACAAAACGAGTTTATGAAAAGTTTTCTGCGTAGCTAGTGTTTTGGGCCTAAAAATGGAGAGCATCTCAAAACGAAAAAAAAAAAACCCCCACAGGAACTGCCCCTAAAGGCCTAAACCACATGCACTAATTATTTAACAAAAATCGTAGTTTTTCTTTAATGCAAACAGGAAGGTGAATATATCAAAGACAATGCTTTTATACAGTAAAGTATAGACGAAAAGTTTGGCTCCGTATGTCAGCTTTATGAAAGTGTACAAAGTGTTTGCAAATATTCTCATCGCAGACTGCAGCACACGCTGCAAAATAATAACAAAACAGTAAACAAAATAATATATAGTTCATAATTTTTTAAGAGGGTTAAATAAAAAAAAGTATTGAGCGGTAATTAAATAATAAAAGTAGTTCTTGCAGATCTAGTGACTCAACCACTGCCAGAAAGAACCAGATATTCTGTAACGTACAAAAATCTTAAAGTATTAGATATTTCGATCTATCATCTTCCTCTCATACTATATAATTCAGTTTTATAGCATTACAAAATTAATAAAGGACATAGACAAATTCCCACGAACGATAGAAAATAATTGGTTGCAGTAACAAATTAAATGTGGTACAAACATCAATTTTATTTCCCGAAATGAATTTATTCGAGTGGATATGCATGCAAAATTAAATTGTGTTATATTGAGCACAAACGTTACTGTACAAGTTAATATTACTGAAATGTATGGAGGTAACTTGTTTTTCGAGTTCTTTTTTCTTTGTCAACTATTATCAGTTACCAGCAACCATCGTTGAATTAAATGATGCTGAAATAGCCAGCAATTTTTAAAAAGCTCGTATTTTTTTTTATATATCCGAAAATCGGTTTAAAATAAAAGTAAATGGCACTGCAGTCGGACGGATTATGGCGATGAGAGATGGGTGGGGACAAAAAGAACGATGGACCCGGGCGACACTTTCTAGAGGCAGCAACTGAGCCATTTGTTAGTAAGAGTAGCGTATCTATCATAACTAATATAAATGGATTGGTGGGGGGGGGGGGGCGTAATTTTGGTAGATGACCTTGGGTAGCGCTGTGCCTCTTTTTGCCACTGCTTATGGATGAGTGAATGAGACGATAGGTATTGATTTTGTGTCACATTCACTCTTTTACACCGTGTAATTTGCTCACGGAACCAGGCCACAAACTGACGTGACTGGTCGCACATGTGTCGATCATTGCAGGCTTACAGGTAAATGATTCACCGTCCCTCCTCCCTCTGTCAAACTAATTTGTTCCTACAGAAGATTAGTTGAACAGAGAACTGATGAACGAAATGGTGACTTTAATAAGTAACAAATTAATGGTTAGAATGAGATCACTGGCTGCATTAGAGAATTAAGTACAAAAGATGAAACTTTATAACTGTGACAATAGCCAGACTAGCTGAGTCTGAACAAAATGAAACTAAGGTATAATGCAGTTGTCGGCTCTTGAATGATGACAGATTGGCGATTCAGTCTAATGGAGTCTGTACTCTCCAGATACAAATATCATTGCAATATTTCTCTGTTTCATAAAACAGCAGTAGTCTTCCAGAGGACATCTTTCCAAGGAGAAATTTTGTTCAGGATGGGTGACATTTTTTCTAAGAAGAGTATAGTATAATGGTAATCAATTTAGTGATGATGGCGTGTGACCTTGAGGCAGAACTGGCTCAGAGATCAGGCACATAGACCAGAGAGAAAGAGAGGTCTGCAATTGTTTTCTAGATTTTTTTTTTATTGGAAAGGAATGGTTAACTGTATTAGCATTTTGGTGATAAAAGGATTTAATGCAATTGTTAGAAATTCAAGGATTAGCATCTCCAAAATAGGTATAATACTTATCGTGTGTATGTGTGTGTGTGTGTGTGTGTGTGTGTGTGTGTGTGTGTGTGTGCGTGCGCGTGTGTATTACTGACTGAATTAGTTAAGCAACAGTAGTGACATTGAGTCGTAGGGAGGGTCACTCTTTCTTATCACCCCTCTCTCTTTAAATATATCACACATGCACACACACACACACACACACACACACACACACACACACACACACACACACACACACACACACATTTAAATGATGAGTACTTATCTTTCTTCAGGAATAGAACATTCCTGTAATAAAATCACATCTACACCTATCACATGACAATGTCTTACCTCATTAAAAGTTCATTTAAGGTCAACCCCAGATAAATGCAACACAGTAGAAGGTCAGACAGGTATTGCATATCTGCATTATCTTCGAACACATATGATCTTTCCTTTAGTTTCTGGTGACCATGCTTGTAGCTACATTACGAGTCTTGGGAAAAATATCATTGGACCATTGTGCCATGAACAAGTCCTCATGTAACTCAGGGAGTCCAGGATGACAAATAACAACATAAAAAATAACTAATGTAACATCAGCGTTAATTTGATCAGTGCCTAGAGGTTAACCCTTTCGAGCTCTACATATTTTTAGGTTTCAGTGATAGAACAGCATTGAAGGTTGGTTCATCATTTACCACAGCAACCAAAGAAGACACTAAGTAGAGGTGGTTCAGCAGTTGCTACAGTAACGAAAGAAACTTTGGAGTCAGTACATGTTAAAATGCCCTCAGAGTACTACTTCAATAAAATAATATGAAATATTCTTTCCTCACCAAGGATCCGAATCATTTAGTTAATAAAGGAAAACTCTTGTGACAAAGACTGGTGTTTGCTGTCAACAATGGAATATCTTGGTAGCCATTTAGAGAAATACCAGGAATGTATCTCCTACTTTAAAACATTGATCAAATATGCAGTTAGCGAGACGTTGCTGAACCTATTCTATTTTGCACTCGTCTCAACGGTTCCTATAATGCAATATATTACATGACACTGACACTCTGATCAGTAATAATGCTGCTTGATGCCGGTTTTTGTTCCAGTTATCCCAAGGTGATCAGTGTGAACAGCTGAGTAGACCATCCTCGTATTGTAGGGTAGGAACCACCGACCAGATTTTATCATCTTCTTGGAAGTACTTTCTTGATAAAGAAAGTGAATCCATTCTTGCTGCCCACTAGCCCCGTCCACCCCATCTGTTCCAAATATTTGTCTAGAGTAGAATCAATGTATTGGGTCGAAGCAATCTTTTACCAGATGCAGGTTAGTTGACACTTGTCTCTTTGGGTACTACGTCACAATTTTTCTGCGCTTCGGCTGTGGACCTTAGATATTTTCAATGGGTAAAAGCAGGGCCCCACAGCAACACGTTAAATGCAATTCACCAAGTGGAATCTCAGCGAGTCTGTGGTCACGTGCACATTACAAGATTTAGAATGTAGTATACACATTTTGCCAAAGATATTTTTATTTACCATTCTACTTCGTAAATCATTAAAGTACCTGCAAAATGAAATAAATTTCTTCAGTATGGTTTAATTTTCCTAGAAATGAAATTTAATTTGTCTCAGGCACTTGAAAATAGGCAAATAACAGAGATGTACTTTTGTTTGTACAGTATCAAGCCGTTATCGTGACAGCACTGATTAACATCAACAAAAGCACTGAACCCTACTTTGACTTACTGTGACAACAGTCTCTTGATGTCTAATCACAATGACAGCAGCTTTATTACAGGGCATCGGATGCTTGCCTGGTGACAGAAAGCCGTTTAATCTGCTTCTTTCAGTCCTTGCTCTGCACGATCAGTCACTGGCCACTAGGCCGATCACATAACGTTACTTTTGGCATCCGTCCTTTCAAAGTGCTACTGACACAGAGGCCCTCGCATTATTACGCCTCAGTCAATCCCACAAAAGCACGTGTGTGTGTGTGTGTGTGTGTGTGTGGGAATAGGTTACCATCAACTTTGAGGATGAACCGAGTCGATATTTAATTTTATTTTGCCGGAACAAGATGCGAAATTATTTTTCACATTGGACCTGTAGAAGTACCCATTTAAAGAAAGCACACAATATTTCACTGGAGCGATAGACAGCCAGACCTGCAGTTCAGACTGAGAGGCAAAAAGGCTTGAAGTAAGCAATCATGAGAGTTATCAATTTTAGTGATAGATGACTAAACCTATATGATTTGTCTTAATAATATCAGAGTAAGAGATGATTAGGCCTAACATTATCAGAGTGAGAGAGGATTAGGCCTAACATTATCAGAGTGAGAGAGGATTAGGCCTAACATTATCAGAGTGAGAGAGGATTAGGCCTAACATTATCAGAGTGAGAGATGATTAGGCCTAACATTATCAGAGTGAGAGAGGATTAGTTCTAACATTATCAGAGTGAGAGAGGATTAGGCCGAAAGGACTAAGCATAACAATATCAGAGTGAAAGATGACTAGGCCGAGGTGTCTAGGTCTTCCAGTATCAGAATCAGAGATGACTAGGCCGAGGTGACTAGATCTAACATTATGAGAGATGTTAGGCTAAATGACTAAGCATAACAATATCAGAGTGAAAGATGACTAGGTCGAGATGGTTAGGTCCAACACTTTCAAGGTAAGAGACTAGGCCGAGGTGACTAGATCTAACAATAGATGACTAGGCCGAGTGACTAGATATAACAATAAATAACTGAGCTGAGTGACTAGGTCTAACATTAGATGACTAGGCCGACTGACTAGATCTAACAATAGTTGACTAAGCCGAGTGTCTAGGTCTAACATTAGATGACTAGGCCGAGTGACTAGGTCTAACAGTATCAGGATGAGAGATGACTAGGCCGAGTGACTAGATCTAACAGTATCAGAATGAGAGTTGATTATTATGTTCAGAGAGATTGTTGTCCATATCTAATGGCTTCATGTCGAGAGATGAATAGATCTGACAATTTCAGGCATGTGAGAATATCTTACAGTTTAGTAAGAGCCGATTAGAGCTGAGTATATTTATGCCTAACGATTTCAATGAAAGATGACTAGGTCTAACAATTTCAATGAGAGATGACTTGGCCTAACAATTTCAATGAGAGATGACTATGCCTAACAATTTCAATAAGAGATGACTATGCCTAACAATTTCATTGAGAGATGTATAGGCCTAACAATTTCAATGAGAGATGACTATGCCTAACACTTTCAATAAAAGATGACTTGGTCTAACAATTTCAAATGAAAGATGACTAGGCCAAACAATTTAAATGAGAAATGACTAGCAATTTCATCTATCGTAAAAGACCACTGACAGTTACAAGAATGATAGTTGGAGAATGGAACATAATGGAGAAACAGGCTCAACATTTTACCTGTCTTTCTAGCCGCGAAGGGTTAGACTGATTTATTATTGACAAGAAAATTAACATTTTATTTAAATTATTATAAGCCATTGAAGATTATTTTATTGTGACAAGCATTTAGAACCACTGATGATGCATTTTACTGAATTCAGTGCCATTTTTTATTGACATGCTTCAGTTACATGGTTTTCAGATTTTGGTTTTAATTGACATCCTTCAGTTACAAATACCTGGTTTTCAGATTATGGTATTTAATTGACATGCTTCAGTTACCTGGTTTTCATGTTATGGTATTTAATTGATTTACAACTTTATTTGTTAATAAATGATATTTGATAAAGTATGATATTCTTTATTTTTCCAGTTTGTGCTTCCTACTTCAAAAATGAAAAAAAAAAAAAAGAGATTTCCCCCTACAATTTAATTAGTCTCGATTTAATGGACTAGCAATTGGCAAACTTTAGATTGCTTCCCTTTAAGAAGTAATTAAAATTGTGTCAGGGACGCGTTTCATTGCAGCCAGATGGAGTATCGATGGCCTTAGGGCAGGGGTCCATGGCTTAGGATGTTTGTCAGTCTGGGCGTTGATGACCTTGAGAGTAGTCCTCTCTTTCTCAGACTGGGTTACAGGATGTATGAGAGCTCGGTTCCAGACCGTTGATTGCCTCAAGTTAAAGTGGTATATATAGTGCTAGTAACAAACCATTTTTATTAACATAATATTTACTTAAAATTGAATATAACTGCCAGTATTATAATTAAGATAATGTGTATATGTGTACATTGCATTTATACGTGCTTGTATGTACCTATGTGTTAGTGTTTTAAATGTAAGTTATTGAATTTCTACTTTATTGCTTTAATTTTGAATAGTCTCATATCAAACAAACGCTAAGTTACGTATGACGAATACACGCGCACATACATGCATTCTTCTGTTTGTCTCTCGACAAAGACATGAAGCCCGATTATTATTTTTGTTTTAAAGTGGAGACCTCTATAGAATCAAAGTGAACACTAATGGAATTAATAGTCAGTCGACTCTTATGAACATTTGATCTGATAATTCAAGATCTCTGTGTGAACGCTGTTAAAACTGATACTCAGTCTTTCTCCCTTGAGAAGCGCGTGGTTTGGGATGATTCAATTCATTATTTATTTAATTTATCGTCCTTTTGTAAACTTCATCACTTCTGAATTTTAACTCTTAATCCAACTCACTGGGACTGATAAGCACTTATTTTCCACCAGCACATTGAAAACATTATTATATCTGTTATGCACTCACAACTCACTATTCTCCACCCCTGAGAACACTATTAGGCCTGTTCGATACACTAACCCCTCTCCAGAAACACTACTAGATCTGTTACGTTATCACATTGACTAACCCCTCCTTCCCTCCCTTAAAGAACACTATTAGATTTGCTGCATACTTGCACCGACTCTCAAAAAATATTCCAGCAGATGTTTATTTAGTCCTTGGGAATTACTGCGACCTATTCAAACTCTTATTTAGTCCATGATAGTTCCCATGTGAACACTGTTAAAACTCTTATTTAGCCCATGATAGTTCCCATGTGAACACTGTTAAAACTCTTATTTAGTCCATGATATAGTTCCCATGACGATGTAAACACTGTTCAAATTCTTATTTAGCCCATGATAGTTCCCATGTAAACACTGTTCAAATTCTTATTTAGACCATGACAGTTCCCATGTAAACACTGTTCAAACTTTTATTTAGCCCATGATAGTTCCTATGTAAACACTTTTAAAACTCTTATTTAGTTCATGATAGTTCCCATGTGAACACTGTTAAAACTCTTATTTAGTCCATGATATAGTTCCCATGACGATGTAAACACTGTTCAAATTCTTATTTAGCCCATGATAGTTCCCATGTAAACACTATTCAAACTCTTATTTAGTCCATGACATTTCCGATGTAAATACTGTTAAAACCTTTATTTAGTCCATGATAGTTCATATGTAAACACTGTTAAAACTGGCATTTAATCCATGATAGTTCATATGTAAACACTGTTAAAACTGGCATTTAATCCATGATAGTTCATATGTAAACACTGTTAAAACTGGCATTTAGTCCATGATAGTTCATATGTAAACACTGTTAAAACTGGCATTTAGTCCATGATTTCCAATGTAAACACTGTTAAAACTGGCATTTAGTCCATGATTTCCAATGTAAACACTGTTAAAACTGGCATTTAGTCCATGATTTCCAATGTAAACACTGTTAAAACTGGCATTTAGTCCATGATTTCCAATGTAAACACTGTTAAAACTGGCATTTAATCCATGATTTCCAATGTAAACACTGTTAAAACTGGCATTTAGTCCATGATTTCCAATGTAAACACTGTTAAAACTGGCATTTAGTCCATGATTTCCAATGTAAACACTGTTAAAACTGGCATTTAATCCATGATTTCCAATGTAAACACTGTTAAAACTGGCATTTAGTCCATGATTTCCAATGTAAACACTGTTAAAACTGGCATTTAGTCCATGATTTCCAATGTAAACACTGTTAAAACTGGCATTTAGTCCATGATTTCCAATGTAAACACTGTTAAAACTGGCATTTAGTCCATGATTTCCAATGTAAACACTGTTAAAACTGGCATTTAGTCCATGATTTCCAATGTAAACACTGTTAAAACTGGCATTTAGTCCATGATTTCCAATGTAAACACTGTTAAAACTGGCATTTAGTCCATGATTTCCAATGTAAACACTGTTAAAACTGGCATTTAGTCCATGATTTCCAATGTAAACACTGTTAAAACTGGCATTTAGTCCATGATTTCCAATGTAAACACTGTTAAAACTGGCATTTAGTCCATGATTTCCAATGCAAGTATTAGAGTCTTTCTATCCATCAGTAATTCTCAAGTAAATTCTTAACACATTAAATTCACGATTTCCTGTAAGGTTTATTAAATTTGTATCCAGTCTTTGATTCTGTTTGAAGACAACCAGGATTGGTAAATAATTTGAAATTTCTAGTGATGATTGTTGAAATTGATTTTCTTCTTGTGAACTCTATTTAAACTGGTATATAGGTTAGTAAATTACTGTGAGCACAGTTCAAACTGGTATTCAGATAGTAAATTACTGTGAGCACAGTTCAAACTGGTATTCAGATAGTAAATTACTGTGATCACAGTTCAAACTGGTATTCAGGTTAGTAAATTACTGTGAGCACAGTTCAAACTGGTATTCAGGTTAGTAAATTACTGTAAGCACAGTTCAAACTGGTATTCAGGTTAGTAAATTACTGTAAGCACAGTTCAAACTGGTATTCAGGTTAGTAAATTACTGTAAGCACAGTTCAAACTGGTATTCAGGTTAGTAAATTACTGTGAGCACAGTTCAGACTGGTATTTACATAGCTTACACTGCACTGCATTGCAGTTATTGAAACACTAATTATGATGATATTATAGAGCCACATTTTATTCTGATTACTTAGATATGTACTTCATTGTTTCCTATTTTCTTTTCTTTTAAATTTCTTTAAAGTTACAATTCTTGACTCTCCGTACTTCATACTCTTTCTGGACCGCATTCACCACGGGGTCTGGGGAGTTAGAGCTAGTAATTAATTATTAAGTGTTTACCGAGCTAGTAATTAATTATAGACAGTTCATGACACGTCATCTTCGTTGTGCGTCCTTGTCTCTGTTTACTAATTGTGTGTGGATGTGGCTGAGAAACGGGGGGTTAGTTTCAAGTGAGCATGCAAGGGAGTAATTAACACACTTTATTTTTCTTGTCTTTCCTTCCTCCTGCATCAACACGTAATATGTCAGTCGAGCTCAATTCAAAGTGGTATTTAGTAAATTACAGCAAGCTCAATTCAAAGTGGTATTTAGTAAATTACAGCGAGCTCAATTCAAAGTGGTATTTAGAGTAGTGAATTATTGCGAGCACAGTTCTGACTTGGTATGCTTGTATTCTGACTTGGTATGTCTGCATTCTGACTTGGTATGTTTGTATTCTGACTTGGTATATTTGTATTCTGACTTTGTATTTTTGTATTCTGACTTGGTGTGTTTGTATTCTGACTTGGCACGTCTGCATTCGAATATCGTGACATTTTCTATTTAGTCCCTGACCTGGAATGTCTGCATTCGAATACAATAGTAATTTCTAGTTAGTCCCTGACTTAACAGTTATTTGTTTTAACATAATGATGTTGAATGCTATCTAATCTTTGACTTAGTATGTACAAGTGTTCTAATACCTTGGTGTTTAGTGCTTTAAAGACCGTGACCTAATTAGTGCATACAAATTGGAGTGCATGTATGCACACAACATCCTCAGTCGTAATGTACCCAGTACTCTTTGATTGGAACGGAAATGCCTCTGAGAGAGTCCTATCACAGTCAGTCAATCCTTTCAAAGTCAGTTATTCCTGTGAAAGCCAGTCTGTACGTCCTCTCAAAGTCAGTTATTCCTGTCAAAACCAGTCGGTCCTCTCAAAGTTAGTTATTCCTATCAAAACCAGTCAGTCAGCCCTCTCAAAGTTAATCATGTCAAAGCCATTTAGTCAATCTGTGAATGGGTGGGTTTAAGCGATTAGCTTCCCAACCCACTAATTTATCTAATTCCACCCTTAATGGGTCTTTGTAAAATTGCAGATAGAGAAAACTTGGCAAGCCTCAGAGACATATCTGTCACAAAACCAGTCACTCAGCCCTGCCATAGTGACGGTTTTCATGTTTCACTCAAGTCTTGAGAGCTAAGCTATTAAGAAGAGACATTTGTGACAACATTTAGCTTTATTCTGTGAGCTTATTTCACTCACCCACTCAAACAATAAATATACAAAAAGGCAAAAAAATGAATAAAGGGAAAAACGTAGCTACAATCCAAAACTAGGCCCAAAAATTGTAAACTTCTATTTTTAATAGTCTCCTTATTGCAGAAAAATGGCGACAGCAATATCAACGCATCAAAGTCTTTCCGGTTATTAGTCTTAGAGCAGATATCTCGACCCCAACAGTCACGAAATGCTTTTCAGAAGGAACTCAATCTGTTCCACCTTCACCTTCACCCCCAGAAAAAATCTATTATTAGCTTCAGCCCGAACTCTTGAGGATACTGGTCAGCACGCAATATGTCAAGTGCGGATGTAGGGCTACTTTGCATAGTTACCGATAATTAATTAAAAATAAATAACAAAGTTTGAACATTTTTTAGTTATCTTTCCTTGTTTGTTTGAAAAGTTAAGAGAAGAAAAAGAACAAATAATAACAAAAAAATAAAATTTTTGCTAAACACCTGTGATATATATTCAGTAATGAATTTCTAAGGAAATGCATTTCTTCTGAATATGATTTTTTTTTTAGAAAAGAGCTACATGACAGTTTAATCTGATGGAATATTCAAATTAGAAATGATTACATGATATTAGATATTTCTGAAAAGATGGCATTGTAGTTATGTATCATGGATTTTATTATTTCTTTTGTTACAGTGAACAGGACTTGGAGTCGGAGTCAAGGGTCAAAGTCATGGAGTCGGTTATTTTTCTGTGGAGTTGGAGTCAGGGGTCGAAGTCATGGAATGGGTTATTGTCGGAATCGGTAAAAATGTCTCGACTCCGACTCCAAATTTTTCGAGACTTGAGATCAAGGCAGACTGACGTTTGAAACATGAGGGTTAAATTAAAAAAAAATGAAATAACTTCTAAAGGTAGTTGCTTGTTATTAATTAGTACATTTTAAGCAACAGAAGTAAAAAGTACATTGTGAAGGTATGGAAATAGTGAGCTGAAAACAAAAAATGCCTTCTGCTGTATAAATTAGAAATTCGTATGAAAGGACGAAAGGAAGATGAGGCGGTAACTAGATTGCTAAATGACAGCGTTTAATCACCTTCATTAACAGTAACCATGGAGACAAAGATTTTGAAAAATATATAGACTAACAGGATTGGTCAAACGGCGGCGTTTGGAAAATTTGGAAGAAAGAAAAACTCCATCATATTTAGCTAAACTCAAAATACAGTTTTACCAAGCACTGAAAGAGAAACTCCATCATATTTAACTAAATTCAAAATACATTTTTACTAAGCACTGAAAGACGTTGGGAAATTTAACCATACTTCTGAATTGAGAGCTAAAATTGCTGTAATCTGGCACTCCGAGATTATTAATACGAAACTATGATGATAAACTAGACTATTTAAATTGAAATAATAATTACGTCTTTACCGGATATTGCTCATGGAAATAATTACGTCTTTACCGGATATTATTCATGGAAATAATTACGTCTTTACCAGATATTATTCTTGGAAAGAATTAGACCTCTTCCGCTTATTTAGACTAGGAGAGTAACTGTGTCAGATGTGACTATTGAAGATTCGGGATCCATAGGAATAAGTGGTGGATACATCATTATTCTTTTCCGAATTTTGATTGAAAGGGTTGGAATGGTAGTTATCTAAATTTATAAGATATAAATGATTATATGGCAGCTGTTAGTTTTATCTGGAAATTTCCAAATGATTATATGATATTTGGATATAAATAATTAATAGGATAACAACGGCATTTTATGAGAGTGAGAATTCAAATTATCGCACAATCCTGAAGTTACTTCTGAATATTTATAACTGAAATAATTCTGGATATTCTGTAACGGACAATAATAGAAGCGTTCGTTTACTGAAATCACGGGGACAAGTATTTATTCAAAATGGCCGGGCATTTATTTCATGAAAATAATGGGAGTATTTATTTTTTAGAAAATAATAAAGAATACAAGAACTCTTTCATTGGCAGATATACGATTGTCCTGTGTAAGATTTGATCGCAAATCAATAAAGCGTATGTGGTGCAAAAGCACGTTCCACTCACTTCGTGTGTCTCTCAATCTCTTTCCCCCCTTCTCTCCTTCCCTCTCTGTACATGATTTATCCTGGATCGATAAAAGTAAATTGAGATCTCAAAAGGGAAAACGAAGCTCTTTCATGTAAAAGGGCGATACGCATTTAGACTTTTATGCAATCCGAAGTTACCTCCTCTTGAAATAGAACTATTATATTTTATTCGAGATGCAAAACTAAAAATCAGTGGTTTAAAAATATATGTAATTCTTTTAGCTCGTTGCATAAGTAATTTACTTGACATAATGATTTTATTTCAGTTGACTTTTATTTGCAATGAGTTTACATGATTGGTGACTGCGTGTGTGTGACAGAGTGTGTAGGTGTGTAAGATTGCATATGTATATGATTGTGTGCATATGTGTATGAGAGTGATTTTAAGATAATGCACGTGTGTGGGTGTGTTTATGAGTGCGCGTGTTTATGAGTTTGTGTATATGAGAGTGCGTGTGTGCGTATGAAAGTCTGTGTGTATAAGACTGTAGGTACATGCATAAGAGTGCTGGTGTGTATGAGAGTGCTTGTATGTGTGTAAGTATGTGAGTGTATGTGTCAATGAGTGTGCTTATGTATGTGTTTGTGTTTATGTGAATGCGTCATATGTTTCAGAGAGTGTGTGTATGACAATGTATGTGTGTGTCTGAGAGAGTGCGATTGTAATGTATGTGTGTACGAGAATGCGTGCTTGTGTGTATGCTAATGTGTGTGTGTGTATGTGTGAACGATAGTGCTTTTGTGATTGTAATGTGTGTGTGTGTGTGAACTAGAATGCATTTGTGATTGTATTGTATATTATTTTACAAGTTATCTTTGAAAATGCTCAGATTTGTTTACAGACAACGATAGTACTATCACACAATAAACATTTTACTGACTACGAAAGTACTATCACACAATAAACATTTTACAGACAACGATAGTACTATCACACAATAAACATTTTACTGACTACGAAAGTACTATCACACAATAAACATTTTACTGACTACGAAAGTAGTTTCGTACTATCACACAATAAACATTTAAATGACTACGAAAGTTCTATCACACAATAAACATTTAGTGACTACGAAAGTACTATCACACAATAAACATTTTACAGCTAAATATTCAATGCAACGTACAATTTCTTTACAAATTATTTATTTGAAGCAACAGAACAAATCACGAACCTTATGTTATTAAAACTATATAAAAACAAATTTTAATATTGTTATATTAGAAATTTAAAAAAACTATTATGTCTTTAAATATGTATATTTTGTTTACAAAGTGTTAAGTCTTACAACAAATTATACAGCTTCTAACATTCATAGCTGTGACATTTTGCTGGGGATGGGCAAGATTTAATTCTTCACCCACCCACCCCCAGGCCGACCGTAACCTTAGGCTAATCCCCCAAACACACCTTCTGGCTAGCCACACGTATTAGAAAGAGGATTGATAGATAAAGTAGAAGTGTGAAAGGTCTAGATTTAGATTTTAGAAGATAGCTCGAGCCCCCTGATACATACAGCCAGGATAGTAAGTAAATACACATGACTGTATACGATGTGAGTACACCAACATGAGTGGTCTTTATATATCAAAAATAAATGCATTCAACAAGAAATAACAAAAGACTGCAAGGTTACATATAGCGAAGAGTTCAACAGTTACAATTAGAGATTATAAATATTTATAGCTCAAATCACGACCATGTGGTGTTGTAAGATAACTTTCATTTTGAGTCTTGTAGTACTGTAGTATTTTGGTTCATTCATATTAGCAAACTATAAATGAGTTTATAAGAACACTGAATGTGTCTGAGTGAACTCTAAAAGTACTTTGATTAAAGTTTGAGTGAATTCGATTGTATCTTGACAGAAGCTGCAAGGTTGTTGACTTTATAATTACATAACTTTACAATCTCCCACTGTATGTGTCATTGGCAGACATGCATGTGGTCTGTTGAACTGGTCTTTGGCATATGGGTTGTTCTGCCCTGGAGTTGCTTCACAGTGTAATACTCATCAAAGTCAACACTCAAGATAAAGTGATTCTGATTTGGCATTGTTTTGTGGCTCAACACTCATTGATCAATGTCTCAGATAAGGTCTAAGATAAAGTGTCGATCATCAGCAGTAATAAATACAGAGGATGATTTCCTACTGTGTTGATAACTGGTGATAAGGTTAGCAGTATGATAATATTTTGTTAACACTGGGTGCCAAACTACATGTTGCCTAAGTGGTCGGCTTTCATTTGAATGACATTTTACAGATGAGTTTCTAGTACATTTGTTTGCATGGCTTTGATTGGTTAGTTTGAGTGAGTGTCTGGAACATTCAGGTATGTTTCCAGCCCATGGATAAGGGTCAGCCTTTCTAGAAGTAGGTTTACGTGTTGTATATTTTTAGTGGAGGGGTGGGTGTGGGATACATAAGCTATTATGTGACAATAGTGTTAATTTCAATCTTCATTTTAGAACAGACTATTAATATATGAAAGCTGTGGCAGAGTAAATTTGCCTATCCCTATTTCTAGACTTAACTGTTATATAAATTGTTAAATTGTCAAAGTAACCTGGCCTTGGGAACTTTCTACGATGGTATTTTGTGTCAGAGTTCAGAATGTGCTAGAAAATTGCTGACACAATCCAAGTCAGTTCTAACTGGATGAGTAGTTTCCTTACTAATAGTCTCACACGTGTTCCTATCAATTTCATCCAATGGGAATGGACCAGAAATTTGTTTGTTGAAGAAGTGCTCTATTCTAATCACTTTGAATTTGAACATAACTCGAGTCCAGACAGTAAAAGCAATTGCTTGACTGATAAAGGAAGAATGGACTTACAATGGAGAATGGACTTGTACAGGTTTGCCATTGATCGATGATTTGAATTAGAGAATGCTTTATGTATTTTGAACTCAAACTCCAGCATTTCTCTTTAACCCAAACTCCATCATTTCCCTTTAACTCAAACTCCGTCATTTCTCTTTAACTCAAACTCCGTCATTTCCCCTTTAACTCAAACTCCATCATTTCTCTTTAACTCAAACTCCGTCATTTTCCCTTTAACTCAAACTCCGTCATTTCCCCTTTAACTCAAACTCCGTCATTTTCCTTCAGTTTCCTTTGATTCAAACTCCATTTTCTTGCGTTTATAAGTGGCTTCATAAAACAGATACGAAATCAGGCAGTTATGGAAGTAATTAAAAAAATAAATGTGGAAGGTTTTGAAGGTCGCGGTATCGTAGTGGATTTTGTAAACGCAGACTTTATTTTCTGCGGGTGACATCAGCAATTTACGCGTCTAATGTGGGTCAAGGCTGTTTACAATTGCTAGCGGCCACCAATCACCAGAAGAAAAGTTGTAAGAAAAGCCATTTTAACGACGTTGATTTTCGAAATCACTTTAAAGCAATGTTTGTATAAAGGTGTTGATTCTCTATCCGTCTATCGGATATTAGGAGAAAAGATGTCTTTATCCTTATAGGTCAGTTATTTTTTTATAAGTCCAAAACTGTAAAGATCGCACTTTAATTTTTTTAAAATAGAGAATGTTAAATATGCAACTAAAAATTCCTTTATAGCTGACAAAGGAGAGGCATACTGATAGTGGTTCCTACTAGCTTTGCTAGCTTTTACAGCAAGAGAACTTAAAGGAATGATAATTTAAAAAGATTTTTTAAAATGAAGACTTAAAGCGTTATGACTTTTCAGTGAACAGAAAAGTATAATGAAAGGAAATTTAAGACATGAACAGTCTGGAAAAGAATGGCAATCATGAAATTATAATGTGTGATTGTTTAGGGCCCCAAACAATCTCTATCAAGGGACTAAACCCATGACTATCAAGGACCTGAACATAATTATTACTACAAAGGGACTGAATTAATGATTGTCAAGTGATTAAAATTATGACTATCAACGACGTGAACTGATGATGGTTATCATTAGTGTCAAAGAACTGAAATCATGCGTATCAGAGAACAAGAACTCACGAGTGTCAGAGAACAGAACTCACGAGTGTCAGAGAACATAAATCATGAGTGTCAAAGAACTGAACTCACGAGTGTCAGATAACAGACCCACAAGTGTCAAAGAACTGAAATCATGAGTGTCAAAGTAATGAGTGTCAAGGAACTGAAATCATGACTGTAAAGTAATAGAATTTACAACTTCAAGGGACGAAACTTCTTACTGTGACTAAATTCAATAAAAGAATTAAACTCTTGACTGATGGACTGAACAAAACAGTGTCAATGAATGAGCTAACGATCTGGAATTGATGATTGACAGTTGGGGAGAAAAAACATTTGATGATCGTTTGAGATAAGACATAAGATAATAAAATTGAGGTACCATAAGAATAAACTTTTAAATGTAGCAGGAGCTAGAAATGGTGAAATATTGTTAAAATAGATATTTTTTTTATAACTAGCTTTTCTTCCACCTACAGCGAAATTACTTTTTCTCATATTCAAACGGAAGTATTTTCCCTTACCACAACGAAACTAGCTGTCCTCATTATTAAATGAATCTAGCTGTCCTCATTATTAAATGAATCTAGCTTTTCTCCTCGCTAAAACGAATCTAGTATATCCCCCTTATATAAAGAAATTAACCTATTTCCTCCCTACAAAGAAACTAGCTTTTCTCCCTCACAACAAAGAAACTAGCTTCTCTCCCTCACAACAAAGAAACTAGCTTTTCTCCATCACAACAAAGAAACTAGCTTCTCTCCCTCACAACAAAGAAACTAGCTTTTCTCCATCACAACAAAGAAACTAGCTTCTCTCTCTCACAACAAAGAAACTAGCTTTTCTCCATCACAACAAAGAAACTAGCTTCTCTCCCTCACAACAAAGAAACTAGCTTTTCTCCCTCACAACAAAGAAACTAGCTTTTCTCCCTCACAACAAAGAAACTAGCTTCTCTCCCTCACAACAAAGAAACTAGCTTTTCTCCCTCACAACAAAGAAACTAGCTTCTCTCCTCATTAAAATGCTATAAGGACACTTGCACAACACTTCATTGTATTAACTGATTCAGCATATCAGCAAACTCACCCTACAGCAGGGGCGGGCAAACTCTGGCCCGCGGGCCAAACCTGGCACGCGAAGCATTTTTTGTTGGCCCGCCAAGCTATTCACAGTTAACATTGCTTTTGGCCCGCCAAGCTATTCACAGTTATTGCTTTTGGCCCGCCAAGCCATTCACACTTATTGCTTTTGGCCCGCAAAACAAAAGTCACTAAAACAATTGGGCATTGTTATACGCTGTCAAACAGCCAAGGCTAAACTAGTCTAAAGACTACATGTAATTTTAACAGTTTGAATTACTCACACAGAATCGTGTGCACATGTACAATTTATGCCTGCGGTTATATATATTACACTAGCATCTCTTTATAGTTCGTTGACTTTTGAACTCTCCTAGGCCTAGGATAGATCTACAATAATAATGTATGTCAGCATCTGTACTCTGCCTCATTCGTGACCTGACCTTCACCACTACAATTGGTGAGAGGAAGGAGGGCTGGAGGTGAACAGAGGTGTGCGAATTTGAAACTCAGTCTTCTGCCATCACAATCGAACTGGTTGTTGCGTTTCTGCTATTTCTTTGCCATTATTCCCCCATCCCCACAATCATGTCTGCAACCCCAGCATCCTAAAAAATTTAAAGTGGATATGGAAAGTCGACATTTAACTCTGAGTGGACGAGAAGTACTTTTTCAAAGAACGATTTGGACAAGCTCAGTGTCTGATCTGTTTGAAAACTGTTGCTGTCTTCAAAGAGTTTAATGTGCCTGTCACTGGGAAACAGTACATTTAACTTCGAAATTTGGTTTAATGTCTGCCTCTGAGAAAAAGACTACTATTGCTAAACTCACAGGCAATATAGAGAAAAGTAGTTTGATGTTTCATAAGCAAACATCTGTGCATGAAAAAGTGACACGTGCCAGTTATGAAGTTTCACTACTCCTTGCTCAAAGAATGAGTTAAAAGCAAAGTTCCGCACTTCTTCTCCTCTTTCTTTTTTTCGTGATGTCATCCTACCATCAGGCAAGTTTCCACATTTTATTAAACATGCTCAGCGCATTGTAGCTATGTTCGGAAGCACATTAATTTTGCTGTGAACAACTGTTCTCAAAGATGAAATATACAAAGAGTCGCCTTCGCTCTCAACTCTCTGACCGTCATCTAAATGACATTCTTCGCTTGTCAACCTCATCAGTTCAGCCAGATATTGAATCACTTATTTATTGTAAGCAACACCATCCATCTCATTAATCTTTCATTGAAACAGAGTTAGTTTTTTAAAATTACTTTTGTTCTCATTTTATATTCTGAACTTGCTGGACTTGTGATATTTGGTCGTCTATCCGGCCCGCGAACTGTTCCAACAGTTTTATCTGGCCCGCGGTCTCAAAAGTTTGCCCGCCCCTGCCCTACAGTAAGCCTTTCCATTCATTCAATGGATCTCAATCCCTTAGCAAAATAATCAGACTACAGTTGATTCGTACTCATTCTCAACGCCCAGTAATTAGAAACTTACTCAGAAAACAGAAGTCTCATACTGACTCAAGGCCCAGTCATTAATAATTTACTCAGATAACTGAAGTCTCAAACTGACTCAAGGCCACTTATTTAGGCAATAGACGATGCATTCTGACTCAAGAAATCAGTGCAAGAGAACATTTAAAAAACAACAGACTCACTCACACTATCGGCAACTTATTTGTTTGAGATGTACAATAAAAACTAGAAGCAAGCAGACACGTATATCCATTGTGACTTTTTACATTTTGACACATGCTACATTCGTATTATTTCACGAACAACATGGAGAAATATCACGACATATTTCATCCGATATTTTCTAGATATGGACGGTAAACACAACGCCATGTGTAAAACGCCCACTTCTCAAAATTTAAAACAAATGCACAAATAATAATGTGGCAACTTAAAACTGATTATGTGCGAAAAAGCTTGTCTTTCCCTTTTGCAATATCTTTTATGAGAAAATCAATGTATTGCCAAACAAGAATGTTGAATTAAAATTAACACCCATATCAACACAATTAAAATTAACACCCATATCAACACAATTAAAATTAACACCCATATCAACACAATAAAAATTAACACCCATATCAACACAATTAAAATTAACACCCATATCAACACAATTAAAATTAACACCCATATCAACACAATTAAAATTAACACCCATATCAACACAATACAAAATATCTAACGTTGAACCGAAGAAATACATTTTGCAAATTTCTGCAAACTGAATGCTCAAATATTTAATATTAGCCTCAAAATATTAAACGAGACCCAACAGAAAAAAAGCAATAAACATATTAATAATAACTCTTTCAATCGAAACGTTTAGTGAAGAAACGCATCACAAAAATATATTTTGGGGATGGGTGAGTTTAGATGTTTTATTTGAATAAAAGAGAGTTAAAAAATATGTAGTTAAGCAATATTCATTCAGTCACTCTGGAACTGGCATAACGCTGAGGCTAGACATCAGTACCATAACTACTCTCTTACGATCACAGTAAGTGACAAATATCATAAAGGAACTTTGATCTCACTCGATTTTAAAATGCATGTTAACTTTTGTTGTGACAAAAACAAAACAAGATGACTATACCTAATCTCTAGCTGATCTACCAATCGTATCAGACTACACGCAAGCTATCAAGTCTTGTAGTTTACAACCTAAACTCTGCATTTAAAGCCACACTGAAGACAAATTTGAAAATACAACGTGTGAAAGTATAAGTGGAATGAAGTCACTGGCCCATGTAGTCACAGTCTATGTTTCTTTTTTTAATAAGCTCGGCCTTCATTGAAGAAATATTTTTATTGCAGTCTTTAGCGGAAACAGTTTCTGAATTAGGAGAATGCAAGTATGGAGAGGTCACAGGATACGTGTTTTTATTTTTAACTCCTAACAGGTTGTTTAGTGCCAACGTAATGGACACGTTTCCTTGCTGCGTACACTGAGGGTCTGATGATTCGTGTTTGAACTGGAAGGGCACAAACCGACGGAACTTCCTGTTCAGTGCGCAGTACAGGATGGGGTCAAGGACGTGAGAAGTCTTTGCTGTTAGCGCGGGCAAGGTCGACAGCTCTATGGGAATGTGGATGTTGCTGTTGTACGCCCTAATCATGGCCACGATAGCGTAAGGCGACCAGACGAGGATGAACACTGAACACATGGTCACGGTCATCTGTTTTTTTAAAAAATCAAAACGAAAGGAGTGATGAAATAATTATAGAAGTCACAATGTTGTCCACAACCAATCAATGTTTAAAAATACAGTGGAAAGGCTATAATTGTTAGCTGCACTTACAGTCAAATGCTAATGACAATTTATTAACTTGCACACTTCTAACTGTTTAATATTCCAACCACTCGAGCCCAGGTTTCAAGATGGCAGCAGTAAATTGTACAAAATGTGTCAGTGTGACTAATCATCACTAATCTAATAGCGAACCCACTCTTTCTCTTTTTCCTTCTCCACATCCTCTTCCATATTATCATTATCACACTCTTAATATAGTACATTGTACAAATCTCTTTGTAATTATTTCCCCTGTTTATGATGCCGAAGAGTAAGTTGATAGTTTGATAGTAATATTTTCTGATCAAAAATACCCAGACACGCTAAGCACGACAAAACTAAGCAAAGTAATATTTTCTGATCAAAAATACCCAGACACGGTAAGCACGACAAAACTAAGCAAAGTAATATTTTCTGATCAAAAATACCCAGACACGCTAAGCACGACAAAACTAAGCAAAGTAATATTTTCTGATCAAAAATACCCAGACACGCTAAGCACGACAAAACTAAGCAAAGTAATATTTTCTGATCAAAAATACCCAGACACGGTAAGCACGACAAAACTAAGCAAAGTAATATTTTCTGATCAAAAATACCCAGACACGATAAGCACGACAAAACTAAGCAAAGTAATATTTTCTGATCAAAAATACCCAGACACGATAAGCACGACAAAACTAAGCAAAGTAATATTAAGTACATTGAGCTATCTCACCCCTCTTTTCCGTCCATCCACCCATCCGTCCGTCCGTCCGTCATTCATTTCATCCATCCATCCACCATCTTTTTAGTACTAATGATTCTTCCACACTTTTATAATACGCTGGCTCTGATTGCTGTTAACAGCTCTTTTACTACAGTTCATTGTTACTACTTCATACACTATTAATATTACTGGCTCTGATTGCTGTTAACAGCTCTTTTACTACAGTTCATTGTTACTACTTCATACACTATTAATATTACTGGCTCTGATTGCTGTTAACAGCTCTTTTACTACAGTTTATTGTTACTACTTCATACACTATTAATATTACTCATTCAGCGTCGATCGACTGTTGTAGCGGTCAGCTAGTTTTTATTATATTTGATGTAGATATTTCATACTTCTTGCCATTGTAGTCATGGCCGTGAGAAACATAAACATTACTTTTGATCATATATACCCCAAACCCATTAACCAGAGTAAACATAAAACATCTCAAATATCTAGATATGTTCGCCTCTTCCGTACAACAGTAATTTCTCTACCATTTACCTTAAATAATCGAAGTTCGTTTTTACTCCAAGTTTTTCCCCCGTCCCGCCGAGTCCATCGCCGTGTGTTTTTACCCGTGGTAATTGTCACCAAGGAAATGTAACCGTAACTCAGGCACATAATGGCGGCCGGAACAGCTAAACAGCCAATGAAAGATGCCGTGACATACGATGTATCAGGATAGTCCCACTTCAGCGTGCAGGAAGTATGATAGGGTTCAAGGTCGTATGCGCCCCATCCAAACAGCGGACACAGAGCCCAGAATAGCGCATAGCAAGGGGAGACAAGAATCAAGCTGGTCGCAATGCACTGACCGTGGTTTCGAGCTGAAAAAGAGGACAAAACTTATTCATATAATAGTTTTGTCTTGCGAAGGTGACTGACTTCTTCGTGAATTTACTTAGATGTCTGACTTGGTTAATAAGACCAGAGGCTAATAAGACCTATAATATGTCTTTGCTGTAATAAGCACACTGGAAAGAAATATCAGATTTTTAAGGAAGAAAAATAACGCATAGGAAAATATTGTAACGTCTGATGTGTGAAGGGTAATATCCATAACAAATATAGTTTGTAATTGCTGGTTAGGTGACATGGGATTTCTAGGGAAATATCCATAACAAATATAGTTTGTAATTGCTGGTTCGGTGACATGGGATTTCTAGGGAAATATCCATAACAAATATAGTTTGTAATTGCTGGTTGGGTGACATGGGATTTCTAGGGAAATATCCATAACAAATATAGTTTGTAATTGCTGATTAAGTGACACTGGATTTCTAGGGAAAAACCCATCACAACTATAGTTTGTAATTGCTGGTTTGATGATTTCTGGGCTTTGAAGGGGAAAATTAACAAAGCACGCAATTTGTAACAGCAATGTCAATGACCTTTAAGTTCTGAAGGAAACAAGTGCATAGAACATAGTTTATAATAAATGATCCAGTGACGTCAAAGACTGGTGACGTCAAAATTCATTGATATATGGAAAATTCTAATTCAAAATTGACAAAAAAACACCAATGGCCAAACAATGAGCAACAGAAGTAAATTGTTTATATATATAAAGTATTTTATTCTAAATTGTGTAGTTAATATTTGCATTACGTATTTGAGGTCAATTTCAAAACAAAATAAAACTTACTAGACTGGAGATCTGTAATACCCCTAAATCTCTCATTAAAGATAGTATATACACTCTTGAAATAAATATAACATGATACATTTTATAAAATAGTTTTTAAACTCAACACTTGATGCCAGATTGCATCCAGAAGTTGACTCTTTGAATTGTAGTGAAAAAAGTAATCTCTGCCTTGTCTGAAGGACAGAAGTTGACAGAAATTGATCCCATATAATCTATAAATAGCGTCACAGTTCTATTGCACCCAGAGAAGAGGTATCTGATGTGTGCTAAGTGCTCGTGTACCTGCGTTGGGTTGTTTGATGGAAAGAAGCCGGTTGAGGCTGAGACAGGCAAGGGTTAACATGCTGTTGACACCAAAGAAAAACCCGATGAAGCCGTTGACCTGGCAACCTGCATTGAAGAAAGTAACGAATGAGGTTAGCGTACACCTAGTGTTTGAGTGCCATTATACATATTAAGCAACAAAAATATTAAACAGGATAATGACTAAAGAATTGATGATATATCGCACGCACAAATAACATTATTTTATCTATTAATTGTTTCTCTTCTTCACGCTGTCTTTAAAGCTGTGATCTTGGAATTCCGTTATGGTTAATGAGAATTGAGTGGGTGTATAATTAGTGAACGTGTGTACTTTTATTGCTTCTGACATCACTATTCTAATAATGCCAACGCCACCATCTTTTTAGTACTAATGATTCTTCCACTACTTTTATTGATACGCTGGCTCTGATTGCTATTAACAGTTCTTTTACTACAGTTTATTGTTACTATTTCATACACTATTAATATTTTACTCATAAATTTGCCCATCACTATTTTTAAACTTAATTGTTATATAAATTGTTAAATTATAATTATCGAAGTGACCCTACCTTTGGCACTCCTTATGATGGTATTTTTGTAAGTGTCAGAGTTGGAGTAAACAACTCGAATTGAGAATATGCTATAAATTGCTGATGCAATCCAAACCAGTTCCATCTGGAGGAGTATTTTTATTATCCAATGTCCGTTTATTGGAACGATAAATGGGATATCGTGTGTATACTACGCAAGCAAAAAAAAATCACTGGGCATTTGATGATTTAGAGCAAATTTAATCAACAAAATAAACCCCATAATTTTCCAACTCTCTCTTCCAGAAAATAAATCTTTCCTTAGACTGTTCGCATAATAAGCACACACATGCAGACAAAACACACACACACACACACATGCAGACAAAACACACACTCATTTTAAAAAATTCAAAATATAAGAATATGACGATTAAGAACGCTTAAAGGAAAATTGCCGATATTGTTTCATGGGCTCCAATGGTCTATCTCATACAGAAATATAATTCATATTAACATACATATAAAACAAGACAAAGTAAATAGGGAACAATCGTTACTATAATAAGACAGTAAGGAACGATAAATGTGCAGATGATAACAAGACTCAGCAGTAAGCGTGCAAATGGGTCATTAAGCAGACAGAACGGGATGGTATTTGTAAAGGTGGTTACTAAACTGAGTAAAGGGTAATAGCGGTACAAGTGATTACACGTTAGAGGCTGGAACTTTTGTGTAACTGATTAATCTCTTCTCTAACTTTTTTCTTCTTCCAAAATATGATATTTAGTGAAATAAAATGATATATATTCCATGCATTTCTAAATTATGCATTATATTTGTATTGCATATTCACATATGATGAAAAAGTGATTCATCGTGAAGAACATACTTTTTCCTAAGATTCAAAGAGTCTAAGCTTATGTGGATTGATTACAGCCATGCCTATTTTTGGACTGGACTAAAAACAAGATATTTTACAACATGGTGATGAAGAGAGGCATGGTGACGAAAAGATACTTGGTGATGAGTAAACTCAGAGAGACTCAAAGAGATGTATGGTGAAGAAAAGTAGTTTTTTTGTTATCCAGAAAAAGATTAGGCATGTCTAGAGTCATGCGTGACGAAAAGTAGTCTTTTTGTTATCCAGAAAGTATAGGCATGTCTAGAGTCATGCGTGACAAAAAGTAGTCTTTTTGTTATCCAGAAAGTATAGGCATGTCTAGAGTCATGCGTGACGAAAAGTAGTCTTTTTGTTATCCAGAAAAAGTATAGGCATGTCTAGAGTCAGGAGTGTAGGGCGTTACACATTGCTACACTCCACAGGAAAGAATTTGCGGGATTGAAGTACTACTTCGCAGACAAGAAATTATGGGTATGTAACCGATTCTATTTATTGATAAAATTCACCCACGTCCTCTGTGCTTATGCACGATGTGATTGTTATTTTATTATTATCAGAAATTGTTTGAGGACAACTGCAGAATTAAAGGTTAATTAAGGATATGAGATTTCCTATCTACAGATATTTGTTTGAGGACAACTGCAGAATTAAAGGTTAATTAAGGATATGAGATTTCCTATCTACAGATATTTGTTGAAGCCTTGAACACGTGGGTCAATATCAGCTTACTTGAACTGCATTTTGTTCAGTTTTTGTGTTAGATGGTTCACGACGCGGAAGACTTGAATGGCATTTGTTGTTGAAGTGTTGTAACTTATTAGAAATTCGCCATGAAACAATGTCTGTTGTGTTAGACAAGGGAAAGAAGTATGAGTTAACTGTTAACGTGTGACAATGATATTAGTTGTGTTGTTGTAATAACTCCTTTCAACAATAATTTATGATGGACTATGATGCTAGCATTGTAAAATATCTTACTTTAAAAAGTCTTTAAAGACTAGTTCGAAAATCAGGAATTGCTTACATAACAGCACATAATGAAGTGTTGGGAAATTAGAATTTGATGCATTTTTGAATCTTGTAACATAAAACTACTTGAACTGACATTTTCTTAAACTGCTATTGTTTTCTCTTCGATTATTACTGTAGATAATAAAATTAATGCTAGTGAATGTGGACGACAATCTCACTGTGTTGCTAGTGAATGTGGACGACAATCTCACTGTGTTGCTAGTGAATGTGGACGACAATCTCACTGTGTTGCTAGTGAATGTGGACGACAATCTCACTGTGTTGCTAGTGAATGTGGACGACAATCTCAATGTGTTGCTAGTGAATGTGGATGACAATCTCAATGTGTTGCTAGTGAATGTGGATGACAATCTCAATGTGTTGCTAGTGAATGTGGATGACAATCTCAATGTGTTGCTAGTGAATGTGGACGACAATCTCACTGTGTTGCTAGTGAATGTGGACGACAATCTCACTGTGTTGCTAGTGAATGTGGACGACAATCTCACTGTGTTGCTAGTGAATGTGGACGACAATCTCACTGTGTTGCTAGTGAATGTGGATGACAATCTCAATGTGTTGCTAGTGAATGTGGATGACAATCTCAATGTGTTGCGACTGAATGTGGATGACAATCTCAATGTGTTACGACTGAATGTGGATGACAATCACATTGTGTAGCGAGTTTTTATTTTCAATTTCTTCAGCGTGTGAACGCACAAATTTACTTTTAAGCAGATTTCAACTGTTATTTAAATAAATCATTGTGTCTTAGTTTCTTGATCTAATTTCATATACAGTCTACAGTTCTTAAGAGGTGCTGAACTGCTACATATGTTGGTGGGTGGAAATTGTAGAGCTGAGTTCATGATACAGTTAAGGGCGGAAAACATAGTGCTAATTTCTAGATCCAATAAGGGGCGGTAAGCATTTGTCTGTCTTATGTTTTATAGCTGGAGGATTGTGTCGTTGCATGATTCTGATATTGTCCTGTAAGTTGCAGCATGAAGGATTCTGTCATTGCAGGATTCTGTTGTCTGTCTTGTGAGTTGTACTGTCAGGATGGTGTCACTATATGATTCTGAAGTTTGTCTTGTATGTTGTATCTTTCAGGACGGCGTCATTGCATACTTCTATCATCTGTTGTGTGTTGTAGCATTCAGGACAATGTTATTACATGATTCTGTTGTTTGTTTGTTGTAGCTTTCAGAACGCTATCACTACATGATTCTGTTGTTCAGTTTTCTGTGTTGTAGCTTTCAGGAGAGTGCCATTGCAAAACTGGTATATTTGTGGTATTATATAAATTTACTTCTCGAGTGCTGTGGTTTGTACAAGACTGGTATATTTGTGGTCTATTTGGTATATTAGTGGTATTTCTGGTATATATGGTATATTTGTTATATATGAAATACTATCCTGCTGAGACTTGCAGAAAATATTTTATGAAGTCTGCTGTGAGATAAAAAAAAATTAACGAAACAAACAGCTTACGTCTGCCTACCCAAGACTGACGGCAATATCTCCAGCCAGTCATTGTCTAATAATCTCGTTTTCATTTCGTAAACACATAGCTATCTGCGTTGCGCAGAAAATAAATTATTTGGATTTTTATTCTGTTTCTAGGAATTTTTTCTCCAGGGCAACAAACGTGCCAATTACAAATAGAGAGTCGGGATCTGGACCAGTGTGCGCTCCCCTGAAACAAGAGCATTGTGCAAATTAGAAACCAATTCTTATCGCTGGTTAGAAGTCGTGGGATCCAGCTGTCGTCTTCCACTGGCAGTTTTGTAATGCGAAGCACGATGTGTTTGTAGGAGTTATTTACAGATTTCTAATTCTGTGTGTGTCCATGTTGGAACGGTAACTCATACAAACAGGCAATTTTAAAAATCTTGTGTCTGTGTTTGTCTCATTGTAAAACTCGCTTTGCTAGTACTGAGTAGCAGACACGTTGTAAAACTCGCTTTGCTAGTACTGAGTAACAGACACATTGTAAGACTCGCTTTGCTAGTACTGAGTAGCAGACACATTGTAAAACTCGCTTTGCTAGTACTGAGTAGCAGACACATTGTAAGACTCGCTTTGCTAGTATTGAATAGCAGACACGTTGTAAAACTCGCTTTGCTAGTACTGAGTAGCAGACACATTGTAAGACTCGCTTTGCTAGTACTGAGTAACAGACACGTTGTAAAACTCGCTTTGCTAGTACTGAGTAACAGACACGTTGTAAAACTCGCTTTGCTAGTACTGAGTAACAGACACGTTGTAAGACTCGCTTTGCTAGTACTGAGTAACAGACACGTTGTAAAACTCGCTTTGCTAGTACTGAGTAACAGACACGTTGTAAGACTCGCTTTGCTAGTACTGAGTAACAGACACGTTGTAAGACTCGCTTTGCTAGTACTGAGTAACAGACACGTTGTAAGACTCGTTTTGCTAGTACTGAGTAACAGACACGTTGTAAGACTCGCTTTGCTAGTACTGAGTAACAGACACGTTGTAAGACTCGCTTTGCTAGTACTGAGTAACAGACACATTTTTTATTTTACCGAACGTTCTTCCCTTACCCTGAGCTAAATTGTGAAATTTACTTCTGTGCATAAAGGAGAGTAACAGATACATCTCTGGAAAGTAATTTCCTGTCTCATCAGTTGGCAATGACTTCTCATCCACTGTTAATATTAACTACTATCACTTACCTCTCTCTCAATATTAGATTAATTACTCTCATTTACTTCTCACAACTAGTAATATTAAATACTCATAATTATTTCTGATCCACTAGTAATATTAATTATTCATAATTACTTCTCACCCCTAGTAATATTAATTACTTCACTGATATATAGTCCATACTTCTCACAACTAGTAATATTAATTACTTCAGTGATAATAGTCCACAGCAGAAGCGAATGAAGTAGTTCATGTTCTGGACTTAGTGAAAGGCAAGATGAACTTAAATGGCAAAAAACATTGGAAGGTATCCATATTATAAACAGTAAAAGTGTTTCAAACAATATGGAATAAATATTTTAAGACTTTCATAAAGTAGTGCCTAATGCAAAACAATCACAGTTAGGTACAAACAAGTGTAACTGCAAATAATATGCACATTTTTTTTCTGCCAAAGAAAAGCCGTCACCTCGCCATCATGTGTCCAATTCCCTGACGTCATCAATTTTATTTGACATTACATAAAGCAGATAATGGATTTCATCGGATATTATTGTCATGTAAGAGAAACAATTCTAAAATGTATTATTATAAACAATAAAAAAATATACAATAACGAAATAAACATTAAAACATAAACAAAGAAATATACAACGAAAGAAAAGATTAAAATATATAATAAAATTATCAAATGGCAAAAGATTGTTTGTAAATGAACAAAACAGTTTTTGTTTGCAGGTAAATAACGAAGAAGAATGACATGATAAACGCTAAGGGAGATAATCAATAAGGAAATGCATACATGTGCTTAAACAATGGAGAATAATAAAGTACCTAATATCTTAGGTTCGTAAACAGTACATGTGTGCCATTTTCGAATAATAAATAAACAATAAAATAAGAAATAATCTTGCGTTTGCCATTAATAAAGAAATAAATAACGCCTTTACTGAATAAATAATTCAGAACATGTACATAAATACATGAATGACATAATCAAAGAGAAACTATAAAATAACACATTACTTTGCAAAAGTGAACGTGTCTCTGTGAAGAACTGAAATGCTTACCAATGTTTCCGAAAATCCATCGATGATGCAGAGAAGCTGCGATGACCATGGGGTATCCTAGTAACGGGTGACCAAGATCTGAGATGGCCAACGATACGACAAATGCGTCGGAATGGTTGAGTGACTGTCTGTGTCGGATTGAGATGACAATAACCAGAAGGTTGAAGCACACTGCGATGATATCTGCAGATTATATGTGGAAAATCTTTATAGAAAAGAATTCAAGCAAAACAATAAAAAATAATTTTTAAAAAAATGACTGATGAATGTAAACTCAGTGCTTATAAGTTATTGAAACATCAATGCAATACTGAACGCTTTGTCGACGGATAAAGGGTAGTGGACAAAAATGTTGAAACATTCGCCGAGTTAACTTTGTCGACTCTTCCCCTGACCTTGAGAGCTAAGACTAACGAGTCAACACTTGATGCGGAATAAAACTGTAAACGACGGCCACGTGTGCTATATGCTCGAATTGTCTGTCAATAATTCCCTATCAGTAAGAACACTGAATGAAACAAGACGTCAGTCAATAATTCCCTATCAGTAAGAACACTGAATGAAACAAGGACGTCAGTCAATAATTCTCGATCAGTATGAACATGAATGAAATAAGACGTCAGTCAATAATTCCTGATCAGTAAGAACACTGAATGAAACAAGGACGTTAGTGCAGTCGAACAAAATGCACATAGGAAAGTTGTTTGCCTGGTAAATTAATTTTACACCCGTTTGAAACAATCAACAGAATTAACAGTCAATCTTGCCAAAATCCAGGGGAGAGAATTCAAGATAGTTTGTACGTTACATTCAGCTCGGGAAAGTCTATGTCTATGTTACATTCAGCTCGGGAAAGTCTAGATGTCTATATGTTACATTCGGCCCGGGAAAGTCTATATGTCTATATATTACAATCATATATTTTGTTAATGCACTGTGTGGACTTTGAATCTACAATCATATATTTTGTTAATACACTATGTGGACTTTGAATCTACAATCATATATTTTAATAATACACTGTGTGGACTTTGAATCTGCAATCATATATTTTGATAATATAGTATGTGGACTTTGAATTTACAATCATTTGCTTTGTTAATAGAGTATGTGAACTGAATCTACAATTATATATTTTCTTAATACATTGTGTGCATTTTGAATCCACAAAGATATGTTTTGTTTAATAATACTGTAACTCGTTCTGATGTTGCTGAAAGATGTTTTAACTTAATACTGGGGGTATGAACTGCAATCCATTATGTGATATGGGAAGTCATCTGAAAATGTTCGAATGCTTTATTTTTATATTGGAATAATGAAGTTTGATTAGAGTGCGGCCGGACAAGTGATGAAAAGCCTTTATTTAATACTGAAAGCACGTGATATTTCTCACAATGTGATGATTATATTCGACAACTGCATTGACACGCACGCCACAACGTGTTTAAAGTAGAAACCTGGATTGAGTCGCACGTCACAACGTGATAATTAAAGTCGACAATTGCATTACGTCGCACGTCACAACTTGATAATTAAAGTCGAAAACCGCATTGAGACACATGTCACGTGATAATTAAAAGTCGAAAAAAGCATTGAGACAAACTCATAACGTGATAATTAAAGTCGACGACTGCTTTGAGACACATGTCACAACGTGATAATTAAAGTCAACAACTGCGATAAAACACACGTCACAACGTTATGTTTCAACTCGACAAAATGCCTCTTTTATACATTCGTTGGAGACAATAAACAGTACTCTTTATTGCATCCTATTGTAATGTTTTATACGCTCGTTAGAGAAAGTAAACAGTACTCTTTATTGCATCCTATTGTTATACGTTCGTTGGAGACAGTACTTTTTATTGCATCCTATTGTTATACGTTCGTTAGAGACAGTAAACAGTACTCTTTATTGCATCCTATTGTAATGTTTTATACGCTCGTTAGAGAAAATAAACAGTACTCTTTATTGCATCCTATTGTAATGTTTTATACGTTCGTTAGACAGTAAACAGTACTCTTTATTGCATCCTATTGTAATGTTTTATACGTTCGTTAGAGAAAATAAACAGTACTCTTTATTGCATCCTATTGTAATGTTTTATACGCTCGTTAGAGAAAATAAACAGTACTCTTTATTGCATCCTATTGTAATGTTTTATACGCTCGTTAGAGAAAATAAACAGTACTCTTTATTGCATCCTATTGTAATGTTTTATACGCTCGTTAGAGAAAATAAAAGTACTCTTTATTGCATCCTATTGTAATGTTTTATACGTTCGTTAGACAGTAAACAGTACTCTTTATTGCATCCTATTGTAATGTTTTATACGTTCGTTAGACAATACACAATAGTTTTATTGCATCCTATTGTAATGTTTGTAAATTTGCTCTGAAATGTGTCGGGGTGGATTTAGCTTTTATTTATCGACGACATTTTTTTTTTACATATAAAATATATTTTATTCGTGACAATTTCAAAATTCTGTTTCCCCTTCACTACGCAGAACGTTTATCCCTTTATTAAGAGTTCCCATTCTATTAGACACTTACATATCTCTTTTATTAAGAGTTCCCATTCTATTAGACACTTACATATCTCTTTTATTAAGAGTTCCCATTCTATTAGACACTTACATATCTCTTTTATTAAGAGTTCCCATTCTATTAGACACTTACATATCTCTTTTATTAAGAGTTCCCATTCTATTAGACACTTACATATCTCTTTTATTAAGAGTTTCCATTCTATTAGAGACTTACAGATCCATTTTATTAAGAGTTTCCATTCTATTAGAGACTTACAGATCCCTTTTATTAAGAGTTTCCATTCTATTAGAGACTTACAGATCCCTTTTATTAAGAGTTAGAGACTTACAGACCCCTTTATTCGGATGTTCCCATGGCGTATTAGTATTCCCTTTATTAACTATTCCCATGACTTAGTGTTGGGGGCCTGCAGACCCCTTTATTACGTATTCCCATGGCATTGAATGTTGGGGGCCTGCAGACTTCTTTATTAAAATTATGAATGGATGGAAGACCTACAGACTCCTTTCATAAAGATGTTCCCATGAAGTATTAATGTAAGAGATACACAGAACCCTTTATAAGCATTTCCACAATTCAAGCCCCAACAAACACTGACAAAGAAGGTTTGTTTCTGACTTCAATCATGGGGCAATACAGCCGAGGAAACGAGGAAAACGGCACAGACCTTGCTGGAAAGAAACAGACATACAAATATTTTTAACATAGTTTTTCGTCGTCTATGAAGTAAACTTCGATATTCCGGAGGATTGATACAATAAATTCTCGATAGAATATAAAATCACTTTGCTAATGAACGGCCATTCATCACCCACACCAAAAGAGCTCTTGTGATGCCAGTCCGGAGTTGTCTAACTTGTAAGCACATTACAAGTCGCAACTGAATGAGGTGGTTCTATTTATTATATCTATTTAAAAATAATTTTCGTTTTCGTTTTATTCAAGTCTGTTCGTGAATTATGAAGTCACTATCGCAAATCCAGGGTCTTCCTCTGAAATAGAAGATGCTGTTCAGTACAAAGAGTCGTTAATTTTATTTTCCAGGAAATGGAGTAGCTTGTCATTAATTTTATTTTCCAGCAAATGGAGTAGCTAGTGATATATGGTCTGAGCTTGGAAATAGTGACGTATGACAATAATAACTTTAATAGTGATGAAGATGATTACTTTAAAGTAATTTTTAAAAATTTGTTTGGTGGAAAATGTTTGACGATTTTATGTTTTCAAGATTCAATTTGCGTGTTCATATGTAAGGTGATAGATCTTCCACGTACAAAGCTACCTCAGTACTACTTAAATACTATCTCAGTATTAACTCAGTACTACTTAAATACTATCTCAGTATTATCTCAGTACTACTTAAATACTATCTCAGTATTATCTCAGTACTACTTAAATACTATCTCAGTATTATCTCAGTACTACTTAAATACTATCTCAATATTATCTCAGTACTACTTAAATACTATCTCAGTATTATCACAGTACAGTCAACAAAATACTATTCCATATCAGCACATGCGCTATGAAAAGTAGACCTTGTCTCTGCTTAGAAAAATACCATAGGACGTTTTAAAAAATCAGATGAATTGAAATCGACGTCATTAGTGTCAGAGCATATTAAATAAAAAATTTTCAAATATCACCATTAGTTGCTAAAGGAACAAATAACTTCAGCAACAGCGATAACAATGCAACGTAATTATGTTACATTAATAGATCATTTCTATGTTTTTGTTTCCTTTTACTGCACTCTCGCCTTTAGACAAACGAATGGACATTGCTGGCAGTGGTCTGGTGAAGAGGTCAGTGATTTACATAGCGTTATCGTTCCTTACTGTCAGACATTCATCTACGATTATCGTGTGCATTTGTTCCGCATCTAATACCGTAATTCCGCATTTAATACCGTAATTCCGTATCTAATACCGTAATCCCGCATCTAATACCGTAATTCCACATCTAATACCTTAATTCCACATCTAATACCGTAATTCCACATCTAATACTTTAATTCCACATCTAATACCGTAATTCCACATCTAATACCTTAATTCCACAGCTAACACCGTAATTCCACAGCTAATACCGTAATTCCACATCTAATACCGTAATTCCGCATCTAATACCGTAATTCCACATCTAATACCGTAATTCCACATCTAATACCGTAATTCCACATCTTCCCTCAAATTCCGTTTTGTTTTGTTTTTTTAAAACAATAATGCTGATTCTAGTTGGGTGCAGACTTGTGCGTACTGCAATATTTTGAATGATGCTTGCTTGACATACGCTTATCTGACTTACGTTTGACTTAGGTTCAACTCAAGAAATGAAAGAATAGAAATTTCAAAAGTCAAGCCTAACACTCTACAATCCTCATGTAACGTTCTTGATCCTAATGAAGTTACTATAATTAGGGACAATTTTGCGATGTGCTGCCGTAAGCATGTCAATTCTAGTTCTTGATCAAGATATAGAGATGCATTCCTATTCAGGCGTTACATTTTAAATTAAATATTGCAAATAAAACAGTTCAAATAGTATAGGGCACACGGGGGTTACGAAACGAACGTTATAATCAAAGTCAGCCAACAAACTTCATTTTACCTTTCTGACAAGTCTGAACGACAGCAGAAGGCGAAGTGAGAGATTCAAAGGAAATGCCTGCTTTTATTTCGAGTAAAGTTCTGAATCATAATCAAGCTTCTGTCATTTCGAGTAAAGTTCTGAATCATAATCAAGCCTGCTGTCATTTCGAGTAAAGTTCTGAATCATAATCAAGCCTGCTGTCATTTCGAGTAAAGTTCTGAATCATAATCAAGCCTGCTGTCATTTCGAGTAAAGTTCTGAATCATAATCAAGCCTGCTGTGATGTCGATTAAATTTCCGAATCACAGTCATGTCTTCTGTCATTTTGAGTAGTGACTTTGGTTACAGTGATGCATGCTGCAATTTCAAGTAACGTTCTGGGCCATAGTGACGTATTCTGTAATTTCAAATAAGGCTCTGAGTCAAAGTGACGTATTCTGTAATTTCGAGAAAAGCTGTGATTTAAAGCGACGTAAATTGTAATTTCGAGTAAAGGTGTGAGTTAAAGCGACGTAAATTGTAATTTCGAGTAAGATTCTAAGTCATAATGAAGTATGATGTAATTCTGAGTAGAATTCTGAGTCATATTACGTAGGCCTATGTTCTAATTTCGAGAACCGCTCTGGGTCATACTGAAGGACGCGTTTTTTTCCCAGGATGCACTTGACGTATTTCACTGATGAATAATTCATCAGCTCCGCCATTATTTCAGTGCAATGACCCTTTAACATCTCTGAAAGGATCAATACAAATTGAGACTGATGTTCCGCAAGCTGCAAAAGCGGGAGAATTCTTACCACACCTTCGATTACATGGGTGGGTGACGTAAAGTGCTTTAAGCGTAATTGCTGTAGTGGTCTTGGTGTAACTTTTAATTCCTAAGTGTGACCGTGTATTTGAACGTATTAGTGTTTTCTTTCCTCTAATTACTTTCATTCAGACTATATGTCATGTATGAAACGCGCATTGCTATTTCAGTCCCACCTTTTTTTTCTTTTTTTCCTTTTATTTTGGGGTGGGTGGGATGGGGTTGGGGCAAATATCAAGAACACAGTAGTTGTCAAACAATTTTGCTTGTCTTTTGATATATTTATTTTCCTTCTATATTGCTTTTGTCTACAACTTTATCGCAAGTGTATGCGACATGAGTGGTACTTGTTTCTTGAAATTTTGCACGGAAATCTCAGGTCTCCTGTCTCAGTAAAAACCAAAAATTGTAAATTTTCAATTTCCATTCCAATCCTCCCCCTCCCCCCATTTAGTAGATAAATACAATGCGATAGAATAAGTGTGTATCAGCTAAAACATAAGTTTACTAATGAATTGTCTTTGACATTAGCACGTGCTGATCAAAGGAAACTAAACATTAAACTTCAATATTATATCCTAATAATTTGTCCATGAGGCATGCATATCCTGTTCACATGATACAAAAATTAAACCTAGTTGTTATTTTAACCTAGTACATTGGCATCCCTTGTGTTGTCTTCACTAAACTCTGTTTTGATAACCTGGAGGATTGTCTCTCCATTGCACGTACTGGTCGCATCTTTCCTAAAGCCTAAGCACATAATCTCAAGTGCACTTTAAGTTCAAAGTAGCTCTCGTTATTCTAATAATTAAATTCTCAAACATTTCAAATAATTTAAAATAATACATTCAGTGAACATATTTCACAACTAAGTCGCAGAATTTTTTCTAGCTTTAACAAAAATCCAATAAATCTAAAAAAAAAAACAAAGAGCTTGAAAGTAGCATAGAGTTTATCAAACATTTTCACTTAAAATCTAAAACAACAAAGATTTTAAAAAAATCCCTGCTATGAGCTACACAGATGTTTTTAAATGTTTGTGTGTATATATATATATATATATGTGTGTGTGTGTGTGTGTGTGTGTGTGTGTGTGTGTGTGTGTGTGTGTGTGTGTGTGTGTGTGTGTTTGTGTGTGTATGTATGTGTTACAATAGTAGTTTTACATCACAGTGGAGTTTACATTGATCATTTTGTTACATCACCATTGGAGTTTACATTGATCATTTTGTCATCAGATGTTCTTTAATCAGGAATGCCCCAGTTGGATCACCATTCCACACTTATGTTCGAGGGGGTGGGTGGGTAGGAAAGTGGTAAAGCTGGTCCCCCTCACCTGCCCTCCTTCAGCTGTATTATATTTTGAAACGTGTGTGGGCATGTCTCGGTAGCAGTTTTATGTCACAATTGGAGATTGCATTGGTCAGTTCCACCTCAGACGTTCTATGATCTGGGGTGCCCCAGTGGGACCACTGCCCCACACGTGTTCAGGGAAGGAGAGGGCAGGAGGGCTGGTGGAAAAGGGAAAGTAGGTCACACTGGCTTGGCACACACCCTCAACTACCCTCCGTTGGTAAATGTTTAGAAATGTGTGTGTGTGTGTGTGTGTGTGTGTGTGTGTGTGTTTCGAATGCAGTTTCATGTCACCAAGGGAACTTGCAATGGTCATTTCAGCATCAGACATCTAATCTAAAGTGCCCCAGTGGGATCACTGCCTCACACTTGTCTCCAGGTTGGAGGGCATGAGGGCTGGTGGAAAGGGCTGAAGAAGTTTACACCAGTTTGGCACACACATTCAACCCACCCTCTGTTTCAAATGTGTTGTCACCACTGGAGCTTGTATTGATAATTTCATCATCAGCCGTTATCTGATCTAGAGCACCCCCAGCGGGACCTACAGCCTCACACTTATGTTCGAGATAGAGGGCGGGAGGGCTGGCAGAAAGGGGTGAAGAAGGTCGCACCAGTTGGGCGCACACCCCCAACCGCCCTCCATTGGTGGTATTTGTTTAGAAATGGGAGTGGGGGATCGAGAGCAGTTTTACGTCACTACTGGAGCTTGCGTTGATCATTTTGTCATCTGACGTTCTCTGATCTAAAGCACCCCAGTGGGACCCCACAGCCTCACACTCGTGAAATGGGGGTGGGGGGAATCAATAGCAGTTTTACGTCACCACAGAAGCTAAAATTGATCATTTTGTCAAAAATATTTTGTTAGAAAAATGTACAGAAGCAGATATAATAAACTTCACCAATATAATACATATTTAATTAAAAAGTGCTATCAATACATAGAGAGTCACTTAACTTTCAAATCCGAAATAAATAATAAAGGACATGTTAGTTATATTTTCATAACAGGCATAGATAAAAATCCAATTTTAATTACAATGTTAGGTAACATAAATGTATAAAATACATGATAATCTCCCTTGCCCGCCAAGAACAAATAACGGTGAGAATGACACATGATAAAAAAAGACATTTAAATAGTACAGTCAAGGACGAAGCCTAAAATAGGTTCGTTCTTTTTAAAGAAAAAAAATATATATATAGCTTATAAAAAGATGCTTTCTTATTACCACAGAAACCAAACCGACTTGATGTGGTTGTATATATTGTTTCTGTTGTAGGAAACCTGTCATTAGCTTAAGTTTGGTCGGTGTATCTCATTTATGCGATTAAATTAAACAGCTACAGATTTATAAGCAAAGGCTAAAGCAGGTGAACAAATTCAAGGCCACAACAGAATCATAGACGAAGTCTACAACAGATGTATAGACAAAAAGCTAAAACGTGTATAGACGAGGACTAAAACAGATATCTAGATAAAAGCTAAAGCAAGTCTTTGGACAGATGCTAAAACAGATGTATAAATAAAGACTAAAACAGATGCATAAATAAAGACTAAAACAAATGTTTGAACAAAGGCTAAAACTGATGTATAGACAAAGGCTATGACAGATTTAGAGACAAAAGCTACAATATATGTATGACGTCTAAAAGAGATGCATTGACAAAAGAGAAAACTGATGTACAAAGACTAGCAAAGGAAACGCTTCACTTTTACTATTTAACCAACAAATCTGAAATTGATGTACAACGGCTAAAACTGATGTACAGACAACGGCTAAAACTGATGTACAGACAAAGGCTAAAACTGACGTACAGGCAAAAGCTAAAACTGATGTACAGCAAAGGCTAAAATTGATGTACAAAGGCTAAAACTGATGTACAAAGGCTAAAACTGATGTACAAAGGCTAAAACTGACGTACAACAAAGGCTAAAGTTGAAGTGTAAAGGTTAACAAAGATGTATTTTTCAAAGCTATGAATTCAAAGAAAGTATCTATAATAAAGTATTTTAGTTATTTATTATTTTCATTCAAGGGGAATTAATACATTTTCTAGATATATCTCACACTCAAAGAAAAAAGAGTAAATGTTTGAAACCTTACACTCGTATGTAAATGTTTGAAACCTTACACTCGTATGTAAATGTTTGAAACCTTACACTCGTATGTAAATGTTTGAAACCTTACACTCGTATGTAAATGTTTGAAACCTTACACTCGTATTTAAATGTTTGAAACCTTACACTCGTATGTAAATGTTTGAAACCTTACACTCGTATGTAAATGTTTGAAACCTTACACTCGTATGTAAATGTTTGAAATCTTACACTCGTATGTAAATGTTTGAAACCTTACACTCGTATGTAAATGTTTGAAACCTTACACTCGTATGTAAATGTTTGAAACCTTACACTCGTATGTAAATGTTTGAAACCTTACACTCGTATGTAAATGTTTGAAACCTTACACTCGTATGTAAATGTTTGAAACCTTACACTCGTATGTAAATGTTTGAAACCTTACACTCGTATGTAAATGTTTGAAACCTTACACTCGTATGTAAATGTTTGAAACCTTACACTCGTATGTAAATGTTTGAAACCTTACACTCGTATGTAAATGTTTGAAACCTTACACTCGTATGTAAATGTTTGAAACCTTACACTCGTATGTAAATGTTTGAAACCTTACACTCGTATGTAAATGTTTGAAACCTTACACTCGTATGTAAATGTTTGAAACCTTACACTCGTATGTAAATGTTTGAAACCTTACACTCGTATGTAAATGTTTGAAACCTTACACTCGTATGTAAATGTTTGAAACCTTACACTCGTATATAATGTTTGAAACCTTACACTCGTATATAATGTTTGAAACCTTACACTCGTATATAATGTTTGAAACCTTACACTCGTATATAATGTTTGAAACCTTACACTCGTATGTAAATGTTTGAAACCTTACACTCGTATATAATGTTTGAAACCTTACACTCGTATATAATGTTTGAAACCTTACACTCGTATGTAAATGTTTGAAACCTTACACTCGTATGTAAATGTTTGAAACCTTACACTCGTATGTAAATGTTTGAAACCTTACACTCGTATGTAAATGTTTGAAACCTTACACTCGTATGTAAATGTTTGAAACCTTACACTCGTATGTAAATGTTTGAAACCTTACACTCGTATGTAAATGTTTGAAACCTTACACTCGTATGTAAATGTTTGAAACCTTACACTCGTATGTAAATGTTTGAAACCTTACACTCGTATGTAAATGTTTGAAACCTTACACTCGTATGTAAATGTTTGAAACCTTACACTCGTATGTAAATGTTTGAAACCTTACACTCGTATGTAAATGTTTGAAACCTTACACTCGTATATAATGTTTGAAACCTTACACTCGTATATAATGTTTGAAACCTTACACTTGTATATAATGTTTGAAACCTTACACTCGTATATAATGTTTGAAACCTTACACTCGTATATAATGTTTGAAACCTTACACTCGTATGTAAATGTTTGAAACCTTACACTCGTATATAATGTTTGAAACCTTACACTCGTATATAATGTTTGAAACCTTACACTCGTATGTAAATGTTTGAAACCTTACACTCGTATGTAAATGTTTGAAACCTTACACTCGTATGTAAATGTTTGAAACCTTACACTCGTATGTAAATGTTTGAAACCTTACACTCGTATGTATGATAAAGGAAGTACAAGAGCTGATGGTCTTTTAAAAGCTATGGCAAACATATATTCACAAATATAGATTTTCAGACAAAGAATATATTACTTTATAATAACAAAGATATACACGTGACTCCTTGTGTTCTCAACGAACAATAAAATAGCATTTATAATTCAAAAAGACTTTTCCCTTAATTCTAAATTACATGGTGCCATAAAACACCAAATTGAGTACCTTTAAACCACAGACACAGTGCCATAAGCACTAAACTCAGTTCCTTTAAATATTAGACACAGTGCCATTAAACTCAATTCCTTTAATCCACAGACACTGTGCTTTGAAGGAACACGGTGTCCAACACAATTGTTTTGAACTGTGGAACACAGCACCTTTAAACATCAAGGTACATTCAGACGACAGACAGTGCCATTAGAAACCTATAAACTGACTAACAGTTCAGTCGGGTTTACATTGTTAGCACACTGCCTTTAAAATTCATTACCATATAACAATGTGATACCTTTTCAAGAAAACAAAGAAGAACAACTGTAATACTTTTAAACAACAACGTTTTCTTAAACAACATAATTCCCTTAAGCAATAAAGTCCCCTTCAGAGCAAAGTTCCCTCAAACAACAAAATTCCCTTAAAGCAATAAAGTTCTCTTAAGAAGAAAGTTCCCTTAAGCAACAAGCAAGCAATATATTTACATTGCAGAAACCATACGTTTAAGCAAATGGCAGGTTATTGGTTATCACTGTACAGGGTGTCCGAAAATTATTTTTACAAATTTATCAATCTAAAATGTCATCTATGAGGTGTAAAATTACTGGGCCTGTCTCATTTTACAGAGAAACGCATAAGTTTTTTCTGAATATCAAGTTTTGATGAGTTTTCTCATCTTCATTTTTTTTTTCAAAATGTTATTCTTCCTCTCGGTCACAATGAATTGTGTTGGTTGTTTTGTTTTCAAACAAAATCTGATGCAAGAAAGTCCTACAAGTTTATTTATATTTAAAAAGGGCGGGGTGGGTCTGTGACTAAATTTCCTTGATTGGTCATTCTCTATGTGTTAGTAAATATTTCATTTAGTATCATAGTTGTAAAGATAACTTCCCGACACCCTGTATTTCGCTAATACACACAACGGTCGCGATTGAAGAATTATTGTTGCATTAGGACTGAATGGTGTTCCACTTTGCCCAATAAATCATCAAAAATTTAGATACCCCGAATATGTCGAGACTGCACGGTTTCCTTAAATGTCTCAAGGGCGTCTGTGTGGCCCAAAATGACAGCACCCATTCTGCTGTGCTGACTTGTTTTTTTTTATGATTTGAACACTTTCCTTTTGTGGACTGAAAAATTCTTAATTAATAATATAGTCTGATTTAAGGTTTAAAAAAAACAGCTAATATGTTTCATGTAGATCTCGCTTTTAACTTTTAAGAAATTTCTTGATACTGAACGATAAATAAATTTAAAGTATTGTAGTATATTACTTTCTTTCAGAGGCTTTCGCGACACCAGAACAGTAAACAAACTTAGGGTATTGCATTCTTCAAAAGAGTATATTACTTTATCTATAAAGTTTTCCCAACAAAGGAAGAGTTAACTATTTGGGGATTGTACAATATATTATATTATGGAGAATTGTACAGTTTATTATATTTAAGGGATAATACAGTTTATTTCAATTTTGGGGATGTAGAGTTTATTATATTTAAGAGATAATACAGTTTATTTCAATTTTGGGGATGTAGAGTTTATTATATTTTGAGAGTTAGTAGAGTTTATTATATTTTGAGAGTTAGTAGAGTTTATTATATTTTGAGAGTTAGTAGAGTTTATTATATTTCATTTATTGCTTACATTTCTGTATGCATGCTTAGAGTACGAGTCTAATACCAGTACACGGTCATGTAAGGGTCTTGTTTGTTGTATGAGGGGCGCTTATCCACATACAGAAGTGTTTTATTTCTTTGTGGGTTTCGCCGTTGTATATTCTTAATGCATTAGCCGCGAATCGCCTGCGAAAATGAATATGTTCGTGCAGAGTATCAATGCATTCAGCCCTCACACAGCAGGCAAACTCAGGCAGTGGTCTCCCCCTGTCTATTACGCCGGCGAAAATGGACATGTTAGTGCAGAGTATCAATGCATTCAACCCTCACACACAGCAGTGGTGTCCCCCTTTCTGTGAGGGCAAATACAGTCCTAGCACGCACTATATGTTGAAATAATAATGAGAAAACGTGTAAACACATACAAATAAAATTGAAATGGATTGACAATATAGTTCTTTTGTATTTCATCGGCCTGAGTGTGTGAGTGAGTGTATGTGTGTGTGTGTTGTGGAAATCGGGAATAAAAATATCAAGCAGTTAAGCAGCCTGGACTCAAGCACGAAGCTCGTGTAGCTTCAATTACGAAACGTAGGTTAAATTCTTGAGTAAACGAAGGAAAAAAATCGTGTTTCTCTATGACATAATCTGAATGATGTTCTCAAGTACAGCGGTGTTCAAATCTCTCTATGCCCGCATGTAATCCACACAACCTGTTAAACTATTAACATGTTTCTAAAGCGTAGGCACACTTCGCGTTGAAACGCACCACCTCATTCCAAGTGTCACGAGAAAAACTATAATCTCTCTCCTTAATGTCTGTGTGTGTGTGTGTGCGTGCGTGCATGCGTGATTGCGTGCGCGCGCTTGAGAGAGTATTTTTATATGATATTAATCTATGCTTGCACGATGCCTTAAAAACCACTGTGCTGTACAAGTAATGCTATCATCTATTGTGTAATATTAGTAAATATTCGCGACTACTTTAACATAAAAAGAAAGCAAACTAAATCAAAATGAGATTTTAGCTGTTGGTGCTTTCTTTTGTCTATTTCAGTTATAGTGATACCTGATATCCTTCACTGTCCATTAAGGAAACAGGACATTTGTTGTTTTCCCTTAAGTGATATTTAATAGCTTTAACATTTAATATAGCTACATAGCTTACGTCATGTTGGATAGATTTCAGTAGAATAAACGTGCAATATATACTTATAAATATTTATAAATGACAAGTTTTAAATGCAAAAAATTAATTACTTGCATATAGACAATTTCTTGTTTTTCTATACTTATATACTTATAAATATTTATAAATGACAAGTTTTAAATGCAAAAAATTAATTACTTGCATATAGACAATTTCTTGTTTTTCTTCGCAAGAAATTCAGTTAAGGGACATACAATATGCACATAGTCAATTGACGAGTTCTGAAACCACTTTCTGTGATCGTTACCAATTAGTCATCATTATGTAATATAATGAGTACTGTAAGCAGGTGATATGTAACAATGTCCATAATTACCCATTACCCATTAGTCATCATGACGTCATATAAAGAGTGCTGTGTCCAGGTAATTTGTACTATGCCCGTAGTCGTTACTAGTTAGTCACCATAGAGAGGGCACACATAGTCACCATTGACGTCAGATAAAGAGTGCTGTGTCCAGGTAATTTGTACTATGCCCGTAGTCGTTACTAGTTAGTCACCATACAGAAGGCACACATAGTCACCATTGACGTCAGATAAAGAGTGCTGTGTCCAGGTAATTTGTACTATGCCCGTAGTCGTTACCATAGTCACCAGAGAAGGCACTCTCGAAAGGAAGTGGAATAAACGGCATCCCATGGAACTTGTATCGTATCCTAATCCCAAAACAAGAATGTAGATTTTAAAAAATGATTGAACTTTTTTGTTCACGTGATATAACTATCTTCAAGTTTCAAGAAACCTGAGAATAAAGTAATATAGATGAAAGGTTTGTGATTGTTCACCATTTCCTTTTGATGACAGGCTTCTCAGGACGAAGGCGATTGGAGACGGGCTGTTTTTGTGGCCCGCCCATTTTTCTTTTGAGCTATCTTTGCCATGACAGATTCCAGAACAAAACAATAAACGGCGAATTGGTTGTGAGGTTTATCTTTTTCTTGTATTTTGATGACAGGATCCAAAAGTCAACACATAATGAATAATAAATTTATCTGTCTTTTTATTGACAGAATCCAAAGGAAAAATCTTAATGAATAAACAATTTATCAAATAGAACTGAATAAGCTTATGATCGTAAGTAGAGAATCATAAAGATAATACAGGAGTGGAAAATGGCTGGATGGAAGGATCCTAATTATAACACATTAGTGGACTAATTTCATGACAGGATTATCATTACAAAAATAAATGACTGGTAAACAAATTTCATGATAGGATTTCATTACTAAAATATATTTTTAGTGAATTTCTTTCATGACAGGATTATCATTACAAAAATAAATGACTGGTAAACAAATTTCATGATAGGATTTTATTACAAAAATATATTTTTTAGTGAATTTCTTTCATGACAGGATTATCATTACAAAAATATTGACTGATGAAGTAATTTATGAGAGGATTATCATCACAAAAGTAATGGACTGGTGATCTAATTTCATGAATGGATTATCAGTACAAAAATAAATAACGGGCAGATTAGTTTCAGGTCCTTCATTACCAAATACAAGAGGATAATCTGGTTTGACAATAGAATCCTAACTGTGAAAATAAATGTTAACTGAAGAGATGCCATAACTGTAAGAATACCAATATTGAAGATAGCATAACCATAAGAACACCAATAATCAAGAGGACATAACCATAAGAACACCAATAATTAAGAGGACATAACCATAAGAACATCAATAGTCAAGATGGCATAACCATAAGAACATCAGTAGTCAAGAGGACATAACCATGAAAACATCAATAGTCAAGATGACAACCATAAGAACATCAATAGTCAAGATGACAACAACCATACGAACATCAATAGTCAAGATGACAACCATACGAACATCAATAGTCAAGATGCTGCGAACTTTGTTGTCGTGCACGTTAATTTTGCCGTAGCGTGTAATGTTCGATAAAGCGAGGCTCCTTGGCGACCTCGCCTTCCAACTAAAATCGATAGAAAGCGAAGACTGAGTGCAAACACTTGTGTTCATGGGTACTGATACTTGTTTTTAAAGATGATATAAGCCAGTAAAAAATAAACAGTACGAATAGCGACTTCCTCAGTGCGTGAGCTGCATCTTCAGCAACCAGTCTTTCCTTACAGATGAGAAAGCAAAGCTGACGAAAACAATTAATAAATCTCTTCATTCATAGTTGCATAATATTATCACAATGCTGAATAGAATCTTTTATAACTTACAATATATATATATATATATTTACGATTTACGAGGGTAGAGAATACAGGCAAGTAAAAATTTTAACGACAGACTCTTTTTTTAACATAATTAGTTAATTATACAAATGATGTGTAATACATAAATAATAACAGATAAAAATAATATTAATACACAACATACGTCTTAGTAAAAAACATTCAATAAATAATTATTATTAAAACTAACTGCCCATTTTATTTAAGACATAATTTGTATTAGTCCAAGCAAGTACACATAATACACATTTGAACACATGCAAACACACGTACAAGTACACATACATACAAAATATATACACATACTGCACACAAATATACACACAAAGAAAGCACACCTATTGCACACACACTGCTCATAATGTACAAACGCGTGTCTTTTGGTATGTTATATTAAAGAGCCAACGGTGAGTTCATTATATACATTTATAGTTAGTTATCGGCATATTTGTACACATTTATAGCTAGATATTGGCATATTTGTACACAGTTATAGATAGTTATCGGCATATTTGTACACATTTATAGCTATTTATCGGCATATTTGTACACATTTATAGTTAGTTATCGGCATATTTGCACACATTTATAGCTAGTTATCGGCATATTTGTACACATTTATAGCTAGTTATCGGCATATTTGCACACATTTATAGCTAGTTATCGGCATATTTGTACACATCTATGGTAGGTTTTAGCATATTTGCGCAGAATTAAAACACAATAGAGTTTCGAATATATGCTGTACAATCAGGTGGCTTAACTTGTTGACATAATATTGTTCTTAGTGCATGCAGTTATGCCAGGCATTTGCAAAGTAAAATAATGCTCACCTTCTGGACAAGAGTTACAGTACTTGTATTCACCGTGATTTTATTATCACTCATTACATGAAGATATTAGACTTAAAGAATTTATAATTCACCGTGATTTTATTATCATTCATTATAAGAATATATTAGACTTAAAGAATTTATAATTCACCGTGATTTTATTATCATTCATTATAAGAATATATTAGACTTAAAGAACTTATAATTTACCGTGATTTTATTATCATTCATTATAAGAATATATTAGACTTAAAGAACTTATAATTTACCATGATTTTATTATCATTTATTATAAGAATATATTAGACTTAAAGAATTTATAATTCACCGTGATTTTATTATCATTCATTATAAGAATATATTAGACTTAAAGAACTTATAATTTACCATGATTTTATTATCAGTAAATGAAAATATTAGATTTACTGGGACACATGCCGAGTCTAGGACTCATCATAGTTTCAGGAAAACGTTTAATTTTTCATAATATCAAAGTAGTTTTCTTTCTTACAATTACTTTTTAAAGGTCTGTTTATCTAATTTAATTTAGTATCTAATTAGTTTTCTTTCTTACAATTACCTTTTAAAGGTCTCTTTATCTGATAGCTGTCTCTTCCTTTTACAGCTTTCGGTAATAATTAGCGACAGTCTTTGTTTTACCATAGATAAATTTTTATTTTCATCATCGCCATCTCTTTGGTATTAACAGACATATCGAGTTCCTCTGCTATACAACATTTCTTTAAGCTCAGTACAATTTACCTAATTCATCTAATCATAAATATAATTGTATGTTGTTTGCTTGTATAGGGAGTCTCCAGTAAATCAATTTAATAATTGTAGCCAATGTTTCGTGCTTCTTATATAGCTGTTGATGAATGGAGGCAATCGACATTCTCCCCCCCCCCCCGAATAAACGAGTTTGTTGAATGTTGTCATGGGAACATTTACAAATCAGCATGTGGTCGGTGTACCGCTTTTTGATATTTTCTGACGGCAGCAAACTTCACACTGTCGAGGTATAACGCAAGATAGATTGCAGCGGGGCTTGAAATAGTAGAAAGAATGAACAACTGAATATATTCTACTTGTGGCGAAGTAAATTTGCCTATCCCTGTTTCTAAACTTAATCGTTATACATTGCTGAATGTCAAAGTAACATGCTCTTGGGCACTGCTTAAGGCTTATGATATTTTGTAAGTGCCAAGAGTTGAAGTAAACAACTCAGGTGAAGAATACGCTAGAATTTGCTGATGCAATCCTAACCAGTTACAACTGGAAGAGTAAATTTTCTGACTAACAGTCTCACACTTGCTAACAATTTCATCCAATGGGGGTGAAAGCTGTAGAAGTCCTATATTCTAATAACTTTGAATTTGACATACCTCGAGTCCAGTCATAAATATTATCATTAGCTTATGGTAACTGGCTGATAAAGAAAGAATGGAGTTAGAAATATTTCATACATTTTTGTTATTGATCTATGATTTGAATTGGAGAATGCTTTATGTAACTGAACCATTGTTTCTATGTTCACTAATTTGATTATGTTGTACATTATACTTGTAAATTTTTGCTATATTTCTTTTGCTATGTGTGTATTGGTGTAATGAAATTGTTGCAGAATTTGTAAGCTGAGAATGAGAGTTAAGAGAGAAAGGAGTTTAGAGATGAAATATGCCTGAAATTTAGCACTGCCCTTAATTTTACTTTAGCTGAGAAGAGAGCTCATTTTTTGTTTGACCTGCTTCAGATCACAGTGACTACTATATTTTACCAGATCACGTTGGTGTGTGAATCCAACATTGTTATCAAACATATCAGTAAACATGTTGCTATAAGTTGATTCTTGTGAATTCCGTTCGAGAGCCAATATGGTGTAAATTGAGGCTTTAAAAGGCTACTGAGTTTTGCTGGAAGAGTGGATTCAGTTTGTGGTACCCCTGAACTATCAAGTGAGCATGCTGCATTTGACTCATGACCCACCCACTGCCAGTCATCTAGGACCAAGCAAAACTTTAGTTCATGCGGAGGTTGAGTTTTATTGGCCAGGTATGGTGGGGGGCATCATTCAATACTGTCACTCATGTGATATCTATCAGCAATTGAATAGAAAGATGGAACACTTGGTTCCACTATGTAAAACCCCGATGATTGATATTCCTTTTCAGCAGGTAGCTGTCTGTCTCATTGGAGGCTTTACTTTGGTCTCAAGAATTCATGAAGATTGTTTAAACATTCCTTGTGGTGTGTTGAATAGCACACATGAAGATTCTAGAACACTCCATGTGGTGTGCTTTTGATAGTGCATGTGAATTCCTGGACAATTCCCTATCATGTGCTTTGTGAGGGCATCAAAGATTCTGGAACAGTTGTGTAATGTGATACAAGGGGTACATTGGACTGTCATCTCACTAAGAAAGACAGAGACTTGTTGCAAACCGCATGAGTGTGGATGCATGATAGTGACAGCAGCCATCATTGAAAAGGTTATGTACATTGACTTTATTTATTTCTCTAAATCTCCTCTCATTTCTGTCATGAATGATATATATATATGTGTGTGTGTGTGTGTGTGTGTGTGTGTGTGTGTGTATGTGTGTGTGTGTGTGTATGTGTGTGTGTGTGTGTGTGTGTGTATATGTGTGTGTGTGTATGTGTGTGTGTGTGTGTGTGTGTATGTGTGTGTGTGTATGTGTGTGTGTGTATGTGTGTGTGTGTGTATGTGTGTGTGTGTGTGTGTGTGTGTGTGTGTGTGTGTAAAGTTGACTGCTGATATCTATGCTAGGATAAGCTGAACAATTTTCTGCCATTAATCGAACATTGTTGTGAAGTGATTTAATGTCAAAGCTCTTTTGATTATAATCGTATGTTGTATATTTTATTGTTGATTTAATATATTTATTCTTAAATTTATTAACTTTCTTACACATATTGATGACCATATGTTGGATAGATAGTGGGTGGATGGGGGCTCGCTAACTATAGATTAAAGATTGATTTATCTTCTCCTTTGGTAAGAAGATTTCCACCTAGAAAATACTGTGTGACAGTAGATGTTTATCTTTAATGTTGTGGAAGAGAGAACACGTTCACCCACATATCCGCCCAGTGAGAGAGACGAGTGATGTCTTATGGAGAATTGTTTATAAAAGATTAATATTTACGTCACTTGTAATTAGTTATGGATGATTAATAATAATAATAATCATAACCAGTAACTAGGGCGGCATTATGCCACACTACTTGAAGAAAAACTCTCCTGAACTTCAATGGCGATTTCTTCCTTTGAGTAACAAGAGTTGCGATTCCTTGCACTACACATATTACAGTAGTTAATATATATATATATATATATATATATACCTGTTCACTCCCTGTAGCTCTTTCTTACCCATAAATCAGCTTTCATTTCTGCTAAAAAGAGCCACCGTTTGTAAAGGCTAAAATTGTAGATTTACACTCAATGATTAATAATTAATGCTTTCTCTTTGCAGATATTGCAATGGTTTGTTCATTCTATAATTCTACAACCAAAGTTGACAATATAATAGATTATGCCATCAGGAAATAGAAGTGTGAAAATCGCTAGCAGCTCTAGCAACATTAGAGTATCATGATTTTCCAGGGTTTTTTTGTTTGACATGCAATTTCGCTTACAAACAGAGAAAAAGGGCAAAGTTAATATACAGCCGTGTTTAACTCCAGATGGACAAATAAAAAAAATAGATTTGTTACTTTGACCTTCTACGAATGACGTTACTGATAATTATTTAGCCTTTATAGGTCTGAGGAAAGCCGTATACTGAACTCCCATCAAACATTGAAAGAGGAGTGACCGATTGACTGCATGGCAAACCATTTTCAGATCTATAAAAGAAGTATAATGTTTCCTACCTATAATGATCTTTTGTAGAATCTCAGTTAGGAGGCCTGCCTGTTTGCTTGTTTGTGCGTGCACACGTTTTGTTTCTTTGTCAACGATTTTTAATGATGTTCATATGGAATGCTTTTGTAGCTTTGACTGACTAGAGTGTAACTTGAATTGACTAAACAAAAAAGTGATAATCTATATAAAATGCTAGTGTTACATTAACTAATTAAGAAGCGATAACCTCTATACAATGCATGTTACATTAACTGACTAAACTAAGAAGTGATAACCTCTATACAATGCTAGCGTAACTTTTACTTACTGAACACAGAAGTGATAAATATAATCTCTGTACAATGCTAAGCAAACAATAAATTGTTAGTGTAACACTTACTAACTAAACTAAGAAGTGATAACCTTTATGCAATGCTATCGTAACATTACTAAACTAAACAGTGATACTCCTAAATATTTGCTAGTGTAAAATTTAGAAAATAAAGCTAAAAAGTTATACTCCTAAATATTTGCTAGTGTAAAATTTAGAAAATAAAGCTAAAAAGTTATACTCCTCTACATTTATTAGAGTAATATTTACTAAGCTAAGGAGTTATACACCACTATTAATTTTGAAGATAATCAATATTTCTATTTCGCTTCCTTATGATTCCCTTTACTGACGACACTTCCGTCGTCTCTGTCTCATAGCGTTACAACTACATACACTGTCTCTGTCTCATAGCGTTACAACAACATACACTGTCTCTGTCTCATAGCGTTACAACTACATACACTGTCTCTGTCTCATAGCTTTACAACTACATACACTGTCTCTGTCTCATAGCGTTACAACTATATTCACTGTCTCAGTCTCATAGCGTTACAACTACATACACTGTCTCTGTCTCATAGCATTACAACTATATTCACTGTCTCTGTCTCATAGCATTACAACTATATTCACTGTCTCTCTCTCATAGCATTACAACTATATTCACTGTCTCTGTCTCATAGCGTTACAACTACATACTGTCTCTGTCTCATAGTATTACAACTATATACTGTCTCTGTCTCATAGCATTACAACTACATACTGTCTCTGTCTCATAGCATTACAACTAAATACTGTCTCTGTCTCATAGCATTACAACTACATACTGTCTCTGTCTCATAGTATTACAACTACATACTGTCTCTGTCTCATAGTATTACAACTATATACATACTCTCGGTTGGCAGCAGGGATTTTCTATGGTTTCACCTCACCTAATTTGCTGGATTTCACTCTGATATGAATGGGTTTAATTTGTCGGTCACTTCTGTTTGGCCATAAAGGCAGCCGTTAATGATAGGTTAACTGGTTGATTTAGAGAGAATGGACATTTTGCTATTGATATGTTATACTTGCGTTTCATATAGAGATGTATAACTAATTTTTTACTGACACTAATCTGTTGAATTGTACTTTAGGATGTAAAGACTGTAAAGGTATTAAAATTATTTGAATGTTGTTTCATGAAAATAATGATGTCAAGTAATCTTTTTCATTGTATTTGTTACATGTATATTATTTAATAAATTTATTGTTAAATTTATTGACCTTCTTACACATATTGATAATAATTATGTTGGAAAGACAGCGGATGGATGGTGGCTTGCTAAATATAGATTAAAGACTGATTTGGTGTGTTGCTTCTCCTTTAGTATGACGTTTTCCACCTACAGAAATAGTTTATGATGGTAAATGTTTGTCTTTAATATTGTGGACTATAGAAAACATTTACAGCACCAGTGTATCCGCAAAGTGAGAGAGACGAGTGGTGTTTGCTGAAGAATCAATAATAACATAAATTAATATTCTCATCACTTGTAATTAGTTATGGATGATTAATTAATAATAATCATAATCATTAACTAAGTGGAGTTGGCGTCACAGTTTGAATTTGCATATTTTACACTGCAGTAAGGACGCAGTAAAACATCTATTTGATTTTTTTAATCGATATATTATTTCTTTACAAAGAATCAGTAAATTCTTTACGTCTACACATTCAGCTGGTCATATTATATTTTTTATGATAAAGTCATTTAGATGTGAGATTTTTTAAAGCTTTACTGACGTCAATAGACGTAACTACTATGCCCCCAGAGTGTACAGTCTAATATCTGTCAAAACAACCCACTCGTTTAAAACTTGGGCAATTACAGATTGTCTCAGCAGATAATTAAGTGCGCAATAAATTGCTTCTCCCTAGAAAGAAATATTTCACCATGACGTCATCAAATGACCCATTTTCAATCTCGACATTTCTCTTGGTACATATTTGTATTATAGAGACTATAAAAAAACTATTCTTATTTAATATTTTATTTAATATTACTTACCAAAGAAAGAATATTAACATTTCCGTGGGGAAGTTAGGTGATCCAAAATTATTATCATTTGTTGTTGTTTGCGCGTGTGTTCATACATGAAAGCAGACACATTTGCTAATTAGTAAACATTCGTTTCTTTACTTCTAGTTAGACAATAAAAGAAATATGGAACGATTCAGTGAAATACATTTTCTTTGTGTTAATATTTATAAAATCTGTTCTTTAAGCGGTAGTAAAACTAACAAAATGCATTGACTTTGGGAATAATAATAATATCAATAACAAATAATTATGAAAAAGTAAATTAATAAAACCAAACCAAATTGCAAATGTAATTTAATATTTTCTGCACAATACCTTTGCTCTGAGGTATTATTTGAGACAGCTTTTCAGCTTATTAACTGCCTGACTGCTTATACTAAATGACCAGAATGGGGAGGAGTCATCTAGAAACCAAACCTGCTTTTAGAGAATAAGAATAAATTAATACCATGTGCAATGATTCGTGACAAACTTCATGAAATCTGTAGGCAATACTGAAAATAATCAATTATAAAGTATAATACCTGAGGAACAGTAAATATGCATGATATAAAGTCTTTATCAATGCTTCCTACAATTGAGAAGGAAAGAAAGAAAGAAAGAAAGAAAGAAAGAAAGAAAGAAAGAAAGAAAGAAAGAAAAGAAAGAAAATAAGAAAAAAAAAGAAAGAAAGAAAGAAAGAAAAAAAAAGAAAGAAAGAAAGATACATTGCAGTTCAGATATTTAAAAACAGTTGCCCACAATTAGATAAAGAAATGAAATCAGCAAGATGCCCACAATTAGATAAGCAAATTAAATTAGCAAGATGCCCACAATTAGATAAGCAAATTAAATTAGCAAGATGCCCACAACTAGATAAGCAAATTAAATTAGCAAGATGCCCACAATTAGATAAGCAAATTAAATTAGCAAGATGCCCACAATTAGATAAACAAATTAAATTAGCAAGATGCCCACAATTAGATAAACAAATTAAATTAGCAAGATGCCCACAATTAGATAAGCAAATTAAATTAGCAAGATGCCCACATATAGTAAAAAGTAATATTCTTTTAGTTCATAAAACGAACAGCAACATTCTTTGAGTAGATATAAAAAACAGAACTTTGAATAAATATAAGAAACAGTAACATTCTTTGAGTAGATATAAAAAACAGAACTTTGAATAGATATAAGAAACAGTAACATTCTTTGAGTAGATATAAAAAACAGAACTTTGAATAGATATAAGTAAAATTCTTTGAGTATATATATAAAAAACAGAACTTTGAATAGATATAAGAAACAGTAACATTCTTTGAGTAGATATAAAAAACAGAACTTTGAATAGATATAAGAAACAGTAACATTCTTTGAGTAGATATAAAAAACAGAACTTTGAATAGATATAAGAAACAGTAACATTCTTTGAGTAGATATAAAAAACAGAACTTTGAATAGATATAAGAAACAGTAACATTCTTTAAGTTGATATAAAAAGTACCATTCTTTCAATAGATATAGTATCATTCTTTGATTTACAAAATAAACTATAATATTGTTTAAGTTTATATAAAAACAGTGTCATTCTTTGATTGATAAAATAAACTACAACATTGTTTAAGTTTAAAAACACAGTACCATTCTTTGATTGATAAAATAAACTATAACATTGTTTGAGTTCATATAATAAACAGTAATATTCTTTTAGTTGAAATAACAAACAGTAACATTCTACGAATTAATATAACAATCATTAACATTCTTTTAATAGATATAATAAATAGTAATAATCTTTTAGTAGATATAACAAACAGTAAAATACTTTTAGTAGACATAATAAAAGAAACATTCATTGAGCCGATATAATAAATAGTAACATTCTTTTAGAAGATCATAAAAACCGTAACTTTCTATGAATTGATATAGTAAAAGTAACATTCTTTTAATTGATATAATAAACAGTAACATTTTTAGTAGATATAATAAGCAGTAACATTCTATCATTTGATAAACAGTAACATTCGTTTAGTAGTTATAACAAACAGTAACTTTCTATGAGTTGACATAATAAACAGTAACATTCTATTAGTTGATGTAATAAATAGTAACATTCTTTTAGTAGTTATAACAAACAGTAACTTTATAAGAGTTGACATAATAAACAGTAACATTCTTTGAGTTTATATAATAAACAATATCATTCTTTGGATAGAAATAACAAAGAATAATATTCTTTGCTGATATACATTAATAGTAACGTTCTTTGAGTTGACATGTTAAACAGTACCATTCTTTGGATAGAAATAACAAAGAATAATAGTTGATATAAATTAATAGTAGCGTTCTTTAGGTTGACATGTTAAACAGTAACATTCTTTGAATAGATAAAACAAACAGTAACACTCTTGGATTGATATACTAAACAGTAACATTCGTTGAGTAAATAATTATAACATCAATTATTGTTTACACATAACAATACCATTCACTGAGTAGTTATAATTCCATTCACTGAGTAGTTATAATACCATTCACTGAGTAGTTATAATTCCATTCACTGAGTAGTTATAATACCACTCACTGAGTAGTTATAATACCATTCACTGAGTAGTTATAATACCATTCACTGAGTAGTTATAATACCATTCAATGAGTGTTATAATACCATTTATTGAGTAGATATATCAGTACCATTCACTGAATAGATAGAACAACATTTAATGACGAGACATAACAACTTCCTGCAATGACGAGATATTGTAGATTACGGTTGACCTGCTTATTAGAAACAAAACAGTTAATCACGCTTTATTTTATACACTCATTGTACAATGAATATTCATTAAAGATTACTTGATTCATCAAATACATAATGCCAAGGATATATTTTATAGAAGCATTTTCCATTGAGTAGATATGAGAATTAGTTTATCTCTCATTTACAAGATGATATAGTGTTGGCTATATTTTATAGAAGCATTTTTGATTGAGTACAAACGAGGATTAATTTATCTATCAGCAATTATAGTCTCGGCTATATTTTATAGAAGCATTTTTCATTGAGTTGACAATAAAGAATAATGTGTCTATAATGTGTCTATCAAATAAAGAATGACAGCCACGACTATATTCTAGGTGAGCTTATTCGTTGTTAAACTGTGAAAATTTATTTCACACATCAAATACAGAGTAACAGCCACGACTATTTACTAAGTGAACATTATTCATTGCTGAATTGTGAAAGATTACTGCACTCATCAAATACAGACTGACAGCCACAACTAAATTCTAAATGAGCATTACTCGTTGTTAAATTGTGAAAGATTACTGCACTCATAAAATACAGACTGACAGCCACAGCTAAATTCAGTGATACACTTATCAGCTGTCCATAGCTGGATATTTTCAACAACCTAGCATTTACTACTACTTTCACCTAGTGTTCATTCTTTCCTATAGAGTGCTCCCAGAATGTTTTAACTGTCCATTGACATGTATAATATACAAAAATATCCAAACATAATGAAAAAATAGAGAAAGATAGATAACTTATAAAAGTCGACTTCACTTGAGTCATGGATTTTTGCTCTTTCCGCTTCTCTGCCTGAAGTTGGATAAAGATGGGTGACATCAGAGCTATGGACAGCTGATAAGTGTATCACTGGATTTTGAACTATATTGATGTGTGTGTGTGTGTGTGTGGTGTGTGTAGTGTAGGGGGGTGCGTGCGTGCGTGTGTACAGTGCATGCGTATGTGTGTATGTAGATCTATTTTTAATTGATTAAATACTATTTTGTGTATTGTGTAGAGAAATTAAAATTGTTAATAAATTTCCATTTTATGTTAATTTCCACAATTTCCTAGTATTTTGGAAAGATAAGGTCCTAGTAGCAGTGTTGTGTGCATAGTACAATAAACAGTAAATTGGACGTGAAGGACTTTTGAATGTGGGTGTCCACTACTAATTTTATTTGGATATATGCCAGGTCAGAGTAAATCTGGGGTATTTCACCTTATAATACAATGCTAAACACTTCGAAGAATAGGTGTTTGTGGAGACTACACTTCTGATCCGATCTGTGGCAGAGTGATTTTGCATATCCCTATTTCTAAACTTAACTGTTATATAAATTGTTAAATGTCAAAGTGACCTGAACTTGGGCATTGCTTATTCTGATGGGGACTCGCTAAATATAAATTAAAAATCAGATTTATCTTCTCCTTTAGTAAGACGTTTTCCACCTATGGAAATATTGTGTGATGGTAAATGTTTGTCTTTAATGTTGTGGAAGAGAGAAAACGTTTACAGCACCCGCATATCCGCCAAGTGAGAGAGACGAGTGGTGTCTTTTGGAGAATTATTAATAACATGAATTAAGATTCTCAGCACTTGTAATTAGTTATGGGTGATTCATTAATAATATTAATCGAAACCAATAACTAGTGTGGCGTAGGCGTCACACTATCCATGTCCTCAGGTCAGAGGTGAAATATATTATAGATGGAGGATATTATAATTATCAACTCTCCCTGTTAAACAATATCTGCCGCAATACCTATCAAAATAAGATATTTATATCTTCAACAAGCAATATTCTGTGAGTAGAATGATATGCAAGAATACTCTTGCTATCAAATAAGTTAATGAGCACTGATTCTATACAAAATAAGAAATCGTTTACTGCTATACATAATCAAGAATATCTGTTTATCAAATCAAGAAAGCAGGTCACTGCTATAGATATTTAAGATTATTTATCAAAATAAGAAAACACGTCACTAAGAAAGCAGGTCACAGTTATAGGTATTCAAGAGTGCTGTATCCATCCAAAATAAGAAATCAGGTCACTGTTACAGATATTTAAGAGCACTGTATTTATCAAAATAAGAAAGCAGGTCACTGCTATATATAATCAAGAATACTGTATTTAAAAAATAAAAAAGCCATGTCACTGCTATAGGTATTCAAGAGTGCTGTATCCATCCAAAATAAGAAATCAGGTCACTGTTACAGATATGTAAGAGCACTGTATTTATCAAAATAAGAAAACATATCACTGTTATCGATATTCAAGAGTATTGTACCCATCCAAAATAAAAAAAATCAAGTCACTGCTTAGATATTCAAAAGTACTGTACCCATTCTAACTAAGAAAGAAGCTCACTGCTAGATATAAAGAGCATGTATTTATCAAAATTTACGGCTATAGATATTCAAGAATACTATACCCATCAAAAGCAGAAAGCAAGCCACGGCTATAAATATTCAAGAATACTGTACCCATCAAAAGCAGAAAGCAAGCCACGGCTATAAATATTCAAGAATACTGTACCCATCAAAAGCAGAAAGCAAGCCACGGCTATATCTTCAGTGGACGATAAAGCTGATCGAGTGTCCCATTCCGACAGGAGAATACCCAGCTGGGTAGAGTTCGAGTCCCCACACAATGCCAATACATTCGTTACGTTCGCGTTGGCGTAAACACTGGATACTGTTGAAGTTGTCAATTTATCGACGTCACACATTCTATTCGTCTCGGCACATTCCATATCGTCAAGACAGTTTCCGATTTTTTCAAGGTCACAATTTCTTCGGCGCGGAATTAAGAAAATGTTGACTACGATCGATTACAGGTTCAATTCTTTTTTTTCACCCAGTGTTGTCGACTTACATTGACAGTCAGAAACGCAAGTCTCTCGCAAGTCCACTTTTAAACGCATTTTGGGAAAAGGTAGCGTAAGAATAGCAACAGCTGTACAAAGTATTTTTTTACTCCAAGACTTGATGTAGTAGGATTAATATCATGAGCTGTTTGGGCATTACAGCGATCTCTTGTGTTCCGAACACAACAACCAGCATTTTGCAAACAGTTTCTCCGTAAGACACAGAAGAGCAACAAATCATTCCAGTCTGGAAGTCTGGAAGTCTGAAAGCCTCCAGACGCGTATTAGTAGTAGTAGTGTAAGATCGTGGTGACAGATTGGTTTAAAATGGAGATGCGCATGCGCTCACACACGCACGACATAGGCTTACTTGGACAGGTCATTACTTACCCGAGCACTGTCTCACACTGTTTAACGTGTCGGTCTGGGTAGAGATGCCAGTGGCTGTGGGATCTGTCACATAAATCTTGCCAAACAAAACGAACACTGCTCTCGTTATCGGCCATCGTTTGTTGTTCGGTGAACGGAAAGTGTTAATTGAATGATATATTGCACGTCACCTCACTGAGTGCCAATCTGCTTTCAAGTACTGTCAGCAGAGCTAGGCAGTGTAACATTACAAAAATAGGTACATTTGTTCACTTTTTTAAAAAGTTATTTTAATATGAACAAATTTGCTTAACGAAACAGTTTACCGAAATGAGCAAAACAATTTGACAGTCTGTCGCAGATATACTTTAAAGTCCAATAGCTGTGTTGTAAAGTCCAATAGCTGTGTTGTAGATATACTATAAAGTCCAATAGCTGTGTTGTAGATATACTATAAAGTCCAATAGTTTTGTTGTAGATATACTATAAAGTCCAATAGCTGTGTTGTAGATATAAAGTCCAATAGCTGTGTTGTAGATATAAAGTCCAATAGCTGTGTTGTAGATATACTATAAAGTCCAATAGCTGTGCTGTCCAACATATGAAGTGAACAACATAGGGTAATCTGGTACGCAACTGGTTGGTTTTGAAGTTATGTGGGTTGTTTTGTTGTTGTCTACCTGTTGACCTACTTTGTCAGGTTGTTTGAAACACATATTTCATGTCTGAAATAAAGCGTGTAGATTTTCTGTCGATACTGTTGACCTACTTTGTCAGGTTGTTTGAAACACATATTTCATGTCTGAAATAAAGCGTGTAGATGTTCTGTCGATACTGGCGTTGAAGCAAGTGTCGCCCTCGTCTCCTACGATGAGCGGTTTGATTATTCTTGTCTGTTAGCGAGTGAAACAGCGGAACGTGCGCTGACAATCACACAACTTATTCTGCTGCCTCGTGCTACGCGCGCGAGCTCTGCCCGCACTACTTGACCCCTCTTCCCCCCCCCCCTACACACACGCACACACTCTCCCATCATATATTATATCTATCTACCTCTCGGTTTGGTTCGTCCGTCTTTCTCGCTCAGTTTATCCCCTTCACGTATGTGTTTAACTCACTGCCCATCCATCCATCCGCATGTCCTGTTTGTGGCTGTTTCACAAATATGACCGTTCGACACCTGAATTTCTTTCTGGGTTTGACGTCACTTTTCAGGAAAGTTCCGACTTGCTTTCAGTCGTCTGACATCATCTTTCTTGGACATCGCAAATGCACAATCTTCTATGGAAAAAGAGCAAATACACTAACTTATATGGACACATAAAGTGCACAAACTTACATAGTGAACATAGCAAATGCATTAACATACAAAAGCTTATCACACTTCAAAAAAGATGTGTGTTTAGAGCTTCCCCTGTAAATTGATCATGGTCAGATTAGCTGCAGAAGCTGTTTGTCGCTGTTATGAACGTCATCCATCATCACTACGTATCATCACTACATATCATCACTACATTCTTCGATTTAGTTTAAAAGCGTCCGACTGTTTCATGTTCTTCAATTTCATCTCAGTAACATTTTCTTCATTCGAAAAATCTGTAAAACTAGATACTGTGATATTTTCTTTAATTTGTGTTTAAATAAAAAATAAATGAAGTAATCTTTGTTATAATGACGAAGAAAATAAAACTGTTGTTAAATTTTAAAAATTAATAAAACAATAAAGCTGCAATATTTTAATAGCTAATACCCAGATTATAAGCGCTTAGCACAGTGATTCCCAAACTTTCCCGGTTCTCAGCGTCCTTAGTGTATCAGGATTTTGTCCACAGTGCTAAAGTCAGAAAACACCTACCAATTGTGTTCTGTTTCCCTCGAAAATTTGGAATATCCTGCGTTTGGGAAATACTGTCTTGTTCTTCTGTAAGTGTCATGTTCTTCTGTAAGTGTTTATTCGAAATGCACATTTGTAAATCCATTGTATTTATATCTTTACAAAAGCACTAGGATAATATCGCCATTAATGATGAATGCCTATTAACTACACTAACAAAGGTATTAGGATTACATCAGCATTAATGATGAATGTCTACTAACAACACTAACAAAGGAATTAGGATTACATCACCATTAATGGTGAATGTTTATTAACAACACTAACAAAGGCATTAGGATTATAATGCCATTAATGGTGAATGTCTACTAACAACACTAACAAAGGCACTAGTATTATAATGCCATTAATGGTGAACTCTATTAACACCACTAACAAAGGCACCAGGATTATAATGCCATTAATATATATATATATGCATTCACCATTATCAACACTAACAAAGTCACTAGGATTATATCGCCATTAATGGTGAATGTCTACTGACAACATTAACAAAGGCACAGGATTATAATGCCATTAATGGTAAATATCTACTGATTGCCATTAATACTAGATTGTTAATTAATAAAACTGTTAAGTAAGCATCAGGGTTATATTGCCATTAATGATGGAACTGTTAACAACACTGTCGTATGAGTACTAGGTTATATTGCAATTAATGATGGACTATTAATTAGCAAAATCTATTAAGGAGTACTTGAGTTATATTGCAATTAATGATGGACTATTTATTAGCAACATCTATAATGGTGTACTAGGGTTATATTGCAATTAGTGGTGGACTATTAATTAGCAACATCTATTAAGGAGTACTTGAGTTATATTGCAATTAATGATGGACTATTAATTAGCAACATCTATTAAGGAGTACTTGAGTTATATTGCAATTAATGGTGGACTATCTATTAGCAACATCTATAATGGTATACTAGGGTTACATCACTAATAACAGTGAACTATTTATAGACAACACTCATAATAAAGCGGTCAACAGTTCAATAATAATACTGATATTTGAGATACTAGTGTCACATCGTCACCATTAATGGTGAATTGTTAATTAACAACCAACGCTACTCGTGAGGTATTAAGGTTTCATCGACAAAAATGGTGAAATGTTTACTAACAACACTGATGAGGTACTAGGATTACATCACCAGTAAAGGTGAGTTAGTGTTTCTAGACAACTATGACAATATACTAAGGCTACATCGGCCATAACGGTGAACTGTTTATTAACAACAAAGATAATATGGCTTTACTTCATCATTGACGATAAAACAGGACTTTGTATCGCCAATACCGGTAAACTATTTAACATAACTTATTCCAGTAGGAATAGGAATTCCGTCAATGTTGATCAGGAAACGCGACTTTATACCTCCAGTCATGACGAACTGCTTATCTGCATTTTATTTGCGTAAACGTGTTTAGGCATTTGACACTTATTCAGTTTATCCTAGCAGAGGCATCAGCAGTCAAATTAATATATATACATAATATCATCAGCAGTCAAATTAATATATATACATAATATCATCAGCAGTCAAATTAATATATATACATAATATCATCAGCAGTCAAATTAATATATATACATAATATCATCAGCAGTCAAATTAATATATATACATAATATCATCAGCAGTCAAATTAATATATATACATAATATCATCAGCAGTCAAATTAATATATATACATAATATCATCAGCAGTCAAATTAATATATATACATAATATCATCAGCAGTCAAATTAATATATATACATAATATCATCAGCAGTCAAATTAATATATATACATAATATCATCAGCAGTCAAATTAATATATATACATAATATCATCAGCAGTCAAATTAATATATATACATAATATCATCAGCAGTCAAATTAATATATATACATAATCAAATTCTATTGATATGGTTTCATCATAGAAATGAAAGTGAGGAGAGTGGGGTTTTAGAGAAATATCAATGACAGCCGTCTCCAAGTAGCCTTGAAGAAATCTTTTTAATTAATAAGGCTTACACAAACACACGTGTTAGATTAGTGGGGATATCTGTGATAATTTTTAATGCACTTTTACAAAAATTTTCGGACGTGAAAAATAAATTTAAAAAATGATATATTTGTGGTATTTTTTAATGTACTTTTACAAATAAATTCGGACGGGAAAAAGAAAGAAAATGATTGCTAAAGGATTCGTGCCATTGCAGCAATCAATTGCGTGAGAGGGTGTGGTGGGAGTGGGGGGAGTGGGGGGAGTGGTGGGAGAGCGATTGCTGACTGACTGGCACCTAAGTATAAACCATGACGGTATCGAGCTGCAAATAGGATTGCACGTGCCCAACACGCATGCGCATTCTAAAACAAAACACGCCTGCGCATTCTATAACAAGCCACGCGCTTTCAGGCGATCGTTCTTGTACACACAGAAATATTTCACACACTCACATACATAAATACAATAATACATATTTCACACACCCACGCACATAAATAATACATATTTCACACATCCACGCACATAAATAATACATATTTCACACACAATTATATCAATAATACATATTTCACACACCCACACACAAAAATAATACATATCTCACACACATAAATAATACATATTTCACACACACACATAAAAAATAAATATCACACACACAAAGAATGTGTACCTCAACTTTTTTCGACAACTAATTTCCTCATAGGAGCCGCAGTAGACTTTGCATCTTGTGATGTTGTCGGCCTTGCTTTGCTCGTATGATGATTTCCTCTTACTTTAGAATTATATCGTACGCACACATAAAGTATATATCTCTTTCACACACACATGTACCGAGACGAGGACGACGAGACCCAATATGCTGAGTGATATATATTCATGTTTTTTCCTGTGATTATTAAAGGTGGGCGGGGGTAAACAGGGGTGGGAGAAAATAAGTCCGACTGTCCAACCAAAAAAATTGCTTTTGAAATGTTGCTGACGTACGCCTTCGTCAAACCGTGCACGCATGTACAAGAGCGCACAGACCAACTAACCAGATTTTTCTCAAACGATTAACAGACTGCGTAAGTGATGAACATTTGCTGCGCACGCACGCACGCACGCTAATAATTGGTGTATACTTTGAAAGGGAATAATGTTGAACGTTACCCTTTGGTGCAGCCAGATAAAATTAGGAAAGGCACCCTATGTGATCTGAATTGTAATTGTTTGTGAGGCGATGTGTTAGGTGATCTGATTTGTAATTGTTTGTGAGGCGATTTGTTACGTGATCTGATTTGTAATTGTTTGTGAGGCGATGTGTTACGTGTTATTAGACGAAATTGTTGGTTGGAGGGTTGCTGATGTACATTGGTTTTTAAAATAACAAATAATCATGTTATTGACCGAAATGTTCGTTGTTCTAGTAAACGAAAGGCAATTAATTTGTTAGAAAGAACAACTTTTTACATTCCTTGAAAGGAAATGTCGCCAAATAACACATCCAATTCGAATCTGTTAAAATAATTGTACAGCTTACTATTTGTTCCAATTCTAATCTGTTAAAATAATTGTACAGCTTACTGTTTGTTCCATAAGCACTCGAAAAGCCCCTCGTTTAGCATTTTACCGCTAAACATTTTGCACACAAAATTTAAAGATGCAATGTGTACAAATTTGGACACCTATTTAATATTTATTAAAAATATATTTGCCAAATAATCCATTTTCTTTTCTCTGGCAAGTGTAATTATTGCTAGCAATAACAAACAAATTCGATGATAAATTTTGTAATCGTACTCTTAAAAGAATTATCTTGTTTCCAAATTGATAAGATGATCAAGAGTTGCCTGCCTATAGGAAGTTGGGAGAGTTCCACTCTTATAAACTGCCCCCCACCCCCAGTAAAACCTAGATAAACGGAAACATAATTAATGTCACTTTACAAATATGCAAATACGTTTGGGAAAAGGATGTTTGCACAGATAATAGGTCACGATTCGTCGCAAATTACCGATAAGTCACGATTCCTAGGCAAATATCAATAGGTCACGATTCATCACAAAATGTCAGTAGGCCATGATTCACACACAAAATGTCAGTAGGCCATGATTCACACAAAATGTCAGTAGGCCATGATTCACACATACGCTGTCTTCAACAGTAAGTAAAAAAAACACGTGCTCAGTGGCCTTCAGCAATAAACAAAGTGAAAATTATACTCATATCTACCTTTAGCAATAAAAAGAGTGAAAATTATACTCATATCTACCTTTAGCAATAAAAAGAGTGAAAATTATACTCATATCTACTACCTTCAGCAATATACACAACTTGAAAATTATACTCATATCTACCTTTAGCAATAAAAAGAGTGAAAATTATACTCATATCTACAACCTTCAGCAATATACACAACTTGAAAATTATACTCATATCTACCTTTAGCAATAAAAAGAGTGAAAATTATACTCATATCTACTACCTTCAGCAATATACACAACTTGAAAATTATACTCATATCTACCTTTAGCAATAAAAAGAGTGAAAATTATACTCATATCTACTACCTTCAGCAATATACACAACTTGAAAATTATACTCATATCTACCTTTAGCAATAAAAAGAGTTAAAATTATACTCATATCTACTACCTTCAGCAATATACACAACTTGAAAATTATACTCATATCTACCTTTAGCAAAAAATACAACGAAAAAATTATACTCATATCTACTACCTTCAGCAATATACACAACTTGAAAATTATACTCATATATACCTTTAGCAATAAATACAACGTAAAAATTATACTCATATCTACCGCAACAATAAACACAATATTAAATATATACTCACATATGTTTTCAGCAATAAACGCAACATTAAAAATATACTCATATAATTTCTTATCCGTTGCACAAATGGCTAGGTTGAGATAGTTAGACCCATTTTCTTTTCGAAACCACATGAGACGTCCTTCACAGAATCCAGCATCATCACTGACAATAACTCAAGATGTCCTTGAAAGAAAAAAATGCACGTGTTTCAGCTTTTCAATAAATCGAACGTATTCAGGTCATTACAAACTTGTGCCAGAGTTTTTTTTAAAAAATCTACATAGCAAAAAATCATTAACTTGGATTTTTCAAAAGTGATTAGACATTGTTGGACAGTGGACAATCGCCTCATGGAGAGGCATGACGGATTATTGAACTTTGCTCTCATCAGTTTGCCACGTGGTTTTCTTTTCTTTTTTAAGCGATTGCTTTTGAACTAAGATCGAACTTAGGCTGTGAATACTGAATGCAAATATCTCTTGCAAACACGGCGTGAATATTTATCTGCGCATGACAGTCCTTGGTGTCAGGAAATTGCGGAATTTCGCCATTACTATCAGAGAAAAAAGCACGCGCCGCAAACATCAGAATTTAATGCACGAAATAACCTCCCCTCTCTATGCCATTTTCACACAAAACTCTGAGTCATTTTAAATTAGTGTTATTTTCAAAAATAAATAATAGCTTTTGTACGTTTAGTTTATAGCTTAGTTCTAATGGGTGTTGTGCAGCAAAATATTTTACTCTTTTGCGGCTGAATGTAAACTCTAGCATTACCTTATTAAAGCTCGTAAAATTAAATGTAAAATTAATTAAATGTAGGAAGCTACAGATCGAAAGTTCACAATGGACGAAATGAAGAAACAGGGAAATAACTCGTACTCATTAAAGCGATTGCATCAGTAGGATCGACCAAGAAACTAGTGCTATCATTCTCTTCGAACGCTTGTTATCCAATCAAAAACAAATATATAACAAGAAACGTTTGGGTAACTATTTTTGTCACTTCGAACGCTTATTATCCAATCAAAAACAAATATATAACAAGAAACGTTTGGGTAACTATTTTTGTCACTTCGAACGCTTATTATCCAATCAAAAACAAATATATAACAAGAAACGTTTGGGTAACTATTTTTGTCACTTCGAACGCTTATTATCCAATCGAAAACAAATATATAACAAGAAACGTTTGGGTAAATATTTTTGTCACTTCGAACGCTTATTATCCAATCAAAAACAAATATATAACAAGAAACGTTTGGGTAAATATTTTTGTCACTTCGAACGCTTATTATCCAATCAAAAACAAATATATAACAAGAAACGTTTGGGTAAATATTTTTGCAACAGGAATGTATGTTTCATGAATACCAAATGAGTATCGGAAGATCAACGTACATAAGAGATAACAAAGGTTGACTACTGATGACAGGGAACAGAAGTTGATAACTGATGACAGGAAACAAAAGGTGATAATTGATGACATGGAACAGAAGTTAACAACTGATGACAGGGAAGAAAAGGTGATAACTGATGATAGGAACAGAAGTTGAAAACTGATGACAGGGAACGAAGAACAGTCGCAATGAAAATTAAAAGATTTATTTGGGAGTAGAGGGGAGGAAAATCGCGTGTGTTAATCATAGAAACAATTATCTAGTCACCCTTTGTCTTTTATTTCTGGAAACAATTATCTAGTCACCTTATTTTTTTTTATTTCTGGAAACAATTATCTAGTCACCCTATTTATTTTATTCATGGAAACAATTATCTAGACACCCTTTGTCTTTTATTTCTGGAAACAATTATCTAGTCACCCTATTTATTTTATTCATGGAAACAATTATCTAGACATCCTTTGTCTTTTATTTCTGGAAACAATTATCTAGTCACCCTATTTATTTTATTCATGGAAACAATTATCTAGACATCCTTTGTCTTTTATTTCTGGAAACAATTATCTAGTCACCCTATTTATTTTATTCATGGAAACAATTATCTAGACATCCTTTGTCTTTTATTTCTGGAAACAATTATCTAGTCACCTTATTTTTTTTTATTTCTGGAAACAATTATCTAGACATCCTTTGTCTTTTATTTCTGGAAACAATTATCTAGTCACCCTATTTTTTTTTATTTCTGGAAACAATTTTCTAGGCACTCTAAGTTTTGCACTTGAAAAGGGGGAGTTAACTAGTTCAGTATCAAAGAAGTTCTATATTTAGTAAAGCACTTACTGACGTACGAGTGGGCGGTATGGGAGGTCGTCTGCTAACTCTGGACGTCATTAATCTGAAGAGACAGATCAACTTCTGCGCAGCATTTTTTTTTCTAAAAAACGGCGTTCCAGAAAATAGAGTACAAACACTATGGCAGATGAAAGCGACTACTGCCTTGCCTTGTTGCAAATGGAAGACACGTATTTCGTCAACAACTGCAAGGAGAAAGTAAATCAGTTTGACATTCTTTAGGCTTGTATCACCATAAGGACCAAGCATTAAATCTCTTCGAGAAACCGTCTCTAAAATACACACACACTAAAGCAAAGCTGGTTTTCATATAACTATGCCACTGTTGTTAAAAGGCACAATGATTGTGAAAATTGGATACCTGTTTAAAAATGTTTTCAAATAAATGACTTATTGTGTGGTACTATATATATAAAGTGACCTTAGATCAACAATAATATGTGCATCGATAATGAAACTCTTGAATCATAATGATTCTGAAATAGCTTCGTAATTTCCGAACGAATACGTTTACCGAGAGTTGCGTGTCTTTACGAAATTCCGGTCCGAGGAAACTATGTCACCAAGTCTGAACAGACAAGACTGATGGGTAACTACATTAAATATTTATGCAAAAAGAAATGTTTTAACTTTGAGTATGGCACAGTAAATATCAAGTATGAGAGTGACAGGAAATGATGTAAATTGAAAAAATATATATTATTTACTTTTACTTTTAAATTAATTTCTCTCTAAAACTTGCACTTTTGAATCTAATCATACTCCTAATATAAACTAATATTTCCAGCAAAAGACTTAAAAATATCTTAATGGTGGTTAGAGGAGGGCGACTTAACTTATCATTTGTCTCATCAAACTTGATGACAAGAACCATGCCATGATCTTATGTCAATTATTAACTTGGAATCAGTCTTCACAAACAATGGATTGTGAAGTTATTTGTTATAGGGCCGTATACTGAGAAGACATTTATACTAAATTATTTGTGGATGTAAGATATTTGGTGATTCGGAATTTTTACCAACTGTCCTTAAACTGTTAGAGTTCAACTGAGAAATATATTTTGAAATTTATATTTGTTTAATTGAAGCTAAATTTTGCCTCATCTCAATGAAATCGTTGACGGTGACATAATCAGATTAGTAGTAGTAGTCTGTGTCTGTCTATCTATCTATCTATCTATCTATCTATCTATCTATCTATCTATCTATCTATCTATCTATCTATCTATCTATCTATCTATCTATCTATCTATCTATCTATCTATCTATCTATCTATCTATCTATCTATCTATCTATCTATCTATCTATCTATTGCTCCATCTATCTATCTATCTACCTATCTATTGCTCCATCTATCTATCTATCTATTGCTCCATCTATCTATCTATCTATCTATTGCTCCATCTATCTATCTATCAATCAATCAATCAATCTATCTATCTATCTATCTATCTATCTATCTATCTATCTATCTATCTATTGCTCCATCTATCTCTCTGGTGTGAATATATATATACACACTCGAAATCTTTACTGACAATTCATTTATCTAAAGTCGTTTTCACCAAAACTAAGTTTTTCGGAGAGAAAAAATACAGTGAAATATCATTGTCTGAGTAGTGTCACATTTCTATAATGAAACATGAAAGGAAAGGGACAATAGCACATTGTGAAATTATCACCAGCCTCACGGTGTGTTTGTTTCCCAAGTACTTCATGTTTCTTATTCACTGCAAAATTAATGGAATAAAACATTCCGTATACTTTACCGCACGAGGTCAATAAAACAATCACTTTCCTGCTCTCTGTAACTTACAAATAGTGTTATATTAAAAAACGTGTCCATTTAAACATAATCACTTTCCTACTCTTACAAATAGTGTTATATTAAAAATGTGTCCATTTAAACAAATAGTGTTATATTAAAAATGTGTCCATTTAAACAAATAGTGTTATATTAAAAATGTGTCCATTTAAACAAATAGTGTTATATTAAAAAATGTGTCCATTTAAACGAATAGTGTTATATTAAAAAATGTGTCCATTTAAACGAATAGTGTTATATTAAAAAATGTGTCCATTTAAACAAATAGTGTTATATTAAAAATGTGTCCATTTAAACGAATAGTGTTATATTAAAAATGTGTACATTTAAACAAATAGTGTTATATTAAAAAACGTGTCCATTTAAACATAATCACTTTCCTACTCTTACAAATAGTGTTATATTAAAAATGTGTCCATTTAAACAAATAGTGTTATATAAAAAAATGTGTCCATTTAAACGAATAGTGTTATATTAAAAAATGTGTCCATTTAAACGAATAGTGTTATATTAAAAAATGTGTCCATTTAAACGAAGTGTTATATTAAAAAATGTGTCCATTTAAACAAATAGTGTTATATTAAAAATGTGTCCATTTAAACGAATAGTGTTATATTAAAAAATGTGTCCATTTAAACGAATAGTGTTATATTAAAAAATGTGTCCATTTAAACAAATAGTGTTATATTAAAAATGTGTCCATTTAAACAAATAGTGTTATATTAAAAATGTGTCCATTTAAACGAATAGTGTTATATTAAAAAATGTGTCCATTTAAACGAATAGTGTTATATTAAAAAATGTGTCCATTTAAACAAATAGTGTTATATTAAAAATGTGTCCATTTAAACGAATAGTGTTATATTAAAAAATGTGTCCATTTAAACAAATAGTGTTATATTAAAAAATGTGTCCATTTAAACGAATGCCATCCATTCATGCTTCCATTACATCTGATCAAAGAAATTGGAGTGTGCAAAGAAATGAATCAACTTTTGATCGATCTCCTATTTGATGTGTAACGTTAAATAACTCAACAAAGCACTTTGTGCATGCAAGTTGTTTGATTACACTTCGATTATAGTGATTGCACTTGTTCGCACACCTAACCACATTTGCTCGCAACTGGTCTCACTTGCTCACGTAGTTTATTGGGACCAGGAAGTTTCATTCGACAAGACTTGATAAATGTAAATATGTTACTGAAGAATAATAAGATCAACAGCGCGAAAGAAATTTTATTAGTACAGATTTCATTCAATATATACATACAGTTAATTTTGACTAGTTTCACTTGTTGTAAACATTTATTTTAATTTGAAATAGAGATTTGTAATTTATCAATTCTTGATTTAAAGATTAATTTTAATTTGAAATAGTGATTTGTGATTTAACATTTCTTGTTTAAACATAATTTTAATTTGAAATAGAGATTTGTAATTTAACAATTCTTAACTTAAAGATTAGTTTTAATTTGAAATAGAGATTTGTAATTTAACAATTCTTAACTTAAAGATTAGTTATAATTTGAAATAGAGATTTGTAATTTAACAATTCTTAACTTAAAGATTAGTTTTAATTTGAAATAGAGATTTGTAATTTAACAATTCTTAACTTAAAGATTAGTTTTAATTTGAAATAGAGATTTGTTGTTTAACATTTCTTGATGTAAAGTAGGAGCGCGCATTTCCAAATAAAGGTCGACTTGACATTTTAAAATGTAATAAAAATCTATATCCCGCAGATTGGGGTCTGCCATTATGGGAAAGGGAATTAATCTTTCTTTCGGCAGAGTAAAACTTTTTCCATTAGAGTAATAGTAAGCCTGCTATGTGTTTATTTGAAAATAAAGCGATAAATTAGAGTAAGGCAAGCCTGCTATGTGTTTATTTGAAAATAAAGCGATAAATTAGAGTAAGGACAAGCCTGCTATGTGTTTATTTGTAAATAAAGCGATAAATTAGAGTAAGGACAAGCCTGCTATGTGTTTATTTTAAAAGACCATGTAGATGCAGGAAGCATGTACTGCAGTGTGTAAGAATACACTGCTCTCTATTGATGTAATGGTGGCAAGGTATGCTGAAAACATCAAGCAATTTCTGGTACAGGGAAGGTACTAGAAATTGCTATAATTGTTGTTGTGCTTAAAGGAGTTGACACGGTGAAAAAGCACCCACTTTAGCTTCAAGAGAATAGCAGCATATCAGTGTTTTCAACGTGAGGAGAGAGACACGTAGTATTGATGTGGACAATAACTTTTGCTGCAAAAGCATGTGAAAGACTATTGAGACAGTGCTTGAACCAAGTTACAAACCAAGTTACATGGAAACTATTATCGTTTATCTCTAATAACTCCATTTATGATCTCTGATAAAAGCTATCCTGTGATTTGTATTGACAGTGTTGTTGAATTGTATTTTAGGATATAAGGCAGTGTAGATATAAAACTATTCGAATGTGGTTTCATGGAAATATTGATGTCAAGTAATCTTTTTCATTGTATTTGTCATATGTATATTTAATTGTTGATTGAATAAATTTATTGTTACATTTATTGACATTCTTATGCATATTGCTAACCTTATGTTGTAGAAGAAAGTGGGTGGATCGGGGCTCGCTAAATATAGATTAAACACGGATTTGTCTTCTCCTTTGGTAAGACTTTTTCACCTACAGAAATATTATGTGACGGTAAATGTTTGCTTTTAATGTTGTGGAAGAGAGAAAACGTTTACAGCACCTACATATCTGCCCAAGTGACAGTAAGAAATGAGTGGTGTCTGCTGGAGAATTATTAATAACATAAATTAAAATTATCATCACTTGTAATTAGTTATGAATTGATTAATTAATTAAAATATCACAACCATTAACTAGGTGGCGTGGGCGTCAAAAGCACATTTTATCAAATTTTAATTGGGACAAAATTCGAAAACAATACCAGAAGGCTAAGAGCAAAAACGCTGGATGGAAACATCATTTTTCCTTGATTCTTTGTCTGTCACATCAGCTTGTTTCGAGCACAAGGGCTTATATCGGTATGATTTCTCTTTCAAACTTAACCTTCTTCAGGATGTCTAATAATCTGTCAAGAAATATTTGAAAGCCAAACACTTTGGTTTCAGTGAACTAATAATTTCTATCTAGATACTAAGCGATTGCCCCTTCCTGTACAGAGACCAGTCTCTAGCCACAAAGAGCGATCTCTCTATTGTACTGAGATCAATCGCCACCCAAAACTAAGCAACCTCTCTATTCTGTACCTAGATCAATCATTAGCCACACTAAGCGACCTCTCTATTCTGTACCTAGATCAATCAATAGCCACACTAACCGACCTCTCTATTCTGTACCTAGATCAATCAATAGCCACACTAACCGACCTCTCCCTTCTGTACCGAGATCAATCATTAGCCACTGTCGTACACTACCTGGTGTGTCTTGTATTTATCCGGCAGACTAATTCACCTGCAAGTGCTGATACATTTTGACTTGTGGGTTTATTGGGAGGTGGGGCTTGGCCTGAAATATTTAGATCAGGTTTCGGTTCATCTCCCTCCCGTCCCCCAGCAGATAAAAGTTCGATATAAAATATAAACAAAGCACACAAATGACGCTTATTTAACTAACACTACACAAATGACGCTTATTTAACTAACACTACACAAAATGACGCTAACGTTAAAACATTACCTACGGCTATGACGCTTATTTAACTAACACTATACAAAAATGGGACATTTACACTTACATTGTCAAGCTAGATTAAGAAAAACGCTCAAAAGGGAGAACAAGAACAATTAACAATAAAAAATGTAATTATAAGAATCAAAACGAAGAAGAGATAATAATATGCCTTTAGGTAATAACAATAGTCTTTTTCTTCCGGTGTCATTTCCATACTTCGTCTTTGTTTAATTGTTTAATGTTTAGTGGCTATGGCGATCAATGTTTAGTGGCTATGGCGATCATTGTTTAGTGGCTATGGCGATCATTGTTTAGTGTTTAGTGGCTATGGCGATCATTGTTTAGTGGCTATGGCGATCATTGTTTAGTGGCTATGGCGATCATTGTTTAGTGGCTATGGCGATCATTGTTTAATGGCTATGGCGATCATTGTTTAGTGGCTATGGCGATCATTGTTTAATGTTTAGTGGCTATGGCGATCATTGTTTAATGTTTAGTGGCTATGGTGATCAATGTTTAGTGGCTATGGCGATCATTGTTTAATGTTTAGTGGCTATGGCGATCATTGTTTAAATTTTGGCTTGAAGGACGTCAAAGGTATTTTAAGGTTGTAGGCTGTACATATTGCTGTTGATTAATTTGGGGCTCATAAATATACCTTCTCTTCAAATTTCAATAATCAAATCATGCAGAAGCTTATTTGACAAAAACATTCACAATACATCACTCAAATGCACAAGCTTATTTGACAAAAAAAAGAAATAAACGCAAAGTACTAATAAAAAATATGTCCAGAATGATTCATGCCTGTACCACTGCCACAGAAATTAGATGAGACCAACTGACACTTGTGTTATTGTTTTATAGAAAAGTATTTACCAAACTAGAAAAAATAAATTTAATGTCTTCATTGATCTGTGTACGAGTTAGACATGCAATCAACAGGTTTATAATTTCACTGGTCTCCGTTGAGATCGTTTTGTTAATAATTAAATTTGATGTTTTTATTGATCTATGTACGAGTTGGGCCTGCAATCAACAAGCTTACAATTTCACTGGTCTTCGGTGAAATCACTTTCATGAGCAATGGACAGAGAGAAATTTAACCGTATTTTGTTATTCCCAGGAGCAAAATCTTTACTGACCTCTACTTATGATGTCAGAATAATGTGACCTTCACAGAACATGACACTAACGAGATGGTGTTGTGTAGATTCCGGTGATGTTAGAAGGCAATTAGATTAACAAATAAGCATAAAGGGGATGCGTGGATGAGGGCCATATATATTTAAGAGCCATGTAACATGTAATCAGTAATGGAATTGCAGCGGCCAATTCGGGGATTTAAAAAAAATTGAAACTAAAATACCGGGTCAGAAGTCAGAGTCCTATGAACATTCGAAAATTGTTGGGGTTGTTCAAGAAGGTATAAGAACTGTTCATGATTGGGACTTTGGTCTAGACATCTTAATATAGAGTGATGTTTTCCATTTTTGTTTCGACATTATTTAACAGCTCTTCAAGTGTAGAGTAAGATCAACAGCTGTGGGTCCAGAAACATTTGCTAGTTTAGGTTGAGGCTGCAAAACAAACACGCCTTTGGACTTCGCTTAGAAACAGTCTGCTAACTTAATGCTGAGGCAGAAAAAAGAAACCTATTTTGACTAGATCCACAAACAATCTGCTAGTTTAATTTTAATTTTAGTTTAATCCGTTTATATCTAATCCGTCTAATTAGATATAAAAAATGTCTGCTAGTGCGGCTGAAAAAAAAAAGGTCATCTCTTAAATGAGTCCAGAAAGAGTCTGCTACCTTACATGTTAAGATTGATAAATAAATATACCCTTTGAGTGGTGTTTACAAACACTCTTCTAGGTTACTGTTAAAACTGATGTATAAATGTATCTTTAGAAGAAATCTGCTGGCTTAATGTTGAGGCTGAAAAACAAATACATCTTTTGCTTGAGTGTAAAGATTGCTGTCGTAGACGTAATGTTGAGGCTGAAAAACAAATACATCTTTTGCTTGAGTATAAAGATTGTCTGCTGTCGGAGACGTAATGTTGAGGCTGAAAAACAAATACATCTTTTGCTTGAGTGTAAAGATTGCTGTCGTAGACGTAATGTTGAGGCTGAAAAACAAATACATCTTTTGCTTGAGTGTAAAGATTGCTGTCGTAGACGTAATGTTGAGGCTGAAAAACAAATACATCTTTTGCTTGAGTGTAAAGATTGCTGTCGTAGACGTAATGTTGAGGCTGAAAAACAAATACATCTTTTGCTTGAGTGTAAAGATTGCTGTCGTAGACGTAATGTTGAGGCTGAAAAACAAATACATCTTTTGCTTGAGTGTAAAGATTGCTGTCGTAGACGTAATGTTGAGGCTGAAAAACAAATACATCTTTTGCTTGAGTGTAAAGATTGTCTGCTGTCGGAGACGTAATGTTGAGGCTGAAAAACAAATACATCTTGGGCTTAAGTGTAAAGATTGTCTGTTGTCGGAGACTGGGGAGCGTCGATGAATGGAGAAAAAATATTTATACTAAGTGCATGCAAGTGACCAAAGATCATAATATCTTTTGAGGAACACATTTCCGGCCTTTGGGGGATTTTGACTGGTTCATGTCTGCTTCACAGACATACATTGCCTCCAGAATTAATTGATTTTATTTTGTGAATAAAGGTCAAAGGAAGTTTCGTGTCTACAACGTCCATGGTGACTGGTCATGCGTGACTATCAGCAATGTTGTCACTTAAGCAAATTTAAAAAATTAACTATGGTCAACGGGGTTTTTTGTTGTGAACACTAATCTAAAAGCACAATTGTAAATCCGTCTCACATTTCAACATAGGTATACGTTCAAGATTAAAACCCATGTTTATTTCACTTTAAAAAGTCTTTTCTGTTAAACTGTGTAAGATTTATGCAGGTGTATGTCTGCAGTTTTGTTTCACTATTGTGATATTTTCAGTGTGAAAGGATTAATTAGAAAAGGTTGATATACTTATTTAATTCAGTATGATAAATTGTATCATTAGTACTTGAAGTGCACTCAAGGTAGCTAAACTTGTTTACGTGCCTGAGATGTAGGAAGCGAAATGAAATTCTCGTGCAATAAATTGTCATGCTAGCGAAGACAAACACGAACTTTCAAGGATATGTGCGTTACATGTTGGGGAAAAGCTAACTCAGCAGAATTTTTCTAGGACTTGAAGCAGGAATTAAAAAAGAGAGAGAGAGAGAGAGAGAGAGAGAGAGAGAGAGAGACAAGCAGAGACATACACTGTTTTGGTGGAGAAGGGGAGGAGACCCTTTTTCTTAATGCATCTCTCATCGCCATTTTGAGTGCCATTCAGTTATGATAGAAAAATATCTGGGCAACTTCAACACAGTGGAATCAAGAAGTCCTCACTATTTTGGCAAGACACACAGGCCATTATAGGGTAGAGTAGTAAGCCTTACCCAGGGACAGCCAGAAGCCTTGAACCAGTCCTATTCCATGGTTGGAGTGATTGCATCTGGACAGACGAACAGAGTGGGGGTACTACCTAGACATGGTGACACACCAATACAGGGCAAAGTGTAACATCAACTAATCGCAGAGTAGCAGTAGTAAATCCACTCGACCAAACCTACAGACAGGCAGGACACCTTGTGGATCCAAAGTGTGACATCAATTTGTCACAAAATAAGGGTAGTGGAACCATTCAACCCAACCTACAGACAGGCGGTCAATTCGTGGATCAAGTTGATCCTTTGACACTGGGATTTGTGTCAAGAGAAAGTCGTTTTCTTCATCATTTTCTTTAGCACAACCAATTGTAACAACATTTTCATCAGACTTATTCTATGTGCGTAATCAAAATGTAAATCTAATAAACCTCAGTGCACTAAAGTCAGCTTTGGTTACATAGACTTTATTAAGAACTTAGAACTTAAACTATTTATTTATTTGCTTGATAATGTAAGTTGCATTAAGGGCATGGAATTAAAATAATTTTCTTTAACCATTGGACTCAAAATATAAAGTTATTATTTGTTATGGAGCCAGTAGTCCCTGGACTTTTGCTTACATTTTAGAAGTAATTTTTGTCCTGCTAGTATAGCTGCTATTAGTAAAAGTTACAATTCTGTTCTATCTAGATTTGTTTTGTTTCTTCTTATTTGTCTTTTCTTCATCATTCATCATTACCAATACCCCAGAGGGTATGTTTGTGAATGATTTGCGAAGTGAGTGATTAACCACCAAATGAAAGAGAGCCCATAGAATAATAAACATAAATTATATTCTTCAAAACTATAGTTAGTCTATTGTTGTTTTGAAGGGCAAGTGCAGCTTGTCTTTTTTTTGTTGTACCGCCACACTCTACCATTCCATATGCAGTCTCTCACGCAAGCACGTCAGTAAACATAACAATGCATGCAAAATAGAAAGAGCCAAGCAAACATCCATTGTGTATGCATGTTAACTCTGTGATGAACACTAAACAGGTCCTTCCTTGATACTGACTAGCCACCCACCCTTTCGTCAGAAAGAGTGGTGGTGACATGTTGCATTGGCTCAGCAAAGTGACTGGCATTGCTTCTGAAATACACATTGTGATTTGATGTTGCATTGGCTCAGCAAAGTCACCTGCTTCAATATGTTTAAAAATTATAATATGATGGTTTCAGCCAATTTGTAAGTCATTTCACACACCCACACACACACACACACACACACCATGTACCTGCACCTCATCCACACACGTAACTTCTGTAGTATTCATTTCTTGTAAATAATTACGTCAGCTCACTTATACTTCGTAGAGTTTTTCTATACATTTCTTCGTGAATAAAGATAAGTTTAATCTAATACGCTACCAACCCAGGATATTTTTCAATTATATTTATAATGAAATTCCTCGTGAACATTAACTTTATTCTTTATAGAACAAAGTTTAGCATCTATACATAAGCAATTTGTAACAAAAAAATGCAAATAGTGTAAATAATTAATTAAATAATTTTTTCTAAATATTTTTATATTAATTCTAACCTAAACCAAAATTGTTTTAATTTTTGTTAATAAAAATCCGTAAATAATTTGTGAACAAAACTGCCTGTGCTATGACTGGTGATTATGCAATTTCTGGAATGTAAAGAATGTCCCAGCCACATATCTAAACACTCAACAATAAGACTTAGTGTCATTGGGCAAGAGATGCTATTGCGTAAGTAGGATTAAAAACCTTCACATAGCTGACCTATATCTGTATCATTTATTTAGAAGACAGTTGAACATCATGTGAAGAGGAATCTAGGTCAGCCATGCAAATGAGCTCACTCAAATAGATTTAGATGTTCTGATAATATATATGAAATTTAAGTCAAAAACCCAATGGATATTGCAATATACACAATCAAAGCAAACTGTTTCTGCAAGATTTTCAAGGTTGCTAATGCACACAAATGATCTTGATGACGACACAGATGACTAAAAGATCACTCATTTATACTGACAAATGGGGACCGAACTCTGCACGAATGTCTTGTGTGATTGCAAACCTTCCCTGCACGCTGAACAAAGTAACAATTGGACTATAGCTCAGAGCATTTTAGCCACTTTGTCGTTATGTTGTATTCTCACACATGATCGAGAGCTGGCTTCTATCCCACTTTTATTATAAAATAATAACATTTATGCAAATTGCAGGTTACTATACTTTCCCGGGATGGTTAGAAATGTTGCCAGTATTGAAATATGTAGACTTTATAAATATATGTCTGATTCTTATTCACTTGGTCTTTTAATTTGATATTCTTCCATTATGAAGAATGTGTACTTTAATCTATTAATTAATAACTAAATATGGATATTTTATTCTGAAGAGAATTATTATGTGAAGATTTGATGAATAAAGGAATCTATTAATTAATAACTAAATATGGATATTTTATTCTGAAGAGAATTATTATGTGAAGATTTGATGAATAAAGGAATAAGAAAATGTAATGTTCGATCATCTAATCCTCTTCTTCTGAATTTAAACGATGAACCAAAATAATCATCAGGTCGGCAAGCTGGAATTAATGCGTGGCTCACATTGTAGCAGTCTCCGGTTTGGGTTGGAGATTTTCCTGTGTGGAAATTGATTGGCAGTATAGACTCCGTTTCCGCCTGTCTGCAATTCAAGACCGCCAAGATTCGTCGTGGTTCCAGGTTCTCACCAAAATGATTTATGTCGTGCTTCCAGAAGACGGAGAGATTTATTCAAAACTAATACTAATGGACAGTGACAATTTAGTGCAAACAACCCAAAACTAATACTCAAGGACAGTGACAGTTTAGTGCAAACAACCCAAAACTAATACTCAAGGACAGTGACAATTTAGTGCAAACAACCCAAAACTTATACTAAAGGACAGTGACAGTTTAGTGCAAACAACCCAAAACTAATACTCAAGGACAGTGACAATTTAGTGCAAACAACACAAAACTAATACTAAAAGACAGTGACAATTTAGTGCAAACAACCCAAAACTAATACTCAAGGACAGTGACAATTTAGTGCAAACAACACAAAACTAATACTAAAAGACAGTGACAATTTAGTGCAAACAACACAAAACTAATACTAATGGACAGTGACAATTTAGTGCAAACAACCCAAAACTAATACTCAAGGACAGTGACAATTTAGTGCAAACAACCCATAACTAATACTCAAGGACAGTGACAGTTTAGTGCAAACAACACAAAACTAATACTCATGGACAGTGACAATTTAGTGCAAACAACCCATAACTAATACTCAAGGACAGTGACAGTTTAGTGCAAACAACACATAAACTAATACTAAAAGACAGTGACAGTTTAGTGCAAACAACACATAAACTAATACTAAAGGACAGTGACAGTTTAGTGCAAACAACACATAAACTAATACTAAAGGACAGTGACAGTTTAGTGCAAACAACACATAAACTAATACTCAAGGACAGTGACAATTTAGTGCAAACAACCCAAAACTAATACTCATGGACAGTGACAGTTTAATGCAAACAACCCAAAACTTATACTAAAGGACAGTGACAGTTTAGTGCAAACAACACAAAACTAATACTCATGGACAGTGACAGTTTAGTGCAAACAACACAAAACTAATACTCATGGACAGTGACAATTTAGTGCAAACAACACAAAACTAATACTCATGGACAGTGACAGTTTAGTGCAAACAACCCATAAACTAATAACTCGGGAAGCAATAGCAGTGAGGAAATGTTATTACCGAAATTATATCAATAACGAAGTCTATTATACTTTCTATATGATTTACCTACTTTTATCACTGCATGTTGAGACATTCCACTTCTGTTGTTTTCATCACTGCATTTTGAGGCGTTCCACTTCAATTGTTTTCATCACTGCATATTAGAATATTCCACTCCAGTTGTTTTTCATCACTCCATGTTCACACATTCCACTCCAGTTGTTTTCATCACTGTATGTTGACACATTCCACTCCTGTTGTTTTCATCACTGCATGTTGACACATTCCACTCCTGTTGTTTTTCATCACTGCATGTTGACACATTCCAATCCTGTTGTTTTCATCACTGTGCATGTTGACACATTCCACTCCTGTAGTTTTTTATCACTGCATTTTGAGACCAATAACTCAGTTTTAAAGACTATTTTGTCTTGTCAGGAAAATATTTATTCTATTCTACTTAGAAGGATCTGGTCTTTCTAGATTCTTTCAGTAACTAAGCTGTTTCTGATAATCATCTTATTAGACATGTCTATTTTCTGATAATCATCTTATTAGACATGTCTATTTTCTGATAATCATCTTATTAGACATGTCTATTTTCTAATAATCATCTTATTAGACATGTCTGTTTTCTGATAATCATCTTATTAGACATGTCGATTTTCTGATAATCATCTTATTAGACATGTCTGTTTTCTGATAATCATCTTATTAGACATGTCTGTTTTCTGATAATCATCTTATTAGACATGTCTGATAATCATCTTATTAGACATGTCTATTTTCTGATATAATTATTCGTGATAGCGCCACAGTATACGTGGTGATTGTCCTTTAATTAATTTGAGATTTTTAATTTTTGGGTTTTTTGGGGGGAAGATGTAATGGGATCTACAGCAGATGCAGTGCGTTGTTGAAACCTTTGTTTGTTCATTCCTTAATTTCTTTGTTCATTCCTTACTTTGTTCATTACTTAATTTCTTTGTTCATTCCTTACTTTGTTCATTCCTTAATTTCTTTGTTCATTCCTTACTTTGTTCATTACTTAATTTCTTAATTCATTCCTTAATTTCTTTGTTCATTACTTAATTTCTTATTTCTTAATTCATTCCTTAATTATTTCCGTCCCGACCTTAACAAACTTACCAGTTAAGACGGTTTTGTCTCGTCCTTTGTTCTTTTGATGTTGGTGGCACTTTTGTTCATTTGTTTGCCAGTGCTTTAATTTGGAAATCGTCATAAGTGATAGAAAACAGCGTAGTCTATTTATTGGAAAAGAATCCTCACAGTAATTGTAACTTTGTCTAGTTATGAGCAAAAATCCTCATTAGTGACAATCAATGTAAAGTAGAGCGATTAATTATCGATAAGAAAACCTCATTACTGATAGTCAATGTAAAGTAGAGCGATTATCGATAAGAAAACCTCATTGCTGACAGTCAATGTAAAGTAGAGCGATTATCGATAAGAAAACCTCATTGCTGACAGTCAATGTAAAGTAGAGCGATTATAAGAAAACCTCATCACTGACAGTAATGTAGACAGTGTGGTTAAAGACAAACAATCCTTATCAGTGACAGTAATGTAGACAGTGTGGTTAAAGACAAACAATCCTTATCACTGACAATAATGGACAGTGTGGTTAAAGACAAACAATCCTTATCAGTGACAGTAATGTAGACAGTGTGGTTAAAGACAAACAATCCTTATCAGTGACAGTAATGTAGACAGCGTGGTTAAAGACAAACAATCCTTATCAGTGACAGTAATGTAGACAGTGTGGTTAAAGACAAACAATCCTTATCACTGACAATAATGGACAGTGTGGTTAAAGACAAACAATCCTTATCAGTGACAGTAATGTAGACAATGTGGTTAAAGACAAACAATCCTTATCAGTGACAGTAATGTAGACAGTGTGGTTAAAGACAAACAATCCTTATCACTGATAGTAATGTAATGTTGTCTAGTAATGGGTAAGAGACGTGTAAATGTGCCTTTCATTCTCTTGACTTGTTCACCTTTGTATTTCCGCAAGCGAATAAATCTTCATGCTCTCCATAAATACACATCAATCGCAGGAAAAGACACTATAGGAACATGCATTTGTCTGACTTTGATTTATTGGAATCGTTCGTTCGTACGTGCAAACAACAAAATAAATTGAGAAGAGCACATAAAGTGTCTTTTAGCATTGTTCTATTAGCACTGTTCTTTGCAGCAGCGTAGCATGTGGACACTGAAGTTAATGATGCAGTGATGGATAATGCAAATTAATTGTGTGTCAATCGACTGTGCGTAGTAGCAATCAATGCATTTGATGGTGTGGAAACTGGACAATACAGTTGACAGTTACAGTTGTGGACAATGTAGTTTGCTGTTTAGCCATTGACTATTGAATCTGTTGAGCAGCAATGGAAAGTGCCATCGATGACACAGAATGGGCAGTGCAATCTATTTCACAGTAATGTACAGTGCAATCTATTTCATAGTGCTCATCATTGCAATCAATTGCATCATATTGAATAGTGTAATATATTCTCAGTAATAAACATAAAAATAGCATGCTGTATTATACAGTGCAGTACTGTGCAGCATAACATATTGAAAGCATTGAGATGAGCAGTGCAGGCTATTGGGCAGTACTTGACAGTGCAATCTACTGTACAGCACAGGACAGTGCAGTCTACTGTATAATACAAGACAGCAGATTACTGTATAGTCAAGACTACAGTCTACTGTATAGTACAGCACAGGACAGTGCAGTCTACTGTATAATACAAGACTGCAGATTACTGTATAGTCAAGACTACAGTCTAGTGTATAGTACAGTACTTGACAGTGCAGTCTACTGTATAATACAAGACTACAATCTACTGTATGGTACAGGACAGTGGAGTCAGTTGTATAGTATTTGACAGTGCAATCTACTGTGTAATACGGGACAGTACAACACTATTACAATTATGGACGTGCGAACAAACCTTAAAGTGAAAGAGTAAATACAATCATTGCACATTAGACAACTCACGAAGAAGTTTTTAAAAATAATAAGATAACATAATCTTCGATCCTTATAAACAATGTAATTTAATTTAGTAGCCTGTTATTTCAGAACCGCTCAAAATTGACATTTTGAATGCGTGAACTTATACACATTTATTCCTGCAATTATGCCGAGAGAAATTTTTATTTAAATTCTGTCCCAAATGTGAACATTTATTCTTGCAATTATTCCGAGAGAAATTTTTATTTAAATTCTGTTTCAAATGTGCACAAAACTCTTTTCAAAGGAGAAATGACTCCCTTGATATAAAAATTATATTTTGGACAAATCTCCATTTACATGGCGTGAATGACCCCTCTCAAGAGCACCAAGGGAAGCATCAACTTAACTGCTGGCTTCTGAACAAAGGGAATTTAAACATGAAGATTTCTTCTTATTTAAATTTCTAAGAGCTTTGCAAACCCGAGCAATGGAGTATGGGTGTGGGTTGACAAAATCTCCAACTCCCATAGCCGGCTGCGTGGTAACATGCTTATGCCTTCTACTGGATAATGTTTGACCACCTCTCGTAATATAGACCGAGGTGATCAGCCAATAAAAATGCATTTTGACATGGTCAAGGTCAAGGTACTTTATGGCAGTTATATTCTATCCGTCGTGCTGTTGTTTGTTTTCTTCTTATTTTTTAGTTGACTCCAAAGCGTTTCTAACAGTCTTGTTTGATGTGTACTTAGTGTTTTGCCAACCATTGACTTAATGAATGCCCTTAAATGGCAACACAGTGAGTTATAGTTATGGTTAGTTTTATTATAATTAAATAATAAATAATATCAGCTGGATCATCGCCTTGGCGCCATTCTTGTTAGAGTGGGCTTGTTGTTTCCAAGTCTGGTCCACATTTGATTGGTTGGAAAATGGGCCTACTATTAATCTTATCTGGAGTAACTTTGATTGGTCAGGAGAATAGGGTTATTGATGAACTTCACTGATTGGATACAACATAGCGCTTTGTTACCCTCGTGGGACTCAGTTGCTGAGATCTTGCCTTCTCTTTTGTCCAGTAAAGTATGAAAATGACTATATCTAACGACCTTTCGTCTCCAGCAAAGTACAACAGGCTACATCTTGCGGCCTTTCGTCTCCAGCAAAGTACAACAGGCTACATCTTGCGGCCTTTCGTCTCCAGCAAAGTACAACAGGCTACATCTTGCGGCCTTTCGTCTCCAGCAAAGTACAACAGGCTACATCTTGCGGCCTTTCGTCTCCAGCAAAGTACAACAGGCTACATCTTGCGGCCTTTCGTCTCCAGCAAAGTATAGCAGGCTACACCTCGCGGCTTCTTGTCTCCAGTAAAGTGTTTCAAAGACCACAGTTCTCTGTCTCTCATCTCCAGTAAAGTGTGTCAAAGACCACAGTTCTCTGGTCTCTTGTCTCCAGTAAAGTGTGTCAAAGACCACAGTTCTCTGTCTCTCATCTCCAATAAAGTGTGTCAACGACCTCAATCTCTCGTCTCCAGTAAAGTATGTCAAAGACCACAGTTCTCTGTCTCTCGTCTCCAGTAAAGTATGTCAAAGACCACAGTTCTCTGTCTCTCGTCTCCAGTAAAGTGTGTCAAAGACCACAGTTCTCTATCTCTCATCTCCAGTAAAGTATGTCAAAGACCACAGTTCTCTGTCTCTCGTCTCCAGTAAAGTGTGACGCTTTATTACATATTGCGGCCTCTAGTCTCTAGGCCACTCGAGGTTGTTTTTCTCTGAAGAGATTCTTTTTCGGCAGTATTTACTACTGCTGCTACTAATAATAATTGTAGAATCGATATCATGACATACAATACTTTCTAATATTGACATCAGTCTCATATATAACGAAAATGTACGCGAATGAGTGCGCATGTCTGCATGCATGCGTGCGTGCGTGCGCGCGCATTCGTGTTAAAAATACTTCACGAGTGACTCATTCATATAATGACACAGCAAATTTCCAGCTGTCATAATGTCATGCGCATTAAAATACTGACATGGAAAGGAAACTTTAAAAAAAAAATTGAACTCTTAAAATTTGTTCTGCCCGATATTGGAAGCTAATGTATTGTAAAAGCTTTGACTATAATGAGACTTCCCAGTTCCAGACAAAGGAACCTATACAAACGGTCTCAAAAGCTAAAGATGCAATTTATACTAATAATATAGCAAGAAGGAAGATGCCTGTTGGCATTAAAGCCAATAAATAATATTAGTTATATTTATTAAAATATCTCCACTTCATGTTCTCAATAAATGAATAGCAAAAGAATAAAGCTTTGAGCGTATACATTGAAGATGATTGTACTCTTTATGATAACATATTACTATAGACATTTGCAATAATATGCAATCGATTGCTTTCAGACATGAAAATGTTTCACAAACCAAAAGTCTACCTCTTTCTAAGGTACTTTCAAAATAGATAGACAGACAGACAGACAGACAGACAGACAGATAGATAGATAGATAGATAGATAGATAGATAGATAGACAGAGAGACAGATAGATAGAGTGATAGATAGATAGATAGAGCCATGATAGTAAGTAAATGCAGGTGACAGATAAGAGTCACACTAACACGAGTGGTCTATGCATCAACATAATTATATTCAACAAAAAATAACATAGGACAGCATGGTTATTTATAGCAAATAGTTCAACAATTACAAGTAGAGATTGTAATATATATTGTTATAATGCATAATCACAACTATGGGGTGTATATTTGGTTCGTTCTTATGAGTGAACTATAAATGAGATTATAAGAGAGCACTGAATGTTTCTGAGTGAACTATAAAAATACATTGGTAGAGTTTGTCTACAACTTGACTGAGGTTATGTGGTTCTAGTTTGATCTTTTATTTTTATTTTAGATCCGAAAAACCCTTGTGGGCCTCTGTTTTGTAGAAAGTAAAGTTTGCTAAAATATGAATATTAGAGTTTGTGCCCATAAAATTAAGGACTATTTTGTTTGGGGTTTTTGTCTTCCACATGGGGGCAGAGCGATACAACTATTTATAGATTGTATGGAGTTGCTAAAAATAATGCTCTTATTCTAGCTCACTCTTTCGAGGAATTAAAAAAAAAGAATACAACACCCGACAATGAACTTCGTACTGCCGTCTGCGGACATCGATGATGCCGATTGGGAGGAAATGGGGTGGGGTGGGCGGTAAATACAAGATTACGTAAGGTTATTGGTGACATCCTGTTAATTGTATTTGTGAGAAATCCTAAATTGATTACAGCGATGACTACATGCAAACAAAATAATTACGCTTACAATTACGTCACCGGCGCTGTCTGATAATATTAAATAAAAAGTCCTATTTTGGGTTGATGTTGGAAAAGATATGAGTGGCGTCTTCTTGGCCATAAAGTTCAATTTGACACTTTTGCTGGCTGATATTGCACTATAAAACTTCAGGCCGTGCGCCAAGTCGGTTTGCGATGGATTACAAGGAGGAGCATCAATTCTGTTCGCGGAATGCCAATACGACGCGACAAACAGCTTGTGTTCACTAGTATATGGTGTCACACAATAGAGCCACTCCCGGAAGTAAAGTGCTGAAAGTATCGGCTAGCCAGTTCATTCTTCAGCCAGGATGCCTTTCAAATAGCTGTCTCTCCAGGAACATTTCACAAAAGTCGCAACCCAAAATAAGATGGTGCGGCATTTGACTTTTTCCATTTTTTGCAGCTATGAAATTAGAATCGAACTTCCTTGTTATCAAATGTATTTGTAGCGTCCTACTTCAGCCGTTGTTGTCTTGTTTATAATAATGTAGATTTGTAGAATGAATCTACACACATGAACAAATATATTTATATCGTCCTAGTTAAGTCTTTATGTTCTGCTTTTATACTTTAGCCTCAAACTACACACATCAACAAATATATTTGTATCATCCTATTTAAATCTTTGTTTTTCTGGATATTTTGGTGAATGTAGATACATTTGATGGTTTTAGAGATAATGTTTATGATGTTTGCAGTTTCATTAAAATGTGGCTTTGGGGGCTTCATTAGAAGGAAGGTAAAATTAAAGTGTGACATCATTCTGAATGTCCTTTAACAAAATTTCCATAACTATTATTTTTAACACTGCCATGAATTTATATTAAGTGAGTGCGACTATAGATGCTGGTATCGTGTGCCACACTCACGTCACCCTGCAGCTTCAGTACGTATACAGTCACAGAAATGACGCGTAAGTCACACCTAGACAGGTTAAGGTAGTTGATAAAATAAACAAATGGGTCAGATGAACAAAATGGTAGCATTTAATATGTAGCAAAAATGAAGATTAGAACTGCAAAATGCCATTGTGATGATATTTATTTATTTCATTTGAGTCGGGCAGTATTTAATCTAAATAATTAAAATTAAAATAGCAAAGTGCTTTTATTCTGAGTACAATACTAAATTTCGTCTGTCTAAAAGCATAATTATACTGATTGTGTATTTTTGAAATGACTGCTGCAAACTGGTAAGATGTCTACGACAAATTGGTAAGCTGGCTGCTGCATGCTGGTAAGATGGCTACGACAAATTGGTAAGCTGGCTGCTGCATGCTGGTAAGATGGCTACGACAAATTGGTAAGCTGGCTGCTGCATGCTGGTAAGACTGATACGCACTAGTAAGATGAATGTTATGTTTTGGTATAAATGCTTCCTATCAGTAAAGTGGCTGTGATGTAACAGGTGATTGTTATGTTTTGGTATAAATGCTTCCTATCAGAGTGGCTGTGATGTAACAGGTGATTGTTATGTTTTGGTATAAATGCTTCCTATCAGAGTGGCTGTGATGTAACAGGTGATTGTTATGTTTTGGTATAAATGCTTCCTATCAGAGTGGCTGTGACGTAACAGGTGATTGTTATGTTTTGGTATAAATGCTTCCTATCAGAGTGGCTGTGACGTAACAGGTGATTGTTATGTTTTGGTATAAATGCTTCCTATCAGAGTGGCTGTGACGTAACAGGTGATTGTTATGTTTTGGTATAAATGCTTCCTATCAGAGTGGCTGTGATGTAACAGGTGAAATTTACTTATTGGCAAGATTAATGTTACATATTAGTAAGATGAGATTCATTTCATTGTTTATAATAATTTATTATAATAATAATTATCATATACACTATAGTTTATCTGTGGGTTCTATCTTTATCATGTTCAGTGTTATTTAACTGTGAATACGATACTGTTGATCTGGAATACGTCATTGTTTATCTGTTTCATGAATTCTTCTCTCTCTCTCTTCTCTCTCTCTCTCTCTCTCTCTCTCTCTCTCTCTCTCTCTCTCTCTCTCTCTCTCTCTCTCTCTCAGCCTATGCTTACTTAATAGAGTGAACTCCCATTAGCTATAGTCTTATAACCATGTTTAGTGACAAGCGAAAGGTTAGATATCAGATCAATAAATTAAGAGTATTTTACATTGGCATTACGTCACATTTTGTTTGCATGAAACCTCGTCCTCGCATGATGCTTTTAGTACACTCCAAATATAACTTGCAACATACACATACGCGCGCGCGCAAGTACTCCTTTCAGAAAACTCGAGTCATTTCATATATTTTCCAGACTGTTGCGAACCTTCCTGCAGACTGAAGTAAACAGGTACCACTCGCGCGTGCAAACTCATTAAAATAATAGTTAATAAGCCATATTCGCGTGTTCAAGATTTTTCGAGAAGGATGTGGTGGGTGGAGAGGGAAGCAAACTGGAGCAAAATTGCTGACTAAGAAAACTCTTCCTTCTTATCTTGCACACATAGTAGCTGTCCACTCCTCACAGGAGGAGAAGGGGGCGAAGAAATGATCCCCCCCTTCACCAAATTCTTATCTAACTTTTGCGTAGGGAAAAGTTTTCTAGTGTTGTTGGGTGACTATCACATAGCGGCAATGTCATTTGAGTTATGATGTTCTATAACTAATTGAGTTATGATGTTCTATAAGTTATTGAGTTATGATGTTCTATAAGTTATTGAGTTATGATGTTCTATAAGTAATTGAGTTATGATGTTCTATAAGTTATTGAGTTATGATGTTCTATAAGTTATTGAGTTATGATGTTCTATAAGTTATTGAGTTATGATGTTCTATAAGTTATTGAGTTATGATGTTCTATAAGTTATTGAGTTATGATGTTCTATAAGTAATTGAGTTATGATGTTCTATAAGTAATTGAGTTATGATGTTCTATAAGTTATTGAGTTATGATGTTCTATAAGTTATTGAGTATGATGTTCTATAAGTAATTGAGTTATGATGTTCTATAAGTAATTGAGTTATGATGTTCTATAAGTAATTGAGTTATGATGTTCTATAAGTAATTGAGTTATGATGTTCTATAAGTTATTGAGTTATGATGTTCTATAAGTAATTGAGTTATGATGTTCTATAAGTAATTGAGTTATGATGTTCTATAAGTAATTGAGTTATGATGTTCTATAAGTAATTGAATAAGTTTTACATATTAAAAGAAAACTAATATCAGAGTAAGAAATCTATGAACTACCAACAATCGTTAGACTTCTCGAATTGAAACAGTTGTGTGTACTGTGGTGGGATTATTTTCTGTAATTTAGCAAACGTTCTGCATTCTCTTTATAAAAGCATGTTTATTAAGAACACTTTGCTGTAGTTCATTTATGGGATTTATTATTTCTAAGGCATATTTATGTTGTATTTAATGGACAAAATTGTGCTCCCGGCCTTTATCGTTTGTCTCCCCTGTCTGCCTCTTTTGTCCAAACACTGATTAAACGTCTGTGTCATGTCTCCAAACCCTGAATAAACCTGTCTCATATTTCTGACACTTTCTCCAAACACTGATTAAAACATGTTGTCACATCTTTAAAAAGTGATGAAAACATTCAGGTATATCTCCAAACACTGATTAAAACATGTTTCCACATTCAAGCATATGAAAAAATGGAATGTCAGTGATATATTTGACCTAGAAATGCAAGGTTCAACTAACCTCCTAAAAAAAATTAGACAAAACTTGTCTTTTGACAAATGTTTATCTTGTTCGTGTAACCTCTCTGCAGGGCAATTTCACATGGACATATTATTGGTCGTGAAGAAAATCGACTCCTAAACTAATTTGTCAAGACACTTATTATCTTGAAAATCTTATAAACTGTTCGCCAAAACAATAATAATGTAAACCCACAGATAAGAGTCTCTCTAAGACAATTATCAGGTAAATCTTGGATAAACTTCTCGCCAAGACAGTTATTAATAAACCTTGGATAAAGGTTTGTTATGTAAATATTGGATAAACTGCTCGCCAGAATTGTTATCTTCTGCACACAGGATCACTATCATAAGTGTTATCATTTCTGCATGTCTCTGGGTTTGTTAAATAGACTGTATTCTATAAACGTCCACTGACACAAACGTCATGCTCATGATTCTTCAGTGACTGCAATGGATCATTATCATTGCTAATTCCAGAGACCATAGCCAATTGATCATTATCATTGCTAATTCCAGAGACCATAGCCAATTGATCATTATCATTGCTAATTCCAGAGACCATAGCCAATTGATCATTATCATTGCTAATTCCAGGGACCATAGCCAATGGATCATTATCATTGCTAATTCCAGAGACCATAGCCAATGGATCATTATCATTGCTAATTCCAGAGACCATAGCCAATGGATCATTATCATTGCTAATTCCAGAGACCATAGCCAATGGATCATTATCATTGCTATTTACAGAGACCATAGCCAATGGATCATTATCATTGCTATTTATAGAGACCATAGCCAATGGATCATTATCATTGCTATTTACAGAGACCTTAGCCAATCTCAGCGATTACAATTGTGTGCTTATTCCCCATTTATAATACACCAGTAAATTAACACAGGCATTCAGACTGTAAAACCTAGGAAGAAGTTGATAAGGAAACAGAAACTGATAGCCACATTATGAAGACTGTTGAAGCAGCGCTTTTTCCAAATCATGTGAAAAGACTATGATCACCTACATCTAATAACTCCATTTCTATTCTCTAATAGAACTAACCTGTAATTTGTATTGACATATTATTTGAATTGTATTTTATGTTTCTCTATAGAGACTGTGTAAACATAGAATTATCTAAACGTGGCATATCGATGTCAAGTAATCTGTGACTTCATTGTATTTGTCATATGTACATTTGATTGTTGATTTAATAAATTTATTGTTAAATTTATTGACCTTCTTATGCCTATTGATAACTTTATGTTGGAGAAGAAAGTGGGTGGATGGGGGCTCACTAAATAAAGACGGATTTGTCTTCTCCTTTACTAAGAAGTTTTCCACTCATGGAAACATTAGGTGACCTGAAAATGTTGTTTTATGTTGAATAGAGAAAATGTTTACAGGACCCGTATATCCGCCAAATGAGAGACGAGTGGTGTTTGTTGGAGGATCATTATTAAAATAAATTAGGATTCTCATCACGTGTAATTAGTTATGAAGATTAATTAATAATAATAATAATAATTTTCATTAACTAAGTTGTGTTGCTCTGTTACACTTATGTTCTGTACATTTATATGCTTTTATGATAACTGCAAATGTATAAAATTCAAAATTATTTGCGTGTGGTAAGCGTTTTAAGCAGGTGTAGGCACACAAAATTGACCATAAATATTTTTCTCGCTTATTTTCAAGAGTCAGTTATTTTATTTAGATAATCGATAGACGTAGTTTTCAACAAATAAACTTATATATTCGTATTTATGTCCACTCACCTAAAACGTGAATTGATATCAACATTTTTAAAAGAAGTTATTTCATTTTTAAAGTTGATATGTGTCTTGGTTACTAGTTACACTGTTTAGCACTACAAACAAGAATTCAGTGTGCTAAAGGTTAATGCACAGTCTAGCACTACAAACAAGAATTCAGTGTGCTAAAGGTTAATGCACAGTCTAGCACTACAAACAAGAATTCAGTGTGCTAAAGGTTAATGCACAGTCTAGCACTACAAACAAGAATTCAGTGTGCTAAAGGTTCATGCACAGTCTAGCACTACAAACAAGAATTCAGTGTGCTAAAGGTTAATGCACAGTCTAGCACTACAAACAAGAATTCAGTGTATTAAAGGTTAATGCACAGTCTAGCACTACAAACAAGAATTAAGTGTGCTAAAGGTTAATGCACAGTCTAGCACTACAAACAAGAATTCAGTGTGCTAAAGGTTAATGCACAGTCTAGCACTACAAACAAGAATTCAGTGTGCTAAAGGTTAATGCACAGTCTAGCACTACAAACAAGAATTCAGTGTGCTAAAGGTTAATGCACAGTCTAGCACTACAAACAAGAATTCAGTGTGCTAAAGGTTAATGCACAGTCTAGCACTACAAACAAGAATTCAGTGTGCTAAAGGTTAATGCACAGCATAATATATTGACATTAAATTCGCTTATACTATTTTAATTTGTTGGTAACAAAAACATAATGTCACAGATATTTTTGAAAGAATGTCCTATTTTCGAACTTAGAGCGCATACTGGTGGCCCTTGAATATATAATGCTCAGCTCTTAAAAAGTCTTTAAAAAGACCTTGAATATTTTTTCTAAATTGCCTACGAGCCCTGGAAATTGGCTGTAGCCGGAAGTTGCCATCATCCTACTACGACGACAGAGAGTGGGAGGGGATTAAAGAGGTGTAGCAAGACAGGAATGGGGGAGGGAAAGAGAAGTAGGCTCCCTTTGTTGGAGAGGTTTGGATCAGGATAACCCTGTGCGTGCATGTCATGTCAGATCACGTGCAGCAGAAAGAGTTTCCGCTCTCATGCACCAAGTACATGAAGTAAAACTGAAGTTCTCTATTTTTTTTTTTAAAGTTATAATTCTCAGACGAAGAATTAAACAATATGGTCGAAATTGATAAAATTTCAAGCAAAATCGATTTTTTTTTTTAAAGAGTAAAAACCAGCACTAACTCTGTGAGAAATAAATATAAATGCACAGCAAATAATAAAGCCTAAATAAATCATATAAACAATCAAGAACAAAATAGATAATAATTTAATTATGATTAACATCCAGCTAATGCTTACCATGACGTAAACACAGCTATAAAATTAAAATAAATATTAAAAAAAGTCAAGAAAAAAGATTCTTTACAAATTATTCACAATGTTACTATACCCTAAGGGGATCTTTTATTTAAATGGCACTGAATTCTTCGAAGGTTATATATCCTTTTAAATGACACTTTATAAGGAAAAATGGGACCACAGTTTTCCCTCCTTTTTGCTAGAAACAACAATGAATTAAATAAATAAATTCATTTATAAAGTTAAAAGTTTGGAAAGGTCTTTGTAACTTTATCCCAGAGTTGTCCTCGAGACTTGTCTCCTCTTGAACAGATTTCTGATATTTTAAACAGTTGGTTGATGCTTTTTACAAATCATAACTTTGCTTTGCACACAAACTGAAATCATAATACCGTTTGAAAGAAACCATCAGCTATTATAGCCATTTTACTTTCTGTGTATAGTCTGCTTTCGGTCTTGTAATTGTACGATTGCAATGACTATTTATAGTTGTCTTGTAATTGTACGATTGCAATGACTATTTATAGTTGTCTTGTAATTGTACAATTGCAATGACTATAGTTGTCTTGTAATTTCACGATTGCAATGACTATTTATAGTTGTCTTGTAATTGTGCGATTGCAATGACTATTTATAGTTGTCTTGTAATTGTACGATTGCAATGACTATTTATAGTTGTAATTGTACGATTGCAATGACTATTTATAGTTGTCTTGTAATTGTACGATTGCAATGACTATTTATAGTTGTCTTGTAATTGTGCGATTGCAATGACTATTTATAGTTGCCTTGTAATTGTGCGATTGCAATGACTATTTATAGTTGCCTTGTAATTGTACGATTTCAATGACTATTTATAGTTGTCGCATACAGCACGACGGCATAGTAAGTAGCTGAACTAATATATTATTTTTAAAAATATTTTTGTAATGCACTCTAGTACACTAACAGGAAAAGACCCAAAAGCACGTGATCACCTCGGTATTTCTAGACTTGACTCACTGTAGTTTAGTTTTCCTTGGTCCTAACATTTAATCACATTTCATGTCCTAATATATCATTTTGCTTTAATTTCCCTGTAATCGCCACTATGAAATGTGCTTTAAGTCTGAGGGTGTGGCATGGTACGAAACAAATCAATCTGTCACATACTGAAGCTAAATTTGGAATACGACAAACACCAAAGGAACATCTTTATTAAAATGACGTGTTTAATTTAGTGTTAAAAATTATGATCTGTTTGTGTGTACGTGTGTGCGTACGCGCGCTTGCATAATTTCTGCATTCAGCATGGTTCATTTTGTGATCTGGTTGTTTTCATGTCTCATATAAAGAACTCTTGCTGTCTCACATAAACACTACTCATGCTGTCTCAATTACAGTACTGGGGTTGTCTCGTTTCGATTCACAAACGAGAAATGGTCATGCCAGTTATTTTATGACTTCGTATCTCATGTCATTTTCAGCAAATGAAAAATGTCGCTCATAAAGTTCTGTGGCATTTTAACTCGTATATCGTGTCATTTTCAGCAAATGAAAAATGTCGCTCATATAGTTCTGTGGCATTTTAACTCGTATCTCGTAAAAGTGTACCTCGTGTCGTTATAAGTAAACTAGAAATGTGTACATTTACTTTCAGCGTAACTCATATTTTAAGCAAACGAGACAGTATCATTTATACAGTTCTCGTGTCATCACATTTCTAGTCTTTATAAGTACAGTTACACAGTTGTCAATACAATTCTTGTGTCATCACATTTCTAGTCTATTTCAGTACAGTTACACAGTTGTCAATACAATTCTTGTGTCATCACATTTCTAGTCTATTTCAGTACAGTTACACAGTTGTCAATACAATTCTTGTGTCATCACATTTCTAGTCTTTATCAGTACAGTTACACAGTTGTCAGTACAATTCTTGTGTCATCACATTTCTAGTCTTTATAAGTACAGTTACACAGTTGTCAATACAATTCTTGTGTCATCACATTTCTAGTCTTTATAAGTACAGTTACACAGTTGTCAATACAATTCTTGTGTCATCACATTTCTAGTCTTTATAAGTACAGTTACACAGTTGTCAATACAATTCTTGTGTCATCACATTTCTAGTCTTTATAAGTACAGTTACACAGTTGTCAATACAATTCTTGTGTCATCACATTTCTAGTCTATTTCAGTACAGTTACACAGTTGTCAATACAATTCTTGTGTCATCACATTTCTAGTCTTTATCAGTACAGTTACACAGTTGTCAATACAATTCTCGTGTTTGCTCATCACATTTCTAGTCTTTATCAATACAGTTACACAGTTGTCAATACAATTCTCGTGTTTGCTCATCACATTTCTGTTTAAAGAAGCGAAACAATGTCGGCTAAATAGGTCTCGTGTCATTTCATCACACGAGATGTAATCGATGTAAAACTAGTAAAAATGCAAAAGTTGTGAAGAAGTCACCATCAAAGCTGCCATTATCATTCACCACAACTGAAGCAATAATCTGTCCTGATGGCCACTTCCACCTCGTTCTGCGGAATGGTTGAACTTCCAACATTACTCACACAGGCGCGCACGCCTACAAACACGACTATATATTCCACTAAATTAGCATCATAACTGGGCACGTGACATTATTGCCACCTCCCCGAGAATATACCACCATCCCAACTTGACATTTTGACTTGGGCACGTGACATTATTGCCGCTTCCCTATCAATAATCGGACTAAGTGTGACATCTGGATTGACAGTCAGAATAGCTACCATATTCTATCAGAACAGTGGTGCCTCACAACATGCACTTAAGATATCCGAAATATAGAAGTCATGTTTCCTCTTTTGACTAGTAGATCAGACATCGACATACTTTTTGGAATCGCCAGAAACGATAGGTTATTGATCATTATAGACAGATGGTGCACACGGCTCTTGAAGACTACTCTGATTTTTCAAACGAACCTAGCAACACTTCAGTTTAAATCCAACCAGAGAAAAGTTCAAGGAAATTGTCATTAGCGAAATGAAAAGAAATAGGGTGAGGGAAATCGATTAAAAGCATTTTTAAAGCATGCGAAATCCCGCCTCTGGTACGATATTCCAAATACTTCAAATTAAGTTCCTTGAGGCGTTAAAAGTACGGTGTAGAGTATTTCAAGTTTAGCAATTCACTATGCAAATTCAGACCTTCAAAAATGTGTCTTTGAAAAAGTAATCAAAGTGCTTAACAAAGATAAAGCAGGCAATGTTCGTAATAAAAGCAGGTAACTATAAAGCAGGCAATGATCGTATTAGAAACAGGTACTTATAAAGCAAATACTGTTTGTAGCAAATTATGTAACTAAGCTTTTTCACACAAATACGTTTACTGAGGAATGAACATTTGTCTAAAAATGTTCTGATTGCCATCTAAACACTTGACACACGAATATACTACTTGTGGTGTAAACATTTGTCACACAAGTGTATTAATCTTGCTATTTATAATGTAAACATTTGTCACACAAGTGTATTAATCTTGCTAATTATAATGTAAACATTTGTCACACAAGTGTATTAATCTTGCTAATTATAATGTAAACATTTATCATACAGGTGTATTAATCTTGCTAATTATAATGTAAACATTTGTCATACAGGTGTATTAATCTTGTTAATTATAATGTAAACATTTGTCATACAGGTGTATGTATTAATGTTCATGTAATCACTTGCAACACACGTGTGCTAATTATAATTCAAACACTTCTGGTGCAGAGCCAACGTTCCCTATAATATTTTTCCTGTGTGCGTGGAAACTTTTCTTGTGTGCGTGGAACTTTTTCCTGTGCGCGGAACTGGCGTTGTTTGAGCTTGCTACCAAACCTTGTGCGCGGAATTTTAATACTGCTGCGTGGCAATTTCTAATGAGCTGCGCGGCCGCGAACCTTAGAGGAAATTTTGGTGCAGACATAATGCAGTTTAAATATTTGCCCCATAAGTGTGCTTGTTATGTGTGGACATCTGACATACAAATGTGCTAAGTATAGTGTAAATAATTGTCTCACAAATATGCTTGTTGGATGCACGGCCGACTTAACAGCATTATAGGTCCACGGGCAAAGCAGTGCACTGGGGCCCCTACCTACACAACCACTCACAGGAACAATGTACATAGATTAGCGTGGGCCCCCGGGCAACTGCCCACCATGCCCATGCATTAAGACGGCACGGTTTGGATGCAGACATTTGATATAGATTTTTGCTAAATGTATGTTAAACACAAAATTTGCTTGTTGGGGTGTGGGTATCTTATGCACAATTGTGCTAATTTTAAGAAGATCAGAAACTCGTTCAGGTTTATTCTCAATCCTGTAAATTTTGTGACTATGGCGAAGTTAAAATTTCTTTTCACAACCAAACCTAAGATTTTTAATGATCCTTTAAATTAGTTTAGAACAATTTAACAATAATGACATTCAGCGCCCTTCAGACTGAAAACATTTTTAAAAATATTTTTGTGATATAATGAATCCACCAGCAGGCTATAGACTGCCTTGAAAGCGCCAAATTGGCGCCTACAGGGAAAAAAAGTACACCGAATTTGTCATTTGCAGTACTTTCAAAGAAAAAGAAAAAAAGAAAGAAAGAAAAGAAAAAGAAACCCTTGTCTTATAGTTATCTAGAATTAATTTTTTAAAACTTTGTTATGAGCAAACAGGATTTTCCTTATATTGAAGTTGTTACACTTTCTACTAAATGTTTGCTCTGTTACAAAAATGTTACACTATGTACACTTGCGGTACGTCAATCAACTGTATGTGGTATCTGAGAAGGGACGCAATTTGTTTCAAAGTTATCTAGAGTTATTTCCATTAGTATTTCTTGGACCGGCCAAGTAAAAACTTTTATTCTATGAAAGTTTAACTCGAAATATGTTGATCATTCCTTTGTCCCTTGGTGATTCTTTTCCCCGTGTGTACAAAGTTGCTTCATAAATATTACAGCAAGCAGAAATGACTTGTTTTAAGGTAGAAATATATTTTTCGTTATTTTTTAAATGTATGCTATACAATTTTATTTCAAGGTACGAAAAAAAATGTTCAGTCTTTTACTAATCCTTATAATATTTTTCTGACACGTTTTGATCATTGCATTCTCTTCAACTCACTGTGAACTGTGTCATTGTGCTGCATGGCAAAGTTTGTGTTATTAGATTCAGCTTACAGACAGAAAGAGCAAACCTCTTAATGTAGGACTGTACCCATTTCACAGTGATTCTTAAACAGCCGGTTTCTCATACATCAACATTTCTACACGTGTGATACTGAGTGTGGTCAAGGTGCTTCATTCCATTGCTGGCCTAGCACTGTATCAAGGCTATAATTACGATTACCAAGGCCTTTGATTGTCTTTGGCCATCATTTTAATCACTCTAAATTATCATCCATCATCAGCCAGTAATTTTTTCCAGACCGCTCATTAATTGATTACATATTGTATTTTTCATTCGAATTCATCATTTTCTTTTATTAAATTATCTTTAGATTATGTGTTTGTAGTTTATCTATCATTATTTTTAAGTATTCGGAAGTTTTATAAGAATAAGGTGTTTTATCAAATTATTGTTGTTCAAATTAACTTTTAAATAGTATTATATTCATTATTATATTGTTGTTTTATAAAAAGAAATAATTCCATACCAACTGTCAATAAGAATAATTTTGATAGAAAGATAGAAATACAAGAATCTATCTATCTATCTATATATAACTGTGTACTTGCTTCCTCTTGTGTCCACTATGTTTATTCTGCGTGTATCCCTATTCTCTATACTCCATTTCATTCGGACACTCGTCAACTTACCATCAATATCTTGTGGGTTTTTTATTTTTGTTCTTCCAATATATAATTCATCCCTCACAGTAATTCCCACTTTGTTCCTTTAACAATGGCAAATAAAAATAAAAGCAATTCCCCCTATATTCCATCGAAGGTTTCTGCAAAGTTTCAGAGGTCATAGCTATCCAGAAGCCTTATTCTGATTATTCTTTCATATATAAACATAGCTATATATCATAATACTGTGCATGCACAAAATTATATATATATGTGTGTGTGTGTGTGTGTTTGTGTGTGTGTGAATGATTATCTCAATCTCCCATTTAGCTTCACTTGCTACAAATGGTTTTACAATACATAAAGCATAGCACACAACACTTGCTTATCTCTATTTCGTCATTTATAAATACGGCATGAATTATTACTAGTCCCACACAACCTTCTCTGGAAGAGATATGTGTTAGTTTCGTACAACAATTATTAGTAAAAATACATGAACATTCCACAACATTCTAATCAATAATATACAGGGTGGGGCAAAATAATCTGACACATTTGTACATTTGAATGTACCGTCTAACTTCAGATCAAGTATGGCCTCTCTAATTAGACACAAAGCACTGGTGTCTGAATGTACCGTCTAACTTCAGATCAAGTATGGCCTCTCTAATTAGACACAAAGCACTGGTGTCTGAATGTACCGTCTAACTTCAGATCAAGTATGGCCTCTCTAATTAGACACAAAGCACTGGTGTCTGAAAAGTACCGTCTAACTTCAGGTCAAGTATGGCCTCTCTAATTAGTCATTAATACATATTTATTTTACTTAAGCTCAAAAGGAAGTATTTCTTGAGGAGGAGGATAAAGAAAAGAAGAATGGTGGTAATAGTCATGGTGATTTGTTGAGTAGTGGTGGTGATAGTAGTTGTGGTGATGGTGATTGTGGTAGTGATGGTAATAATACTGATGGTAATGGTGGTAGTGATGGTAATAGTACTGATGATAATTGTGGTAGTGATGGTAATAGTACTGCTGATAATGGTGGTAGTGCTGGTAATAGTACTGCTGATAATGGTGGTAGTGATGGTAATAGTACTGATGATAATGGTGGTAGTGATGGTAATAGTACTGATGATAATGGTGGTAGTGATGGTAATAGTACTGATGATAATGGTGGTAGTGATGGTAATAGTACTGATGATAATGGTGGTAGTGATGGTAATAGTACTGATGATAATGGTGGTAGTGATGGTAATAGTACTGATGGTAATGGTGGTAGTGATGGTAATAGTACTGATGATAATGGTGGTAGTGATGAAAATAATACTGGTAATGGAAATAGTACTGATGATAATGGTGGTAGTGTTGAAAATAATACTGGTAATGGAAATAGTACTGATGATAATGGTGGTAGTGATGGAAATAGTACTGATGATAATGGTGGTAGTGATGGAAATAGTGGTGGCAATGTTAGTTGTGGTGGTGATAATGGTAGCAGTTTTTGTGGTGGTAGTGATGGTATAATAATGATGGTGATAATGATAATTTTGGTAGTGTTAGTTATGGTAGTTCTGGCGGAGATAGTTGTGGATACAGTGTTGAAAGTGGTGGTGATCGTAATAGTGTGGTGATAATAGTAGTAGGGTGGTGATCGTAATAGTGTGGTGATAATAGCAGTAGTGGTGGTGTTCGTAATAGTGTGGTGATAATAGTAGTAGGGTGGTGATCGTAATAGTGTGGTGATAATAGCAGTAGTGGTGGTGATCGTAATAGTGTGGTGATAATAGTAGTAGTGGTGGTGATCGTAATAGTGTGGTGATAATAGTAGTAGTGGTGGTGATCGTAATAGTGTGGTGATAATAGTAGTAGGGTGGTGATCGTAATAGTGTGGTGATAGTAGTAGGGTGGTGATCGTAATAGTGTGGTGATATTAGTAGTAGGGTGGTGATCGTAATAGTGTGGTGATAATAGTAGTAGGGTGGTGATCGTAATTGTGTGATGATATTAGTAGTAGTGGTGGTGATAATGGTGATAGTAGATACATCCTTTCTACATTTAGACCCGACTAAATATTTATGTTTATACAATGTAAAGTATTAAATTTAAAAATTTAAAAATCAATATATAAATAAAGATACTAAAACGGTACTATCTCAAGAACGTTTTCAAATAAAAAATAATAATCAAGCAGCAGCCTCAGCTTTATAACTATAGACCCATCCCTACCCATCGACGATTCTGGAAATTGAGAGAATCCAGAAGAATTTGTTTTTAATGAAGTGTTTTTCACTAAATTTTAGATAGCACAGAATTTTGAAAAAACAAAGAAAACTTTATGCTTTCGGTGTTAAAGTATACACTTACAAAATAGACACAGTTTACGAAAGAATTAATTTGCTTCCTTCCTAACTGTAAGCCTCTGTATCGATTAACAGGAAGAGTATTCGTATTATCTTGTTGACCTGATAAGCGTCTTACACGTGGAAAGGCGATCTGTTCCGAGAAAGTTAATGTAATGCATACGAGTGCTCGACTAAACTGGAGGGCATAATGTGTTTTTGAACGGAAGTCTGCCGGAAGCCCAATACAGCTCTATAATCCCCAGACCCAAACTGCAGTTTTAGCGCTACCTTAATGAATTTCTGCGGTGATGGGCGCGGGGGGGGGGGGGGGGGGGGGGCAGGGAGAGGGAAAGAGGGAGTGAAATTTATATTTGTTTCTTAAATGGTTTTATTCAGTTTTTGTTTCCATTAATTTATTTTTAAGTTTTAGGAAAGCAACGTACAAATGTTACAAAAGAGTTCGGAAAATGAACTATGATATGGGTTTTTAAAATATGAGTGAGATATTATCTAAATGAATCGTTTCGAAGTTACTGTGGGCATAAACAAGTAATTTTATTTGCTTATGGCGCGAAGTGACATTTTCTCAGAGGTATCACGTGACATACCACGTGATGCGTCTCATTCTACCTGATCGTTCCTGCTATACTATTATTTTCACTTGCTCATCATCATCCAGTCCAGAATACAAGAAACAGACAATGCAAATTATCTTTCAACGAGGCTTCATTATAATCATAGTTCGGAGTGGATAAAGGGAAATAAATCGTCCACAATCCAAGACTGGTTTGGACTGAGCCTGTTTGGTTTTAACAGTAATTGAGCTGCGCTAGAGATGATTATAGCATGCAGGATTTAGTTGTTAAATTTGAAAAAAACCCAAAACCAAAACCAAACAAAACAAAACAACAAAATACTAACAATCAATTATCGTGACAGATTATTGGGTGTGCGCGCGTGATCGTGTATTTACTAGTGTAATATTTTTTTCGCAGCATACAATTTTCTTCAGCTGTAAAACCGTTTTGACATGGCAAGAATGCAAGGCCTCTAATTCACTAGTCAGTAGTCATGGTCACAAGAGCACCCGAGGAACACTGCGGAACTAAAATCCATTTGATTTTTTTATCACTTTTTCGAATTTCCTAATGAACCGCTTTGTTAATACCTTCTTATTGTTGTCGTACAAGATTTCACTCAGAATGTAATGTATTGCGCTGCAAGTTATGGCAAAGTGTGGCATTTTAGGCGATGTAGGCCGAAATTGCGCTGCAAGCTATGGCAAAGTGTGGCATTTTAGGCGATATAGGCCATATAGTGCGCTTATAAATAAATAAATATGCTACAAATTTTAGGAAACGCTTTTGACTTAAACCAATGCCGAATTAACTCTATACCTCCAAACTTCTTATCAGTAAGAATGTCTAAAGTTTCTTGCTGCTGCTGTTTTCTTTTATAAAGCAAATTAAATATATTTAAGTTGGGGTTAGGTGGTGTTTTGTTGATGTTTAGTTTCAGTGCGTGTTTAGGGTCACCACCACCGAAGCAATTCATGCCGGTCACATGTTTATGATGATTATCGGTTGTCGCCAAATAGATGACGGCTGCTTATCTACTTCGGTTCGGTAAAATAGGACTCGATTGAACAGATCTGTAAAAACAATGGATACAAGGAAGGATTTATATAACATAAATCTGTAAGTTCTGATTGGGTCTGGAAATATGGAATAACACCGCATGATTCTACCGCAAAAATAAGACGTGGATCGACGAAACAGTGCATCTGTTCAACATAATTGGGTAAACATGTGTTGGTAAACATGTACTTGGTAAACATGTATTTGGTAAACATAATTTGGTAAACATGTATTGGTAAACATTAGATAAACATGTATTGGTAAACAAAGATGGATATGTAAAGCAGGAATTTATAATACATGGCACATTAAAACATAAATCAGTAAGATGTGGATCACTAAAATATTGATCTGAAAAGGATAGATGAAAAAAGGATTCATTAAATAAAAAATGTATACATAAGAAATCTGTAAAGAATGGATGGATAAAACAACAACCTGTAAAGAATGGATGGATAAAACAACAACCAGTAAAAAATAGAGAGATACAATTCGCATCTGTAGCAATGGATAGAAAGAAAAGATCTATACGGAATATATGACATTGGGCACTGCACATGATGATAATTTTAGGTACCAGATTTGGAGTAAATATGCTAGACCTTGCTGATGCAATCCAAACCAGTTCCAGACGGATTAGTTTTTCTATTAGTCTCAAACATGCTCATAACAATTTCATATGGAGATAAGTGGGCTATACAATCAACAACTTCAGCTTCCCTCATATAGCTTCAAAAGCTTTTATACCTACTTACATATGATTCAGAGCACAGTAATTCTTTATCAAAGACTCACATAGTCGTGATTATAAAAACTCACTGAGAGCACTTCTGGCCTAGGCTGATTTCGCACTTTTGACCACTATATACAGGTGTATTCCAATTTTCTATAACATACTATTTATGCTATATGTTACCGCCAGTTCAACTTTTTTTTTTTCACTTTTAAAAATATATATAATTGTTGATAGATCACTCGTGTTGCTGTGGCTTACTTACAGTCTGTCATCTTTATTTTTTAATATTCCTGAGTGTATGTTATCAGGGAGTCGGAGCTTTATCCTGGCCTGTCATTCTTGTCTTCCCTATCTTTGTTCTTTCCAAAGCTTGTGACCAGCCAGAGGGTGCGGTTTTTTTTGGTGCTAGCCTAAGGTTAGGGGAGGTCCATTAAGTGGAAGATAACAACTTGCCTTTTCCCCAGCAAAAGGTAACTTATGAAAGATACTGGGTGGGAGGTCTGTGGGCGGGAATGAGTGAGATTCGGGTGTATACATATATTTGCTTGACCCAAAAGTATCATCGTCTCACGGGCACATAAGCAGTCTGATTACCTGTATGGTAACATCGATCAAAGCCCCAAATCGGTCTAAAAATATATTTACTCGGTAAATCATAAACCAAATGCGTTTCAGACCCAATATACCAAAAGTTCGCCCTTCATACAAGTCCTAGGTATGCAAAATGTCCGGCAATCGTCTGCAAAGTAAACCAATGATGAAATGGGGGGGGGGGGTGCTTCCGGTTTCCGTTGATTTTGCGCTGAAGTAAACCAACCTAATTGTTCTAACCATATAAACTACAAAGATATTAAGCCAGCACCATCCATCACTTCCATAAAAATGTTGTTCTATGGCCAGAGTATTTTTTTGAACAATTATCGTGGCTAAACCACACATTGCCTCGTCCAACCGCAATAGACTTCCTCTTCTCTACTTATTCTCAAGAGGGCAACCTGTTGACCAGGCCTGCTTTTTATACAAGGAGATACCACTGAGTGGGTTGTCTTTTCACAGCTAAAAAAATAATCGTTTGGGGGAGGGGATTTTAGAACCTAAAATCCCAGTTCAGGCTTCTGAGCAAGTCTAAAAGCTTCCTGTCAAGACGAATCCATTGAAATATTTCGTATACTTCAAATGAGAATTCTCAGGTTTTATAGAGGACAGAGAGATTGACAATAAATTACAAATCACACAACCTGAAATATGTAAAGTACTGAAGCTTGTAAAGCTTGTCATGCACAAAAATTACAATGTAACAAAACTGCCAAAAACCAAGGATTTTTTTAAACTGATCAATTTAATTTTTTGAAAACAGTTGTGATAAAAATAATTAACATCTATATTTTTGTACATAAAAATTATAAGCTATTTCCATCTTACATTGCCCATTCACAATTTACTCAATGAAATTTACATTCCAATTCCACCTATACACATTTACAATGCAATCAAATATAAGAAAATTCATGCAGTTTGCTTCAGTGCATTAAGGTGAAGACATTAAACTCATCAGGTTCAAAATAATTAATGGCCATTGTTTTCACTGTATCAAAATTATTATTATTATATATATATATATTATACATATATAACTTCTAAAAGCCTCGTGACTCCATAACCTATTCCACAGTGCAAATTTAAAAATAAAAAAAAAGATAATGTAACGTATCATCGTAATTTACTAGTCCAAAGATAAAACATTTCTCAAACTGATTTCATCTGCAGAACTAGTTAACCTGAAAGTTGACTATGCAGAAATTAATAAATGTAATGAGTGCTAAAGAACCAAAATGTAATCTCTGATCAAGGTCACTGCTGGAGGGAAAACATACCATTCTGTACATGTTTATTAATAAAATTCCATATTTCAGAGTATAATAAATAAATGTTATAAAGTAATATACTCAAGGCACATTACTTCAATTTAAATAAGTGTTCTAATGAAAAAGAAGCTGGCAACTATCCTGTTTGTCTTATTTCAGAATACAAACAAAAAAAGTGCAAAAACGTTTAAAAAAAAGAAAAAAGGCTGGTTAGTGTTACTTCCAAGATTGAATTTATACACAAACACATATTGGATGACAGTTTTGGGGAAAAGTTAAATACAATACTTTTAATGCATGAAATCATAACTATCTAATGGCAATTAAAGGTTATTTTTAAACTAGCAAGACACTTTACTGTTAAGTGTATTTTTCAAATTCACATGACACTTTTAAGTTTACTATTGTCTGCAAAAATGTATCTACCATTAGTGCAAAATCAGATTTTGATTAAAACTTCAGCTACGGAAGTTAAGCAGATTTTCTGTTTTATTTTCTCTGTAAACTTTAACGCCTGGAAACTATTTTTTAAATCTTTTTTTCAAATCCTTTTTCATCTACATTTTAACAGTACAATTAATTAATTATTAACTTTTTTCCTTTAAAAAATTTGACATTACTTATTAAGATTAAGCTATTTAACTCACTCTATATAAAAATAAATAAATAAACTGTTTTATGCAGAAATTTCAGCCAAGAGCTTTATAGTCAAACAGTAATTTGTCACATTTAATGGGGACTAAACAAAAACAAAAGCAATATCATCCATATCCAACCACCAAAATATATATCTTTCATATCCTATTAAATTATAATGTTTCCCAAATGATACAATTATTAATATCTTGTTATTTTAGACATAAAATCTTATATAATTATGCATAATTCACCTGGGTCAACCCTATATTATTTACTAAAAAAACTGTTTTTGACTTAATCACAAATAATGTACAAAATCAAATCTACAACAGTATACTGGAAAATGTACACATGCAATACCATGTTCGTTCATTGATGAAATAAGTTATTACTCAGTTTTCTCAAAGTGTAATGTTTAGGCCATGTAAACTTATGAAGTCTTCAACCTTTACTGGAACTGAAATTCATCTGTATTTAACTGAGCATGAATATAACACAAACAGTCTATTACCATTACAAAATGTCAATCAAAAATGTCAATGGTTTGGGTAAATCTGAGACCCAAAACCTAACCCAACACCACGATGAGTGTGTGTGGCCATACGAGCAAATTCATATTCTTTGTCCAATCGCTGAAACAGCTCAGCCTGTTTCTGTCGCTGTTCCTCCACAACTTTGCCATCACTACCACTACTCTCACCAGGATCTTCTTCAATTGGTTTACCATCTTCTTTAATGCCCATCAACTTTCGAAACTTTGCGGCCGTTTTACTATCACCATCAACAACAATAGGCTGAGCATGCCATTGGCTATCAGTTTCCTGAAAGCATAAACATTTAAAATTTAAAAGACCCTTAAAAGAACAGAGCAAACCTTCAAAATAAAATAGACAATTGTCAAATTATGTATAAAGGTATCAATTTACATATAACTATTTGCTGTGCCATAAAAGATGATCACCATGTTAAATTCAAGTGTCTGATAAATATGCATATTGCAATGTCTACTTTTTCTTTGAAAAAATGTAGATTGTTTACAACAATAGTTATTTTTAGACCATCATTATTTTATAAACTTCAACAAATATGAACTGACTGACTCATCGCAGCAGTCATCATCCACTGAGTGTACAGTGAGTGAAAGATATTTTTAAAAATCAGAATAATCTCCCCAGCATTACTGGTACACATCATTACTATGTGCAAAGAAGGAAAATAATTATTTTACAATGTACATTCTTCAGACTATGAATGTAAATTGCCTTTGGCATAAGAAAGCAAAATAAGGAGCTGGAATGCCAAACTTCAGTACAAAGAATAATTAAAATTATTCAAGTGCCGTTGTGTCGACTGCTGGAGCAGTGTCCGAAAAAAAAGCACTTATGCAGAAGGCATTAATTATTTCTTTTCTGTATATACCCACCCCATCCATACCACAATGTACTCCTATTATTCATTTAGCTCTCTGCTTTCTAAACTCAATGAACTCATCTTATAACTTCTATAAAACCACAATACAACAAGAAAAAAATTATATATCCAAAGTTACACTTTTCAAATTTGGAATGTACAATGTCTTTGTCTTCATGTATGTGTATTTATTACTATGCTTCTAAAATTCTATTATACGTGTAAATATTTTTATTACAAGACTTTTTAAAAAATCATTATAATATGTGCACTGTGTAATCACAAAATATTAACTGCTAATTTACAAATACATATAATTTTTTTAGATGAAATGATTAAAATAAAAAATTTGTTTAAATGTTCGCGATTCCGTAAATTAAAATCAGAACAGGATCATTCCTTTGTCGCTGATGACTTTTTGTTTTAAAACTTATGTGGCAAACACTTTTTTAATGAATAAATTTTGAAGCCTTACATATTATATTAGAATAATTACAACAGATTCCAGAAAAATAAACATTTGAACCTCACTGCAGTTTCAAACATACTATTTCAAGAGGCCAATCTTTTACCTAGCATTGCAATATGATTTGTCAAAGTAGCTCATTTCAGACCAATAATTTCTGAAGATATTGCATATATTGTCTTACATGAAAGCTGGATATTATTTATTAAAGTAAATATTTCGTGTCTAAATGACATGGTGTAGTGCATGCATTATTGTCACTTGGCCACCATTTTGAAAATGTGAACTTCGTCTATCGGTTATGCACTGAATTGTGCTTATCCCATCCAGATGACTTCTAACCATAAATAAATGTATAAAGGAAATGTTTATTTCATGAGCGAAATTGTTTTCTGTCAAGTAAAATTAATAATGGCCAACGAGTTAAAGGGACATGTTGAAGAGCTCTTAGCAGATGACTGTGTCTTAACCAATAAAGTCTTTTACATGATTTGCATAAAATCTGATCAATCATGTTATATTTCTAAATCTATACAAAAAAATTGTCTAAAGCTTCACCCTGTAAATGTCTATATTCTAAAGAGCAAGTATACCAAATTTGGATGATGTACATGAAGTAGTTTTTATTTTACAAGATTCCAAAAGAGACGTTTTATTCAGTTTTTGACCACTTGCCATTTGAAAATTTACACAAATTTGACAGGATTGGATTTTTCTATTCATCTCTGATCCTAAAAAAAAAAAATCAGCAATATATTTGTGTTACAGAGATTTGTAATAGTAAAGATGAGCTATGTATGTTTCATAGTTTTTGTTGTGTGGTATTTCAAAAGGGTCTTCATGAAATCTGTGCTTTTCTGCAATTTACCAAACCTTAAACTGTCATAACTTTTTTCAATTAAAGCTAGAGCTCCAAAATTTGAGTGGTCTTACCTAATTATATAAATAATAAGGAATGCTGAAAAGTGAAAAATAGTTCTTATAACTTTTATGTGCCTATAACAAAACCATATACATTAATTATAGGCATATAATTCTATATATGTGATTATAAATGTGCAGAATACAATTATATCACAGAATTAGCAATTTCACTCATATAAAGAGTTTGAATCTTGTGTACAATATAGTAGAATGGCAGATTTGAAAAGCATCAAACATTACTGCTGGCCCATAATGAAAATGTCAAAATTTGCAAACACTTGAATAAAGAACAAATTTTGTAGATGTAACACAAACAGAAAATTTTTAATACTAGAATGTAGGTTCATTTAAAATTATTTATAAAACAAAGAGAAATGTTAGCAGTTGCACTGATTCATCAACATTTCCAACATTTTTCCACACACACAACTGCAACAAGAAAGTAGCAAGGTGTGAAAAACTGTATAACCATGCCTTTAATCAATAAACTTAATGTCATTGCTCTAAACATTATGTTACAAACTATTCGGTAGAATTTTAAACTATTAAATTATAGCACTAAACCAAAATATATTAATAAATATGTTAATAAATTTACAAGTGATAATATAAAGCTGTTTTAGTAAAATCTAACTTCAGTCTTCCATCATACAAGAACATATCTGAATGAAATTCTGATCTACAAATTGTTTTAATCAATTCTTAATCTGTAATGAAAATTTATTTCCTCAAGTCAGTATATTAATTTTAAAAAAATTTTAAATGATTTTTATAAAAGACAAAATATATCAACAATTCAGGGTTAAACTATAGAAATGGGTTTCTTCTGACTTATTTTTGGAGATGCCTAAAATGTATAAAGAACCACACCCGAAAGCCTGCATATTAATCACACATGGTTTCACCTTTTTATCTTTATTTTTGGACCAGAGCAGCTTGCGCTTCTGAACCTGCTCAGCATATTTCAGAGGATTGACAGCTGCAGGATTATAATATTTCGGAACCTCTACACCTGTCATTTCTTGCGCCTTAAAAGAAAAAAAAATATGAGAATTTTTGAGATATTAAAGATTGTTACTGTGCAATACAAATACTTTCAAAAAGCTTTTCTAACACAAATACAGCATGACAACCAATTAATTACCTGTCCTCTTCATGCTGAAAAATACACTAGAAATTCCAATTTCTTTTTTTGTTCTATTTGGATTGGGTCAAAATAGAAAGAAAGCCTAGAGGTTTTACACATTTTTAAAAAAAAGAAGATAATAACTGTTCAACATTAATTCCAACTTTTAACTCTTAATAAGTCATCATGAAAAAACAATTAAACAGCCTGTAGATCAGTCAGATCACAAATTAAAATTATATCTTTAAATGGGAGTACAAATTGCGTTCATTACTTTATTTCTTTGGCAATACTTTGCAGCAATTGAAAAACAGATGGATGACAAAAATGTTTATAGGGTAAATTTTGAACTGCTCAGGAGCGTACAAGTACTGTTCATTTTTAATCATGAAAGTGGTGAAAATAGACTATTTATGTATCAGAAATAGTATAAATGCTGGATTTAAATTAGACTATTGATGTCGGCTGTTTCTTCTAATACTATGATGCAAACAAATATTCTGATAATTTAATTTAGAAAGTGTTGATACAAAGTATATAAAACTTTTTCATCTACCTTTGGCAATTATTAAAAATAGGTTGCTTGTAAACTATTAAAAATAAAAATCTGACGAACTAATCTCTTAAGACCCAAAACAATGTAACATGGCTCATTCTCTGGGCAAAGGGTGGGTCTGGGTCCATTTTAAATGCGTTTTCTTAAAAATAAACCATCAAAATATCATTTTTATATTTTATATTTATATTCAGAATTAATGTTAAAGCTACACAAGATAGTTGTGTGAATTTGTTTTTATTTATCTTGCAATAATTTGTAATACAAATTTGTTTTGAACTGAAAAATGACACTTCTTTTTGTGATATGTTTACATATGGCTATTTTCTTTAATTTTCATTGTTATAAATAATCCAACAAACTTACCATATCAGGTTTTCTTAGAAATGATAATACCTTAAAGCAATGCTCTATATCCCTTTATCTTGACTATTAAATTGACTATTTTATGATGAAATAATATTTTTAAAAGGCACATTTTGGGGTCATGCTTCCTTTCCACATAAACTTGATCCAAAACTATTATTCTTTCATGGAACATTGACATGCCATACTACCACTTGCTGAATGACAATTAATGCAATCGAAATATTCATATGCTAATGCTTTTCAAATTTATTTGTTGAATTAATACATATTCAGCTTTAAAAAAACAAATGTGCTTTCATTTCCGTTTTAGCGCATGACAAAGAAATTAATAAATTTGTACTTATAAAATAATGATGATAATATCACAAACTACGTACATTTTTAGGTGCCATATTCCTGAAAGACAATTGTCATGTTGTCTTGATATGATGAGTTTAAGTACCCAATAAGAAAAATATTTTTTATTTTCATTAATATCATATTGTTATAACAGCAATGGCAAGAACAATTTTGGAATCAATGACGTTTCAAAACAGCTAAGACTTCTAATCATCTGATTAAATTGATCTTACAACTGAATAGTTTACATATTTATGTACAAAATTGTGTGGTTTCTTATGCATTTAAAGTTTGATATAGCTGGGTGTATTTCTTAAAACCTGAGCAAGTAAGGGTAGAAAAACATTCAAGAATATAAACATCACGACTAGGCAAATTAAAAAACTCTGTATTTTAAATAGAATACTTTGTTTATTACTTAAAATTATCTTTGCACATAGGAACTTAGACCGTTTTATGTTTAGTTGAGATAAATAGAGTTTACTTTATGATGGTTGATAATTTTGTCACTGGAAGCTGAAATAAAGTTTCCACATGACAAAGTTAGAGTTTTACACCACATTTAAAATAAATATGTATCCAGATTAAGATAATAATTTAGGTTACTAAAGAAAATATATTGTAATGAAATAAATGTAATGCTTATTTTTTATTTTTTCCCTCTGATGAAATAAGTCTCAACTTTACTTTCTAAGTTTTTAACAGAAACATATGCTTTATATGTATTTCAAACTCCAATAGCATCAAGTTTTATAATTTTTATCCTTACTTATGTTTTTTATGTGAGTATTCGACCCTGTATAGACTTTAACATGTAAAATAATTAGATTTAATCCACTTAAATTTGTGCACTTCATGTCACAAAATGGTGTACTTGTCCAGAGAATGAGCCATATGCAAACATTTGGATAGCAATACAAAAAGAAAAAAATTAATATTATGCAAATTAGTTTCAAAGAAAATAACTGTGGTAAATTAATTAATATAAGGAACTACATCTTAATTATGTAGATTAAATGGGTTGCATATTTAGGATTTAAATGACCATCTCCCAAAGGAATATTTATCAGTTAGTATAGCATTTTTGATTAAAATCAATGAATAACAGATTCATCCTCAATGCTCACTTTTATATCAGTCAAACCAAATGTTATGCAGCTGAAATCTTATACCAGAGATGCATAAAAATATCAGATACCACTAAACAGATTAAAATTTTATATTTTAAATTTGCACTTGACAACTTGACAAAGGTTTTCCTACATTTCACTCTATCTCAGAGTAACTAACTCATATATTATTAATTTTGTGGGTGTGTACAATGGTCAACACTAGCAGTCAATTGAATGTTATGCATATATTTTACATATATAAAATTAACTGCTGTAGTTGAACAGTAACTCAATTCACTTACTTGTTTATGCATTGCAGCCATTGTTTGAAGTAATGCCATTTGCGGAGTTACTGTATTACCTCCAGAAATGGCACAACCAGCAGAAACAATTGGCAAATTAGTAAAAATGTTGTGAGGATTTAAGGGCAGATTGCTTGGTTTTTCTTTAGGAGGCTCTGCAAAAATAATAGAAAGCAGACCAGAATAAAATAACCATGATGCTATCCAATGCATGTACTACATCTCAATTATTATTCCAAACTATTGCAGATTCTGATGCATCTAGTAAAAATTTACCTTACCACATAAATTCAGATTTTTCATCTGAGGTGTAACTCATATTTACTTTTAAAATAAAGTTTTGTGTATTTCATTCTCAATTCTGATACAGATACTAATTCATACTGTTTATAATATATATTAAGTGTAATACTTGTAAAAAGCCAAGAACCTGAAAATATAAATTGCTTGATGTTTTATCACTAAAAATGGTTATTTTCTAATTCATTTATTAATTTTTTATTTTTTGAGCTATAGATTCTCAAAAATGAGAAAAAACAAATTATTTAATAGCACTTTGAGCCAACACTGAAAATGAACAATATTAATGCTTTTTTTGCTTATTTTGAATTCCATTTGATTTGTTTAAGTAATTATAATGAAATAATATAAATAGCTGACATTTTTAGTTAAAATGCATTTATTAATGTCTTATGTTTTAAAATTTATTTAAAAATAAGGGTAGAGGGATGATTAAAGCCTGGTGGCAGATTGAAATAAAAACAGTAGTATTATTTATTCTGAAACAGGGTCCCTCAAAGTCTTGGTCAATTTTATAAATTAAATGAAAGCAATAATTTAACCTATTACCAACTCTAAAAAGATGCAATGATATGGTATAGCCTCAAAAAAACTAAATAATTAAGGTATATTTGAGGTTGTTGCTATTGACGCTACCCATTATTATTAATCAAATCAATGTCATTTATGATCCATTATAATTTAGTTAATAAACCAGTTTATTGTGGGGAAAAACGATCTAGGATTATGTGTGGCCATTCTCTGACAGAGATTGTGAAAAATTTCAATAAAATTTACAGCAGCAATTTAAACAACAATTGTTTAGTAGGGGTATACTTGTAGGCTTATACTTATCTACTCTCACTTACGTCCATTCGGATCTCGATCGTATTACTGTCGGTACAGATATGATCTGTATTTCCAACAAATAGCCTTAAAAGACTATACATAGAATTAATCAAAACCTTTTTACAACAGCAAGAGCTATAGTTAAATAGGTTTAGTGAATTACTTGCACAGCAGAGAAAAAAGCACAGCTGGCAACACCATGATGATCACAAGCTTCGTTGTTTATGTAGGTGTTGGAACCAGTCTCTATATGACGATAGTAGACAACTACTAAATTCCAAAAAATTTACCGTTTAGTCACAAGTGCTGTGTTCCATATTTATCATGCTTGTGAAATAATTTGTCAAATAAAACAATCTTCCAGCTAGGGCTGTCAATTTTTTCTAAAATGCTGCCCGGGTACATGCTTGAAAATTAGCATAATCTCCATCACAAATGGTGATCTCTACACAAAGCTACTTAACCATGTGCTCTATTTCACACAGTAGCCAATGGTATGCATCTAGTGATTAATTAAATATGATCTTTATATGCACAATACAAACTTTAATTTTAATATGATAAACATTACATAAACTAAACTAATTAAATGTCAACAACAATAACGTATTTAAAAATAGGGCACCGAGTTCAATCACCTTTCGCCAACAGAATTTCATCGCATGCCGTGTCACTATCCAATAGCTTGGGCGTGAAGACGATGTCTTACCCATATTAAAAATATTACAATGTTTTTATTTAATTTATTGATATTAAAATATTGACAAGTTTGTTTACTGAAGTTTTATTAACATGCTATGTGTTAACAAGCACAGGAAACGGCATGAGCTACAGTGATCCATGTCATCCATAATTAGATCTAGGTACAGTGGTTACCACAGCCAGCACAATTTAGCAGGCTGCCATCTACGAACGGGATGCGAATGTGATGGTGTGTGTGTGTGTGTGTGTGTGTGTGTGTGTGCGCGCGTGAGGAGGAAGTGTGCTAAATCAAGACAATCAGTGTCAGTTCTTTCATCTATCCAGTGATTGGCTTGTCTCTGTTGGTTTCCTTTGCACTCCACTCTACATTATTTAATTCTGTGCCAAAGGCCACGTTATCATGGGTACCCACTGAACCACTACTTCCAACTTTTCATTGATAATTTTTATTTGTGAGAGAGCAAGTGGACGTGCGAAAGATTGTATTAAGTTTGCTACGGTTGGCGCATCTCGATGGCGATCATTTGGCCTATGTTTATTTCATGCACACATGGGTGCACACTATTCCTCTCTACAAGTTCTGCTAATAAAATACCACTTTGTCTTGCTATATCCATTTTAAAGAAAAGACTTTCTACTTTCTAATGATATATCTAAAAAATAACAATTCAAAATAGGCTTTATTCAATCAACTTTTAGGTACAATAAAAACAAAGTACAGATTCATAACTAACACGGTTGTATTCTACATTCATTTAACCTTAGTTTGACGTAAGATGCATTTTGATAGGACAATTGTAGCGGAACCCATGTTGCAAGGCATACCAAAATATGGAGGTAAACACGGAGATTGAGAAAATGGCCACTGCCATTGGAGCATGCCATCCATAGCAAACTTAATGCAATCTTACCCGCTTCCAGTCACTCTCTCATAAATAAAAAATACATGAATGAAAAGTTGGAAGATCGCTTTACCAACAAATTATTTCACAAGCATGATAAATATGGAACACAAACATAGTACTTGTGAAAAAGGATAAATATTTCGGAATTTAGTAGTTGTCCGCTATCATCATGTAGAGGCTGGTTATACCTATTTGCAAAGATCTTTGGGAAAAAGATAAATAATGCCTCTCTGTATTTAGTTTACAATATACTAAAAAAAAATAATATTTCAACAAAAGCATAACCATCTATTTAATTTGGTGCAATGTTATTAGTTTCCAAATAATCAAAAATAAAAATACAAAATTATTAATATTATTATAAATTTAAATGGAAAGATCACAAGAAAAACAAACCTAGTACAGCTGTTTCATCTATGGTGCCAGAGGCTGCCTTCTCAGTCAGCATCTTGCTGGCTTTCAAAAGCTGCTGTCTCATTTGCTCTTTAAATGTCATAGGTTTTCCAGAACCTGGTGTTGCTCCAAATTTTACACCAGCAGTGCGGTAATTAACTCTGCTGCCAAACTCTCCCCCACCACTCTCACTTACACCAGAAATGCCACCTCCTCCAAAGTTTCTTTTTCCCTCACCCTTCCATCTTGCTTTGTCAGGAGACCTACTCTTTTTCTTGTCTGGTGACCTGCTGCGACTCCGTTTCTTTTCAAAGTAAGATTTTCGTCTATCAGGTGAACGACTTGAGTGTCTGTGTCCATATCTGTAAGAATTTACACGATCGTGGGTTCTGCCTCTTTTGTGATGTCTATCCCTACTGCGGTCCCGATGGCGATGTTCACGAGATGGTTGTCTTCGCATATGGCGATCTCTTGAATTGGATCGACTACGATGTTCTCGATGTCTCTGCTGAAAGATAAAAAAATTAAATAACACTCTTTTTCATTTTAAACTCAACTGAAACACAATAAGAACAAAAGTATATGCTGAGAAAGAACTACTGTAACTGCAATCTTGTTCTATTTCAAATATAGTATTTGATAGTCCCAAGGTCACCATTAAATGGGCAAAAACTTGCAAATATGCAAATTTGCTAAAATTTACCACAGAGCAGTTTTTTTCACAATAAACCTCAATTAAACATTTTAGATTGATTTTTCGTCTTTTGAACCGTGTTGTTTTTTCCTGAATTCTATTATAGTATCCATAAACTCTGACAAAAGTACCCTAGGGTGCAACAAAAATGGGTCAAATGTCACAGCCAAAAATGTAAAAATTTTGCTTTTTGAGGTACCAACTTTGAAGGAAAAAGGGGGACTTCTAAATAAAGGACAGATAACTCTCTAAACTCATTTTAGTTTCATTTTTGTTTGCTCTGAATAACCGAATAATTTTTTTAAAGCAAAAGTTCACGATGTATTTTTCAGATGAAATATTCATCACAAATTATTCAACAACAAAAAATTGTTTGCGGAATTTCAATATCTTTCAACTGACATGCCATTATTACGATTTGTGATTCTTGGATTGTCCGCAAAATTAAAACCCTGTAGTACACATCCTATGACAGTCATGACTTCTATGTCAAAAGCGATGATGCTACCGCTGATATTTCTGTCATGTACAGTTGAAACCTCTTATTGGTATGATCTTTTAGTAAGCAATTATTAACTCTTTCCCGGGTGGAACACCCAATGCCGCCCATACATCGTATAGGGCAGAACACTCAACGCCGCCCATAGCAACCAGTGCTCTTTCTTTCCCATATTTACATCTGGTGTCTACAGGAAGCATGACGTTTGTACTACGATTTCCGTGCCATTTTGAAGCGTTTTCATGTGGCAGCATTCATTTTTTCATAAAGTATTCTTTGTTTTTCGCATTTGGTGTTTCAAATGGATTTCTTCGTTGATCGTTAATGAAAAGTTTAAGGGCACATACGGCACGAGAAATCAATTTTTTTCTTATTTAATTTTTTTTTTTTCAGTTTTGAGATTTTTACACATTTGCATACTTTGATATCTTCTTTTGCAGAAAATATGTGTTTTCTTATTAAAAAGTGTGTCTTTTTGTGCAAATAAAGTTGTTTTTCCGACCTACCTGTGTTCAAAAAAGCGTTTTCCTCGCATAGAATCGCCGATAATAGTCCACTTTGATTCACAATACCCGCCATTTTTTAAAACTAAACCATAGAGTGCTATATATAGAATTAAAGGGAATTACCTCCCTTATACTAAAAACGTAGGCTCATCGTATTTTAACACGATATAAGCACGTGGTTTGACGAAACCTTGACCCACTACAAGGGCTTGTGTGGTGTGTCACGTAGTACAAAAGTGAAAATCGTTCTTTGATTGGTTAAAAATGCGGCTGCTGCGGGATAATATCAAATCCGGGCATTTTCAAAATGGCCGCCAACGAATTTTGCGTCACCTCGTGCTCAGTTCTAATCATACAAAATTAGTTTCTCTAAGCAATTAACAATCTCGCCCATGAAACAAAAATCGTCTAAAGGTCTAAAAGCAGTCGAAGTTCGACGGGAAAAGCGGAAAACAACGCAAAACAATCGTAGTGAGCCTAGCAATTACACGTTGACTGCTGCAGACGACGTACAACCGAATGTACATACTGTGACCCCCCCACCCCCACCCGTGTTTACCAAAACAAACGACGTTTCGTAGACGCAGACAGTGTATAAACTCCAGATTTTGACAATATCTCTTCAGCCACTTCCCACCCATCTACTTCTAGAGGAACAATGCAAGATGTTTATTCTCTCCTACTGTCCTAGACCTACGACGCTCGTTGCAGACGACGCACATTTTCAGTCGATCTATGCGATCACCTCCCACCCGCCTACCACCTGCTTACACAAGAAAACAAACTTTGATTGTTGCTGGCAATTTAGAATTACCTGCTCTACTTTTGATCAACCCAATCCTATTTCAAGAAGTGCCGTATCAGGTATTTATAATGTTCGTAGCGCTAACGTGCTGATAGCTGCTGCCAGCGATCCCCCCCCCCCCCACTACCCTTCATCCACCTACTTCCAGGCGGAAATTAACTTCGCTTCAGCCGAAATTATCAGCGTTAACACTGTTTCAGACAAGAATATCAGGTGCATCATTGATTTAGATAATTTAAATGCATTGTTTTCATCGGCTGCTTGCTCTGAATGCAAAAGTGTTGGAAGTTTGAAAGTGTGTTTGGGAGAGAAAATGGGCTGGGCCGCATGAATCAAAAGTTGGCTTATTATTTTCTTTTGAAGGTGCCAATGAGCTTGTGCCAATATATAGAAGAATGTCTTACCCCACTCTCCGGTATGGATAAGGTATAGTTAGTTTTAAAAAAAGTAAATATTGAACACAAAATTAATGTTTTACAGTCTTTATTATACTTTAAATTTCCAAAAACTTTGTTTTTCTGTCCGCACCACTTCCTTGCAGTCCTGGATCACCAAATCTAGTAAACACATATTGATGAAACTTTGTATACTTGTTCTCTATATACATGTGCACAAAATCAAGTATGGGTTAATGCCTGCATGCATTATTTTTTTTTTTACAATTTTTTTACTTTGACATTTTACATTCAATTAAAAATTTTTGACGGGTATGTCAATAAAAAAATTGTAACTTTTTTCCTATTTAAAATTTCTTTAAACGCATACTCCACTTTTTTAATCATGCATCAAGGATAATAAAAATTTTCAGACATTTGCAAGTGTTTAAACTTTTCAATTTAAAAAAACGTATTTGAGGTACTTAAAAAATTCTAAAAATTTAATTTAAAAAAAACTAAGCATGATATTCAAAATCTAACAACAGATTATTCTTATCTAAATCAGAGACAATATGTGTACCAAATTTGAAGGCTATAGCACGAGAGAAAACATTTTTTTGTTCTTTGCCTGTAGTAATGTGGCCAAAAATGTCAAAGAAGCCGAAGACGTGTGCAGTGGAGAAGGCAGTTCCTAGGGCTCAGGATTATTAGGAGGACTAAATGATTGTTAGGAACTCATTGTGCTATGGATAAAGCATAATTATTTTTTTTAAAAGTAAATATTGAACACAAATTCCATGTTTTACAGTCTTTATTATACTTCAAATGCGTTTTTCTCAAAACTATGTTTTTCAGTCCGTGCCACTTGCTTGTAGACCTGGATCTCCAAATCTAGTAAACCCACATAGTTGAAACTTGGCATACTTGTTCCTTATATACATGTGCACAAAATCAAGTATCGATTAAATCCTCCATGCATTATTTTTTTTTTTACAATTTTTAAAATTCAACATTTTGCATTCAATTTAAGATTTTTGACGGGTATGTCAATAAAAAAATTGTAACTTTTTCCTATTTAAAATTTCTTTAAACGCATACTCCACTTTTTTAATCTTGCATCAAGGATAATAAAAATGTTATTTAAAAATTTTTCAGACATTTGCAAGTGTTTGAACTTTTCAATTAAAAAAAAAACGTATTTTGGGTATTTAAAAAAGTTTTAAAAATTAATAAAATTAATAAATAATTAATAAAAATTAATAAAAAAAACTAAGCATGATATTCCAAATCTAACAACAGATTATTCTTATCTAAATCAGAGACAATATGTGTACCAAATTTGAAGCCTGTAGCATGAAAAGAAATTTTTTTTTGTTCTTTGCGTGTAGTAATGTGGCCTTAATCATTAATGGATTCAATTTATCAGATAATGAGGTAAGAGAAGTTTATTTTCAATTGGACACATAAATGACAACAGATTTGTGTTCCTGGCGTCAACATAGTGTGTGTACATAGTGTTTATAGCTGACAATAACTGGACAATAATTTTTTTTGTGTAAATATATATGTTCATTCATGGATTCAAATTTAACACCTGAAAGGATACTTCAATTAAGGACATTAATAAAGATGCTTTCATTTTGCATTTTATTTCATTGAAATATATACACTAATATCTAAGATATGTTTTTACTAAAGTAACCCTAAATCTCACTGAAACCCTGAAAAATCTTGCCCATTCTGAGTTAGCAAAAAGGAAAAACGTGCGCCCTTAAAGAGTTAAAATGTGGTATGCATTACCTTCATTTACAAAAGCCTAAAGAAGACATGAAAAATAAAAAATACCAATTAAAATACCTCTCGTCTCGAGTGGGAGTTTCGTCTGTCCGAAGATCTATGCTGAACTTTAGAATGAGATGTGTGTCTATGATCAGAAGATCGCCTTTGCTTCACAACTGGAGAGCGTGAACGAGAGCGAGAACTCTTTGTTCCTATCTGAAAGCATATCAAGATGTTCTATCAAAGAATATGCATAATGCTACAAAATGAATAGCAAAAAAATCATAAAGGGGAGAAATTCAAGTATCTTTTCATCATCTTAGTAAATTCAAATAATATAAATGACTGAAACAGTCTTCCAAACACTTTCAGTGCTTCCATACACACTTAGTGTGGTGATGACTCAGAGAGTCAATCTGAGACTGTTATTAAATCTAGTCAATATTTTTTTTAATTTCATCATTGGTGAAATTTTCTTTATTTTCTTTAAAAAACATAAGGCAACAAAATGAAATGATTTAGTACATCTATATCTGTATTACAAAAATATAAACGGCTTCAGTGTTATGTTTTTTACTTTAAAAATGTGTGTATATTTAATTTTTAAAAATACATCCCAATCTCAGTTATCTTGGTTGCAAGTTATCCATGTAGAACTGGAATATATGCTGCAAAATAAAATGCAAATTCCTGAAGCAGACAAATGGTAACTGCATAATACTTTACAAATATTACCATGCTTATTTTAAACTTAAGTATTATTACAATTTTTTTAAAATATGATTTATTATAAAAAGCAATTTTTAAATAATCTGAAAATATAAAGGCTGTAAAGTGAATGTCAACAGAAAGGATCAGTATTAGTCTGAGTTTAATGAGTGTGCAGCATTTTTGTGCTGACATTAATGCAATTTCTTAACTCTTATAAACTTTGAAAGAATAATTCTTGGAATTATTTCAGGTACAACTTAATGTACACTGCAAGTATCAAATACAAACTACAGCTTAGTATTTGGATTATTTGAGTTATTCTTTCCCTAGGATAATCTTTTGAGCTGAATGTATTTACCAAACATTTAACAAAATTAAGCATTTTAAAAGAGCAAATTGTAGTTCTAATTTACCATATCAGATGCTTTTGTCATTCTCTTTTAAATCTGCTATTTGAATTCATATTAAAAATATTTTAAAAAATATTTACATGATTGCATTTCCAGATGTGACAATCAAATAAGCATTCCTTGTTATTCCCCATTAGAAATCACTGATGGTCTCTTACTTTTTGTGCCCACTTTTCCCTCTAACACAAAATCATACATTTACACAATCTAATAATTTTAAAGGTATTTGTTTGCCTCAGGAAAAAAGAATACATCTGACAGGTTAGAATCTAAGTCTCATGGTTTATGTCAAATTACACTAACTTAGTATCAAGTTAATAAAGATTTTTCCTTTAAAACTGCAATACTAAACAATAATTTTGACAGAAAAATAATAAATCTACAAACAAGTACTGCTTCAAGACTGTACACTATAATGACATGCAAGTCTATTAGTGTTATAGCAATGTAATATTTCTTTCTAGACTAAGATTTAAGTATTTGCTAACAAAATCAAGAGCGCTGTGATTTCCATTCATAATTTTTCTCTAAAAAAAATTCAGTGTATAATAAAATGAATATGTATCTAGATGAAACAAAGCAACAGGTAATTTATAATATATAGTATATATTATAATTTCATGTTGCTTGTTTCATATAGATACATATTTGTTTAACAGAAATTTAAGCTAAGCTGAGAGTTTGGGATTTCCAAATTTAACAATCAAATAAGAATTCTCCATTTAGAAATTACTGACAGTCTCCTACTTTTGTGCCCACTTTTTTCACCCATAAAAAAATCATATATGTAAATTTATTGTCAAAGAACCCCCCCCAAAAAAACCACCGGTAAACAATCAATGGACCATATTTAAGTAAAAACAAAACCTCTACTTACTGTAATCGTAAAGTATATTAGTCACAAAGTAACTTTACATTCCATCAATAACAATACCAATATTAAAAAACTAATTTGAGTATAACTCTGTTAATCTAAAATGAAAAGTGGATATAAAATAAGTTTCAAAACACTTTTTCTTCTCGACACATAAATCCTAAGATGAAAGTTATTTCAATCTTACCTGCTGCACATAAAGAATACAGCAAATTGGCTGCAAGTGCAAGCCATGCCAACTTACACAAAGTACTCTCCTTCCACCATCTTTCCAATGAGGGTCACTTCTCAACCCAATCTCTCCCTGTCAAATGGAAGTCTCACCACAGAATGCCTTCATTTCACAATGCCCACCTATTCTAAGTAAACCCAAAGGAAAGAAAAAAATGTCTGCTACTCTTGCAATAATGGATATTCGGCCCAAGCTTCTGAGTGGGCCTCAAAGAACCCCGGCTGACTCAAGAAAACTTGGTGTGCAGCGATGGACTGTACCGGCTGGAATGGTGTCCTGCTAGACATCAGTGCTGGGTCGTTGGGAAGTTTGATGATGGATGTTGTTCACTTGGTTGGTGAGAGAAACCATAAGAAAAAAGTTGAAGTATGCAAAACAGTAGAGCCAATCCATTGGTGGACATTGTATACCCTTATTTAGGGAGTGAATTTACTACTAGTACAACCAAATGCCCAGTTTTAGACCAAATAAAATCACCTCGTACAACCCAAGCACAATGTTGTGCTCAATATTACTATAACATTAAAATATATATATAGATAAAATATATAAATACATATGAATTTATATAGTAACAGTCTATACAGGTGGATCATTTGGTATGGTTACTGCCACTAAAATTAATTTTAGCATTAAACAGTCGAACTTTACAATTTTATTTTTTTGCCACCTTGTCAAGTTAAAATAGTCCTTCCCCCCTTTTTTTAAAACAAACATTTAAGTGGCATCTTAATTTAATAAATTTTCTAAGGAAAAAAGTTTGGTTTTCTTTTCACAGGAATGGTATATAAAATATATATAGAGTATGCCAAGTAATTTTCTTTTTTATTAAATTTTCTTGGTCCGCAGACCATCCCCAATGTTGGTTGCACTCACCTCCTTTGCTACTATGTGAGTGGCAACCCAAGAAGTTGCCACCTGCAGGCGGCCGATTGCTCTGCGGATTTTCTCTGCAAGACCTAAGTGACAGGCAAGTAAAGGTGTCAGAATGGGTTTCACTGTCTTCCCCGGGAAAGGTAGACAACATAAATTCTGGGCAGTTATTTAGGGATTAGTGGCATCTTTTTATTTCAACCACTTGAGATTTGCTGAGAATTTGCCTGGAGGGAATTTTATGATGAAAATTAAACACACCCATTGAAAACCTAAAAAATTAATCCTGTTTCACTTTTTCAAAATGAAAATATTTGTCAATAACAGTTCAACTGCACATAAGCGCCTCACACACCTAGTGAAAAATGCCAATAATTATTTAATAAAAATGTTCAAAATCTAATTTTGTTTTTATCGGAAATGTCTATGAGCTGATGCGAGTTTGGCATGGATTGTAGGCAATAAAAACCTTCTGCAATGAAGAACCAGTGAGCTGGCTGGAAGCTCTTGCTGACTGTAAAGGGCTGTAGAAACAAGACTGTCAAATACAAATAACCTTGATTCAAACTTTCTACAAATTATCTTGCAAATGTTTACTGGGGAGGAAAAAACAAAATAAAACCCATATTTATTCTACTAGTTTCAAAATGTCTGTGTAACAGTACCTTTCTATCTGTGCTGATATCCTTTGCTGACTGATCCTTCTGGGGGCTTGCTTGTTTTACTGGAGACCTGATTTCAATAACATCATCTGTTTGACAAAGACAAAATTCATTGTAGATAGTCCCAATATAGCTGTTTTGAAGGAATAAGGAATAATGTTTCTTTATACACAAATATAGTGATTTTCTGCAGCAGTCTGAGGCTTTAATTACATGTTGCTGTAACTTGGGTAAAAAAAATGTTTCTTTATCTCATAAAGCATTGTTTTATATTTAAGGTGACAATGTTTGAAAGAAAAATAATTACACTGTTATATGTGCTTTTGCTAATGGGGTGTCATAGCATTCACCATAGATTGAAACAATTACTCTGGTCCCAATTTCTTTTGGCATGCAACTGCATGACTTTTACAAAATAACAAAATATATAGATGTGATCATAAACTTTCTAGTGACACCAATTTCATATCAGAACATTAATTTTCAAAAACTTATTTTCCCCAAATCACCTATTCTGAAATCATTGTCATGACTGAATAAAATAAAAAGAAAGTACACCAAAAATCTTTTTACAAGAATTAAGGAAAGCAGAATAAGAGCAAGAATAAATTTTTAAAGTGAATATAAAGCAAAGGCATTAGTTTAGAGGAATTTAAATATGGGGAATAAAACATCTGTTTCTCTTGTATTTGAAATGATTATCCTTGTGATGAAGTTAATATACAGTTTTGTCAAGTCAATGTTTGTCAAATAATAGGCCAACTTAACAAAAAAAATGTTTTGCTTATTATTTTATTATAATTAGTAGTAACATATGTATTAAACATCTTTTTATATCTATATGAATTATGTATATAGAAAGATTTTATACCAAGAATATAGTTAAAACTAAGATAATGGGCAAGAATTTTAAATAAAAAAGTATGTATTGTAAAAATATTAAAACAAATAAAAAGTTACATATAATTTATCTCATCTTTAGTTAAATGGATATGCTAATCATTTTTATACTGACCATAACCATGTATTGTTCAAGATATGTTACCATTTATCCATTTTCATTTTCTTTGTAAATAAAATGTACAATAATATAATATTATAATTAATAAAATATTAACACAAACAGACTTCAAATATTTAGTTTGCTGATCAATTTGATATGTGAAACAACTCTGCACGATGTGTAGTTTAGAGATATGACATATTATGTTCACGTTTTCTGGAGAATATCTGGTTATGCTTTATTTTGTTAAAATTTATGGAGTCACTTTCAACTTCCAATAATTTTTGTTTCATTGCAATGCTTTTGCAAAAATAGGTATCAACTACATGGCAAATGAATTAGTATGTATTCTAGTTGATACCATGAATGCTCAGTTTGTTGCATTTTGTAAGCAATTTTATGAAAGAGAAACATGTTTTCCTTTACAATTTATAATAACCTGAAGTGTCTTCTTTGCATTACACATTTTTTCTTGTTGTTATATGACTTTGTTTATTAGAATTGTTGGACTATTGTTCAGTATAATTTAAATTTTACTTTAACCTGAAAAATCACACATTTGTAGCATTTAAAAAAAATATCATAAAATCAATTATACCTCTAAAATTATTAAAGCTATCATCATAATTTTTTTGTACAAAACCTAATTTTATCAGAACACGTAATTTTGAGTCTAAAAGATTTGTACAATATAACTAGAAAATAATGTGGGACTAGCTAATCTTATGTTAAATAATATTTTCAACTCCAACTATAAAGCTAATTTAAGTTTTTACCAGATGTTTTGGATTTATCAGAAGAGGCTGAAGATTCTGAGGATGAGGATGACTTTGAACTGCGTCTCTGTCTGCCTGAGCTACTTTCTTCTTCACTTCCCCTTCCATCATCATCACTGTGACTTCTAGTTTCATCATCTGCATCTGAAGATGAGGAATCAGAGCTACTCCCAACATAATAATCATTAGAACTGACAGATTTTGATTTAGCAGACTTAGATTCTGAAGAATTTCTAGATTTAGTGTTCTCTCCTGGAAGTGGCACAGTATGTGGTATGGATTCAGACATTTCCAGTCTTTTAGTCAAACTGTCAATCTGCTTTTCCTGACTAATTAAAACTTCATCACCCATCATCTTTTCAAATGACTCCCACTCTGCTTCAAGTTCTGAATAATCAGCATTTGGTTCTGACACCTGAAACAAACAAAATGATTGCTACAATTATTACAATGTTCACATAAATCAAGAGAGAAATCAATATATAGTTTTAAAAAATTTTGAAAGTACCAGTACAATCCTAAGTGATCTTAGAATCTAAACTCAAAAGATGATGATCACTACATCAGTTATCTAATTTTATTCTTTTAAAGAATACATCACTTATAATATACTGACTTAAATGGGATTTTATTCTCTAAACTTAATAATGGCTTTAAATTTTCAATATACTGTAATACGGTTAGTTAACTACATTTCAAATGAGCTCAAAATGAATATCAAAATCTTGAAAACATGAATGAAAATGTATATCTGACAAAATCTTTCAAAGTGGAAATGGTAATATAAGAAGTTATGCTTTTCTCTTCATTTTCCACGTACAAAAAGACTAATAAGGGGACAGAAATGAATTGAGGCACTATGATTCTCCTTTATAATATGTGACAGGACAGAAACCAAAAGTGGATCTATGACAGAACTGGAATCAAATCAATAAAAGAAAAGAGGAACTTGCTCACCCAAAGACCTAGTGAAAGGAATCCACATCAGGTATATTTATAAAAATCCAGAAATGAAAACTATAAACATCCCTCAATTTATGAGCTCAACTAGTTCCAATAACTGAAATCTTACAGATTTAAATTCATGTCACTTTCTAAGTAAAATCTTTAAGATACAATTATCTACAAAATTCACAACTATGATTAAATATTACCCTAATATTAACAGTAATACAGAATATTCACATTTAAATATCAAACTAGTAGTATTCAATCTTAAAAGTATTTACTTTTAACTCAGATCTTAAAAATATATTTTTATTTTTACAATTTCAGATTGGATTTGAATTAACTCTCTTCAAATGGAATCAAAGAAAAGTTGATAAGATGTGATTAACACCTAAACTTATTTACAAAATATTATTTTTTAAACATTTTTCTTTTAAAAACAAGTTGTACATCAAAATTAGATGTTACTTTATATAAATTATCTTTTAAAAGTTATATTTTATTATTTCGTGCTCATAATCTCAATTAAAAATCGTAAACAAAGAATGTCCTTGACTGCCATCTTGAATTTTTTTTTAAAGTACAAAGTTACACTTCCTTAAAGAAAATCATTCTAATTAATTCTGATATTAAGCTGGATTCAGGTGGTAGTGATGCCTACTTGGTGGAGGAAACCTCACTTGAGCCTGGAGAAGACATTATTTGAATGGGAATACTCCAAATGAAGAAAAGTTTGTTCATGTATGTGTAAATTTTCTATAGCATCGGCGGTCAAAGGTCAATTTATATTAAATTTTTATTTCATGCAGTTAAGTTTTCATGCTACCAGTTGCAAAAGTTATAAGTTAGGATAATAAGGTTTCTGAAGAAATTTTCCCATGAAGTGCCAAAGTTTAATTTCAAAACAATGGTTGCTAAGGAGCTATTGAGGGTCTTTTCTGTTTACCTGGTTACTTGTACTGCTATATAGTGTAACTTAAGAGTTATGTTAAACTTGCTTCTTTTATTTGCTGTTTTCTAATATTTCTTTTTTAAAAAGGAGATAGTTGTAGAACTAAGAGGGTTTTCATAGTATTTATATTTTAGAGACTATGGTTACATTAAGGACATGGGCATCTCTACCCCTTTTTATACTTACATGTGTACTAGGTTTACAGTTGTTTGAGGTTAAGACTAAAGAAAGAGCCAAGCAGTAAGCCCATTGACTTTTAAAAACTATTCTGCAATAGATTTAATGGGCTACTTATGTGAGTATACAAATAAAAATGCTTGTTTTAAGGGAAAAACAAAACAAAACCAACTGTTTTTCAAAAGGTGGTATGACTTTAGTGTGGAAGAATTTTATCAATTTTGTGGATTATTATTGGCGTGAAGGACTTGTTCCAGTTCTAAGAATTGATAGTCAATAGTTGATTGTCAAGAAAATCTTTTTACTGGAGTGTGGATAGGAACCTTTATAGTTTATGCTTAGACTTAGAGATATGCTTGAAGTTATGAGTTTTTTTTTACCATTTCAATTCATATTTAGAGGACCCACAGGATAAACTTTGTAAAATGAGAATGTTATATAAAAACAGTACATATATTATTATTAATATGAAAGTATTAAAAAAAAAAAAACTGCTCCAGCCAAGTCAGAATGTTTCGACTGATAACTCATATAGAGATCAAAACTATATACCTTATGTCAACAAAGTTAATAGAAATTTCAGAGAACTCCATGTAAAGCACCACAGTTTGTTAACGACTATAATTAGTATATGGAAGGGGTGGATAAAAGTGAACAGTTGATAAATAAATATGTTTGGAGAAAAACAAAGTACTGGAAGACATCAACCACCCCATCCACACACTCCTACTTTTTATTTTTAGTTATTGCATGGGTTAGTGCTTCCATTTTATTTGAGATTGAAGGGAAAAATCCAGATGTAAAAGAAATGAAAAGACCATCTAGATATGGATAAATTAATTTTACAGGAGAGTTAATTAGGGAGCTGGGAAATATAAGGTTGCATGATAATGTATCTGTTGCTACAAAAGTACCACTTATTTCTCGCATGCAATGGATCATGAGTTTACTGATCTTCACTGTGATTGTGTGAAATTGTGATATCAAACTATGCAAAATGAGTGAAAAAAAATTAGTGCTAAATGTACAGTATGTGAAATTTTCTTATGCTTTTAGTAAAATAGAAACTTTCTGCTTTTCATAAATTCTATTCAGTTTGCACAGTTAGACATATTAACTTTTTCAATGAAACATTTGATTAAATAACATACAATAAATAATGTATATAAATTGTAATTTTTATCTCATAGTCAGTTTATAAACAATTTTAAAGACTATTTCAATATCTGCTACTTATTGTTATATATTTAAACAACTTGAATTTGAATGTTGAAATATCTTACTTTTACAAAAATAAATGTGAATTTGTTGGTATTAGTAGCAATACTTAAAGACATATCTATCTATTATTTACCGTAACATTTACCTGATATTTAGTTTTCTGTTGCAGATATTGCTGCATTTCAATAATATAGTAATTGTTTTTCAAATATCCATCATACCTTCTTTTGTCTTTGTCAAAACATAAAATATGGAATTTTTTGTCAAAAAACCCCACAAAACTAATCTTTACATTTAATTTATTAAAATGTACAAATATGTAACAATACGTTTACAGCTGTATTTGTATTAAAGCCCTTTCAGTTTCCTTTAAAAGGACATATAACAAGTATATATATATATATACACATTTCAGAACCTAAGCCAGAAATATGTTCCAGCCCAGTGTGTAATGAATGAAGAGCAAAATTGCCAATCTCTCCCATTGGGAGAGAGTTAAAGAGTATAAAATAATTATATGTAATTCAGTAAACTGGAACCATCCACTTTGATGTATAAAATATTAAAAAAGGTAGACTTTCTAAGAGATTTCTTTAATAAAGAATTTGTCATTGTCTCAGTAATAGAAATGTGCACTTATAAAATAGATAGTTTCTAAGATCAAATGAATAATTGTCTGACTTGTAAATATTATTATTTACTCTTCAATATACTTGATTGTTATGAACTGAAGTAATATGGAGTTATACAATTTCATTTTGAAAAGATGAAGTCTGGATTACTCTGACCCAATCAGAATAAAAAAAACAACAAAAAATACTTCAAAATTAAATCTATTTTCTACTTGAATTCTAGTAGGTGCAGGTGCAGGATAAGATGCTTAAGTTTTTCTAAAGCACACAATGTAGGCATTCAAAGAATTCAAATTATATGTATCATATAAAAAATTGGAGAGTACATATATTTGTGTGTATGTGTCTTTGTGTGATGTGCATGGATTTTTAAGACTAATTTCCTCCCTTTAAAGCAGTTAAAAGTAATTGGGGTAGCATGTGCAAAAAGTCCTCCCTTGATTTGAAAGTAGAGGTTCACTAGCCAGCAACACCACAAACACATTCAAAGCGCATATTAACTCCCTTGATTTGTAATAGGTGTTTATATAAATACAGTGAAACCTCGCTATAATGCGATAATTGGGGTCTATAAAATTGGATCGCATCATTGCGGAGTTTTATAACATTTTACTTTTTACTAATAACATAAACATGTACGTGCATTCATGTCTAGTGTAAAAAAATAAAAATCAGGTTATCATCAGACGAATACTAAATGGAATGCATTATTAAGATTCCTGCAATCACAAAGACTTACTGGCTTTACTCATGGATCAGTAATAAGTAACATTTCTTATGTTTATTTTGGCATAACACTTCAAGAACCTGTGAAAGTGTTAAATTTGAATCATTTTATATTAAAAGTCATATGTGAACTCTTCCCCAAAATAATAATAAATGTTTTACAAACTATTTCGAGTACTTAAAAAAAATTTTTTCCTGGTACGAGAAAAATACAGTTACATGAATTTCAAATTTCAGGAACCATGCCATGTTCATATTACATGTATATTCAAATTCATACATGATCTCATCCCCCAAATGAAGTGAAATATTTTTATACTATTTTTCATATATTTTCGGGAAAAAAATTTCATGTGCGAATGAATATATGAAACTGTGGGAGCCATGCCATGACTGAATTCGTGATATCGCAGGGTGTGTTATAACGGGGTTCCATTGTATGTAGCATCAAATGAAGATCTGTATAAATTACATGTGCTGTGTTTCTAATTTTTATAATTTTGTTTTGGGGCAATTCCAGAAAATAAGCCCAAATTTAAGAAAAACTCATACTTTATCGTGTATGTTAGTAGAAATGTCTGAACTATTAGATCTAAAGCAAATTTTGACCCTGAGTGATGTCCCCTGGCTGGCAGCCATCTTGTTTCCTGAGAACAAGGTGCCTTTGGAAAGGTAAGTTTTTTCCCCTATAAGTTATAAATTTATGTCAGTTATGCTCAGCATAGCATTATTTATATGCTCTGAAAATTATTCAGGTTTGTTACACTTTACTATATCTGAATTACAACTTAGCTAATGATTAACATAAAGTTTTGAATATAAACGATATTTTTAAAATGACATAAAACCCCAGATGGGGTGCCACATCAGGAATTGATTATTATCGATTCTATTTCCTTAAAAGATATATAAAGTACTTCGAGTTTATAATAATATCATGTTATATATTTATGAATGTAACTGACGTGGTGGTAAGTTTCTTTAAATGGAATCAGTACTCAATATACTATACTTAGTTTCTTGGCTAATAATATTAAAATCTGTCGTACCCTCTAAAGTTTTGTTCTTGTATTATTTATAGATTTATATATCACCTATTCTTTTCCCTTTGTCCGACAGAATTATAGCAATGCCTCCAAAAACAGCAGCTGAGTGAATGTCAGAAGGAAAGAAAGAACCTATGAAAAGACAAAAACAAAGAACAGAAAAAGAAATGCAGAGCTAAATGGAATACACAGAGAAGACAGAAAGAGAGTATATATATATGAAGAAATTCTAGCTCAGACAAAAACTCAAACAAGACCTGGAATCACCATTGCCCAGCAAGCTTTGGTTCATGACAGTCCTCTGGTAAAGCTGTACATAAAGCTAAGACCTCTCTCCTCAGAGTCCAAGGAAAAACTATGCATTTGTAAGACAAAGACTGAAAGAGCTCATTTTGGGACCATGCCTACTGCAAAAGTAAAAAAAGGATCCTTCTCATCTACGAGAAACTCAGAAAGGTTGCAGACTTTTACAACAGTGATCACCTCTCTTGGCAAATGCCTGAATATAAAGACTATAGTTAAAGTAAGATTAAAGTTCAAAAGAAGATCATGTTCTTACCATATTTGAAGCATTTCAAGAATTTAAGAAAGTGAATCCAGATCAGAAAGTCTACTTTTGCCACTCTTTGTCCTGCTAGTATTACATGTATACCAATTTCAGATAAGGATCAAGCAGTGTGTTGTTGCAAATATCATGAACATTTTTGAATTGCTTTGCTCAGGTCTTAAACCTGACTTACCAGACTGCAAATCTTTTAATCAGAATGACTCTTTGTGATCCACAGAATATTCACTGTAATCATGGCACTGTAAAGAATGTTATCATCTTGATCAAAATGTTATTCCAAATGTCTTGCCAGATACTGAAGCTGTGAACAAATGTTGCACCTTCCTTCAAAGGAATGAGGAAAAACCAAAAATTAAGAGCTAAAATGTATATGCTGCTGCTAAAATTGAATTTTAAAAGCAACGGTATATTCAGCTTCATGGCAAAAACACAGCTCCACCAAAAAATGACAATGTAAGCAAATTCTTCACGATGATGAAATAATCCTGCAAATTTCACAAGAAACTGCACTGAAACAGCAGTGAGATCACATCAGCTTACTGGATACAAGAAGGAACAACTATTTTTACTGCAATGATTAATTATAAATCAGTGTGCATGTCTTATCTGTGATGAGCTTCAAAATAAGTTTGGTGTCATAGCTTTTACTTAGCAGAACCATTGTCAATCACACCGCACACTCAGGGATTAGCATTTCAAATATTCATTCCTTTTCTGATGGTGCTGGTGAACAGTTCAAGAACTGTTTTAATTGGTCCACTCTTGCTCATCCCAAATTATTACAAGAAGTGTGATTATTGATTCGAGCTTCTTTGCCACAGGGATGAGTAGATGGTAGTTACATGTGCTGTTCAGAGGTGGAATTCTTCAAGGAAAAGTGATGGTCAATTCTTCAGTAGACTTATCTGCAAGTGCTAAAGCTCATGTCCAAATATTGTTGTACTACACACTGATTCAAAATTAGTGGATGATATCAGGCAAGAAATGTCATAATTTTTAATTGCTGCTTCTCTTCAAACAAACAATTCTTCTGTAGAGAAGTGCTAAAGCTTATGTCCAAATATAGTTGTACTACACACTGATTCAAAATTAGTGAATGATGTCAGGCAAGAATTGTCATAATTTTAGATTGTTGCACCTCCTCAAACAATCCCAGATACTATTTTAGAGCAGCCTCTACTACAGACCTGGAAGCTACACCAATCAGTACATTTTTCCTGAATGTATAGTTACGTAAGACCTATTCTTTGTTCAAATCCACTGTTAAGTTGACACAATAAGGAATGTTTCACAGCAAATGTTTAACATAACAAGTCTTCAGCTGTTCAGATACTTGGAAGTAGTTCTAGTACAAAGAGCAAAGATGTGACTACTGCTACGTGAGTTAGACTTTGGAAAACCTGATAGAAAGGCTTTAATGGCTTTAGTCCCAACCAGTAGTTATGCAGTAGATTATATTAATAGATTCTACATTTGATGGAGACATGTATTTTTCAAGGCCAGGGTTGAGGTATACTACCAGAATATCTTTTTGGGGGCCTGTCAAACTTCAGGGCTGTGGAGATTTCACTACTCCAGCCATCAAGGAAATTCAACAAATGTCTGAATAGTGCAGATAAGCATCATAATATAAAGTGATTTAACAGGTGCCAAACAGTTAATGTCTAGTGCCATGTCAGTTACATTACTTTTAATTATTTTCTAAGAAAACTTAATGAATGATTTAAGACTTTATTTCTTTTCTTAAAGCTACACTGTCAACATCATCTGCTAAATGATTATAGAAAACACTGCAAAACACAGAAAATTGACAACATTCTTCATGACTAAAAATTGTGTCAGCACCTTGTCACATCAGTTACATTTACAAAAAAAAAATTTCTTTGTCTTTCATAATTATTTATTTTGATATTTATAGTTTGTTTTAAATAAAAGTTTAATGTAATGCCCTGAACTATAAGGATTATAGTTTAGATCAATAAACCAATTAAATATTACTTATGAATGACTGTTTTAGTGTTCATGAGTCTCTATTTTGCATCTGATTGTCATGTCAGTTAGGTTAGAAATTCCCTTTTCACCTTTAAAAAAAACAAAAATATGGATCAAATATTAAGAAGCTGAACTACTTTTAGAAATGATTTTATTAAACATTAAACTAAAATCAAATATATTTTAAATATAAATCAAACTTCTTCCTGAAAAGCACAAGATTAAACTTGAAAATATGAAAGACCAATCTTTATATGGAAAAGTGATAAACAAATGACATGCTTTTACAATTCAACTTACATACTTCACATCTACAAATTAAGTATATAAATCGGTTATATAAACGCCTGTGTAAATCGGTTCTGTAGAGCACAATCAGGGAGCAAGAATCATTCACCATTTGTGATACACACATAGTAAGCACAGTGAAGAATGCAAACAAGGAGAGATAACTGTTATATACATAATGCAAACAGGGAAGCAATTCTTGCACACTTCATTATGAAAATTTTAAAACACTAGTTTAAAAAAAGGTATAGTGAAAAAACTATCTATCAATTAATTTTTTTTTAAAAATAAACATGAGATTCTAAATCTGAGAAAATTAGGGGGGAAAAAACACTTGAATTTTGTTCACTTTAACCTGTTTTTTGCAAATCAACAACACATGCTGATAACACTAATTTGAGGATCCACTGAGTGTGTATGCATTCATGAAGCACACAAAATGGATCAGCAAACAATTGTTATCAAAACAATGCATTACCACCCAATGAATCAAAAAAGATCCATCAAACTGCCAATCCTTACAGTGTCCAGACTGAGTCAAATTAAGCCACAAGCTTCCATCAATTCCTGTAAGTTATAACTTTGAAACAATACCTAACTACTAGGAACCCAACAATTTTAGTTTCCCCAGAAGTTGCACTTCCCACCTTCAAGTCAACATAAGTGAACAACTAATTGGCATTTTATATGTTCAGAACTATGGTGGTCCTTGAACCTTTTGACTTTCTCAATGATTCAAGAATATAATATTTTCAAAAGTAGGATTACTTTCAGTTATTCACACAAGTTCTTTTGATACAAAAGTATAAGATACGAAATATTAGTAAATAACACTTATTTCCATTTTTCAAAATGCCAATAACTGATATTCTGTAGTCCTCGATTAGTAACAAATGGAATAGCTGCAAAATGAAAACTCCATAGTACACATCCTTTGTGTCATGACCTCCAGGCGCAAAACACGTTGACACTACCGCTGATTTTTTTGTCATATACGAACAAATGAAATCTCTTATTGGTAAGATCCTTTTGTAAGCTTTTTACTTTACTCTGTGATTATTTTATTTTTAAAGCAGAATTATTTTGTCCTCATCATTAATAACACTTCTGTAGTTTGAAAACAGGTTAGTTGGTGCCTTATTCTATCATGCAAGTATGAGTGCTATTTCCTTGCAATACATATTTTGAAGTTGCAGATTGTGTTTAAAATTATTATTTTTATTTACTGAATTAATATGATTGATGGTAATTTTATTATTTAGAAAAAGAGTTTTACAACAATAATTTAAACAACAAAAAAAAAAGACAACTCTCGATGCGAAAATATAAATAACCAAAACACTTTGGTCAATGAAATGTTTATTTCAAGCAATGAATTTACAATAATATTAAGACATTTTATTTAGTGAATGCTTTTATATACATATATTTTAAATATTTTTGTCCTGTTTTGTTCTGAATTTGAACATAATCATGATAATGTTCTCTTAATTCTTAAAATTTGTTTGACTTTTGCCTTTGTTTTAGTTTCACGGTCTCTTAATTTATTTGGTTGTACATAAAAGAAGAATAAGATAACAATTAACATGAGGATTTTTACATTACATTATTTAATTACTAAAGACAGCAGATTCATTAATAATTCTTGTATATTTTTTCTTTTAAAAAAGAAAATTGGTTGATGAAAAGTGTATAGTTTTGTCTTCACATTATTTAATTATTAATAGTAGTAGGTTAATTAAGGTGTGCAGTTCTCTACTGAATTCTGGGAGAGATTTTTTTTATTTTTAGTAAATTTAATATTTCTTGTACATTTTAATTTTTTAATGAAAATGTGGATTAAATATTTTATGGTATGTTCTAACTTCTATGAAGCTGATGAGCAGTAAGTTCTTATGTTATCACATCTCTTGGCTACAACTACAAGTACAAGAAGAGGCAGACATCCAGCTATACCAGCAATCTCATGTACCAACCAACTGATAGTACAACTGAACCTTCTGTGACTTGAAGGAAAAAAGACTTAAGAAACCATCACACACTTTGTAGAGAAGTATCTTTCCCTTAAATCTGGTGATGGCATTCCACTCCTGTCATCATGTATTCACAATGTTACGAAACAGCTCCAAAGTACCTCTTTTGACAACTGGGAAAAGTGTTCTTTCTACACCATTTAAACTAATATATATTTGATCCTTCTGTGATAAGATATTACTTTATTAGTCAATATTCGCTACTGAATGTGTGTGACTCATTAACACCTGTTGAAGTTTCTAATGGTCTTTGTTTAGGACTTGAAAGTTTTGCTAAAAAATTAAACATGAAAGATCACATTCTGAATGGCTGGCTTGTACAATGTGCCCCTCACTCAATGCATGCATAAACTTGAAATACAGAATAAATACAAAACACAAGCACTACAAGTACAATGCTCTTCTTCGTTGTGTTTCAAAGTCAGATGGTGAAATGAAAGATTCTTCAAAGAGAATCAGTCTTTAAATAAAGTGAGTACTTGTAGCACTCTAGTTAGAGATATTTGTCAAGATAGTGAAGTCTTAAAACAATAGCTAGACTCAGCAAATCATGAGATTGCTTGCTGCATTTAAGAAAACAATAGCACGTATGCAGAAATCTAAAGCTAGTACAAGTAAGATGGAGACTGTTGAAACTGAGTTGCAAACTCTGAAGGAAGCTAGTAATACTAATAGTATTAAAAGTAAAGTTGACTCAGAACAAAAGGTTCATTTGCTGTCTGAAAAAGATAGAACTCTCAGCAAACCTTTTATTTTGCCAGGCAGAAAAAATTAGCGTAACAAAAGAGCTAGCAATAGCATGTGTAAGTGACAAATTTAAAAAGAAAATAAGGGATAGTGCTGCTATAAATCGACAGAAAAATAATCTAAACAGTTCAAAAGAAGCATTAAAATTCAAAGAAAAGCTTTTAGTTTTAAAGACTTAAAAATGAGAGAACTCAGCTGACAAAGTTGAGAAAGGTTAAGAAAATTCTTCAGCAGACACAACAAAATCTAAGTAAAAGTATCAAAAACAGTTGCAGATTAGAAACATAAGCTTAGAGAATCACAAAAATACATACAACCTCAGAGTGAATGCAGTGAAGGGGTGAAAGACTCTCATGTGGACACAGTCACTAGAGATGAAAAAGGTCAGTTTACAGATTCTGTTATGAAAAGTTTTGGTAGCTTAGTTGGGGAGGGAGAGGTTTCAGGGAAGAAAGTAAAAACATTATTCAGACAGTAGCATTTCATTTACAGAACAATGAAATTGCAGATGCAAACCCTCTCATTAAGAGCACAGTGTATTGCAGAGCCAGTACTTGCTAAAGTAAAATGCAGGTGTGTGATGAAGTGTGGAATAAAAGGTTTGATATTTGCACTGATGGGACCAGCAGAGATCAACATTAAATAGGTTGGGCACAAGTTACATTAGAGGACAATTCACAGCTCTCAGTGGGTTTTCAGAGTGGGTACAACGAGAGATCTGCCTATCCCCCCCCCCCCCCAGGAAACCAGAAGATCAATGATCCAAAACCAGCAGATTTTTATTGGAAACCAGAAGATTTTATGCGGAGTCTGGCATTTTAATAGAAATACCAATAATATAAAATAAATGCAATATAACAACAAATAATGTTAATATTTGTAAATGAACTTACCAATATTGTAATGATTTATGCAAAGCACAACAATTTCTCTATGATTTGTCTACTTTTTTGTCTAGTCTCCATTAAACTGTTTATTTTAGATGAATTTTTGTCAAGCACACCAAGTGTTAGGCAGTTTTATTTAGAAATACATTGGTCAAGGTATTTCTTTAGACTTCATTTGGAGAAGGATCTTCACATTTCAGAATAATGAGCCAGTGAAGTACTGCATAATGATCTTCTCGTTTAGTTTTACAGAAATTCATTAAATATTTCATAAATGAATTTTTAAAATACATATTTAGATTTTTATTATCTACTTGACAAGCCAAAAAAAGGAACACATGACTGTTAAAACATTTTAAGAAAAAAGTTATGATTTTTTTTTTTATTGTACCCATCTAAAAAAATATATTTTGGGGAGTACACATAGAATTTTAAAAAAATATTTAAAGAACCTAAAGAATAAAGGCTTTCATCCATGCACAACCTTTTAACTGTATGTAAGAGGAACTAGTATACCAAATTTCAGGGGCATGGAATAATTATAACTATACAAAAGGGGCCTTAGCAGTTCAACGGAGGAAAAAAGTCATTTTGAGAAAAACATTTAAAGTAAAATAAAGACTACAGAACATGAAAACTGTGTTCAAAGTTGTTTATATATATATTTTTTAAAATAAATATTACCTATCCATACCACACTGGACTGCTGTTAGTCATTTAGCTCTCTTAACACAGAATTAAATATGCTACCCTTTACAGTCTTTTTATTTGCAATCTTGCAAGTGCCCTATCACTATCAACATGTAAATGTATTTGTATTCAAGCAAAATCTGAAAATGGCATTGTACTGCTCCTTTTAACTTAAACTATATCAATTTATAAACTTAAACTAACTATCCGGAAACAGAAGCCACATGAAGAAATTATTTTCCCACTCTTTCCACAAAATTCTCATCACTGCCATATAAATATTTTGGGGAATATAAACTGAATTTCTTTTCTCAAGTTAGAAAACACTTTGTTTTACTTAAACACTATTAAAAAAGTATTATTACTAAATATTATAAATTTTTAAAATAAAGCCTTATGAACACAGCTCAGCGACTTCCTAATTTTAATGGAGAAAAGATTCTTTGTAACAATTTACAATTCACCAGGACATGACTTTTTAAGTATTTATTAATAATGTTGCTAAATCTTTGGTAGTTTTTCAAAAGAAATGATGTAATTTCATGTTACATGATAATGTTAAAAAAAAAAATGCCCTTTCAAATGTAAACTATGCTCATACAGATCTCCAACTGATTACAGTTTGAAATTAGTTACTCTTATATATTCAAGAGTTTATAAATTATATAGTGATACAATATAACTTAAATGGAACACTGCACATTTAAATAAATAAAGAAATATAGAAAAGATATATAATTAAAAAATGTAAATATCCCCAAGCAATGTGAAATGCAACTTTCCCCCTTTCTCCAATGTATAATTCTATACTTAAAAAGGAATAAAAATATCGGAGCACTGTTTTAATATAACTAATATCAAGCTTTGACTTACAACTTTGTTGAAACATATGTCACAGCTTGCAGAACCTGAATCTTCTCGGCAACTTGTCTTGGCTCAGGGTAGGAAGTCATGAATGACTTTCATGTTAAAAGCAAAACATTCCTAGTTAACCTTAAGGTTTAAGTATTTATTTCTTTGTAAAGAATAAAAGCAAAAAATAAAACCATTCAATAGACTTTTATTTTAAATTTAAAGTAAAATATGAAATCTATACAGATAGGGCCACAAAACTGCTAAATATCAAGGGCAGGATGCACCATTTCATGATCTAATTAAATGAATGAAACCTTTTCTTTAAATTCACTTACTAACAATTATTCAGTATTGTACTGATGTCCAGGTTTCAAATCAGCTTTGCTAATAATTGCACAATGCCAAGTTATATTTTGAAACCAACTCTGGTAAACAGTGGTTTGATTCCGTTTGTTTAGATGAAAAGGATTGAACTAAATATGTTTAAAGGCATATCCATCACTAAATAAACATATGAATGTTGTTAGCATTATGTCAAAAGTACACATTTATAATAATTACTGAGTGTTTTTAATTATCCATAAGCCTAATGTCAATACTGAAAGTTTAAAAACTGTCTTCCATGCAGATATACACAGAGAGAATTGTTCTGAGATATGATGACAGTTACTTCCACCTTAATTTTAGTTATTACTGTAATTGTGCAGATTAGGGTGAAAACTCTTGATCAGGTTACCGATGTAAAATTTTATTTATCAAATTTTGTTTAAGTTTACATTTTTAGTATGCTTGTACTTAACTGTACTCTCCCAACCACTTGCAGACATACTCAAATCCCTGTCATATATTGATATAATGATATATACTAAATCACAGATAGCACTTTACTGACTTAAGTTAAGAAACATTTTGTTGTTGTTTTTGGGTTTTTTTGGAGGCATATAAAAACGGTAAACTTTCAAAATCTAATTTCAGAATGTTAATCAGTTCAATCAAATGGTAGAATTATTTCAAATATGTTAAACTAAAAGAAGTGATATGCATGTATTTCTGCTGAAGGGCACCTTTGCCACAAAAACTTTGTTTTCATCTCTAAACTCTAAAGAGAATCTAAACACTCTAGACAATTTACATATAAATGAATATTCATATTTTGTTCATAATTAAGCAAACAACTTACAACGTGTCTATTATTTATCCTAGTTCAGAAAAATCCATACAACTTGATACAAGTAACAAAACTATGCACTAACATGAATTTTTTTGTATAGGCCTACTACTACTAGTAAAACGAAACTAAATGCGCGTGTACATGTTAGTAATATATGAATATAGTATGAACTTGCTAAAAATCATTCAGCATATAGTCTTACACTTTTATTATCTCTCACACATACAGACCCCGTCAGAGTACCAGTTCCTGATAAAATATCTTCTTTATTTTTTAACACTAATAAAGTAATATTATTCAGCCTTATTCCGTCCTCCATTGGCTTAACACAGTTGTGTGCTCCTTTTCATTTTTAACAACAAAAGCTACACAAAAGTCATATAATAACTGGACTAAAACTATAACTAAATAATAATTACGCCCCTATTAACAGCTTACAGCTGAACATATATTTGAAAACTGTATCTTAATTTTCTTACCGACGGCGATGAATTGTGATTATGCTCAACTCAAAGATTCGAATAATTTACAATAGTGATTTAAGAAAATATGTGTAATTCACATGAATGTTTATATTGTAAAGAAGAATTTAAGAATAAACGTTCATATATTTTACACAATGCAATGTTTACCTTTTCTTGAGTGTCAGTTTTAGGTGTATTTGAGCCCTCATCGGCGTAGTTCGCTAACATGTCCATTGCCAAAATGGCGTCAACGGTAATACTTCTAAAAGTCCCGGATGAAAATAGTTTATCCAATCGAAACTTCTGATGAACATCCGGGTTAACCTAGTTTTTCGGATACACTGTACATGTAAAATTATGTTGCCTGCCAATAGAAGACGAAAATAGGACGTGTGCTCTAATTATATTCTGTAGGCAGTCATTTTAGTCTAACTTGTACAATGCAACAGGAAGTAACCATATTTCACCAGAAATTTACTTTATTAACTGATTTCTACAAAGAAAAACGGCAATCTTGGGCAAATAACAGATTATTTCACAGTGGTCCAGAAAGTTTTGGCAGATTCATTTAGTACAACAGTCAAATTCGTTGACCCAATGCAAAAGTACAGTTAAATTATGTTATTCTTTTCATCTGAACACTCTGGTTTCAGATACAAAGATATGGCTGTCTTAGAATCTTACACTGTTCTAGTTGCTTAGCACAAACGTTTCTTCCAGGTTTGCAATGAATTATTGGTACTAAATAGAAAATAGCGTGCATTTGGGGGGGGGGGGGAGAAAAAATGACAGACCATATATATATATATACGGAGAGAGATATGTTACAGTTGAATACGATTTGTGTATATCGAATGAGTAAGAACCAGATAAACGAAAAGATATTTTTGCAGATCACGGGGTTGGGGGGGGGGGGCGGCTGCCACCTGTATAGCATGAATATGAATGACGGGTTAAATACCTTCACAGTGCCTCTAAATGAGGGGAAATAAATAATAGTATAAAACCGACGTTCACATTTTCACCATCCTCCTATGTCTCCCTATGAAGGCTTAATGTCTCTAAAATACCTCAGCATGAGAAGAGGGATAAAATAGACAATAAATATTAATATTGGCTGTTACTCATCCCTTACCTCGTCATGCACAGTGAGGACACATTTGTCCGCAAGAAAGGAGTAAGACAACTTGCGACACAGTTATTGGTTATGATTTATTATTATTATTATTATTTAATCATCAATAACTAATTACAAGTGATGAGAATCTTAATTTGTGTTATTAATAATTCTCCAGAAGACACTACTCATCTCTCTCACTTGCCGGATATGTGGTGCTGTAAACGTTTTATCTCTTCCATGACATTAAAGACAAACATTCACTGTCACAATATTTCCATAGTGGAAAACTTCTTACCAAAGGAGAATATAAATCCAACTTTTAATCTATATTTAGCTAGTCCCCCTCCACCTATTATCTCTCCAACATACGTTATCAATATATGTAAGAAGGTCGATAAATTTAACAACAACAAAAATGTATAATCAACAATCAAATAAACATATAACAAATGCAACCAAAAGAATATTGACATTTACATTGCTTCATAACAAAGTTCGATTAACACTAGACAATCATTCATTATATCCCATATATATAATCACAGACATAACTTATCGTAGATATGAGAGTGGAGTTTTAGAGAAATAATTAAAATCAATGTACATATTTTTTTTCAAAGATGGCCACTGTCACTAGCACGTATTCACAATCACGCGGTTTGCAACAAGTCACTGTTTTTCTTATTTAGACGATGGCCTCATGTACACATTCTAGGCACATTAGACAACTGTTCCAGAATCTTCAAAGCACTCTCCAAGCACACTGTAGATAATTATCCTGAATTTTCCTTGTGCTATCAAGCACGTCAGGAGGAATGTTTCTGAAATTTTCTGTATTTTACTCGGCACACCATGAGGAATGTTCAAAATAATCTTCATGAATACTTGAGACCAAAATCAAGCCACCATTTTCACTGTATTGGTTCTCTAACAGAGTTCACAGGAATCAACTTATAGCAACACATTACTGATTAGTGTGACAATAACGCTGGATGCACACACCATTGTGATCAGAGTACAGTAATCACTCATTGTGGCCTGAAGTGAAGAAAGGCGTGCCTTACTCTGCAAAAGTTAAATTAAGGCAGTGGTAAATTTTAGACATATTTCATCTCCTTAACTCCTTTCTCTCTTACAAATATTCTCAGCTTACAAATCCTGTAACAATTTTGTTAACCTGATACACATGTAACATAAGAAATATAGCATCAATCAAAATTTACAAGTTTAATGTACAACATAATCAAATTAGTGAACGCAGAAATAATGATTCATTTACATAAAGCATTCTCCAATTCAAATCATAGGTCAATAGCAAACATGTATGAAATATTTCTTTCATTCTTTCTTTAGGTTAATTTACCATAAGCCAAAGATCGCTTTTATGACCGGACTTGAGTTTCCTCAAATTCAAAGTTATTAAAAGACTTTCTTCAACAAAATAGCTTTCGATCCATCCCCATTGGATGAATTTATTATGAACAAGTGTGAGACTATTAATCAGAAAAACTACTCATTCAGTTTAACTGGTTTAGATTATATCAGGAAGTTTGTCAGGATCTTTATAAATCTTGCCCAGATCCCATCGATAAATATTTCTGGGTCAAGAGAAGTAAGCTAATTAATGTTGTGAACGGTGGTCAGGCAGAAATCCGACCAGTCCAAGCATATTAAGAAGCATCCTTGATCATAAAGAGTGAGTGAATGAAAGGGAGGGAGGGCGGTGTTTAGCGTACACAAGTTCAATAGGGCAGAAAGACGTCAGAAGTATTGTTAATCCTATGTGTGAATGGAAGCTTGGATGCAGTCCTGCCCTTAGGTCAACTGAATAGTCTATAAATAAGGGAGTAAACCCAAGCCATGTGCTTTTCCCATGACAACAACACATACCAGGTGTGTAGCGGAAGCCCAGATTTCGATGTAATGTAATGTAATGAAAGTCTGTTTGATCTGTTTGAATGATAAGCCAAAAGGCTTGAAAAAAGAGTGTATGAGATTTTTTTAAAGGAAATCCTATTGTTACAGATTACTTCGATCCATGGTTTAGCTGAACGAAGATATAGTTGCATTTACAATATTTTATTATTAATAATTTTGTGTAGAATGTAATCATGATAAATTGCCATGTATAATTAATTCATGTTTATTTCAGGGTAGTGAGATTGTGCTCAGAGAAAATGATAAGCTTTTATTTAGAGAGCACTATGTAGTTAATGTTAGCAGTCTCTGAATACTGTATTTATAAATTGCTTGCATCTTGGTAGCATTGATTTTATTGTTGGCAACAGTTTGCTGATGTGTATCAGCCATTGGTTCATAAGAACACCCTATTACATCGCTTAGGTCTTAGGAGGAGAAGTCTACATGAACTCAGCCAGTGACAACACAAGACTCCACCAGTTTAACTAAGTTAAGTGAAAATAGTACATTTGGCCAGGAGTGTGAGAACATTTTATAACCGTGTAGGAACTATTGGGAACTTTGTGCAAATCTTTGTTATTGGAGAACTGAGAAGAAACTATATGAACTTGGTCAGGGAAAACATAATTAGCTAGGGGAGGCTAACTTTTCTCTGACAGATAGTATGATCATTGTGCTGTGTGTATTTTGTAATTGATTGCTGTTATATTTTCTTTAATTGTTTAATTTTCTTTTATATAAATATTTTATTAATTTTCATCTGTCTTGTGTAATTTTGTATAACATTCATTTAATCGTATCCATTATACCTTCATTGTATCCATCTTCGTGTCTGTCTATCCATTTGTTTGTCCATCCGTCCATCCAAGTCTGTCCTTGTCCTACATGTGAGAAATCATTCCTCTGGGGGCTGTAACGAGCTAACGGAGCAATTGACCTCATATTGTTGTGTATTTCATGTGTCCATCATATGGGGCACCAGCAAAGTTTCTAGCACATTCTCCACCTGAGTTACTTCAAAAATATCATCATAATTAGTATCCAAGGTGGAGTCACGTTAATATTGACAACAAAGATATAATTATTAAGTGTAGTAGTCGGGATAGGTAAATTTACTTTGCCACACAACTATTATTTATTATTGCTTGTTAATCTGTATGCATCATCCACCCATCCCCACCCCGAGAAATGTACTGGATGTAACAATAATAAATATAAAATAATGATGGATTATAATAGAAACAATTGAATCTTATAATATATTCCTTAAATCAAATGTTATTTCTTTCTTTCTTTCTTCTTCTTCTTCTTCTTCTTTTTCTTCTTTTTCATAATTATATATTTTGAACATAATTTGAAATTTTATTATCCAAAATGTCGATATTAAAAGTGTGAGCATGATTTCAGGGAATACTTTTTTAATTTGCCATATATATATAAAAGAAGTGAATTTGTCCACAGAAAGAGAAGTAATGTGTGTCTTTTTTGTTAGATAATTAATTTTACAAAGAAGTTTCTAGTATCTATTAAAACGGCACTGCCTCCACGCCGATAAAGCAGGGCACTTTTCTGACACAACCTGTTGTCGTCCCAAGAAGTTGCTGCTATGGTTGGTGCGGACTGGGGTACGCATTTCCTGCCCGGTCATGTTGTAGATGCAAGGTTTAAAATAAATATTTGAATGTTAGTATTCAGTCTAATGACAAGGTTATTTCCCTCTGAACTTAGGATCATGCATGTCCGCATCGCCTTAAAAGCAGGTAATCATTCAGGGTTTTTACTTGAAAAGAAAAGTAGTTAGAACTGACGGATGGTATTCTTCAGGTGTCTGTATGTTCTTCATTGGAAGTTTCCATTCCATTATAGCCAGGTGACGTCTTCATTTGAATTTCCAGGGTATTGTAGTACTGTTTAGATTTTCCAGTGTATTATAGTTTTGAGTATGCCTTCGTTTGTAAGTTTTCAGTGATTATAGTCTATAAGTTTTTATATATATATATATAGTTCAGTTTACCTTCGCGTCACAGAAAGATTAATCACAAAACACGCGATTTCTATTCATTTGTTAAAATATGATTTTATTTGTCAACATTAAAACAAAACAAAACAAACGTTAACTATTTCTAAGTAAAATTGTAATTGATAAAAGTTGAAATTTACACGTGCACAGTCCTCATGTACTGTCTAGATTTAAAGTTATTTATTAACTTTAGGGTTATTCCAGATATTTTCCAAGTACTGTCTATGAATATTTAAACATTCAAAATTTAGTTATTCCAACTCAATGGCTGCTGCTAGCGTCGTGTTGTAATGTAGTAGTCGGTATTGTTAATGTAGTAATTGTGTTACGAGCTGGTAGTAGGCCATGCAAGATTTTCTCACAAGCATAGTTCTATGTATAGAGGATATACCCTTCCGACTCAAAAGTCACCGCTGTACACTCTTCCCGCACCCACCCCGATAACTGCCAGCCAGCGTTCAGTCGCGAAATGTCTCAGCTCGGCTGGATGCAGGGATGTGGGATGGTCTAGACCAGGGTTGGGCAAACTCCGGCCTGTGGGCCAAATCTGGCCCACGGTTTTTTGTTCTGCCCGTCTAGCTATTGTCATTGGGCCCACGAGATTGAAATATACAAAGAGTCGCATCTCAACTCTCTGACCGTCATCTAAATGACATTCTTCGCTTGTCAACCACATCAATTAAGGCTGTCATTGAATCACTGATTCATTGTAAGCAACACCATCCATCTCATTAACGTTTCATTGAAACTGAATTATTATTTTTTTTACATTCTCACTTTATATTCTGAACTTTCTGGATTTTGTGACCTTTGGTCGTCTATCTGGCCCGCGAACTGTTCCAACAGTTTTATCCGACCCGCGCTCTCTAAAGTTTGCCCGCCTCTGGTCTAGACTGGCACTGTGGGGGGTGAAATGGAGTTAATTAGGTAAAATTCTAACTTGACCCCAAAGGATATATAACTTGCGATCTGGCACCGATTCTGCATGCCTCAATCCGACTGTGACAACACATACAGCGAGATTGTCAACCACCGCTACGGTCAATCACACGACGGAAAACTTTTCAACAATCAAAACACGACAAAATACTCGCACTACTTGACAAAATACTCGCACTACTTGACAAAATACTCGCACTACATATTGAAAGCGGCAGTATCCATGGGCAGAAAGACTGGTATGTCTCATATCTGCTATTCCAGTGCCCATGGCATGGCACAAGCAACGTTTTGTCGTTACCAGTTTTGGAAACCTTGCAGGATGTTGTTTCTCTTCCCTGGTTTTGTAGATAAGGAAAATTGGGAGTCCCAAACCCAACTCTTTTCAAGTCACTTTTTTGCCTCTCTCTATCAAGTCACTTTTTTGCCTCTCTCTATCAAGTCACTTTTTTGCCTCTCTCTATCAAGTCACTTTTTTGCCTCTCTCTATCAAGTCACTTTTTTGCCTCTCTCTATCAAGTCACTTTTTTGCCTCTCTCTATCAAGTCACTTTTTTGCCTCTCTCTATTAAAATGTGCGAGTCTTGCTGTTGCTGATATATTTTTTTGTTTACATTAAAAATTTAAAGACATAAATAGTTTATGAAATGTGTTTGTGTGTGAAGACAATAACGAGTGCATGATGAATTTTTACTTGTTGTTTTAGGATATTTGCGCGTGTGAAGACAATAACGAGTGCATGATAAATTTTGACTTGTTGTTTTAGGTCAATTTAGGATATGTGCGCGTATGAAGACAATTATGAGTGCATGGTAGATTCTGACTTATGTTGTTTTAGGATGACTATATGCTTTGTGTGTGTGTGTGTGTGTGTGTGTGAGTATTGTGAATGCGTTATGTCGTGAGTATGGTTTGTTATAGGGCTTTACTTTGTTCTGTATATTGTGTGCATTGCAGTAGCAAGGGTTGTATCGTGTAGTCAACCCGTCAGGACAGCGCCAGGTTTTCAATTTACGCCCCAGTTTCATTCTATACTATCCATCCGCCTATCTATCCACCACCCTTTGTTAGTCAATCTTTAATATTAGATAAATATTTAAATAATTATTTTTAAAAAAAGTAAAATTATTTTTTGTTAGAATGCGCTCCCAGGCCTTTTACGGCCTAGGCGACTGCCCTAGGTTCTCATAATGGACGGGTCGGTCCTGTCTGGATGCGCTTATTGTGTACTTTCTGTTTACCTCGTAAAGGAAGAGAATTGAATTTAGTCTGAGTCTGTGAATTGCTTTCGTTTATAGGGCCTACTTTTTGATTACTTGCATGTATTTCTGTTGTGCGGTTGGTTTGTGTTAAAAAGCCGTGTTTAGCTCTCTTGTCCCTTGTCGTTGATTTGATTTCTTTTTGTGTCGATGTCCGATCAAATATTCATACACAATCAGTTTGGGCAATTAAACTGTGTGAATATAAGAATGATAATTTTATTGATTTGGTCAAATTAGTACTGTTGAATTTAATACTAAGATCAAATCCATCAGTTAGCAAGGAAGTACGTGGACACATATCCGTAGGCCTACTATTTATTTTCCCCAAAGCAAGGTCAATTTTCTACTTATAACTAAGGACATTTTCTCCTAACCCAGGAATTAAAAAAAAATAAACGAAAATTACAAACAATTGCACTGGCTTCCATAAGCTCTTTAATCATTTTGGGTTCATTATTTAGTAACATATTTGTGGTGTGATTATCTGGTCTGATAGCTTTTCAGCCAATCCCATGTGGCCGACATCCTCACCTGCTTTCTAATAATAGAGATCAGTAATTGGAGTTGTCTTAGACTATAGATTACTACGCCAATATTGTGCGTTATAGTATCTGTCTACTCATCTAAACCGATTGTATCATATTTTTAGCCTTTATATTGAAATTGTTTTAAAAGCTATAAATTTATTATAGCTAAAAGTTCAAGGCTTTATAATTAATGATCCAGAACTAGGTTGGGTTGCGGTATTGGTTCCTGTGAGGGCTTGTACAAAGTTGTAGAAACTAGTGGAATCTAAGCAATAGCCTATGTAGCCTACATATGAAAGATACCATAAGTTATCTGTAAGTATGGACGCGGCAAGAACAAATGGCCCTAGAGTCATGTGGGAACCAGACCGTTCTAAAGAAACACAAACCGATAAACTCAGGAAAATAATAAATGCAAAATATGGAACTGCAATAGGTAAGACAACTAGTGAACGCGTGTGTTTACAAACAGTAGCCTATAACACGTTGATGCTCGATCGATCTGCATTTCTTTTGCTGGTTAGTGAAAGTCCTGGTCACACAAGATTTCTTAAGCAAGTGTGCGTGTGAGAGAGAAACAGAAGAAAGAGTAGCAGAAACTAACGCTCACATAATTATTGAGTATTTTTGTATTTGATTTTTCTATTATCTTACACTCTTAGATCTTACAGGTACTCAACTACACATACAGTAAACCTAACACGAACAGTAAGTAATAAAAGTATAAGTAATAGGCTCTTAGTCTATTACGTCCCTCTGAAGCAAAACACTGTAGGCTAATATATTTCGTAATGCTGCAAGAAATTTTAAAACCATGTGTGCATTGCAACCAGGCACACTTTCATTATATAATACAATTTTATAGTAATACGACTGCACAAGACTGGATACGCACACGTACGAAAATGTTAAAATTATCACACTGTTTACATTACAACGCCAGTCATGTATTCTGGTTATAAACGTTCAGTTCCAGAAAATAAATGTAAATAATGTTATCAGCCGTGTGAAAGAAAATAACATGCCAAAAATAAAGCAGGAATTACTGAATAAATGTCAACAGTATTGGATATTGGTGTGGATATTTGTGATGAAACAATGTCAGCAATATTTGAACTTTGTGATGTATTAAAATAAGACATTTGAAATTTGCATTCATCTGTACTAAGCATTTCAGAGCTTTAAAAATACAAACAAATTTTTAAAAGAATGATGAAAATATTATATATAGGCTCTATATCCTTATAAAATATATATATATCCCTATATCCTTTTGCTATGATTATTTGGTGCTTTGAGAATCTATAAATCCCTCTTCCTTTAGGTTGCCAAATAATTAATGATTAACTTCAGTGCTACTACTAGTACTAGCCTCTTTGCTGACTTGTTTTATGGTTCTAAAACCTATATTTTTTATTTAAACAAAGAAAATTTTATGGTTTTAATGCTTTCACTCTTATTAATGAAAGTGTTAGCTCTTAATTGATCTGATAATTTTCTTTTGCATTTTGCTTTACAGAGACCTATAGAGAATTGCACCGCTGGTCCTGTGATAATTATGATAAATTCTGGGAAGAGGTGTGGTTGTTTGCAGATGTAATTCACTCTCACCCTTATGAGAAGGTATTTCTTTAATTAATACAGTTAGATGGCCTATTGAAGTTTATAAATTAAATATGAAAGCTATTTTAATAGTTAATACAGTTGATTCTTGATTCAAAAGGGTGTTTTAACACATAGTTTCAGGTATAACCATATGTTCTAAGAAATTGCAACTCTCAGTTTTTAATATATTATTTTGTGTGCAAGTTCTATGAGTATGACCGAGAGCATGTTTAATTAGCTAGGATGTAATGGGACTCAGCCACTCAGCAGATAGTCTACTCATGTTCAAAATAAATGTTTTTTTCAGCTACAAAGTAAGCATGGGGTTGTGCAGGATAGTGTGGTGAGCATGATCACATTAGGACCACTAATCTGATGAAAACTTAAGTTCATTCAGTAATTGATGACAACTGTAGAAATTGTAGTGTCTAGACCAGTATAATTTATTTTTAAGAAAGGGCAGTGTTGTTCTTGATTTGTTTTGTAGTGTTTTAACCACTCTATACTTGTTTGGTGATTAAACTACACCCAAACCTGTTAAATATAAATTTAAATTAATTATTTTTTGTTTGTTTAATCCTTTGTGGATATTGTTTGGTAAGTTTGATTAAACATATGTGTATGGCAGAGAAGGAAAATTGATTAAATTACAAAACATTTAGTACTTTGTAAAAGTCTAGATTTTGGACCTCTTAAATATTGTTGACCTCCTTTCCACCATTTATAAGATAGTAATTTGATAAGTTTGTTTGGTAAATGGAAAAGTGGAATCATTAGAATTAGATTCAGTTTTTTGATGATCATCATAATAATTTTTATCATCATGAAGCTACAAAAATATACTATGTTTAAAGTTATAATTTTCCAATTATTTCTGGTAAGAAAAATATATCAAGCATACTTTCAGTTTTGATGATATTTTGCTGTTTAAACTTTAATTCATTTTCTTTATTGACAGTATAAATGCTTACGCACTTTATAGTGTACTTATTACTACATAACAATAATCTAATTAAAAATAAAATACAGATTATTTTGTTGTATAGTCATTCAATATCGTTCATTCTGTTTAATTATTTTGAACTTTCAGGTTGTTGACATGACAAAGAATGTTGCTGACATTCCTGAATGGTTTCATGGAAGTCTCTTGAATTATGCTGAAAACCTGTTGCGGTTTAATGATGATAGAACAGCTCTTTATGTCACTGGTTAGTATATGTATCTTTATATCACTGTTTAAAAATATGCAATCTTTTTTGTATTTGCCTAAGCTATGTTCCAAGTTTGACCTTTGTCAAATTAATATTTCTGATTGTAATTAAACACTGATAGGTTTGTAGTTTGCCAAAATATACTTTAAATAAGTGCTAAGCAATGCTAGAGTGACATAATTTAAATCATACTTTTGAAAATATAATTCAGCACTTTTTATTTTATAAACTATGGTTAGTGATTGAGTATTATAACACTTTTAAAAGAAATAGCTTTCACATCATTTGAAATAATGTCATATTTTATTTAATAATTATATTATTTTGAATAAATAATAATTTTATGCATTACTATTTAATACACTAATATTCAGTTATATTATTTTTTGCATAATATATTAAGTAAAACTGAAGTAATACTAACAAGTAACAGTAATATTTTAATCTTGTTTAGATTAAACCCTTCATAAAGTTTTAAATGATATAATAAGTATTCCAGATTACTTCTTTTGGTATTTATTTTTAAGCTTTCATATAGTGTAAACAACATTTCTTTTGTTTCTTTGTAAAGACCTTTCCATGTTTTCCTGAACTTGGATAAAATTAGAAAAAATTATGAGTACCAATAGATGTTTTTTGACAATCTACTAGAAGAATTTACAGATGTTGTGAAATAATGTGAAAACTGTTATGCGATCCGGTGACAGTATCCTTATACCAGATTTGCAGTCTTATCACCTGATACAGAATTTCAACAACTACCATTTCCAGCATTTCACTAATTTCTGTGGATTTTTTTTACCAAACAGATGTTTGAGTGTTCAATTGTTCTGCTACATGGTCTAATGGATTCATAAATACTTCTTTTGCTACCTGTGTTTTCAAGTCACCTTTTACAATAGCTCTTTTGAAACCCCTTTTAAATGAAAACACTCTGAATGGCATGAAAAACTACTACCCTGTTTCTAATTTATCATTTATGTCGAAGGTCATGGAAAGATTTATTTTGTCTGATTTAGCATCTATAATCTTTAAAGACTTTACAGTCAACTTATTGTCTCCATCACAAGTCTAAAACTGTGCTTTAAAAGGTGTTAAATTACATTCAAGGTGAAGGACAGCCGGATGTGGTGAAGAAAACTCACAAGGAACTCAAAGAGTCAGTCTCAGTCTTTGCATCTGCAATGAAGGCCATGGGAATCAAGAAAGGAGACAGAGTTGTAGGTAAATATCCAGATTTATTGACATAAAAATTTTGAACCTGTTTCTTTCATACCTGAATTATTTTTTTTACTGTTGAAAATAACTGAAAATGCTGTATTCTGGTATTATAGAAGTTAAAAGACGGGTTCTCTGAGGAAGTGGAAGGTAGAATCTTTGTTGCTAAGGGAGCTAAATGACTAATAAGGGAGCCTGTTTAGTATGGATAGGGTATATGGCTCGTTCTCTGGGCAAGTATGCCACAAAAGTTTTGTACATATGAAATGTGTTTTCTTAAAAATAAAGAAGCATTGAAATATGTGTTAATATTCTATATATTCAGAATTGATGTGAGAGATACATAAGATAGTTGCTTGAATGTGTGTTTATTTATTTTGTTATTGTTTGTAAAACAAATTCGTTTTGAACTAAAAAATGGCACCTCTTTTTGTGACATCATACATATAGCCATTTTCTTTATTTTTCATTGTTATAAATAATCCAACAAACTTACTCTATCAAGGTTTTCATAGAAGTGATAATACATCACAGCAACATTCAATATTTTTTTTATCTTCAAAGGGTCAATTTTGTAAAGAAATAATATTTTAAAAAGGCACATTTTTAGTCATGCTTAGTTTACACATATATCGGATCCAAAACTGTTATTCTTTTACCAAACATCGACATGTCATACATAAATGCCATGTGCTATTTAAACAATCCATACACTTGAAATATTAATACCATAATGTTTGTCAAATTTATTCCTTATATTCAGCTTTAGGAAAGCTAATTTGACTTCGTTTCCTTTTTAACACGTGACAAAAAACTTTATAAATTTGTAAATATAAATGACAATAATATCACAAACTACTTCATACATTTTTCAAAGGCACCATATCCCAGAAAGATAACTCTCATGTCATTTTGCTTTAGTGTGATGAGTCAGTCTCTCTTAACCAAATAAGAAAAATAACTTTTGTTTCCATTAAGATCACATGGATGACAGAAATGGTTGAAAAATTTTCGGTATCATCGATGTTTTAAAATAGCTAAGATATATGAAAATCTTGATATATTTTGATTAAAATTGTAATAGCTTTCTTATTTATGTACCTATCCATATGGTTTCTTTTGCATTTAAACTTTCACATAGCTGTATTATGTTTTAAACCTGAGCTAGTAAGGGTAGAAAAACCTGTGAATTACATATTATTTATTAAAAATGTTATATTTAAATAGATACTTTGTTTATTACTTAGTATTATCTTCGCATTTAATAACTTAACACGTTTTATGTTAGTTGAGAAAAATAAAGCTTATTTTATGATGGCTGTTAATTTTGTCACTGGAAGCTGAATAAGGTTTTCACATGACGAAGTTAGAATTTTATCCCCATTTAAAATAAATATGTATCCAGATTAATAATTTGGGTTAATAAAGAAAATATATTTGTTGTACTGAGATTCTTATATATCATTTACAAAAATTCTTTTTTTTTTTGTAAAATACATCTCAACCTTACTTTCTAAGTTTTCAATAGAAACATGCTTTTTATGTAGTTCACAGTCCTATAACATTTCTATTATTTTTATCTTTTCTTGTTTTTATGTGAGCTTTAGGTCCTATTGTAGACTTTAACATGTAAAATAATTTTAAATTTAATCCACTTTATTTTTTGCACTTCATGTCACAAAATGGTACACTTGCCCAGAGAATGAGCCATATTAATACCAAAAATAAGATATAAAATGAACATAATTTTCAAGTTCTGCAGTCTCAGTTTTACTTTCAACACATTTTTTCTCAAATTGATATATTTGTTCTAATGATCAATAAGTGAACTCCCCTTTTGACTACTTGTTAACTATTGAGACAGTAAGTGTCTGTCTGAAAGACAGTAGATCTGCACTTCCTCTTGGAAAAAAGATCTGACAACAGACAAACACAAAAGAGGTGAAGTTATGGGAAGGCTGTTAGACAATCCAGAATGCTGTTGAACATTGGAGTTGGATCAATTTTCATTTCTAGGACACTTAGAACTTGTAGCTGGCTATATATAATGTAGGAATGACTGACACCAAAGCAAAATTTGAAAGATATTGCGGGATGGATCACAGTGCAGTCCATACTTTTTCTCCACAGACTCTCACATTAAAAGTATTTCCATACAACTTCCTATTATTATTTTGCAGGATATATTCCTAATTGTGCTGAAGCTGTTGAAGCAATGTTAGCAGCAGCCAGCATTGGTGCAATATGGAGCTCTACATCTCCAGACTTTGGTGTAGTGGTGAGTCACCATTATGTTAGCATTCTAAAACAAGTTGGAGTAGTTTATTCTTCTTACCTCTTGTTTGTAATTAAAAAAATTAAAAGGAATAGTATAATTACTTCGGTTGAGTGGTAAGTCATCATTATATATTAATGTTCTAAAGCCTACCAGAGGTAACTAATACTTCTTGTTTGTAAAAATGAAATCAGATTAAAAATATTAGTTCAATTGCTTGAAGACATCTTAGAGGTAAAGTGATATCGTTTTGCTGAAGATTTGTTTCATATAATTTTGTTTTTGCTGTCGTATTTTGTTGAAAATCCATATAGAAAAATTCTGTTGTGCACTAGTTTTTTTTATTTTAATATTTATTAATAAAAAATTGCTGATTGCCTTTATAGTTATTTTTTAACCTGTTGAACTCTTTTTACATGTGTATCTCTTTTTTTGACCTTTCAATTTTTTTCTCATTAATAATTTTAAAACTTTATTCATCAATGAATATAAGACATTTTAACAGTTAAATGAATTTATAATAATCAGGTAATGGTTTTAAAACTAACTTTCAAACATTTAAAATAATATTGTTACTATGCAAAATGCCACAGGTTATATGGTATACATTGCAATGTTTGATTGGTTTTATTAATATACCCTAATTGGATGGTTTTAAATACCATTAAATGGTTGGAATCTTTGTGTGAAACAGCACTTATTATTGTTTGTTGGCATTGTCAATTGGTATTTTCATGACTTTCATACTTGAATACTATTTATTTTAAATGATGATATTTATAAAACAATCGAAACTAGATTAATTTTTGAAACATTAGATATTTAAAGACTCAGTATTCATATTTATCAATGTTAACCTTGCAATCAAATGTGAACTTTTATACTTTTTTCTATTTTCCTGTGAACATTAAGTTATTGTCCAGACTTTAATGCCCTAAAGTCAAAAGTCTAGGCAACTCACAAACAAATTAATACAAATAATACTTGAAAGAATGTAGCTTTAGCTTCTAATTTCATTTACATTTTCAAATAATCTTTATATAGTTTCAGTTGGGCGTGTCTTTTCACCCAAATGAACCAAAAGAACTATCCCTTTCATTTCATACATTATATAGTGTCATTGTCTGAGTTCATATATTCACATTGTTGTTACAAGTATTATTATTTTGTCAGTAGCCATAATAATTTATCAGTTTCAGTGTATATCACTGGTTAGTTGAAATGTTTCTTTCAGTAGTTGGGAGTTCATTAATTTGCTACATTGATTCATTTATTTGAGAAGTTGTTCGTTTGGTCATTAGATCATTTTGTAGTTCATTTGGCTTTGTTTTGTTCATTTGGTATCGTTTGATATGTTTAGGTTAAAAGATTTGCCAATTTCAGTTAAACACAATTTGACATTTATTTTATTAATAGGAAAGAATTTTGTCTTGGAAACCTTGTCATGTGTATCATTGTCAGTTTGCAAGTGTGCTTGCTAGCATAAAATTGTCTCAGAAGATTTTGCATATATAACATTCTGAGAAATGGAGAAATATAATTGTAAAATATATAATTTTTCAACTTTTCATTTTGATATTTGAACATATTTTTTTTGCATAATTATTTTAAAGTTGGAGAAAGAACAGCACAGTCACCTAAAAATGAACATGTCTTTTCTGATACATAATAATAATTATTGCCAATTTACTTTTCTTTTTATCATTCATGCACTATCCAAAGTTTCAAATTTTCATTAACAATGACATGGTTGCGACAGAGTGAATAAAGACTTCACACATGATTCCTTAGCCATAGATTATTTTGAGTCTTGTCCTATAATACAGATATAAGATATTTATTATCATTATCAAGTTTAGTCAAAATCTGAACTAATCCTAACCTGATCTTAACTTTATTCCTAACCCTATCCCATACCATAACCTTAATTCAAATTCTAAACCACTAATAGTATAAACATTATGCATAAATAAATATAAAGATATTTTGTTTATTCATCATGATATATTCAACTGTAAATTTTCATAGTTTTATTGGTGAGAGGCCTGCATGAATGCTCTTTACTTTTACTTTAAAAAAAATTCAATGTTTTAGGGCAACTTGTGAGTTCCATTATGGGATAGCATGCAGTTATATAGCCTATCTTGATTCTAGGGCAACTGGTGAGCTCCTTAATGGAATAGAATGCTGTTATATAGCCTGTCTTGATTCTGCATCCTATTAAAAAACTTTATTGCTTGCATCCAGTAGATTGGAACAGTGTGAAATAAGCCTATATTGGAAAGACCTTGGCTTGTAATGTGGAGAGAGGACCAAAGAAGCCTTGGCTAGTAGTGTGGGAAGAGTAAACTAAGTAATCTTGTCTAGTAGTATGGAGAGAGGAAACTAAAAAGTCTTGGCTGGTAGTGTGGAAAGAAAAAATATTGGCTGTTAGGTGGAGAGAGGAAACTAAAGTCTTGGCTGGTAGTGTGGAAAGAGGAAACTAGAACTTCTTGGCTGGTAGTGTGGAGAGAGGAAAAAAAGTCTTGGATAGTAGTGTGGAGAGAGGAAACTAAAACGTCTTTGCTGGTAGTGTGGAGAGAGGAAACTAAAAAGTCTTGGCTGGTAGTGTGGAAAGAGTAAACTAAGTAATATTGGCTAGTAGTATGGAGAGAGGAAACTAAAAAGTCTTGGCTGGTAGTGTGAAAGAGGAATTGAACATCTAATGCACTAGTATAACAACCAGTTAGGGGCGGTAGTGGTTTGGATAATTGATACTTTGGAAAATTGGCATTCTACTATATGAATCCACATGCAAAGTTACAAAATAAAGTAAATAAATATATTTTCAGAATAAAGACCAAAATGAAATGGATCTAAGCAACATAAGGGTTTTAATAAACAATGGCGCAAAAGAGGCAGTATGATTTTTCTGAGAGAAAAGTACTGAAAGCCCACGAAAATGAGTGATCTCATTGAATCTCAGTTCTAAAGACTGCAAATTGCTGGTAACAGTGTGTATGGTGTATAATGGCAGCTTTAGTGCATATTTTAAGTTTGGATTGATTGCCACCTTTCTACATCTGAAATTGTGCTCAATTCAGACAATAATCTCACTTCTTTGAGCAACATATACAGATATAATTTGCTTGTTAAGTTATATATAATTATGAATTCATACCAAGCAAAAGAAATAATGGTACAGAGAGGAAATCACTCTCTTCAGTAGGAATGCTAATAGATGAGTTTTGTTGTATTTATCAGGTCTGAGAGCATATTTGAACCCCTATGAGCTCTGATTTTCATGTGCTGTATGATACTCCTAGTATGCTCACCTAGTAATTTGATGGATAAAACAAATCTTCAGTTAAATATATCAAAACCAGCTTAATTTCTGGTTCTAAGCAACTAATTTCAAGTGTGTGAAACATTGTTATATGTTAAATTGATTATTTGCATTACATGACCTTATTTTAAAAAGTATTTTTTATATGTCTTTTCTAGCACTGTTTTCAAACTATTATTTTTTTTATCAGGGGGTGCTAGAGCGTTTTACTCAGATTAACCCGAAGCTGATCTTTAGTGTCAATGCTGTGCACTACAATGGCAAGGTTCATCCCCATCTTGAGAAGCTTTCACAGGTTGTTAAAGGTAATAGATGCATAAAAAAGATTACATTTTTATTGTCTTCATACACTGTTAAGTTTATAGCTGCATAGAACAGTGATATGTTTCTATTGCCTTCAGAGGTTGATAAAAGTAAATACATTTTTATTGTTTTCACATATTGTTGAAGGTAATAACTGCAATGAATAGTGTTAAATTTTTATTGTAGTCACAGCTTTAAAGGTAAGAGCTGCAAAAAAAACAGTGATACATGTTTCTTGTCTTCACAGATTGTTAAAGGTAATTGCAACATGCAAATATTTTATTTATTGTCTTCAAAGGTTGTTAAAGATAATTGCTACATGCATAAGGAAAAGATTATATTCTCAAGTTTTAGTGATATGTAGTATTTATCAAAACAGTTGGCCAATTGTATTCACATGTATTCAATTTTCAGGATTATTCAGTGATAAACAATTGTATGCACTTGTTTTGTGTTCAAATAAAATGCTAATTTAGGATATGTTTTAAAATTTAATTAAAAAAAAATATAGAAAAAGCTAAAGAAAAAAACAAGAAGAAGAAAAAATAGAATATCATAAACTATTTTTAACCTCATAATTCAGTGTACACTTCTCAGAAAGAAATTATCAGGCGGTTTTGTAAAAAAGTGGATTTTTACTCCATTAAAAAAAAATAATTTGAAAATATACTAATTAAGAAAGTGTAAATTCTCTCTTGTCACAAATATCTGACTATCTTTCGCCAAGCATGCACATTTTATTTTTGCAGACCTACTTATTTGTAGTTATGATAATGATTTTTATAGTTAACTATTTTAAAGCATCTGAACTGGCTATTTCACTGTTTATGTATTCGCTATTTCACATTATAATTCACAGCATTTTACTGTTCATTCTAATATTTGGGATTGATTTATTGTATTTATTATAGTTATTCAACATTTTGTCTTTAATGATTAAATGAATAATCACAACAGAAATCTGTACAATTTCTTCTTTGAATTATTTGTTTTAATTTACTCCATTGTACACTTGAATTTTCAGGACTGAATGATATTGAAAAAGTTGTGGTAATTCCATTTGTCAGAGAGTCTGCAATGGAAATTTCTCAAATAAAGAACAGGTAAGAACTCCTGATAGATTGAAATCTAAAACAAATAAGCAGCCCTCCTAGCTTTATGTACTGCATTGCCCTCACTCGTTTGTACTAGAGACTGGTGTTTGTAGCTAAGTCCATTATTGTAGTAGTCAGATATATATATATATATATATATATATATATATATATATATAAATCATTGTTTATCTTAGTATTAGCCATAATAGAGCAATATACAGATTGAGATACAACACACGATATACACACAAAACAAACAACGAAACAAAAACATGCATGTACTGCATAACAGACAACACAATCGAACACTTCTTACTCCAGTGCAATAAATACACTGAGGAAAGGAAAATCATCAAAAAAACCCCAGACCTCTTACCATTCACCACCCAAGCACTCCTATACCCCAAAGAACACAACCAAAGTCACGTGCACCTAGCACTTATCACCTATCTTTTAGAAACAAACACACTCCACCTACTATAATAAAAAAAAAAAAATACAAGGGGAAAAAAAACCCACACCACAACAACACGCACAAACACTCGGATGACAGTCATAACAACGGTCAGACATGGAGATACAACACGCAAACCAAACAACGCACGAACATCCCACCCCACCCACCTTGAAAACCAGAGAAAGGAGGAAGGCCTCTCAGGAATCCACCAAAAACCGAAAACATCTTTCAAGATGAAAAGTTTTAACACAATTCCTGTGGGCGCATAGATAGCGGAACTGCTACTACAACATTAGTATTGTAATAGTAAAATATTTATACATCATCATGTATTAGTATTACTCTACATTGTAGTAGTGAGACATTATGCAGCCAGTGAGACATTATAGTGAAGTAGTAAGACATTTATAAATCATTGTGTATTAGTATTACTTTACATTGTAGTAGTGAGACATTATGCAGCCACATTAGTGATATACACTGTAGTAAAGAGTAGGAGGCAAATTGCAGAAATGTGTCATTACCTTTATTATTGTTAATTTGCTTTCTAGATGCTCATTGTTCTGTTTTAAATAAATTACAGTGGATCATTTGATCTCTTGTAATGTGGGATATTGTTATCAAGAGATGTGCACATTTTATACTGTGTGTTGACTTGATGTGTAGTGAGTTCTTCTTGCAACAGATTTGCTAGCTGAAGAACATTACAAAGAAAATATATTTGTAATATAATATTGAATTTATAATAATGAATTCTACTTTCACTATTATTATCATGAATATGAATATTATTTATTATTGCAATACTATAATAAATTTATAATAAATATATTTTTATTATTAGTTGCACTTTGAATGATTAATTATAAATTTTAAAAGCATATTTTAATTATAATGAATTTATAGTAATGAATTCTATTCTCTGAACTCTGTAAAGAAAATATATTGAATTGAATGCATGTTTTAAATATGCACTGAAAGTTATACTTACAAAGTTATAATATATTTTGGAGCAACATTAGAGATCAGTTGTAATTAGTTTTGTTTCTTCCTGTTGCTAAGCTGTACTTTAAGCAGTTTCCTGGAATCTGGGAAAAAGGATGGACAGGTTCCAGAGTTGATTTATGAGCAAGTACCTTTCAACCACCCTTTGTTCATCATGTACTCTTCTGGCACAACCGGAGTGCCTAAATGTATTGTGCACTCTGTTGGGGTAAGTGTTAGTGTTGTGTGTATATGCATGCTGAGTGTAGATTTTCCTATTTGAAGTACAATTCTATTTTATCATTATCAACCATGGCCTGCCTTCTGTTTATGTATCATTTTAAGACAGTGGTTTCCAAACTTTTTTGGTCCAGAGTGCTTTTAGTTTGTCAGGATATTTTCCATGACACCCTAAGTCAGAAAAACAGTTCTGTTTTCCTCTTGTGTACACTTCGGGAGACTCTGTTTTAAGAGATTAATATCTATCTAACATTTTCTTATATTCATTGTCTACACTTAGCAGACACCTTTTATTATTATCTATGCCTATAGTACAGTTACATAATTTGTGATTATCTCTTTGTTTAGAAGAGTGTATATTTAACTATTGTCTGTTTTACTGATTAGTAATACCCAAGATATTTGCTCTGAGACTGTCTCTGTACTAGTACCATGTGCTGTTGTCATAACAAGTTTTATAGGGCATCTTATCTGTTGACGTTTTCTAGATAATTATTTGATGACAATCACAATGTTTTATATGATTATGAGAGTATGCAAGCCTGCTGTGTTGGGTGACATCATTTTATAGCTCTCTGGAGACTGTTACAAGGGACTGAAGTACACACAGTTAGCAAAGCATTATAGTGCCCAGGTCATGTGATGGAAGTGTAGATACAAATCATGTCTTTTTTTAAATCACCTTTCTGGCAGCCCTAGACTGAGAGGGAATCTAAGATACTGAGACCATTACTATAAAAGTGGTGATATTAGATACTCACTGAATTGACTGAGAAAAGAAAAATAGAAGGAAAAATTCTAATTTCTTTATTTTTGTGTTGTCAAAACATTTAAAGAAATGGGTTTTTAGGTCAAGTTTCAGTTTCAAGTTAGTTTTGAGTTTTCAGACTTTTGGTAATTTTATAGAGAAAGCAAGTATACATGTCATCTGCTTCAGAAAGGGGAAAATGACCCAGTTTGTAGTAGCATGACATCATTGCTTTGGTTGTAGTTAAGTAGATAGACTGAAGATTTGTGCATCTGATGATCAAAGTTGATTGTGATCAAAATTTATTGGTGACTATTTATACTTAGAATTGATTTTTGAGGAAAATATTTGATTTGAGAGTAGCTTGATTTATTGTCATTTATGATTTTTATCTGATAGACATTGTGTAATTTACTTATTTGGAGATTCTTGACTTTTTTCCTTCAGAGATATTGTTATAAACTTTAAGCAAAAGATTGTAGGGACTCACAAGTCAATTACAAAGCTTATCATCCATGCGTTTTGTTTGTGTGCATGTGCCATAATCCTGTAGCTTCGAACAAGGGGTGGTTTTAACAATGCATAGTGAAGCAAGCATATCATATGGTTCAATATGTTTAAGCTTGATGTTTAGAGGAAAAATGTTGATAGCAGTGATATTTTTCCAGGGCACATTACTGAAACACTTAGAGGAGCACTTGGTACAGAGTTGTATGACCCGTGAAGATATCTTGTTGTATTACACTACTGTGAGTATTTCATGTTATAGGTAGTTTTTTTTTTTTGGTAAATGTGTTGTAGTGAGTGTACAAGTCTGATCTTGTGAATAACACACTGTTGAGTTCTCTGCAATTTATATTTTCTTGTGAATCTTTGTCATAATGTTTAAGTGTTCCATGATATAGGCTTTTTAAGATAATATTCTGTTTTACTTCTGTAATTAATGTGAGCACTTTGTGATTTAAGCTTTCTTGTATATCTCTGTCATTATATTGCTGAAGTAGTTTTCTTGTGATGATATTCTGTTTTACTTCTGTAATTAATGTGAACACTTTGTGATTTAAGCTTTCTTGTGAATTATGTCTATTACATAAGTGTTCAGTCCTGTAGGCTACTTATGATGACATTGTTTTACTACTGCAACTAATATGTGCATTTTGTATTGACAACTTTCTTGTTAATGTTCTTAAATGTGACCTGCCACCACACAATAACTCAGATTATACCTGACCTCATTTCTTGCTAGTACCTGAAATAGGTCTTCTGGTGTGTGTGTGTGTGTGTGTGTGTGTTGACTGGGTCAGTTTGAGATTTCACTTAATTTGGAAAGTTTACAGTTAGAGAAATAGGTATTATGGTTAAAAGTCATTAGAGAAACCATCAAAATTAGAGCTGTTTTTGACCAATTTGGCATTTTACATAAATGTGGCCTTGAAATATCAGCAGGTTTAATACATCTGCCTACCCTAAATTCCATTTTCAAGATATATCTACTTCCCTTAAATTATGTCTTTAAGATTCATCTACTTCCCCTAAATTCCATCTTCAAGATATATCTACTTTAGCCTCTGTCCCTCCATGGTCTATGGGTTTAGCAGTTGTGTAGTCCACCACTACTTTGTCTCAGTTATTTTTAATTCCCTAGCATTTTTACATATATGTGATGCTGTCTGGGAAAACCCGGCTAAAGTGAAAAAAATTCAAAAGTGGTTTTTTTTTTTTTTTAAAATAATTCATGAGATTCTGAACTTTAATAAATTATAAAAAAAACAAACAAAACCACTTTTGAATTTTTTTCACTTTATTTATTTATTTTTTAATTTAATTTTTGTCAGTTTTTTCACTATACATTTTTTTTTAAGTACACACCTCCCTGGACTATCAAAGGGGAGTAATCGACTACAAATGGGTGTAGGGCAAAATCAATTTTAGCGACTGTAGCCACGTTTTCCCAGACAGCATCAAATATGCTCTTTGCACATAATAAATAATTTTTCTAGTTATCAGGGACATTATACATAATAAATATGTTTTTGTAGTTATCAGGATAATATTCACCATCATTATTAAGCACTTTCTACATGAAAAAAATGTTTTTCCTTAGTACTTACCAGACAAGCATACTCAGCATACTCATTCTGTCTGATTTTTCAACTCATTCCGTACTTTTGGGATACCAACTGGGGGACTTAACTCTTAGGCAGTCTATATGATGGAATTTCTTTTGTAATTTTATTTTTTATTAGGGTGTGTGTAGATCTTTGGATCATGTTCATTTGCATATGACTTCCATAGTATGTCAAGCACTCGAGAAAATATATTAAGTAAAAGGAATTTCTGTTTCTTCATGTAGAATTTATTGTCATTCATGTTAAATTATATATCTTTTGCAGGCTTTTATTGTGAGTTGTGGTGTAGTATTTGAATTAGTCATGATTTAGATTGCTTGTGAATCATGTTTTACACCTAATTAATCATGATTTAGGTTGCTTGTGAATCATGTTTTACACTTAATGTTCTGTAATGCAGATTTTCATTGTGAATCATGTTGTAAAGCACCTAAGAGCAGTGATCTGACATTAATACTAATTATTTACCAAGCATCTTTCAGATTTGTTCCTATATTCTTTGAAAAAATAATAATATTCTTGAAATTTCTGCAATTTAAAAAAATTTGGTTTTGGGGATTCAGGCTGGCTGGATGATGTGGAACTGGATGGTGACTGCTTTAGCAGTGGGTGCAGCAATTGTTTTATATGACGGCTCTCCACTTGTTCCACATGCAAGTGTTCTTTGGGATGTTGTAGACAGGATAGGGTTAGTATCTTGAAAGAAGTAGTTTCAAGCACTTGTCATTTGTACTACTGCTAGCCACACTCACCATTTGCCCCCATTAATCAGTCTCACTAGTTACCCTCTCTTGTTACTCTCACTAGCAGTACTCACTAGTCAGCCTTGCTAGTCCCCACATTAGACACTCTCACTGAACTAGTTCCTGCACTGGTTCCTAAAAAGAAGGAAAAGATCATGAAAATCAGAAAGAAAGGAAAGAAAATGAGATAAGAAAGGGTTGGGACAAAGGAAAGGCAAGAATGTAGAGGATGTGTAGAAGAATTAAGAAATTTTTTTTAAATACTGAAAGGAAAAAAGAGAAAAGAAAATGCTAGTAAGGATGCATCTTAAGCCTATTGAAGGTGACTAATGAGGGCAGCTACTGAGCTAGTGAGGATAACTAGTGAGAGCATTCAATAGAGGGAAGTTGACTATTATAAGGGCAACTAGCAAGGGTAACTGGTAAGGGTGACTAGTAAGGTGACTAGCAAAGATGACCAGCAACAAAACCCCTGTCATTTCTGTTCATTTCTTAACTTCTTTTTCTTTCCATGTTGACAACAGCAACAAAATCCCCTATCATTTCTGTTAATCTTTTTCCTTCTTTTGTTTTACCAACATTTACTTTCTGTTTTTCTCTATCATTATTTATGGCTTAATGTTTCCTTGTTTTTACTATGTTTTGCTCTTAGTTCTTCTTAATCAGTGTTTATTTATGACTTAACCCAACACCTGACAGCCGGACACCATTTGTCTGCAAGTCAAAACGTTTTAATAAGACACGCGGACAGAGTTTGTTCTCTAAGTGCGATCGTTCAGTTTTGGTGATCCTAGTCACTTAAAATAATCAATCAGAGAGAAGGAAACATGTGCTCCACTTCAGCAGCCATTGTTATAAATATTTTCACTGGGTACTGTAAATAGAATGCTCAGGTCATAGAAATACCACCTTTTCTGAGTCAAGTGGCAATGGTCATGTACACATGGCCCATATTGTGGGTTTTGTAGTGTGGGATGGTATCAAAACAATGACATAATACAGGTAGGTGAAATTTTTAGTTTTTAGGGTTTATTCTTTTGATGGGAATAGATAAAAAACCTTGTATTCATTGTAATTAAAAATTATCATTTATTGGAAAGGGCACCTTTTCGGATCAATTAGGAAACTGGTCATGCACTTGGTCTCAAACAGTGGCATAACACAGAAGTAGGTGAAATTTTTCAGTTTTTACGGCTTATTCTTTTGATGGGAATAGAAATCTTGTATTCATCTATATTTTAAATTTTCAACTTTTAACTCATTTTTTGTTGTTGTATAGTCATGTCAGGCCCCAGAATTTGTTTCTTTATATTATTTTAATAACAGGCTGGTTTTTTAATAACCTTGATCTGGTGACTGTAAATAAGTTAAGAATAATACTTTTAAAATTCCTTAATATGTTTTTAGGGCTTATTCTTTTGATGGGGATAGATAAGAAACCTTGTATTCATCATTATTTTTTAATTTTCAACTTCTTGCTAATTTTTTTTTTTTTTTTTTTTTTTTTTTTCTTATAGTAAAATCTTGTCATGCCCCAGATTTCGTTTGTTTACATTTTTTGAATAAAATATCGGGTGACCATAAATAAATTAAAAATAATACTTTTAAAATTCCTTAGTATGTCTATAACAGGTAGTAATTTAAATTTTTAAAATCTGTTTATAATTACAGTCGCTTTTCATTTTTTAGTACACTGACCCATTCAATTATCGGTAAGCGTCAAAATAACCTGACACAATGGCGTCTAATGATGCATTTCTGCCCGACAGCAAACAGATTAATCTTTCCTTGTTTTACTGTATTTTGCTCTTTTTCTCTTAACCAATTTTTATTTATGACTTATGACATCTATTGGCTTATGTATCCCACACCCATCCCTCTAAAAGTAGACTACACGTAAACCTACCTTCTAGAAAGACTGAGTCTTATCTCCAGGCTGGAAACATACCTGAATGTTCCAGACAACTCGCTAAACTAACCAATCAATGTGTAGCTTAGCCACATGAATGAATATGCCAGAAACGCACCTGTAAATTGTTAGTCGGATGCAGCTGACTGCTAAGGCAATACATATTTTAGCTCCTGGTGTTAACAAAGTATATTCATACTACTGACCTTATCGCTGGTTATCCACAGAAAGAAATCATTCTCTGTGTATATTTCTGCCGAAGGTATGTGGTTTAACTAATGTTCATGTTTATCTCATGGCATTAACTATATTTTATATTGTTATATTTCGCTTATGATATTTAAATGAATGCTGACCATGTAACTGTAAGAGTGTTCTGTCAGAGAACACATAAGGACAATTTCTTAGCCCATGTGTATTTTATTGGCAGATTGTCACTTTGTCTGACTTTATCTTGGATGTCACTTTATTCTGGATATGGTCTTGATGAGCGCTGAGCTGCAAAACAACAACAGAATGGAACAACCTACAGGCCAGAGACACAGTTCCATGGACTTCGTGGAGCTTCAGTTAAGGAGTAGACACACTCTACCAAAGTACTCTTAGAGTTCACTCAGAAACATTCAGTGTTCTCTTATAAACACATTTTCTCTTATAAACTCATATGAATGAACCAAATAACTACCACAGTGTTATAAGACATTCTCTTACGACACCACATGATTATGAACTTAAATAATACTTACATAAACACTAATTGTAAATGTTGAATTATTCGCTATAAGTAACCATGCTGTCTTATGTTATTTCTTGTTGAATTCATTTATTGTTGATACAAAGACCACTCGTGTTAGCATGACTTATTTAAATGTAATATGTTGAGGTCTATCACCTGTATTTATTTATTATCCTCGCTGTATGTTTTGAACTGTCTTCTAGAACTATCACTCTTTTATTCTACATTATCTATCATTCTCGCTTCTGATATATGTGGCCAGCCAGGTGTTTAGGAGATTAGCCAATTTATGGGCAGCCTAGGGTGGTGGAGAATTAGTATCTTGCTCATCTCCAGCAAAACAACACAGCATATTTTTTCTTTACTTTCTTTTTCTTTTTTCTTTTTTGCTTTCTATTCTTCTTAATCTGTCTTTATTTATGGCTTAATTTTTCTTTCATTTTACTACTTATAGATTTCTGTTCTTCTTAATTAATCTTTATTTATAGTCTAATCTTTTCCTTGGTTTTACTGTTTTTTGCTTTCATCATAATTGGTCTTTAATTATGGCCTAATCTTTCTGTTTTCACTGTTGCTTGTTTTCTAAAATTTTAAATTGGTATCTATTTGTGGCCTAAAGTTTCATTTTTTAATACTATTTTTGCTTTTGTTCTTATTTGATCTTTGTATATGACTTAATATTTACTTTCTTTTCCTTCTTTTTTACAGTTGTCTTAATTAGTCATTATTTGTGGTCTTATTATTCCTTGTTTATTTTTTCCAGCTTTCTTCTTTCTTTTCCTTCTTTTTTACAGTTGTCTTAATTAGTCATTATTTGTGATCTAATCATTCCTTGTTTATTTTTCCAGCTTTCTTCCTTCATTTCTCTTTGGACCTTCACTGATAAAAAATTAATAAATTAGGCCATTTATGCAGATTTGTATTGATATATATAATTAGATAGATTTTAAAAAAATAATACAAATTTATCTACTTTGTGCTTGTAGAGTGACAATTCTTGGCACTGGTGCCAAATGGCTGTCTGTTCTAGAAGATAAAGGAGTGAAGCCAGGTCTGTTACAAATGCTGATTGTGTAGCATTAAGAATAATATTAAAGAACATTTTTTTTTTACAGTTTTCTTGCAGTTCATAATAGCTAAATTATGTGTAATACATCTATCAACTTGTTTTATTGCTTTTCCAATTATTTTCTATTTACCTTAAGTATTATAAAGTGTATTGCAATCATTCATTGTGCAATTAACTTATTTTATGCTTAGCTATATTTCCTTAATTAATAACAATTTTTTGTTGTCCATGCTCAACTGAAATAAAAAGAAAAAGGATTCCATGTGCATGTGATATTTATATTTTAGAGTAGAGATGGTCATGATTATACATTATAAATTTACATCTTTCATTAATGCTATTTCTTCTTTCTTTTTTTAAAGTGGAAACCCACAATCTTTCTTCACTGAAAATGATCCTTTCCACTGGCTCACCTTTGAAGCCAGATAGCTTTGAATATGTGTACAGAGAAATCAAGAGAGACCTATTGCTTGGTTCAATATCAGGTGAAATATATTTTCAAGTGTGGGCTTTTTAAGATGAGGTAAAGGTCAAAAACAAAATCCAATCAAGAAACTGCTTGGCAGATTGCTAAGCAATATTGGAGCTTATTTTAATTAAGTAGGCTAAAAGCCATGATAATTTCTTTCATATAGATACAGTATTATGATAAGCTGTTGTACCATCAAAACATGATAGTCGAAACTTAATGATTAAAGGTAGAAAACATTACGACTGCATATAATTGTTGTTTGCTTGAAGTTCTGTATGATGTCTGTGGCCTTTTTTTATAAATAAATAAACAAAGATACATTTGTTGTGGCCCTTGTTATAATAAATTTGCATGCTGGTTGTATTAACTATTAAGAGTACCATTTTCGTCGATTTGTAATATATATATTTTTGATAGATCTCATGTCCAGGGAATGCATTTAGGAATCACATCTCTCTCTAAAAAACCATTTATAACTAGTGTTAATGTTTTGCCTTGGTGTTTGGATAGGTGGTACGGACATCATTGCATGCTTCATGGGCCAGAACTGGACACTGCCTGTGTACAAGGGAGAGGTCCAATGTCTGCTGCTTGGCTGTGATATGGAGAGCTGGAGTGAGGATGGTGAGTAAGACAGTGTGTTATCAATACATAGGTTTGATTATGAGAGCTCTGGTTATGCTGGTGAGTAAATTGTAATCTATTAACAATACATAAGTTTTATTATGGAGAGTTCTAGTTTTGGTGGTGAGTAAAATGTAATCTATTAACAATGCACAGATTTGGTTATGGAGTTTTCTAGTTATCTTGGGAGCCATGCCATGACTGCTATATCTAAATTTGTGTTATTGTGGGGTTCACTGTGTGATGCATTTTATGCAAAGTGTATATGGAATTCATTGCAATTCATTATGTGCCAAAGAAAGCTGGAGTGAGAGTGGTGAAAAAGAAAGTCTTTTATTAGTGCATAGGCATGGGTCACATACACAGTTTGAGTGATGATAGGGAGAAATTTGTTTCTAAGTTGTCAGTCGTAGATTTCATTCTGTTTAAGTTATGAAAAAATGCAGATAGAAAAATATTCATTAACAAATGAAAATATTCATTTCTATAATATTTACTATTACTGTATGAAATGTACTTTACTATATGAGTTTTTCTGACATATCTGATGTTTAAAATAATAGTTTATTTTATTTTTATAAACTAATTACTCATTATCAGGGAATAATTTTTATATTTTCTTGAATTATTTAATCCACATATCTCTTCATTCATATATATATATTCACAATGAGATAAGTGTCCTCACTAGGTAAAGATTTTGCATTGTTCAGTCATCTAAGATCTTTGTCAATACATATTTTTTTAATATTTATTTTGGTCCTATTGAATGAATACTTTTCTAAAAAACATTAAAATTAAAAACTAATAATTTTTTCTTTCAAATTAATAATTTTTATAAAGTATGTCTTTTCTCTTTCACTCAGGGAAGGCTGTGTTCAATGAAAGTGGTGAGCTGGTTTGCCTGAAACCATTTCCTTCCATGCCCATTTATTTTTGGAATGATGACGGTGGCTATCAGTACAAAAAGGCTTACTTTAACAAATTTCCAGGTAGTGTCAGTGTTTCCATGTATTTTTAATGAAATTATGAGAATTAAATTCTTGAAACCGTCATATTGTCCATATTTGTTGGTAGATTGCGTTTTTACGTATGTCTTTTTACAGCTGATGTTTGTGACTTTATGGATATATGTTTTCTATATCTAATTGAATTTTGTTTGTGTTGTCTTTTAAGGAGTGCACTTGATCAGTGAGGTATATCTAATTGAATTTTGTTTGTGTTGTCTTTTAAGGAGTGCAGTTGATCAGTGAGGTATATCTAATTGATTTTTGTTTGTGTTGTCTTTTATGAAGCAGTGCACTTGATCACTTTTATTTCTAATTGATTTATGGGTGTCTTGTCTTTTAAGGACTGCACTTGTATCAGTTTTACTTCTGTTTGATTTATTAATGTCTTGTCTTTTAAAGAGTGCACTTGTATCAGTTTTACTTCTGTTCAATTTATGAGTGTCTTGTCTTTTAAGGAGTGCACTTAGCATTTTATTTCTTGTTGATTTATATGTGTCTTGTAAAAAATCTAGGTCACTTGATCATCATTGCATATTGATATGCAATATTGCATATCTAGTTGGTTTGGGGGTCTTGTCTTTTATTTAGCAAAGCACTTAATCAGAGTTTTATATCTAGTTGATTTGTGAGTGTTCCCTATTAAGTAGGTGCTTGATCAGCATTGTATGTCTAGCTGGTTTTTGGGAGTATTTTCTATTAATGAATACACTTGATCAGTTTTTATTTCTAGTCTATTGTTATGGGTGTTTTGCCTTTTATTAAGCAGTTTACTTGCTGGTTTTTGTCTGTTCATGGGTATCTTGCTTTTATTAAGCTTAGTATTTCTAGTAAGTTTACATTATGTTTATGAGTGTTTTTACTTGTAACAAGCAGTGTTTTATTTCTAGTTTGTTTAAGGGATGTAGTCATTAAATCAACTGTGTACTTTTGATCATTCATTATTTTTTGATAGGTCTAAATTTATTGTTATGATATATTTAATCATTAAATAATTAATATTAATTTTTTTTTGTGCTACTAAGTGTGTAACTATAAATTAAGCAGTGTTCTTGATAATTTTTCTGTTTGATTTATGTATTTATTTATTAGTGTTTAATCATTAATTAAACAATACCCATTTGTATTTTTTAGGTGTGTGGACACATGGTGACTTCTGCCTCATTAATAGCCAAACAGGTGGTGTAGTCATGCTTGGACGAAGGTGTGTAGTCCTAATTTTGCATTACATAAATGCTTTTTTTTCATTTGACAAATAATTTTTTTTTTCGGAATTTGTATCACATACCTTTACATGAAAATTAACACAGAACTAAAACCTAACCAGTGAATGGCAAAGACATAAATTAATAATTTAAAAAGAATTATTTTTTCTGTTCATCAGTGAAGAATGAATTTTAATATGTTTTATTATCAATTTCTCATATGTATGGGTTGGAGGATGGGTTTTACCAGATAATTAATAAAAATCCCATTAAAATAAATGGTATCTATATGAAAGAGGACTGGTTAGTAGCTAATTAGAATTCCAGTGTGATCACACATTAAAATAAATGGTATCTATATGAGAGAAGACTGGTTAGTAGCTAAGTAGAATTCCAATGTGATCACACATTAAATTAAATGTTATCTGTATGAGAGAAGACTGCATCTGACAGCCAGCAGCTGGTGAGGACTGAAAAAACATAATTGGTTCATGATGACATTTTTTTTTTTACAGAATATTTATATTCAAACTCTGCTCTTATTGAGCAGTATGTTGTGTTATAATTGATACTTTCACAAATTCACTTAACATCTGTAGTGCTAACTTAACACTATCATAGATTTAGTTGACATATGTAGTGGTAACTGTTACACTATCACAAATTCATTTGGCAGCTGTAGTAGTAGCTGGTTTATGAAAATTGGCAAGCAGCGGGCTGCTAATGTCTGGTCAGAGGACTACTGATTGCTTGCGATTAATTATTGGCATTAGTATTTGTAGATGTCTTGAAAATCTTCGTGCAGGAAAAAAACATCCTTTATAGAAATTAATCACAGTATTGAAATTGAACTGACTATTGTCATACATGAGCTTGCATGAGGGGGGAAATGGGCAGCATGCTGCAGGTAGAATGGTTGTTAGAACTATTACCTGACAGTGATATTATATATGTTGGAACTTAGAGTATTTTATAGAATTTTAAGAAATACACTTAATGAGCACATTAAATAAGTTTCACTGTTCACCTTGAAAGTGTCTGTGTGATGGATAGTGATGACCAGTGTCAGTACATTACATTAAGTCCAGTGTTCACCAGTAAAGGTGTCTGTGTGATAGAGGATGATGAACAGTGTCACTACATTATATTAAGTTCCAGTGTTCAGGTAGTCTGTGTGATGGATAGTGATGACCAGTGTCAGTACATTACATTAAGTTCAGTGTTCAGTAAAGGTGTCTGTGTGATGGACAGTGATGAGCAGTAGTAGCTGAAAGGACTGTCACATCAAGACTGAACATTGTACACTTTAGAACTTATTGATATTTTATCACAGAAAATTATTTTCATAAATATAGTAATTTTTCTATGTATCAGATATTTGATATTTTAAAATTAAAAAAGTTCCTAGCAATTACCATTGCATTTGCATTGCTTGTTTTCTTTTTTTGTGTAAAACTATTTGTTTAATACTTTATACTTCAAAATATGTCTTTAATACTTTAGACTTCAAAATATTGTACATTTGAATCATTTTGATAGTAATTTGGTATCTTTGGTACTTTTTTTTTACCCCTTGTTTTTCTTTTCATTATCCTTTTTTCTCTTTCTCTTTCTTTAAAATATTTATATCTTAATTTTTGTTTATGTGTTTATTCTTAGTGATGGAACATTAAATCCTAATGGAGTGCGTTTTGGAAGTGCTGAAATATATCATGTTGGTGAGTTTATTAGTTTGGCACACTTAAGGGCTGGTTTTCTTCAAAGAATTTTGTGATGTTCATTCTCTCTGCTTGTTCATTCTCTCATCATATTAATTTATCTGTTACCTTTTACAATGCAAGTTTTGTACTAATTTATATGTTATCTCTTACAGTAGTTCAAAACACATACTTCCTAAATGAAAGAGCTGATGCTCTCCCCTTTTAACTAATTAGGCAGTAATTGAGTAAATGAGGTAACCTAGTTTTCATTTAATTGGTAATGGACTACTTAAGTAATGTGAAAAAAGACCATATACAAGTGACAAGAAGCCCAAGATTAATGTTACTTCTGTTGGCTGAGTTCTTTACTGCTCATTGAGATTTAATAAAAGTAATATTAAAATAATTTGATATTTTATTTTATAAAACTGATTTTTATAATCTAAATGATAGTTGATCCAAAATGCATTGTTTAAAAATATTATTTATTGGTGCTTTTTCATGTTTTTTTATGTATGAGACAATAAAATTAAATAGAGGAATGACAGAAAAGTTTCAAAAAGGTGTATGTTTTTTATGTTGCTTGAGTTTATTTTTCTAACATATATTCATTTTTTTAAAAGAAGAGCTGGCCAGATTTGTAAGCCCACAAAGAGTAACTCCATGTTCCAGGGTAGTATATGTGAGGGCTGCAGTTTCTCCTCCATACTGATAAAGGGAAAAAACTTTCTTTCCAGAATCAAACTTGCTTTGTGACTATTTAAATGTGAGGGCTGCAGTTTCTCCTCCATACTGATAAAGGGAAAAAACTTTCTTTCCAGAATCAAACTTGCTTTGTGACTATTTAAGACCGATTGATTCCATCCTCAGACAACTCTTTCTTTCCTAAAGCACAGTGATCTTTTGACTATTTGAAACTGATTTATTCCATCCTCAGACAATTCTTTTTTCCTAAAGAACAGTAGTCTTTTGACTATTTTAAGACTGATTGAATCTATCCTCAGACAAATCTTTTTCCTAAAGACAGTGGTCATTAGACTATGTAGGACTGATTGAATCCATCCTCAAATAACTCTCTTACAGATTCAGATTTACAAATACTTTTTATTTCATGAACTATATCTTGATTAAGTGTTATCACCGAGGTTGGCAAAACAGGCTTCTAGAAAGGTCTTTCTTAGCTCTGATTTTTAGGTGGCAGTAGATAATTACTCCAGAATTTGAATTTATGAACACAAAGTGCTTTAGTATCATTTACTTTACATTATGCTTATCAGTTTATAATAATAGGTAATCCTTGAATGATATAGGTTCAGGTTCAGCCATCTAGATTCATTTTATCACAATTTACATTTATTTAGGACAGATATTACAGTTTGGTTTATTAGTTTTCACTGGTTTGATCACTAAAAGCAAAATTTCCTCTTGTGGAATCACATTCTTGTAATGAATTGCCATCTTTTACAATTTTTAGGCCATTGACAGCAATGAATTGTCTTTCACTGTGAGGCTTTTCATCGTTTGCACTTTTTATTTTGCTGATATATGCAGTCATTATTTAAAGGGGGACACAACTGCCTTCTCTGCCCTCCTTTATTTCCTATCAATGTTAACACTTGATTATATTATGGCAAAATGTACTTAATGTATGTAAAGGTTTTTCCCTGAATATCTATCAAGTGCTCATACTCAAATTTCACTCTCTTCCTAGCTAGAGTGGTTTGGAAACCTCATACTCAAATTTCACTCTCTCTTCCTAGCTAGAGTGGTTTGGAAACCTCATTCTGCCTTCCCTGGGTTTCTGGGAGAATGTTTGTAAAGTTTAATGGGAATGAAAGCCTGAAATCCATTTCCACAAGCTAGTTTTTTCTTTTCTAGGCATTATTGGTTTTTTTTTTTGACTTGTCAAGGTAGGGTAGATAATCATGCTGAATAATGGTCTTGGTATTCCAGGACATTGTTTTTACTTTTATTTTTAACATGTCAGCTATAGTAATGGACCTCTTAGTCACAATTTGGAAGTCAAGAATGAAAAATCTACTGAAACAGAATTTTAAACCTCATTACTGCTGGGAATTTACAAATAAACAATAGTTAGTGTGCATTAGAGGATTTGTTAATGATTTGCAGATAAAAGCACTGCAATTTAGTTTAAGCATTGTTTTTAGTATACACATAGTTAAATGTACTTACCATAAAATAAAAAGTAATATAAATAAAACAGCTTGCTTATTTTTCATTCTTATGCTATATCTATAACATTGAAATATATCTTACTTGATGCTGTGTATTTTGATGGGCAAGTAAAAGAGTACATTAAAAGTGCTCTGTAATCTTAGAAACTGGCTGGTTAAGGGTTAAGTTTATTTGGGGTTTCATTAATTTAGTAATTTAATTATTTTATAACATCTGTTACACATAAATATCCCCTAGGAGGGCTTTTTTTCTGTGATATAAAATATTGAAATATTCAGGATAAATATATAAATTATATATTTTTTCTTCTCCTTTCTGATCAATTCTTGTCCTTCCAATATTAGTACCATTTTAAAAAATGATTTTGCTTCGTATCACATAATAAATATTAATATTTTTGTGTAATCTTTTAAAATACATGCAACAATGCTTTTTATTTTTAAAAAGTTTTGAAGCATTACTTGAATGCTGATTATCATACTACTTGAAAAGTGTTGAGGAACTTGAGAACTGTAAACATTGTTAATTTTAAAAGTGAAAACTTTCTTATGTTTTTAGTTGAATCCTTTAAGGAGATACAAGATAGTGTGTGTGTCGCACAGCGCAGTCGAGACCAGACTGAAGAGCGTGTCATTCTGTTTGTCAAGATGGTCCCTGGTTATGAGCTGAGCAATGAATTGGTCAATAATCTCAAGAGCCACATTCGCACATATTTGTCAGCCAGACATGTACCAGCAATTTTTCTGCCAATTGCCGACATTCCTGTAAGTATTACCTTATTGCATATATCAGCACTGGAATTAAAAATTAAACAAATTACTTCTTCATACCCCACTTGAAGGCTGTTATCATCTGTAGACATTATATTTTATCAGATGTCTCATCAGTCAGTTTTCACATGTACACTCTCATTATTATTTCAGAGCCTTGTCTCATTAGTCAGTTTTCAGCTGTACACTCTCATTACTATTTTTATTTCTGCTGTTATTTTATTTTTATTACTATTATGTCAGAGCCTTGTTTCATTAGTCTGTCTTCAGCTGTATACCCTGTTATATTATGTCAGAGCCCTGTCTCATCAGTCTGTCTTCAGCTGTATACTCTGTTATGACAGAGCCCTGTCTCATCAGTCTGTCTTCAGCTGTATACTCTGTTATGACAGAGCCCTGTCTCATTAGTCTGTCTTCAGCTATATACTCTGTTATATTATGTCAGAGCCCTGCCTCATCAGTCTTTCAGCTGTATACTCTGTTATATTATGTCAGAGCCCTGTCTCATTAGTCTACTGTCAGATTTAAGTTCTTTAAATTTAAATTTAAATTTATCATAATTTTGTCCATGACTTTTCTTGTTTCTTTTGTTTTAAATGTAAAGCATGATTGGGACATATAATAATTTTGTAAATGCTGCTTATCTGTTTCTTGATCTTTTCCTTTTTCGATTTCCCTGGATGTTTTTTTCCTAATCTCCTCTCGATTGCTTTTCTGTTAGCTAGGATCTTAACTGAGACAAAAATATGTTGTGTTACTATCTACTTGTTACGTTTTCTTTTATTGTTATTCATTATTGTACATGTTTTCATCAATTTTTCTGTCCTCCCCACTTATCAGTGATTCTTCAATTGGGTTTTTAGTTAAGACAAATATTTTAGTGCTAATGTACTTTTCTTGTTTGTTTTATTTTATTATCATTAATATAGAGGTTTTCATGGATTATTTGTTTTTTTCTTCCCTGTTGGTGGTTCTTCTAGTAGTAAATGTTAATTGAAAAGTTCTTTGTTTCTAATATTACTTTAAAATTTTTTAATGACATTGTCAAGGTGCATTTATTTGGTTTTGGTCAATGAATTAGATCTTTTAGAACAAGAATAATAAAATATTTCCAGGAGCAGAACCACTTTTGCATCAAATACTTTCTCTAGTAGACTAAACAGTTTTTGTACTTATTGATTTTAACAAAGAATAATTTAATGACTGATTACAATTTGTTTTATTTGTAAAAGGAATTAAAAACAGTGTATTTATTTAACTTATTTATACTTCAAAGTGAATATATTTTTTGTTTGCACACAGTACACGATTAGCGGAAAGAAAGTGGAAGTGGCAGTCAAGTGGGCAATTTCTAATATGCATGTTCCACAGCGGGGTGCCTTGTCCAATCCAGAATGTATTGACCATTATTATAACATCCCAGAGCTGCAGAACTATTGAATCACACTGTTACATTCTTTACATTTCCCTTGGATCTTAAATCTTTTTGTAACATTTACTCAGAGGCATTTCTGAGTATATCTGTATTTGAAAGAACCAAATTTATGTTGCATTTGCAGTGTGATTCATCACCAGTGAACTGATCATTGAAAGATGGAGCATTGATGGCTCTCAATTTCATCAGTATACAATCATTGACAGACACCCCACCCTCCCACCCCCACCCCCATTAACAAAATATTGGCTTTGTTTACTAGCTATTGCTGATCACTGGTAAGTGCAGCAGGCACAATTGTGTGACTGTTAGATTTTAGGCAGTGCATTGCTCATATCTTGAAGGAATTCACTGAATAAAGCTTCGTTTGTTGTGTGGTGATAAATATAAATTTGATCATATTCATTTGTTACTGTAAGATTTTAAGTTTAATTTGAAACCATGAAATTTTACTCATTACAGAATAATAGGACATATCAGTTGTGACATTTTCCTAAGATGATTATACTTTGGAGGTTTTTTTTGGTTGCACATATTTGTTTGTGTACAGGATTTGAGGATTTCATCTTACACAATTTATTTAATTTTTATTTCATGTACTAATTTTATGTTAACTGACCATAACTTTTGTTACAGTACTATATCATATGGTGGTTACAAACTGTGAAGTACTATAGTTTCTTAATAGACATATTAATTATAATTACTTTGTTGTGTTATGTTGTGTGATGTTTTGTTCCAGGATGATGCTATATTGCATGCAGATAATTTTTGCGATCCGTCTCTGTAATTATGTATATATCACCTGTACTGTCATTCTCTTACATTATGATGTTGTAGTAGAAACAGTTATAATATAATGCAGTGGTCCATATGTACAAGATATTCATATACTTGCTTATATTACAAGTACTTTAGACAATGTGTGTTTTTTTCATCTATCACTTTGTACTTATGTTTTAAGTAATGTAGAATCTGGTGAAATGAACTGTAACAAATAATGTAGAACTATCTTTTGAGTACCAGTAGTTATTTGTATTAAGGATTCAAATTAATTTTATGTATGATTTGAATTTGGATTTCTACCATGATTATCTCAGTGGAAACTTTAAATCATGTTTAACAAATTGCCCAATTTTTGTTATTCTTCATGAAACATCTGTTCAGCTGTTTTAGTCCATACACAGGGTGGCTCCAATGTTTTGATTTTATTCCAAACTCCTGTATACACTTTTGGAACTAAAAATATGTAGTTTGTCTTCTCAGCAGGAGAACATTTTATATGATAAGTAAGAATACCTACAGATCTCAATTTCTGAAGATATCTATAATTTTATTGACAGATTATTTTCATGTGTTGATGTAATAATTATTTAAAAATTGTGTAATTAAAGTCCTATTTACAATCATGTAGGATTATATGATTAAAAAAAAAAATCCTATATTTTATTACCACACAAAGTTTTCACCCATGGTTATTTTATTGACTTTTATTATCTGATTCATTTGATTAACTTGGCATTTGATTGCTCTTGTCATGGATGGCATTCTGCTCCAGATACATTTCATCCAACAAACATTGAGAGTAATGCTAACTCAGGTTATTGTGTTCATATTAGCTGCCCAAATTTGCTCTTTTTTAAGAACCTTATATAAATATTTATTGGCGTTCCTTTTGAACTGTCTTAAAGTGTCATTACTACAGAATGTCACACTTCCCTTCCCTTTAAATTAATGTTGGTCATTAACTCATCCAGTCATCTAAATTACTGGTGGTAACTTTAATTACACTACTTTATATTGGAGTTTCATCTTAACCATTTAAAAATTATTTGAATTCAAATACATGCTTGGCAAAAAGCAAACAGAATCATATAATGAAAAATAAAATAGTATGGCATGAACATTGAGATGAAAGATGTGAATGCTGTTCCTCAGTTTTACTTCCTTCATACCTCTCTTGTGTCGGGATCTTGCTGCACTGTGAATGATTCTAGTATTTAAATGCACACACATCTTTTTCATACATCATGGCCACTATATGTACTTTATTGATGCTCTGTTGAAGAAACTGTGACCTGTTCAAGTGCTGAAGGAAAATGGCTATGGCAGGTCTCATTATTCATCCTAAGAGTGCTGTACTAATAATCATCATCATTTTGATGATACATAATTTTGCCTACATAATCCCATGGCAAGATGTGACTCCACTATACTACAAAATTTGTCATACTTCTTTCCAATTTAGATTCATGGTGATAGTGAATGCAGTCTGTTGCTTGCTGGTGGTGTTGTGTTTGAAAACACTGACCTATATAGAACATAAGGAATTTAATTAGACAGTTTTGAAATGGTTCAATAGATATAATGATTCTTTGCTTTTATTTCTGCAATAAGCATTTAGTTTTAAATCATGTCCATTGTTGGAAAGCTTTAGTTTTACTTTGAAGATTTTTAAAATATAGTCCAAGTTAACCACTATTTACGTTTAATTGAGAATTTAATTAAGAAATATTTATTTATAGTCTCAGTGAGCCATCCGGTTTTTAAAATTGCCTCCAAAAGAAATATGCATGCATGTATATGAAGAATTCCTCAAGACTATGGAACTGTCGATAGTGAGTGAGCTAAAAATAATTGCTTCATAATTAACGTTCAAGAGTACAAATTATTATTATTACCACTTGTACTACAATTTGATCTCTTGAAATTTATTATTTGCATGCTTTACACAAATTAATACACAACACTGAATTATGTTTTATATGAATGTGTATTGAATCATAATTATAAATGAACATGTAAATATTAAGTTTTTATGGAATGGAACTTAAGTACAGTCTACAGTTTATTCACATAAACACTTTGTGGGTGAAACAAAAACGGATTTGAAGTGAAATAAATCAAAAATAAGAATGTGCTCAATAGCAAATTAGCAAACTTAATACAGTTTTTGGATTATCAAAAACAAGAAAATGAATTAATTTTGTGATCTTATAATAATATAGATTGGTTTAAGACTGATTAATCTGCAGTGATTTATCAAGGGTGATTTAATAATAATGACTGTAATTGAAATAAAAATGAAATTCAATCAATAATATAATAATGATGGCAGTAGTTGAAATAAAACTGAAAATCACCAGACCAATGAAGTAATAATAATGAGTACAATTGAAATAGCAGTCAGTGTCATATTAATGATTGTAATTTAAATAACACTGCTCCTTAAATTAGTGATGTAAACAATACAGTGCATTGTGAAACTGAAAAAGAAGGAAATAATGCAAAAATTAAATAAATATTTAGCAACAGAAACAGAGTATTTTAAAAGATAATCATTTATTTTGTATAATATTAAATAACAGAATTCTTAACTGGGCTTGGTAATAATTGCCCACCTCCCCTCAGAACTTGATATATTATTTCCTACAATTTCAAAACATTAAGGAATGCAGTACATCAGAAATACTTGCTGATGTGACACTGAGAAGATAACAGTTTGTGCAATTCTTTATGACAGAATTATACTGTAACATTTCCATTACTTATAACATTTTTTTACAAAGTACATCCATCACCAGCAAAACATGACTTAAAACACACATTTGATACCATCTCTTGGAAAGCACTTTAGAAATTTTTTTAAAAACAATATTATAAATGATGACATTGCTTGATCTTTAAGCAGTCAGCAGGGTACCCCATTAGAATATTGCCTATTTTAAGACAGTCAAAAGGGTATCCCTTTAGAGCATCACATACTTCAAGAAAGTCAGCATGGTACATACCCCTCTAGAATATTGCCTACTTTAAGACAGTGAAAGGGGTATCTCTTTAGTGCATCACATACTGTAAGTTTGCATGGTACCCCTGTAAAACGTAACAAATTACAAGACAGTTTGCATGGTACCCCAGCAGTATTAGAGATTGAGAGTCCTGGTCAGTGGTAGGCTGCAGTATTAGAGATTGAGAGTCCTGGTCAGTGGTAGGCTGCAGTATTAGAGAATGAAGGTCCTGGTCAGTGGTAGGCTGCAGTATTAGAGATTGAGAGTCCTGGATAATGACAGACTGTTGTTTAAAGACCAAGAGCATTTGAAGTACAACAGGCCCTGTTTTAGAATTAAACTAATACAATTCGGTCAACTTTTATCAAAGCAGTTATACTAGCATGCTTACTTTCCTCTTACTCTTTAGCAGAAGGATACATTATACCAGTATGTGTTTTTATATGTATATATAATATAGCTGAAATTGTAATCCTTAATGTTTATTTGCATAATAATTATACTAATGATTTTCATAATCAGTGCCTTAGTTTATTGAGCCTAGAGCATGTTGCATAAAAGGTATTGGTAATGGTGATTTCTGTGTTTACTGATCGGAAATGGTTATATATTACAGTAATAATTTGTGAGTGAAACGATGTTTATGTTTACTGATGTGAAATGGATATATATTACTGTAATTATTTGTGAGTGAAAATTATGTTTATGTTTACTGATGTGAAATGGATATATATTACTGTAATTATTTGTGAGTGAAAACGATGTTTATGTTTACTGATGTGAAATGGATATATATTACAGTAATTATTTGTGAGTGAAAATGATGTTTATGTTTACTGATGTGAAATGGATATATATTACAGTAATAATTTGTGAGTGAAACGATGTTTATGTTTACTGATGTGAAATGGATATATATTACTGTAATTATTTGTAAGTGAAAAAGATATGTTTACTGATGTGAAATAGATATGTATTACAGTAATTATGTGTGAGTGAAAATGATATTTATGTTTACTGATGTGATCTGAATATATATTAAAGTATGAGTAAAAATGCATTATGTTTATTGGTGTGAAATGAATATATATTAAAGTTTGAGTAAAAATGATATTTAATGTTTACTGATGTGAACTGAATATGTATTAAAGTATGAGTAAAAATGAGTTTATGTTTATTGGTGTGAAATGGATAATGTGACACCAACACCACATTTATCGGTTATTATTATTATTATTATTATTATTATTTAATCATCTATAACTAATTACAAATGATGAGAATCTTAATTTATGTTATTAATAATTCTCCAGAAGACACCACTCGTCTCTCTCACTTGGCCTTGTAAACGTTTTCTCTCTTCCACAACATTAAAGACAAACATTTACCATCACACAATATTTCTGTAGGTGGAAAACTTCTTACCAAAGGACAAGATAAATCTTTCTTTTAATCTATATTTAGCAAGCCCCAATCCACCCACTATCTCTCCATCATATGATCATCTCTAAACCCCTTTCTCTCTTACAAACATTCTCAACTTACAAAATCCTGCAACAATTTCATTAGCCCATACACACAATATAAGAAATATAGCATCAATCAAAATTCAAAGTATAATGTACAATGTAGTCAAATTTATAAACATAGAAATAATGGTTCAATTACATAAGCATTCTCTAATTCAAATCATAGATCAATAGCAAACGTACGAAATATTTCTAAGTCTTCTTTCTTTATCAGTCACTTAACATAAGCTTACAATTGCCTTTATGACTGGACTTTAGTTATGTTCTAAGTCAAAATATTTCTTTATCAGTCAGTTAACATAAGCTAACAATTGCCTTTATGACTGGACTGTAATTATGTTCAAATTCAAAATGAGTAGAATAAAGTACTTCTCGGTCCATCCCCATTGGATGAGTTTGTTATGAACAAGTGTGAGACTTATTAGTCACGAAACTACTCATCCAGTTGGAACTGGTTTGCATTACATCAGCAATTTCTATCTTATGCCATTTTAGTCACAAGACAGAAAGGCTGTATACACTGATACTGCATAAAGTGGGTTAGTAAGACTGCATAAAGTAGGTTAGTAAGGCACAAGACAGAAATAGCGCATACATAGTGTGCTACACTATGAATGAAGTGCGTTTTGAAAGAATAAGACGCCCAAAGACCAGAGAACATGATCGAAATGCGACCAAAAGAGTGAAGTGCTCAAAGACCAGAGGACACAATTGAAATGCGACCAAAAGTGTGAAACGCCCAACAACCAGACGACACGAAATGCGACCAAAAGAGTAGCCCAAAGATCAGAGGACACAATTGAAATGCGACCAAAAGTGTGAAACGCCCAACAACCAGACAGCACGAAATGCGACCAAAAGAGTGAAATGCCCAAAGACCAGAGGACACAATTGAAATGCGACCGAAAGAATGAGACCCCAAAACAAGAGGACACGATTGAAATGTGTTTTAATTTGCTACAATTATTCTTGTAGATGGCCTTGGACAATGACAGTATCACGACACTCCGTCTTACCCCTATAAACCGTCAAGATACTTTTGATGAAATCATTAACTGCCTTACTTGGGTCGAGACGCAATTCATGACCTACTGTTACTTGACCCAAAGAGACTTTTCTTTTAGATCTATGCTGATAGGGTAGGTTGGGGGGAGGGGTGCGGTGCAGTCCTGTTTACATTCTCTTTGAATACATTATAATTCGTCAGGAGGAATAATATGGAGAAATATGAGCTGACTAAACACTTCAAGCCGAAAAGATTTATATATTTTAAAAAAAAATCCTTCATGTACGGAAAGAAATGGCATGCTCTGAAATATTTAACGATCTGGTTTCTCTTGAGATCTCTCATGCGTATAAACTAATATCATTTTCTTTTGGTATGAATTTTGGTTTTATTTTACTTTGTCAACATTGACATGCACGTTTTGATTGCGTTTTACGCACTGTGCAATGGAATTTGGGAGTGCAGACCTCTTCCCAAGATTTTTTGATTGGTCTACATTGAGCATTTTTAGATCTTTAATATATATATGCTTAACACTCTTATGTCTATATTTAGCACTGGTAGATATATATTTAGTACTATTTGTTCTCTGTTGGATACTTTTAGATCTTTTGAAGGGGTAGTAGGTCTATGTTTGGCACTTTTAAGTCTGTTGAACACTTTTTAGATCTCTTTTGAGTGCTGGTAAGTAGATCTATGTTTAACACTTTCAGGTAGCAATTTTAGATCTCTATTGAGAGATAGTAAGTATACATTTTTCAGATCTCTGTTGAGAACTAGTAAGTCTATTTTTTTTTTAGCACTCATCATATTTAACACTATTAGATCTCTGCAGAACATTTTAAAATTTCTGTTGAGCACTTTTTAGGGTTATGTTTAGCACTAGTAGGTCTCTGCAGAACACTTTAAAATTTCTGTTGAGCACTTTTTAGGTTTGTGTTTAGCACTAGTAGGTATATATAAAGCTCTGCAGGTCTTTGTTTAGTGCTTTCATGTCTTCGTTTAGTACTTGTACTCTAATGCTTAACTCTTTTACGTTTAAGTTTAGCTCATAGTTGCTCTATTTGTAGCAATAAAATATTTAAGTTTTAAATTTTAAATAGTCTTAGACTTTACTCTTTACAGGTTTAGAATATGTCATAGACCTATCCTCTTTTCAGATCCAGAAAACATCATAGAACTCTTTACTCTTAACAGATCTAGAATATATCATAGAACTCTTTACTCTTAACAGATCTAGAATATATCATAGAACTCTTTACTCTTCAAAGATCTATAAACTTATTTTTTTTTTGCCAAGAGAGAAAGAGAAAAAAGGGAGATAGAAAACTTTGAGATTCACCACATTGCATGGCCTGTTGACATTCTCCACTCTACATACAATCTCTCATACAAACACGTCAGTATACGTAACCCTTGTACGCATAATAAAAGACAAACATCCGTGGTGTATGGTGTCAGACACTGTGATGAACAACAAACAGACTCCTACTAGTATTGACAAGCCAGTAAGAGACTGAATAAAGTTGTGACAGCGGAGAGTGACGTAGACGATGTTTCCCTAGTGTTCACTGTATTTGTTCAAAAACCCCTACGCCCGCTTCCCTCTGGTTGCGATAAGAGTGTAAAGATCTATATGGTGTATGCTAAATCTGTAAAGAGTAAAGAAGTCAGTGCCTTATTCTAGATATGTTAAGAGGAAAGATATATATGACGTATTCTAGATCAGGAAAGAGTATTTATGACGTTTTCTAGATATGTAAAGAGTTCTATGATGTATTCTAGATATGTAAAGAGTTCTATGATGTATTACAGATATGTAAAGAGTTCTATGATGTATTATAGATATGTAAAGAGTTCTATGATGTATTATAGATATGTAAAGAGTTCTATGATGTATTATAGATATGTAAAGAGTTCTATGATGTATTATAGATATGTAAAGAGTTCTATGATGTATTCTAGATCTGTTATGAGTGAATGTAGGACATTTCCCTTCGCTATCTTGAATGACGGAGGAGCGTCCTTGTTTTATTCTGGTCAGGTCTTTCACCAGTTGGTATGCTTTTTTGCAATTATTCTTCTAGATTATTTTCTATATGTTTACACTGGTCGTCAATCCATGTCTCCTTTGCCATTTTCATGCTTTACTTGATAACCTGGTTAATTTCCCTGTATTGGTTTGCTCCTTTTACATCTGACATCTTTAATTCTCAATGCTTGTCACACAGATCAAGGATGTCAGATGTAACCCAAGGCTTCTTTGCTCGTCGACGTTTGCCAAGGATCTCATTGGCTGCTTGGGTCACTGCGGTATTAAATATGCCAATCAATGAGCTATATCTGTGTTCTCTGCACTAAGAAGTAACAGTGGTGCAAATTTTCCTTCTGTATTTACTTGGAAGGCTTCCGACATCTCTGGGTCTTTTAGCTTGTCAAGGTTGAACTAGATTCTTGTGGGGCCCTCTTTGTTGACTTTCTTCAGATGTAGTGAGAGGGTCATCATCATTAAGTCACAGTCACTTCTGCTCCTGGGAAGCTTCTTGTCTTGGCAGTATTTATACTGGCATGGAAATGCCTCTTCACCATGATATAATCAATCTGGTTATGGTGTTCTCCATTCGGGCTATGCCACGTCCATCTTCTGGATGCTTTGTGTGGACCAAACGTGTTCATCAATTTCAGATCATTAGAGCTGGCAAATTCCAGGAGCCATAAGCCTTTGTCGTTTGTCTCTGTATTGCAGTAGCATCCACATATGCCTTTCCAGTTCTCAATGGCATTCCTCTCATATTTTAGCATTCCAGCCTCTTTGTACCACAAGAATTTCTTTCTTTGTGGTCTGGTCCAGGACTTCTTGCAGTTGGTCATAGAAGTCCTCTATTTCTTCATCATCATGGTCTGTAGTTGGAGCATAAGCTTGCACAATGGTGATAGTCAGTGGTGTTGCTCTCAAGCATTTGGTGATAAGCCTGATGGAGACTGGTCAACAATTCATGACAGTGTTCATGATGTCTTTGTGGACAAGAAATTCGACACCATGTTCATGTTTATCAGAGTAGTATAATTTATGACCATCCTGTGTTGATGTTTCCCCAAGGTTCTTTCATCATACCTCACACAGTCGCAGGATTGTCCAGTGGTATCTGTTTATTTCATGTGTCAAGTTCCTCTACTTTTCCAGGTGTTCTTAATGTTCTGATGTTCCATGTACCAATGCTGATGTTGTTTCTGGCATGGATTTTGATGCTGATAGTGCACCAGTAGCACACGTAACACCTCTGTCCTGGTGCAACAGAGAAGTTGCAGTTCTTGTTCCAGGTGACAACTGATCCGGTATGGGTTGAGGCAAAGTTGTCATTACATGTGGTGTGTCTTGGGCCTGATGGAGCCCATCCCTCTCCAGCCTGTTGACCACAGCTGAAACTCCACATTACTAGTGGCCTGCCTTGGTCCTGAACACATGGTCATTGAGTCCTTCTTGGGACTCCTCTGGCCTGGTGACCTCAGTGAGGAAGTTCATAAGCCCAATCAGGTACTGTGTCAGCATTCTAGCCTTTGGTTATCCAAAACCTAACCTGCAAGGCAGCAGTGGACTTATAGAGGGTGGGGTCGTCTATATTCCATGCAGATATGAACAAATGCTTAGCGCCACATCTATCCTTTCTTTGTAGATTTTAAGAAGGCGTTTGAAAGGGTGTGGCATGCAGCACCTTGGTCCACCATGAAGCTGTACATCAATGCCAACCTGATCAAAGTCATAGAAAGCCTTTACAGCAAGGCCACCAACACTGCTTCAATAGCCAAATAGGAGACTGGTTCAGGACAACAGTGGGAGTCAGTCAAGGCTGCTTGCTTTCACCAACTCTCTTCAACATCTTCCTTGAAAGAATCATGACAGATGCTCTGGAAAACCATGAAGGAACCATCAGTATGGAGACAGAACAATAAAGAACTTAATGCTTTGCTGATGACATCAATGGCCTTGCAGGAAATGAAGAGGAGCTAGCTCATTTGGTAACAAAACTGGACAGGATAGCTACTGCTTTTAGTATGGAAATCAGTGCAGAGAAGACCGAATTAATGACCAACAAAACCAGTCATCGGCACTGACATCATGATTAGTGATCAGAAACTGGAAACAGTTAATAAATTCAAGTACTTAGGAGTCATCATGACATACGAAGGATCAAAACCAGAAATACTGTCCAGGGTTGTGCTGACAACAGCAATGGCAAGGCTGAAGACAGTTTGGAAAGACAGAAACACCTCAGTCAGTTCAAAATTCAGACTGATGCGCTCCTTGGTTGTATCTGTGTTCTTATATTCATGTGAGTCATGGTCCCTCACAGCAGATCTTGAAAGGAAGATACAAGTTTCTGAAATGAGTAGAGAAACAGAATTAGGCAAGCCATTGGGCCCTTTGAAGAGCTATTGGCCATTGTGAAAAAACGCAAAATGAAATGGTATGGGCACGTGACACGATCATCAGGGCTTGCCAAGACAATCATGCAAGGTACTGTGCAAGGATGGCGAAGGAGAGGAAGACAGAGGAAAAGATGGGAGGATAACATCTCAGAGTGGACAGGACTGAAGTTGAGTAATACAGTAAGATTATTAGAGAACAGAATGGAATGGAAGGTCACCAGTGGTGCCCCAACGGTCGGCAAGACTAAAGGATAGATAGATATATGGTGTATTCTAGATCTGTTAAGAGTAAAGAGTTATATGATGTATTCTAAATCTGTAAAGAGTAAAGAGTTCTATCCAACATAAACGCTAATTAAATATTGATACAAACTCTCACTTCAGCCTCTCTCCACTCCTGTCTTGTTAACTTAGGGCGTGACCTGCCTTTCTGTTATAGGTTGCCACTTATTGGATTCGTGAAATTTCTTAAATTTATCTACCATCTCAGGCACATAAATGTAAACGCTAATTACCTCAAGTTCACTTTAAGTTCAACTACTCCAGTTGTTGTAACTGCTAAATTCTTAAGCCCTCAGCATAAGAAAGTTACAAGTAGTACATCTATTAAAGTATTGCAGAAAAATTCTGGAACAAAAGTTTCAAAGTAACATAATTCTTTTTATCAAATACTTTTACTCAAAAGGTACAACAGCAAGACTGAAAAGGGTGGAGGGGTCGATAGCAATTTTACTCACCACTGGAGCTAGCGTTGATCATTTGGTCATCAAATCAGATCTAAAGTGCCCCAGTAGGCTAACACTTGTGTTCAAGATGGAAGGCTGGAGTGTTGGTGGAAGGGGTGGAAAAGGGTCCCACCAGTTTGGCGCACATCCTCGACTTTCCTAGGTGGTAGGTGGTGGGGGGAGGAGTTTAACGTCATCAATGGAGCTTGCCTTGATCATTTTTCACTGGAGCTTGGATTGATGACATTATCTGATCTGGAGTGCTCCAGTGGGACCCGCAGCCTCACAGTGTGTTCGAGATGGAGGGTGGGAGGGCTGGTAGGAGGGGGTGTAAAAGGTTGTACCAGTTTGGCATACTCCTTCAACTGCCTTCTGTTGGTGTGTTATTGTTTTCTAAAGGATTGATAGCACTTTAACGTCATTACTGGAGCTTGGGTTGATGACATTATCTAATCTGGAGTGCTCCAGTGGGACCCCACAGACTCACATTGTGTCCCGAGGTGGAGGGCAGGAGGGCTGGCGCAAGGGGGTGAAAAAGGTCGCACCAGTTTGATGCACACCCTCAACTGCCCTCTGTTGCTGGGTTATTACATTCCTATTTCAAAACATATAGAAACAAATAGTATAACACTTAACATTAGACTACACTGTACACATATTTAATATAACAGTATTATTAATAAAAGTTACAACTTAGCTTTCAAATTGCCACTAAGTACAAGGAAATGTATTGTAAGTTTGTTAGTTATATTCTCAAAATAGAGTTTAGCAAGAAATCAGCTTTACCATATCGGTCATGACACTAATGTGTAATTACCCAGTGGTCGCTTCTCTTGGTCGCAATCATCAGAACAGAAAAAAGGGGAAACCCCCCACCCCTCGCGACAAAAAAATTAATTTTAAAATGGTTCTTGCGAGGCCGAAGCCATATTTGTGTAACAATTCTAGACTATGTCAGAGATATCTTTACACTCTACAGATCTAAAATACATCATAGATCAGGGGTGCACAAACGTTTTAGGCAAGAGGGCCAAATTTCAGTGCGTGGAGGGCCGCCACATGGATGGCTTAGTAGAAAAAACAACACAAATAATGAAATAATGTGCTTTACATTCGTAATAATGGTAACAGCCAAAAGTCCTCCAGGGGCCGCATAGAGCCCTGTCTCAGGCCGCGGTTTGTGCACCCCTGTCATAGATGCCCTTACATTTTATAGATTCTAGAATACAAAACAGATCTATTTACTTTTTATAATTAATCTACTTCCAGAAGTCTCCGCTTGCTTAGGCTTGCAATGCTTACCGTTCTGGCATTGTAAACGTGTTGAAAGATATAAACTATCTGCTCCTCACAGCAGGTAAAGAAAATGTCAGAATATTATGCAGTGCAATTAATTTCCTTGTTGAAAACATGACATTTTTCACATACCATACTATTTTGTGTTTTCAAGCACTTTATTGAACTGGTCACAAATGCATTGTTTGTGTGTTAGCAATTTACTTTGTATTGGTACTGTTTTGTGTGTTAATATATATACGTTTATATTAGTCCTTATGTTTATGTTATGTTTAAGTAGTTTGGATAATCCCTTATTGTATATTTTAATTGTAATTATTGTTAAGCCCTTAGAGATTTTAAAAGATTAAGCACTCTAAGAAGTTTCTATTATTATTATTATTACAAAAACATTAAATAAGTTTCTGAATTGAAAGTATAGCGATGATGGACACTGAGCTTTAAGATAGTTCAGAGTCAGCACAACAAAAAGAAAATTTAAGTAAGTGATACAATGTTGACAGAAATAATTTAAAACGTGGCTTGAGGTTGAAAGAAATACTTTTAAAAGTGACACGTTAACATAAACACTTTTAAAAGTGGCACATTGTGGAAATAAGTACTTGAAGTGTGAGGAAAACTGAGGGAATGAAAACGAGTAAATTTCTATTATACAAGTGTGAGGAAAACTGAGGGAATGAAAACGAGTAAATTTCTATTATACAAGTGTGAGGAAAACTGAGGGAATGAGGACGAGTAAGTTTCTTGTGGAAAACAGACGGCGAGGGACAAACCGTTACTAACGGCACAGCCCCCCTGTCATCCCCCACCTCCCAGCAGAATGAGGTAATTTGAATACACTTTTCAATTTTTAATTTTGCTGGTGCAACACAGCTCGCTATAAATGGAAACAGGTTGGGATTTAGTCGCCTTCGTTTAGGTTTTTGGCATTCGAATTCTGACTTGCAAGCACACAGCAAACCCTGGCACTGACTTTTCATCATGCATTACAGGTATCAAAGTTTGTTTATTAGTATGTCCGCTCAACTTTTCATACGTAATGCGCACATGAAAATTAGAATATATATGTGGTTTTTTTGTTTTTGTTTTAAAAGAAGAACATTTAATATTAATATAGTTTTCAACAGGTTTAATTTTGTATATTTAAAAGTTGTGCACACTTTCTTTCTTTCTTTCTTTCTTTCTTTCTTTCTTTCTTTCTTTCTTTCTTTCTTTCTTTCTTTCTTTCTTTCTTTCTTTCTTTCTTTCTTTCTTTCTTTCTTTCTTTCTTTCTTTCTTTCTTTAATAAAATCCAGCTTTCTAAATATATAAATGTGTGTATTTAACTATTTTAAATTTTCATTGACGAGTCTTTAAATGGTAAGCTGGTAAGCAAACATTGGTTTTATAAACATTTAAATGATATATATTTATATATGGTAAGATTATATAGTTTGAATTAGAATGATATTGGTATCATGATACGTCAAGAGTTTAGTTAAAACTTTATTACATTATTGTGTTCAAGATGTTATTTATTAACAAAATAATAATAAAGTACAATGATATGTTATTTATTAAGAAAAGTCTAATACATATGGAAGGGTATTAACATAATAATAGTAAGGTAAAAACAAGATGTTTTTTATTTACAAAAGTCTCATAAAATTCAAACGAGATGTTTTTAATAACAGAAGTTTAATAATGTACTTGCCGTTGATGATAGGCTTAATTATGTCCTCTTGCAATTCAAAAGCCTGGAACCAGCGTACTGTTGATCTAGAAATGGTTAAATTTCATTTACTTTTCTTCAGTGAAATACAATACTACTTGTGAATCAACCAAAGTAACTTGTGAATCAGCCAACAATGACTTGTGAATGAACCAAATGTCTGTGAATCAACCAAAAGCGAATAGTGAATGAACAAGTGATTTGTAAATCCACCCAAATAACTTGTGAATCAACCAATAGTTATTTGTGGATAAACCAAAAGTGACTTGTGAATCAAATAAAAGTTAATTGTGAATCCGCTCACAATTGCTCATATAACGAGAGAAAAATATTGACTTTAAGCCAACACGGAATGAGAAAGGTGTACTAACTTCCTTGTGAAATGAAATGAGGAATGAGAAAAGTAAACTAATTTACTTGTGAAATGAAATGAGGAATGAGAAAAGTAAACTAACTTCCTTGTGAAATGAAATGAGGAATGAGAAAAGTAAACTAACGTCCTTGTGAAATGAAATGAGGAATGAGAAAAGTAAACTAACTTCCTTGTAAAATGAAATAATGAGGAATGAGAAAAGTAAACTAACTTCCTTGTGAAATGAAATGAGGAATGAGAAAAGTATACTAACTTCCTTGTGAAATGAGGAATGAGAAAAATAAACTAACTTCCTTGTGAAATGAAATGAGAAATGAGAAAGTAAACTAACTTCCTTGTGAAATGAAATGAGGAATGAGAAAAGTAAACTAACTTCCTTGTGAAATGAAATGAGGAATGAGAAAAGTATACTAACTTCCTTGTGAAATGAGGAATGAGAAAAGTAAACTAACTTCCTTGTGAAATGAAATGAGGAATGAGAAAAGTAAACTAACTTCCTTGTGAAATGAATTGAGGAACTGAATTTATTCAAATTCTCACTTTTGCCTTCTCTGTAATGGTAATATCAATTGGTAATTTCCAGCTGTCAGGTACTTCACCATTGGTCTGTCATGTCTATTGTTTCTGTAGAGTCTCTACACTCAATATTATTCACTCACCGTCATTCACTCAGCCTGCTTGATCCTTAACTAATTGGCTCCGGAGTGAGAAGTATACATATGATTGAAAGGTGTATGTCTATTGAGCCATGAGTGACACAGTTAATTCTTTTAGTGGGATGGCTAATCCAGTGAGTTATTTATTCCCCCATTCATTTTCTTCACACTGCAGTAACTACTGTACTCTATTTGTGTGTGCATCCAGTGTTGTTGTTGAACTTATCAGTAAATGTATTACTGTAAGTTGATTCATGTAAATTCCATTTGAGAGCCAATACAGCAGAAAGTGAGGCTTGAGTTTGGTCTCAAGAATTCACGAAAGTTTCTTGAACATTCCTCAAGGTGTTCTGAGTAGCACACATTAAGATTCTGGAACATTCCTTCTGATGTGCTTGATGGTGCATAAGATTATATTAGAAGTAGTTTACAGTTAACAATGACACATAATGTATTAGAAGTAGTTTACAGTTAACAATGACACATAATGTATTAGAAGTAGTTTACATTTAACAATGACATATAAGATTATATTAGAAGTAGTTTACAGTTAACAATGACACATAATGTATTAGGAGTAGTTTACAGTTAACAATGACACATAATGTATTAGGAGTAGTTTACAGTTAACAATGACACATAATGTATTAGAAGTAGTTTACATTTAACAATGACATATAAGATTATATTAGAAGTAGTTTACAGTTAACAATGACACATAATGTATTAGGAGTAGTTTACAGTTAACAATGACACATAATGTATTAGGAGTAGTTTACAGTTAACAATGACACATAATGTATTAGAAGTAGTTTACAGTTAACAATGACACATAATAATGCATTAGAAGTAAACTGAAAGGTAGTAATTTTTCTTACATCATCAAAAAGTTTTAAGATCTAGGATGTGGAGATGGAAACAACCTACACACAACCAAATAAAGCCTCCCAAACCCTTCTCAAAAATAAAATGCCTAAACTTGTCAAAATTTGCAAGAAGATACTCTCGCATTCATTGTTATATTAGATTGTCTTTTACTGAACCACTCACACGTGACATACTGGAATTTTCTCATTGTAAATTATTACTTTACGTAATGTACGTGACATACTGGAATTTTCTCATTGTAAATTATTACTTTACGTAATGTACGTGACATACTGGAATTTTCTCATTGTAAATTATTACTTTACGTAATGTTCGTTTTCGTGTTATTTACTATATGCCACTAGATTCAGAAAGTTGCATAATTTTAATAGATTTTTATTGCAAGCGAACTCCAGCTTAAACTAGATGCACAGCACGTAGTATTGTGACTGTTTCAAATCTGATACATACAATAGATCACGTAAGTAACGCGACTGTCACGAATCTGTTTACAGACGTTTGCTGACGGCTTTTCTGTTGCATCTCTGTTCCTCTGTCGATGGTTACCGAGAGTACGCCCTAAATATCCCCAACGGAGAGTCCGTGCCACACCCATGCAAGCCCAGTCAAGTGTGGGGAGGGGTGGGCCATATCAATGAGGAGGGTGGAGGAAACAGAAATCGGTTTGGGCAGGATTTTGAAGATGCTGGAAAGGTAAATTTACAGCGAAACTGTGTCATTATATCATTAACGAGATATGGTGGGAATGTGGTGCGAACAGGACAAAAGCAGTGAGAACTTGAGAGTAAGATAGTGGGAGGAAGTGAGAGAGAGAGAGAGAGAGTGTGAGAGAGAGTGATTGGAAATAGGAGGGAAACAAAAAGGAGAGAGAGAGAGTGACAAATTGAGAGAAGAATGGATAGAAATAGGAGAGAGAAAGATACATTGAGAGAGTCCTTATGAATAGGAGAGAAGATATGAGAGAGAGAATGAAATGTATGTTTGTTTGTGTGTGTGTGTGTGTGAGGGATAAAGCAGAAAGATTGGAAGACAAGATGGGAATGAGAGAGGACAGATAGAAAAGAAAGGATGAGACAAAAATAAGACAATTTCAATCAGTAGACATTACTTTGACTTGTCAACTTAACGTCAGCTGAAAACGTGTATTCATTGACAAAAGCACAAAATCATGACTTTATATAAGAAAAATGTCTACTCCTAGTACTGTAGACAAAAGCACCAAATCAAGACTATTATGTCATTAAAATGTCTACTCCTACTACTGTAGACAAAAGCACCAAGTCAAGACTATTATGTCATTAAAATGTCTATTCCTACTATTGTAGACAAAAGCACCAAGTCAAAACAATTATGTAATTAAAATGTCTACTCCTACTACTGTAGACAAAAGCACCAAGTCAAGACTATTATGTCATTAAAATGTCTACTCCTACTACTGTAGACAAAAGCACCAAGTCAAGACTATTATGTCATTAAAATGTCTATTCCTACTACTGTAGACAAAAGTACCAAGTCAAGACTATTATGTCATTAAAATGTGTATTCCTACTACTGTAGACAAAAGCACCAAGTCAAGACTATTATGTCATTAAAATGTCTACTCCTACTGACAAGATTAGAGAACTAATTCACAATAACAAAATAATACAAATGTTGGCTCCTATAGGCGAATAACAAGCACAGTATCACATTAACTAAACAATAATAATAACAATGTTTATTCCCTACAGACATGGAGAAAAGCTCCATGTCCCTGTCACAAAATAGCTTATGTAGCCCACACTCGTCCCTCATCTAAAAATAGACTACACGTAAACCTACCTTCTAGAGAGAATGACCCTTATCCTTGGGCTGGAAACATACTTGAATGTTCCAGACAACTTACTAAATTAACCAATCAAAGTACAGCTCAGCTGTGCGACCGAACATACTAGAAACTGTAAATCGTTAGTTGAATGTAGCTGACTGCCGGGGCAACATCTATTTTGCATCTCGGCCTTAATAAGGTATATCCATAGATTTAAATCTTATTGCTGGTTAACAACACAGCCGGAAATCATCCTCTGTATATGTTACTGCTGAAGGTATGTAGTTGTGCTTGCCTAACTAATATTAGGTTCATGCTTATCTCTTGACATTAACTTTTATTTTATATATATTTCACTTATGATATTTAAATATATGATGACCATGTAAGTAAGAGTGTTCTGTTAGAGAACACATGAGGATGATTTCTTAGCCCATGTGTATTTTACTGGCAGATCGGCACTGTATCTGAGACTTTATCTGATATCTTATCTGAGACATTGATCAATGAGTATTGAGCTGCAAAACAATGCCAGAACAGAATCACTTTATCCAGGATGTTGACTCTCATGAGTATTGCACCACAAAGCAACACCAGACCAGAATGACTTAATTGCCAAGGATTGGTTCAGTGGACCACGTGTGCATCAGCTAACGACGTTCACTGGAACTCAGAGCATTTGTGAGGCGGACCTAAAGTTATGTATTTATAAAGTCAACAACTGCATAGCTTCAGTCAAGCTACAATTGAATTCACTTGAACTTTACTCAAAGTACTTTTAAGGCCACTCAGAAACATTCTCTTATAAACTTATAGACTTATGAACAAACCAAATAACTACAACACTGCAAAGGACTCAAAAACGAATATTCTCTTATGACACCACTTGGTCGTGATTATGCACGATAACTATTTGCAAACTCTAATTGTAACTGTTGAACTATTTGCTATATATAACCATTCTGTCTTATGTTATTTCTTGTTGAATACAGTTATTGTTGATACAAAGACCACTTTTGATACCATGACTCACATATGTTGTAGTCTGTCACCTGTATTTACTTACAATCCTGGCTGTATGTATCAGGGGCTTGAGCTATCATCTTCTAGAACTATCACTCTTCTTATTCTACATTATCTATCGTTCATATTTCTAACATGTTTGGCCAGCCATAAGGTTGTTTTGGGGATTAGCCTAAGGTTACAGGCGGTCTGGGTGTTGGAGAATTAACATCTTGCCCATCTTCCAGCAAAACGTCACAGTCACAATAACTAAATGGCAAAAATGTTTTTACTTTATGGACATAAAGCATTGTTTCACAGTAACTAACTAACTAAAAGTGTTTACTCTTCAGACGTGGACATTAACTAAATAAATAAAAGTGTTTACTCTTCAGTCGTGGACATTAACTAACTAAATAAAAGTGTTTACTCTTCAGTCGTGGACATTAACTAACTAAATAAAAGTGTTTAATCTTCAGTCGTGGACATTAACTAACTAACGTAACTAAAAGTGTTTACTCTTCAGACGTGGACATTAACTAACTAAATAAAAGTGTTTACTCTTCAGACGTGGACATTAACTAACTAAAAAGTGTTTACTATTCAGACGTGGACATTAACTAACTAAAAAGTGTTTACTCTTCAGACGTGGACATTAACTAACTAAAAAGTGTTTACTCTTCAGACGTGGACCTTAACTAACTAAAAAGTGTTTACTCTTCAGACGTGGACATTAACTAACTAAATAAAAGTGTTTACTCTTCAGACGTGGACATTAACTAAAACTAAAAGTGTTTACTCTTCACACGTGACATTAACTAACTAAAAAGTGTTTATTCTTCAGACGTGGACATTAACTAACTGAAACGTGTTTACTCTTCAGACGTGGACATTAACTAACTAAAAGTGTTTACTCTTCAGACGTGGACATAAGCGTTTTAAGACACAGAATATTTGTTCCTGCACTTCAGGACTGTTTTGTGACACGTCATATAGACTAACTAACAGTGTTTGGACAAAAACACGTGGACAAAAATACTGTCACACTACCAATGTTTGCTTTATATATACTTATACACACCTAGACTAAACGTTTTGTGTCTATAACAGTATTTGCTTTATAGACAAGCGTTTTATATCACTAATAATGTTTGCTTTATACAGAGCTGGACAAAAGCTTTGTGTCAGAAAGATTCCGATGGTGATGGAAAAACAAATGGCGATGAACTTGGTGACCCAGATTGCACGTGGACGCCCTCCACACGTCCCAAACGAGTCATCGACCTCTCACATCCGGGTCAGTATTTAAAAGGAATAAATAATAAGAATATAAGAAACATTATATCGTAATTTAGGACCATAGCGGTATGATTCGTAATTGTTAGGACATCTTCTGGCCAGCCACACGTGTTAGAAAGATAAATGATAGATAATATAGAATAGAAGAGTAATAGTTCTAGAAGATTTCTTAAGTGGGCTTTCCTTGACTACAGTTGAAGACTACATGATGTTATCATAACTCGGCAGGTGCTTGCATGAAGCTTGATAAAATTTATCAAAATATTTTCTTTTTAACTTTCTCAGAGGACTCAAAAGAAGTGAAACAGGTTTCGCGTCTTAACATTGAAAGGTTCAAAGAATCGGAGAAAGCAGTTTTGAATATGTATTTACCGAAAGGTAAACATTGAAGGAACTTGAAAATAGCTTGTCTTACTCCTGAAAAGGACACAATTAAGAAAAATGTTTGTGTCTTTCTTCTGGAAAGTCACACTTGAAGGGATTGGAAAAGTTTTAACATTTTAAAAAAAATTTCTTGAACGGTCACACTTGAAAGGGTAGGAAAAGTTTTAACATATGTCGTATTTTTTGAACGGTCACACTTGAAGTGATTTGAAAAGTTCTAACATGTATCTTTTATTTCTTAAAGTTATTATTATTCCAGTGGAAAAAACTTTTCTGCTTCCTGAAACGAGTCCAGTTTCATAAAGTTGAAAACCTTTGTCCTTCTCCTACGTAAAAGTGAAACTTTATAAAACTGGAATAAGTTTTCTTTCTTCGTTAATGAAAAACCGTGAAATATTTGGAAAGATTACTAGAACCAATTATAAAAGTATTTTAAGAAAAATCGTGAAAAAGTTATATATTTATGTTGTAATGTTTAATTAATTTATTTAACATACAAGTGACTGCGTTGAAACGTTATTGTGAAAGGCGTTATATTGAACAGACAGGGAGCGATTTTTAGACAGTACTTTAGTTGCCGTTACTATTTTTAGACAGTACTTTAGTTGCCGTTACTATTTTTAGACAGTACTTTAGTTGCCGTTACTATTTTTAGACAGTACTTTAGTTGCCGTTACTATTTTTAGACAGTACTTTAGTTGCCGTTACTATTTTTAGACAGTACTTTAGTTGCCGTTACTATTTTTAGACAGTACTTTAGTTGCCGTTACTATTTTTAGATAGTACTTTAGTTACCGTTACTATTTTTAGACAGTACTTTAGTTGCCTTTACTATTTTTAGATAGTACTTTAGTTGCCGTTACTATTTTTAGACTACTTTAGTTGCCCTGAGACATGGCTAGGCGGGCTTGCAGGTGCTGAACTTTAGCTGACGCTTTGAACAAATCGTACCATTAACCTTTCTAGCCGGTGACAGGTCACACTAGCCAATGGACTCGTCGACAGAGCTATTGCTTGAAGTCATTCATCCTCAAGCATTCATGCATGTCAGGACACCGACATGTGTCTTGTTCGATGCAGTTTGCAATTATAAGTTCGACACATCAGTTCAGAACGCGACACAATCTAGCTTAGAATTTCATTGTACACTTTCATCCCAAACTCATCATACACCTCCATCCAAAACTCACCACACACCTCAGTCCAAAACTCACCACACACCTCAGTCCAAAACTCAAAGGACACATCTATCCAAAACTCACCACACACCTCAGTCCAAAACGCACCACACACCTCCATTCAAAACTCATGACACACCTTCAAACTCATCATATACCTCAATCCAAAACTCATCGCACACCTCAATCCAAAACTCATCACACACCTCAGTCCAAAACTCATCACACACCTCAGTCCAAACCTCACCGCACACCTCCATTGAAAACTCATCACACACCTCAATCCAAAACTCACCACACACTTCCCTCATTGCACACCCCTCTCGAATTCATCATACACCTCCTTTCAAAACTTATCGCACACATCTATCCAAAACTCACCACACACATCTATCCAAAACTCACCACACACATCTATCCAAAACTCACCAGACACATCTATCCAAAACTCAAAGGACACATCTATCCAAAACTCACCACACACATCTATCCAAAACTCAAAGGACACATCTATCCAAAACTCACCACACACATCTATCCTAAACTCAAAGGACACATCTATCCAAAACTCAAAGGACACATCTATCCAAAACTCACCACACACATCTATCCAAAACTCAAAGGACACATCTATCCAAAACTCACCACACACATCTATCCAAAACTCAAAGGACACATCTATCCAAAACTCACCACACACATCTATCCAAAACTCATCACACACTTACATTCTCCGACGATCTGAATCTTGGCAAGGTGAATTATATACAAATAAAAGAATAAATTTTATAACAACAAGGAATTAATATATGAGATAAACACAAAGGAGAATTTTGCGTTATGAGCAATGCATACTGTTGGTAAAGGAAAACGAGGCCACATTGCCACATTAAGAAATTAATAACATAACAAATAAATTAATCAGCTGGTCGACAAATATTTAACCACTTGAGATTTGTTCTACCCAAATGACATTCTGCGTGACCTCTTTAATCACCAGTCTACTTTGCAATTTGACATTAATTAATTAATTAGTCATTAATATTTTGTGTCACGATAATAATAATATGTTGTTTAGTCGTTAAAAAGAAAACAGACACGAAAGGTTAGCAAGACAAAAAGGATCACGTGACCTTTAAATGAAATTTCAGGAATTTGTGATCCATTGGACAGCCCGAAGTGCCAGCAGAGTACTATCAATGTTGGCTCGTACCGGACGCAGGCGGACTGGATGGTAGACGCCTGCAAGAGTAGTGAATTTGTCTGCGCAGGACTGAACGACACGCGTGAGTGGTTGCAATTAAAATCTATTTATAGCTTGGTAGGTAAGTGAATTTAGGTAGTGCACGAGACGTGTTAATGTAGCGGAACGTCACATTGTCGCTGTTGTTTCTGAACATATTCGTGTCTAAATGAATATTTTCGTGACTAAATGAACTTATTTGGGACTAAATGAACTTATTTGGGACTAAATAAACTTATTGCTTGTTGCTGGCGCGAGGTATACGGGCGTGGGCCTATCATTCGACGCTTTTAAAGATGTGGGATCGCGTGGTTAAAGTCATCGCTCAAATTAAAGATGTGGGATCGCGTGGTTAAAGTCATCGCTCAAATTAAAGATGTGGGATCGCTAGGTTAAAGTCATCGCTCAAATTAAAGATGTGGGATCGCGTGGTTAAAGTCATCGCTCAAATTAAAGATGTGGGATCGCGTGGTTAAAGTCATCGCTCAAATTAAAACGACACGAGTTCATAAGAGTCTCTAATACTGAAAGGATTCACATCACAGCAGTTCACATTACACCAAGAAGTCCTAAATGTCAAAACAGTTGCAGTTAACAGCATGCCCTATATATTCCCAAATTAGAGTCTACTCATAGTAGTCTAACTAATAGACTACTTCTAATATACTTGACTATTAGTCTACTTGAACTAAATCTGACTATAGTCTACCTGAAATAACTACTCTATCCTTGACTAATAGCCTACTCTAATTATTCCAGACTAGTAGCCTACATGAACTATTCCTTTGAATAGCCTACTCTATTCATAACTAATAAAATATTCTAATTATTCCAGACTAGTAGTCTACACGAATTATTCCTTCGAATAGCCTACTGTATTATTACTAATATAATACTCTAATTATTCCAGACTAGTAGCCTACATGAACTATTCCTTCGAATAGCCTACTCTATTCATAACTAATAGCATGCTTGAGCTTTTCCTAACGAATGGCCTACTCTTTTCCCAACTTAGCCAACTCGAACTATTCCCAATGAATACCCTACTCGATTCCTGACTAATAGTCTACTTGATTCCTGATTAATAGCCTACTATATTCCTGACTAATAGCCTATTATATTCCTGACTAATAGCCTACTCGATTCCTGACTAATAGCCTACTATATTCCTAATTAATAACTTATGCTGATTATTCCTAAACTTATAACCTACTCTAATTATTCCTAACTAATTGTCTACTATATTTAAGCATTTCCTCTTCGAAAGAAGTCATAATACTATACAAACTCGCATATCTAAACATTTACTAACTATTCTTATTGACAAAGCAACTTATAGCTAATTTTAAATAATTTATGCTCAAACACAGACCCTAACTATTCTTATTGACAAAGCAACTTATAGCCAATTTTAAATAATTTATGCTCAAATACAGACCCTATGTTTACCTATTGCCAAAACAAGTCATACTAATAGACTCTTTTATTTAAACAGTTTATGCTTAAGTACAGGCCATACTTTTATCTGTTGTCAAAACAATTCATTCTAATAGCCATTTAAACAATTTCCGCTTAAGTACAGGAGCTGTGTTTACCTATTGTCAAAACAAGTTCTAATAAGATCCATCTTTAAGCAATTTACGCTCAAATAAAGGCCCATGTTTATCTATTATAAAAAAAAAAACCCAACCAAGTCATACTAATAGCCATCTTTAAACAGTTCGCGTTCAAACACAGGCCTTATGTTTACCTGTTGTCACAGCAAGTCCTCTTCAATCAGCCTGATAAAGGGGCGATAATCCTATCTGTTTCTCTAGTTTTCACATTACACAAGTAAATTCTTAATAACTCTGAAATACTTACGTAGCTTAACTGTAATTGTACTTTATGTTTTAGGCAGTAACTCTGAAATACTTACATAGCTTAACTGTAATTGTAACTGTTAACTATAGTTCCTATGTAACAGATATATAATGATAACTCAATAAAATACTTAAATAAAATTATTAACTTTTTTTAAATGAGCAGATAACGTCCATTTCTGAGAATTTTAGCCATGGAGGAAATTAACTTTAATGGAATGCTCAGAAATATTTAAGTATTTGTTTAACGTCCATTTCTAAGGTTCGTGGTTTTGTAGACAGATTGTAATGAGATATTTTTGGTTATGTTGTTTGACATGTTTTGATTATGTGCTTTTGATTAGTGTCTTGATGCGGTTTTTGCTGTGTCTTGACGTTTTTTGGTTATATGTGTCTTGAAATTTTTTTTGTTTTTATGTTTTATGTCTGGACGCCATTTAGTTATATGTGCCTAGGTAGTTATGATTAATTATAAGTGTCTTGTGGTTTTTTGGTTACACGTGCCTTGACATTTTTTGGTTATATGTCTTGACGCTTTTTGGCTATTTGTCTTGACAGTTTTTGCTTGTATGTTTATATGTGCCTTGGCATGTTTTGTTTATATAAGAATTGACAATTTTGTTTTACGTGTCTTGATATTTTTCGGTTATGTGTCTTGACATTTTCCGGTTATATATATATAATATATATATATATCTTCCTGAAGGGACTAAAATCATCACTCTGAGGATACCGCCCACTGTGGTCCCAGCCAAAGCCACCACGTACCTAAATAAAATGTTCAAGTTTCCCGAAGCTATTGGAGATGTGCACTTAATTGCCTCCAGACCAGAGGTGGACAATCGTTACGTCATGCACCACATGCTGCTGTACGGATGTGAAGACGGTAAGGGCAGACAACTGTGAAATTTCCTTGATATTGCTGGCTAAACAATTACAGTGTTGAAGCATACAATTATGTCGTTATGACTGACAGGAGATTGGCTACTTTGAATACTTTCTTATGTTTTAATTTCTTTTTTAAAAGCACGCTCTTAGTCAGCCTACCTAATTCCAGTCTAACAAATGAAGAGATGGGACCTCTCTCCTAATTATTAATTATTCATAATGTATTGCAAACAGATACATGTCTAAAATGAAAGTTTTTATTTTCTTCCGAGTAAACCAGTATTTGTAGTTTGTACAAAACAAAAATTCAAACTGAACACACTCGAGGTATTTCAAAAAAGAAATGACGCCTTGTACAATTTACGTATGCTTTCATGACGCCTTGTACAATTTACGTATGCTTTCATGACGCCTTGTACAATTTACGTATGCTTTCATGACGCCTTGTACAATTTACGTATACTTTCATGACGCCTTGTACAATTTGCGTATGCTTTCATGACGCCTTATACAATCTACGTATGCTTTCATCCAGACATAATGGTATTTGGACTTCACTGACACGAATGCTTTCATGCAGACATAATGATATTTGGACTTCACTGACATGAATGCTTTCATAATGATCTTTGGACATCACTGACACAACAGTTGAAGTGCAAGAGAATGCTGGGTTCCTTTTGTAGAACTTCAAGAAAAACTGTTTTATTCCGAACGATCACAAAGAGTAGGGAATGGGTGTCGAAAGGCGATAATAGTTTTAATTTTTGTGGATTTTGTCAGAAGTTTAAAAACAACAGCACAACTTAATTGGTTGCAAGGTTGTAATTTGGACTTAATATTATAACCTAGTAACCAATTAAGTTGTGCTGTTGGTTATAATTTTAATTATAAGGTTATAATTTAAAGTCCAAACTATAACAAACACTGAGCGAAAATTTTGAATAAGTTTATTTTTGAGAATATTTTTGAGAAGATATCTTTCAGCAAAAACTAAAATAATGTTTTATTGAAAAAGTTGAAAAGTACGTTGGACCGTTGGCGGAAATTGTAGTAATTTACATTATGATATTATTTGTGCAACTAGAGACTCTACGACTATACGTGGATACATATTATATTATGATATTATTTGTGCAACTAGAGACTATATGTGGATACATATTTTGGAATATCTTAAATATAAAGATGTCATTACAAGTAAATGGACTGGTTTTTTAAAAAAAATAATATTTTTTTCTGGTTTAGCAGATTTAAGTCAACAAATAGTCTTTCGTTTAAACTGCAGTTTACATTATTGTTGCACAATACTTTAGTGCTGGATGTTGCAGATACAAGTTTGATTTTATTTCATACATGATGGTGCAATAAAATATAATATCTTGTTATCAGTCATCTGAATAGTTTAGGGTATTTTGTTTACAAGCAGTTGAATATTGTGTATTATTAGAGATGAACTTTTTCTTTGAATTTAAACATTACTCGACGTTATAAATAGCAAGAAATTCTATTTAAAGATACACCCCGATTTTTATTTTTTTTAAAGAGATCTTAGGCGATCCATTGGTTCTGCAAGTTATGCAATATTGTTTGCACATGTCTCCATTACAAAATTGTTTGTAACTGGAGTGTCACTATTCTTGCAAAACCTTTGGTAACTGCTGTGTCTTTGGTATTTTGCTTACCTTGCAAACACCTTTGGTAACTGCCGTGACTTTGACATTTTGCTTACAGTGCAAAATGTTTGGTAACCAAAGAAACAAAGTGAAAACATTTTTATGATACCGGATGAGTACAGATGACAGAGGTGCAATCTGAAGATTGACTGACTCATTTACTCACTGCACTTTGTGTTATGTATGTAGTCTTCATTAAGGTGTGTACGTGTAGATGACATTAAGGTGTGTAAGCCTAATACCTATTAAGGAAAGTACATCTAATTTCCATTAAGACCTGTACACCTAGCTGCCTTTAAGGTATGTTCATCTAGTTGCCTTTAAGGTAGGTACACCTAGTTGCCTTTAAGGTAGGTACACCTAGTTGCCTTTAAAGTATGTACATCTCATTGCCATTAAAGTATGTTCACCTAGTTGCCTTTAAGGTAGGTATATCTAATTGCCATTAAGGCGTATACACCTAGCTGCCATTAAGTTATGTACTTGTAGTTGCCATTGAGGTGTGTACATCTAATTGCCATTAAGGTGTTTACATTTAGTTGTCATTGAGGTGCTTAAATGTAGTTGTCAGTAAACACGTAGTTGTCATTGAAGTGCTTAAATGTAGTTGTTAGCAAACATTTAGTTGTCATTGAGGTGTTTAAATGTAGTTGCTAGTGTACATGTAGTTGTCAGTGTACATGTAGTTGTTATTAAGGTGTTAGATGTAGTTGTCAATGTACATGTAGTTGTTATTGTAGCTATGAGTGTGTATCTTGTTTTTATTATGATTTTCTGCCGTTTGTGCTGAGGTAAAAAAGCCTAGTGGATGTCCAAGAGGACTCTATAGGCCAAGGTCTTGTTTAAGAAAACTCTCCAGACCAAGTTCATGTTCAAGAGGACTCCTAAACCCTAGGTCATGTTCAAGAGGACTCTCCGGACCGGGGTCATGTTCAAGAGAACTATCAAGTTATCATCCTGAGCAAGCACTGTCTCTTCATTGTCTTCAGACTGTGCATTTAGAAAACCATTATATTTGTGTTTCGTCTGTTTAATTATTGTTATGCCATATGAGGATTCCTCTTTGTATTTATTACAACGAGTATCTTTATTTTTCTTAAGTGTTCAACAAGTTTGTACACAGATGTCATTTTTGTAAAGAGGTTACATCTTTATTATATTTATTATTAAGTGTGTACCGGTAGCTGTCGCGAAAATCTGTGCCGGTAGTTGTCATGAAAATGTGTACAGGTAGTTGTCATTAAAGGTGAGAGCACGTGGTTGAAATTCTCTACACGATTTTGTTATTGTGTAGTCATTATGAACCGATTGCAATATTTGTGTTCGCATGTTTATGTACATGTTTGTGTGTATTTATATATATGTGTGTGTTTTTGTCATGCATATGTAGACATGCCTGTCCTGAATGAAACATTCGAAAGCGGAATAGTAGTTCACAAGAAATGCCAAAAGACTCTGAGCATTTGGGCTTTGGGACTGAGTGGCGACTGTTTCCATCCCAGTGCGGGTGTCCGACTAGGTACCCAAGGTTACAAGATTTTGGTAATTCAAGTAAGTGGCAAAATTTCTGTAGTTTGAAAGATTGTTGTTGCTAGCTACGTTCCTGTTTATCACTTCATAGTCTGTACAAGCAAGTCACAATTAGTCACTGTTAGTCACCATTAGTCACTGTTAGCCACTGTTATTCACTGTTAGTCACTGTTAGTCACAGGTAGTCTCTGTTAGTCACTCTTAATCACAATTAGTCACTCTTAGTCACTGTAAGTCATTGTTAGTTCCTATTAGTCACTGTTAATCATTGTTAGTCATTGGTATTCACTGCTAATCATTGTTAATCACTGGTACTCACTTTAAATCATTGGTAGTCACTCTTAATCACAATTAGTCACTCTTAGTCACTGTAAGTCATTGTTAGTCCCTATTAGTCACTGTTAATCATTGTTAGTCATTGGTATTCACTGCTAATCATTGTTAATCACTGGTACTCACTTTAAATCATTGGTAGTCACTGTTAATCATTGCTAATCATTGGTGTTCACTTTAAATCATTGGTATTCACTTTAAATCATTGGTAGTCACTGTTAATCATTGTTAGTCTTTGGTATTCACTTTAAATAATTGGTAGTCACTGTTAATCATTGCTAATCATTGGTATTCACTTTAAATCATTGGTAGTCACTGTTAATCATTGTTAGTCATTGGTATTCACTTTAAATCATTGGTAGTCACTGTTAATCATTGTTACTCATTGGTATTCACTTTAAATCATTGGTAGTCACTGTTAATCATTGTTAGTCATTGGTATTCACTGCTAATCATTGTTAGTCACTGGTAGTCACTATTAGCCTCTGCTAGTTACTAGTAGCAATAGTAAATCACTGGAAGTCACTCTTAGTCACTAATAGTCACTCTGAGTCACTGATAGTCGTTGTAAATCACTGGCAGTCATTCATAGTCACTCTTAGTCGCTCTTAGTCACTGGCAGTCATTGTAAATCACTGGAAGTCATTCTTTGTCACTCGTAGTCTCTCAGTCACTGGCAGTCATCGTTACATCTCAGATACATACATCTGACTTGTTGTAATTATCTGATTGGTTCGTGTTTCATATAACAGGTTCACTGGAACAATCCAGGACTGAAAACGAACTACACAGATTCTTCGGGGATGACGTTGTATTACACGGAGAACAGACGGCCGAACGATGCCGAAATCATGTACTTTGGCACGACTCATTTCCTGATTCCTCCACAAAAGGAAAGTGTCGTCATTGAATCGAACTGCTCAAGTGGCACAACACGTCGCCTGTTTTCCAAACCGTTCTACGTCACTGCTGCCTTTAACCACATGCACTTCTTGGGTTAGTCATGTGGGCTCCATATATCTCCTGTTTTCCAAACCAAACCTAATTTGACCTTATAACCTCATACAGATTTTGGATTTAATAGTCACAATCACGACCAAATAATGACTAATATTTTCCAAACCAATGCAATAATTTCCACCTATGATCATATGGTCAGAGCAGTATTCTGTCCATCTCTTAAGAATGTCTTGATCTTCAGTAAGACATTTCCCTCCACTATCTTGAATGATGAAGGAGCGTCCGTGTGTTATACTGGTCACGTCTTTCACCAATTGGAATGTATTTTTACTATTATTCTTTCTTTAGGTTATTTTCTGTATCTATACACTGGTCGTCAATCCATGTCTTCTTTGCCAGTTTTATGCTTTTCTTGATAATCTGATTAATTTCCCTGTTTTGTTTTGCTCCTTCTACTTCTGGCTTCTTCTTCTTTAGCTCCCAACGCTTGTCACACAGATCAAGGATGTTAGATGTAACCCACGGTTTCTTTGCTTGTCTATGTTTGCCAAGGATCTCATTGGCTGCTTGGGTAATTGCAGTGTTAAACATATTAATCAATGTGTCTGCATCTGTGTTCTCTGCACTAAGAAGTAACAGTGGTGCAAATTTTCCACCTATCTTTACTCAGAAGGCTTCCGATGCCTCTGGGTCTTTTAGCTTGTCAAGATTGAACTTGATTCTTGTGGGACGCTGTTTGTTGACTTTCTTCAGACGTAGCCAGAGGGTCATCATCACTAAGTCATCGTCACTTCCAATGTCTGCTCCTGGGAAACTTCTTGTTTTGGCAGTGTTTATACTGGTATGGAAATGCCTCTTCACCATGATATAATCAATCTGGTTATGGTTTTGTCCATTCGAGCTATGCCACATCCATCTTCTGGATGCTTTGAATAGACCAAACATGTTCAGCAATTTCAGATCATTAGAGCTGGCAAATTCCAGGAGCCATAAGCCTTTGTCGTTTGTCTCTGTATTGCAGTAGCTTCCACATGTGCCTTTCCAGTTCTCAATGGCATCCTCTCCTATTTTGGCATTCCAGTCTCTTTGCACCACAAGAATGTCTTTCATTGTGGTCTGGTCCAAAACTTCTTGCAGTTGGTCATAGAAGTCCTCTATTTCTTCATCATCATGGTCTGTAGTTGGAGCATAAGCTTGCACAATGGTGATGTTGAGTGGGGTTGCACTCAAGCTTATGGTGATAAGCCTGCTGGAGACTGAATGACAACTCACAACAGTATTCATGGTGTCTTTGTGGACGAGAAATCCGACACCATGTTCATGTTTATCACCTCTGCCAGAGTAGTATAGTTTATGGCCATCCTGCGTTGATGTTTCTCTGAGGTTCTTCTATCGTACTTGTACAGTTCCAGGATGGTAAAATAGTATCTGTTTATTTCATGTGTCGGTTCCTCTACCTTTTTAGGCGTTCTGATATTCTGATGCTCCATGTACCAATGCTGGTGTTGTTTCTGGCACAGAGTTTTGATGGTGATGGTAACCTATACAACCACAGACCTTCAGAGGACTCAAACATACTCAATTCCCAACCAGTGACTAACACTGACAACTACTTCATCCTCCAAGAAGAAGTAGAGATTGCAGCGAAATCATTGAAAAAGGAGAAGGCAGCGGGAGTAGACAATATCCCCACAGAACTAGTCCAAGAAGAGAGACAAACCATGATAAACACCCTACTAACAATCAGCAATAAGATCTGGCAGTCAGGAGAATGGCCAACACCATGGACTCAGTCACTCATAATAACTCTCCTAAAAAAAGGCAATTTGCAGCTATGTCAGAAGTATCGTACAATCTTATAGGCCACCCAAGCAAAGTCATGCTAAAGATCATATTAAACAGACTGAAGCCGTAGGCAGAGGAAATCATAGTTGAAGAACAGGCAGGCTTCAGACCTGGGCGAAACACATCTGAACAGATTTTTAACCTGAGATTATTATGTGAGTAGTACCTCCAACACCCACAAAACCTCTATCATATCTTTGTAGATTTTAAGAAGGCATTTGACAAGGTGTGGCATGCAGCCTTTTGGTACGCCATGAAGCTGTACAACATCAATGCCAACCTGATCAAAGTCATAGAAAGCCTTCACAGCAAGGCCACCAGCAGAGTCTGCTTCAACGTCCAAATAGGAGATTGGTTCAGGACAACAGTGGGAGTCAGACAAGGCTGCTTGCTTTCATCTATTCTCTTCAACATCTTCTTTGAAAGACTCATGACAGATGCTCTGAAAGACCATGAAGGAACTGTCAGATTGGAGGCAGAGCAACAACGAACTTACGCTTTGCTGATGACATTGATGGCCTTGCAGGAAATGAGGAGGAGCTAGCTCAGTTGGTGGCAAAACTGGACAGGACAGCTACTGCTTTTGGTATGGAAATCAGTGCAGAGAAGACCAAATTGATGACCACAATACCAGTGACATCGGCACTGACATCATGTTTGATGATCAGAAACTGGAAACAGTTAATAAATTCAAGTACTTAGGAAATCATTACAACAAACGAGGGATCTAAACCAGAAATATTGTCCAGGAATGCAATGACAATAAAAGCGATGGCAAGATGAAGACAGTCTGGAAAGACAGAAACACCTCAGACAAAGATCAGACTAGTGCGCTTCTTGGTTGTATCTGTGTTCCTATATGTATGTGAGTCATGGACACTCACAGCAGATCTCGAAAGGCAGATACAAGCTACTGAAATGAGATGCGTTTCAGAGGTTGCTTGGCATTTCGTAAAGAGACCTTGTCACAATGAGGAATTGGGAAACAGAATTAGGCAAGCCATTGGCCATTTGAAGAGCTATTGGCCATTGTGAAAAAACGCAAAATGAAATAGTATGGGCATGTCACACGTTCAATGCAAGGTACTCTGCAAGGATGGCGAAGGAGAGGAAGACAGAGGAACAGATGGGAGGATAACATCGCAGAGTAGACAGGACTGAAACTAAGCGATACAGTAAGATTATCAGAGAACAGAAAGGAATAGAGGAAGCTGGTTGTTAGGTCATCAGTGGTGCCCCAACGGTCGACAAGCCTAAGGGATAGATAGAGAGATAGATATAGATAGACAGCTAGCTAGCTAGCTAGATAGATAGTTAAATAGATGATCATATGATTAATTTATGATTTGATGTTTTGTGCATTACTTGACTCTGTCATTTATACTATTTCATTGGTATTTTTCAGGTTTCAGACAAAAGGCAGAACACATACGGAATGGTTCCCTCTTACGGTACATCACTAATGACGAGATATACAGTTATGACACTCCTAAGACATTCTTGTAAGTACGGCTTTTTGCATCCAATTATTATAACATGAAACATCAATTTTAGTACGTCTGTGTCTAGTTATTGTAATATCAAATAGTAGTGTGAGTATGGCTTTTGTTGCAGTGGTGTAAATACAACCATATGTACAGTCACTACAACATCAAACAGTAGTTAAAGTACATTGTGGCGTAATATTAAACAGCAATGTAAGTACATCTGTGTGTCCTTGTGGTGTAATATTAAACAGCAATGTAAGTACATCTGTGTGTTCTTGTGGTGTAATATTAAACAGCAATGTAAGTACAGGTGTGTGTCCTTGTACTGTAATATTAAACAGCAATGTAAGTACATCTGTGTGTCCTTGTACTGTAACATCATACAACAATGAATGTACATCTCTGTGTCCAGTTATGTTTTTTAAAAAGTGAAGTATAACTATGTATCCGCTTGTCATAACTTCAAAACATTTGTTTAAATACGTTTGTGTCAATTTTCAATAGATTTAAACATAATATTACCGGATTAACAAAATAAAACCTAATTAACTAAACAATACCTCACTAACAAAACAATGCCTCATACTAAATGCAACACTAAGATGTACTTAAATATAAGAAAACTTTAAATACAACAAACAGTTGATTTTCAGATTATCTGCAGCCTATGTCTTAACATTTTATCACAGGTACAGCACACCAGTCGAGGTGTTGCCAGGAGACGAGATTAAGGTCACGTGCACATTCAAGTCCACCTCTCGCACAAAGACAACCGTTTGGGGTGCAGGTTCATTAGATGAGATGTGTTACGTGTTCATGACATTCTACCCAGCGGATGCGTGGTCGAAATACGTATACGGGTGTATTACTTTCCGCTCATTTTCTGTGCTGGACGTAGCTACCTATGGTGGATGCAAGAACTATGACCTGTTGTTTTCTAACATCAGCGCCACCCAGCTGTATGCCAACATCACCGAGAACTGTGAATTCCTCGGCAATTGCCGCGTCGAGTGCAAGGAAGCCATCTTGGAAGCGAGGAAACAGGAACCTTGCCTGACTAGTGGCGACGCCTGGGAGTCCATAAAGACGAAGAGTCTGAAAAGTAGTCCCACAGGCCAGCGCTTTCTTGGAGCCATGGCGTCGTGCGAGTTCGAGATGTACAAGGATGAGTTGGCAACGATGACGACCTCACGACCTCTAGTCGTCCCGAATGACGAAGGTAGCAAAGCGACTGGGACCGGGGGAAAGAAAACTTCGTCTGTTGTGGTGCTCATGACTGTTTGCTTTACTGTGTGGTTGTGGGTATGAACGGCGGCTAATTGCCTCCATCTTGAGCGTTCTTTCGTGGAGGAGTTGCCGTTTACTATGACCTAGTGGACGTGACTTTTCCTTAGAGCGATTACGGCAAACTCGAGTTAATGCATTATTTGACGTAGTAATGTATAATTGTAGTTATAAATTTTCCTGAAGTACATATTTTGATAAACAGAAACATTCACCTTGGTATTATTTATCGTATCGTGAACTTCAATCAGAGCCTACAATTTGCGTCGCAGAGGATTGAAGCAAAACCAATAATAAATACCCTGTAAATAAACCCAATAAAATCAGCAACAGAAATAAACAATGCGGATTCACTGTCAGCCATAAAAATTTGTTTGCTAGGTAGCGCTTTGTCTCACTAGGGTTAAATACTAGAGATGGAGTGTTAAGGTTTCAATTTAATTTTGTCGTGTTATCTACAGTTTACACCCTGTAATCACAAGCATTATTTAATCTACAGTTTACACCCTGTAATCACAAACATTATTTAATCTACAGTTTACACCCTGTAATCACAATCATTATTTACTTTACAGCTTACTCTCTATGATCGCAAACATTATTTAATCTACAGTGAACATCTAAAATCACTATCATAATATCTCACAGTAAACACATTCTGAGATCTTTTGCTGCTCGAAATCTGAAATCATTAGGAGACTGTGATTCGTAGATGATCAAGCAATGAATAATTTGATTAATTTGATAAAATTCAACTGTTTATTTGTTTTTGTTTAGGCACACATGAGTACATGGGAATGGGGATCAAAATTAACAGATATTGTACGTACTCACTAAGCACGCAGTTCCTAGTCGGTGCCCTTTGAACTCAGATGACGTCAGATGACATTTTTTTTAAAAAAATGAGATGAAACTTTTTGAATCCTTTGGAAATTGAATTTTGTTTTAGGACAGAAATAATCCTTTGAAATTTTAATTATAGTTTAAATTATTATGTTTTCTTTAATAGAGGAAATACACGATTTTTAATACCAGCTACTTGAACTGTAATGTTTATAGGGCAAAACAAATTTTGACAAATTTATAGAACAAAGGGGGAAATGCCTTAATAAAAACCTTGTAACTAAGGCTGTTATACAGACTTCGGTACTATTCCAATCTTTGCAGTCTGTTCCAGATGAAGGTCGATTATTGAGCTCAGAGCACACACTTACACACGACTGCTGAGCTCAGAGCACACACTTACACGACTGCTGAGCTCAGCACACTTACACGATTTCTGAGCTCAGAGCACATACACGATTGCCGACTTCAGAATACACACTTAAACGATTTCTGAGCTTAGAGCACATACACGATTGCCGACTTCAGAATACACACTTAAACGATTTCTGAGCTCAGAGCACATACACGATTGCCGACTTCAGAATACACACTTACACCATTTCTGAGCTTAGAGCACATACACGATTGCTGACTTCAGAATACACACTTAAACGATTTCTGAGCTTAGAGCACATACACCATTGCCGACTTCAGAATACACACTTACTCGATTTCTGAGCTCGAGCACATACATACACGAATGCTGAGTTAAGAGCACGCACATTTGCTAAGCTCAGAGCACACACTTACGTGATTCAAGAGCTCAGAGTACAAAAAGCACGAAAGTAATTTTCTTTCTGCCCAAATAAAATTATAGTGTATGCATTATTTACATTGCTCATCTTATTATATTAATATTTTATAATAATATTTTGTCAACTTGTATAACACATGTAATAACTTTATTTTGTTTATCTTTTTATGCACATATTATAATAATATAACTGTTCGTTTGCATTGTCCATTAATTGTATTATTATAAAAATTTAATTTGGTTTTTCTTCTATCACAAAAATCATCGTAAAGTATTGAGTATATTTACATAATTTACCTTACTAAGCTAAAAAATAATAAAATATTCCTTCCGCTTATCTGTTTTGTGGATCTAATACATCTATTTCGTTTTATTTGTTTTACTTATCGAGTGCACATTTTTATTGTGTCTGACAATTTTTTTTTAATCTTCTGATTAAAAATATTCCATGTTTTTTTGGTCAAGCTGTAGCTCACTGGCTTGTATAAACGTAATTGTTAAGTAGCCTATTGTCCTAACTGTAATTTTAACCATCTAAACATAAACTCTATTTACCATTCCAGTCACCGTTAGGATACCGATGCTACCTTGGCCTAAAGAGATGTCTTTCAGAGATGCATAAATGACTTGAAAAAAAGGTGCACTTTTCTCTGCAAAAGTAAACTTAAAGCAGCATTCAATTTCAGGCATATTTCATCTCTATAACTTCTTTCTCTCTTACAAACATTCTCTTCTTACAAATACTGCAACAATTTCATTTACCCATAACATACACAGAAAAGAAATATAGCATTAATCAAAATTCACAAGTATAATCTACAACATAATCAAATTAGTGAACATAGAAAAAATGGTTCAAATACATAAGGCATTCTCCAGTTCAAATCATATATCAATATCAATTATGTGCGAACTATTTCTGTGAAAACGTGGGGTTAAATAACCTTTCTCCAAGGCTTTATGAATAATTAATTTAAAAATATTAATTATCATAACCCACACTTCGACCGGGTCTTCGTCTTTTGCAGTCAGGGGGAGTAAGTCAAGCCCTAGAATCTACAATTAAGCTAATTGTGCCCCTCTTCTAGGGGTTACTCGTCAAAGTGAAAATCAATCCTGTTAATTCGTATTAATTAGGTATTTGAGCAATTTCTCTCTCACCCGCACACATTCCCACAGTTTGAGGGGTTCTTTCCCAAATTATGTATGACTGACTTTTAGATTACTTATGTTTGGCAGCCCCCCACCTCCAAACCTACATACTCCCTTTAGCAAGTGACTTAAGCCAAAGTGGAAAGAATAAATCAACAGTTTTATTAACTATATAAATAACTAAATAATTAACAAAATCATTTGTACACTATTTACAAGCAGATCACAAATTATACATTAGTTCTTGATAAATACAATTAAATCTCCTCAATTTAAATTGTTCAATGTCTTTTCAGTTCATATCAAAACTAATACTAATCTCTACTAAACTTTTAAATACCCTTATTGCCGGTTACTGATGCACCAGGAACACACCCTCTGTGTATATTACTGATGAAGGTATGTGGTTTGCTTGTATAACTAAATATTATATCCATGTTTATTCTTAACTTTAACCCAATTTTGTACAGCCATACTTTTCACTTAGAATGTTAGATAACATGATGATCATGCACGTAAGAGTGTTCTGTCAGGGAACATGTGGACAAATCATGTAGACATTTCAGGGAACATGTGTGGACAAATCATGTGGACATTTCAGGGAACATGTGTGGACAAATCATGTGGACATTTCAGGTAACAAGTGTGGACAAACCATGTGGACATTTCAGGGAACGTATGGACAAATCATGTGGACATTTCAGGTAACAAGTGTGGACAAATCATGTGGACATTTCAGGGAACACGTGTGGACAAATCATGTGGACATTTCAGGGAACACATGTGGACAAATCATGTGGACATTTCAGGGAACATGTGTGGACAAATCATGTGGACATTTCAGGGAACACGTGGACAAATTCTTAGTCCATGTGCTTTTTCTGGCAGATTGGCACTTTATCCCTGATGTTGACTCTTGACGAGCATCGAACCATGAAGCAATACCAGAGCAGAATGACCCATAGGTCAGAGACCACATTTCAATGGACCACGTGTGTATCTACTGTAGCACCACTAGGACCCTGGACAACAATGTCAGGCACATCCTGAGATAAGTGGGCCATTAAATCAACAACCTCACAGCTTCTCTCAGATCCTTTTATACATCTTTATTTATAATTTCGCCCATATGAATATAACTCAAATAACCACAACTGTGTCATAGGGCTCAAACAAACCATCTCTTAAAACACTACATGGTCATGATTATGAAAAATATACATTTATAAACTCTAATTATAACCACAGAACCATTCACTATATGTAAGCACAGTTCTGTCTTATTTTATTTCTCTTAAATATATTTTAATATTGATATTTAGACCACTCGTGTTAGTGTGACTTACTTATATATGTTGTAGTCTGTCGCCTGTAATTAATTAATAATATACCTGGCTCTATGTATCAGGGGGCATAGAGCTATATTCTCCACTATCACTCTTCTTTTCTACATTATCTATCTTCCTTCTTTCCAACACTTGTGGCCAGTCACAAGGTGTTTTGGGGATTAGTCTAAGGTTATTGGCGGCCCGGGGTGGTGGAGAGTTAACATCTTTGCCCTTCTCCCAGAAAAAATGTCACAAACTGCAACAACCAAAACCATAAAAATGAGTGTGTAATATGTAAAGTGTTTAGTTACTGCAACAACCAAAACCATAAAAAAAATTAGTGTGTAATATGTAAGATGTTTAATAACTGCAAGAACTAGTTGGAAAACATTGACGCTTTTAGTCTAAATCAATCATATTTTAGTTCAAATCAGTCACATTTTAGACTAAATCATTGACGTTTTTAGTCTAAATCAATCATATTTTAGTTCAAATCAGTCACATTTTAGACTAAATCAATCATATTTTAGTTCAAATCAGTCACATTTTAGACTAAATCATTGACGTTTTTAGTCTAAATCAATCATATTTTAGGCTAAATCATTGACGTTTTTAGTCTAAATCAGTCATATTTTAGTTAAATAAGTCATATTTTAAACTAAATCATTGACATTTTTAGTCTAAATCAATCATATTTTAGGCTAAATCAGTTACATTTTAGACTAAATCATTGACGCTTTTAGTCTAAATCAATCATATTTTAGTTCAAATAAGTCACATTTTAGACTAAATCATTGACGTTTTAGTTTAAATCAGTCACATTTAGTTGGAAATCATTGACGTTTTTAGTCTAAATCAGTCATACTTTAGTTCAAATCAATCACATTCAGTTGGAAATCATTGACGTTTTTAGTCTAAATCAATCATATTTTAGGCTAAATCAGTTACATTTTAAAGTATAAATCAGTCACTAAATTTTGTCATTCATAAATTCAGTGATCATGTTATCAATTTAAATAGGTTATTTTATTTTTATTAAAGTGTAAATCATTCATATTTTCACTGTGAGTTTCTCATTCAATATAAACCTTACCAATTTATTGCATAATTTTACTGTTTCATTTTCATGATAAACCGTTTTAATTTTCTGTTAATTAAATTGTCAATATAAACTATTCCACTTTCTATGTAAGTCATTTACATTTATGTTTACTATAGAAATGTTTCCAATTTTCTGTTTAAATCAGTAGAAACAGTTCCCCATTTTTACTGTGCATAAATCAGTCCCATTTTCGCTGTAAATTAAATTAACAATATAAATTGTCCATATTGTCTTTGTATAACAGTAACCGGTCTCGATCGACAGCAGTTCTTCATTAAAACTAAAGAATTTCTTTCTTAATCGTTTTGCATGCCACATTGAATTATACTTCCTCAAATGGAGAACGACATTTTGACTTGGGATTTTCAGGTCACTAACAGAAGGTGGAGCACTTCCGGAATGGCACGCTCTTACGCAAAATCAAGTAGGACGACAGCCCAAAACCGTAATGTAAGTGCTTGCGTGCGTGAATGAGTGAGTGAAATACACTCACAAGATACGCAAGCCCCCACCACACTCTGTACCATTGCAAGTTATTACTGCTTTGCGCCCAAAGGTATTTCTTTATTTAAAATAAATAATAAAATTCCATTTACACAGATATAATTGACATAAATCACGTTACTTTTTGGGGTTTGCTGTCCTTGCATGCAAATCGAGGACTGGATTAATTGCAGGCAAACTCCACTACACAACCACTCCACCACAAAACCACCACACAACCACTCTACTCCACCATATAACCACTCCACTACACAACCAATCCACCACTCCACTACACAAACACTCCACAACATAACCACTCCACTACAACAACCACTCCTCCACACAACCATTCCACTTTTCCCTCCCCCACTATTTCAGAAAATGCAGAACACAATCATTGCAGTAGACTGATTTGTAGTTGCTTGTTTGGTTAGTGTCTTTGACTGATGATGGTTTATCGACCACTTTTTGTGATTTCGTGCACAGGCACAAGTACATAAAGAAATACAGTGTCAGACACAAGTACATAAAGAAATACAGTGTCAGACACAAGTACATAAAGAAATACAGTGTCAGACATAAGTACATAAAGAAACACAGTGTCAGACATAAGTACATAAAGAAATACAGTGTCAGACATAAGTACATAAAGAAACACAGTGTCAGACACAAGTACATAAAGAAATACAGTGTCAGACACAAGTACATAAAGAAATACAGTGTCAGACACAAGTACATAAAGAAATACAGTGTCAGACACAAGTACATAAAGAAATACAGTATCAGACATAAGTACATAAAGAAATACAGTGTCAGACATAAGTACATAAAGAAATACAGTGTCAGACACAAGTACATAAAGAAATACAGTGTCAGACCTAAGTACATAAAGAAATACAGTGTCAGACATAAGTACATAAAGAAATACAGTGTCAGACCTAAGTACATAAAGAAATATAGTGTCAGACTCAGGAACAAAGTATTAAAATGAGGTCTGTGACCTGTGACCCGATTTATTGTCTCATCCGACGGTAACTTTCAATAGTTATGACTAAATCCACACTAAACCAAAAAGGGATTAAGAATCGCCGGTTTTTCAGCTCGAGCCAAATTCTAAACCCATTCACTTACCATCAGCTAAGAACTAGCGTCATACATTTTGCACTTTTGCCAGCGTTGAGAAAAATAAAGTAATTAATGGCTGTAGTGTTTCTCGAAAAGCATGTCTTGAGAAAAACAAACAATAAACGTACTTTCTTGCTGTAGCCGTTTCTAACATTGCGAAAAGCTCATGACTAGATCCCTATATGTATCGACCAGTAAAATAGGCTAAAGCAAAAGTACATGACCTACTGAATTGTTTACTGTCTTTGAAATGGCGTGACGCCCTGGAGTTAAAAATACCGGAGTGTCATTAACACGTCGTCTCCATTTTGTAAATGAGTCACTGCCATTTCCTCTTCACGTCACACATGGCTGATTATTTTTTTGAACGCAGACACTGCAGTGGTTGTGAGTAGTGCACAGTTACCTTGTGGCCTTCAACACGCTCGCTTTCACCATCTCCCTCACCCCTTCCCACCTCTCCCCCACTTCTTACCCCCACGTCAACTTAGTATAATATCACTCGTTTGGAGTTGATTGACACTGACGCATTTATTACTAGACTACACATGCAGAATGGAATACAAACCGAGTTACCTCCACGAGTTTGCCATCTTCCACCTTTGTCATGAAATGTCCAACCAGCACAACTGTCAGTAACTCTAAATTACTATTTTCTGGAGTAATGGTTTCTCTGTCATCATTTTCCATAACGGAATTGCGTAATGTCATCTCTCAGTGTGAGATGCTGAGAGAAATGGAAGAACTAAGATTACTCTTTGAGTGAGAACTCCAAGAAAACAAATTAAACATTTGCATTATTTTTTACGATTACAAATACATTTTACAAAATTCTAAAAATGATCGAGCGCTTAAATGGCTGAATGCTCATATGACTGGGTGCTAAAATGACTGGTGCTCAAATGGCTTGAAAAAGGGGCTTGATCAAACGGGTGTGTAAAATCCTTTGGTACGTCTTTCAATTGGCCAGAAAAAAATAAATGGGGTCAGTTAGAAAACATTGCTGGGTTAAAGTCTAACAATTGTAAAAAAAAATATTTCGAAGTCAGATGGAAAGCATTCAAAAATTATTTAGTTTACTTTCATAATATTAACATGATTCCTCTGCCAGAATGTTTAATTAATTTAAAAACATATTTTATATCAAAAACTGAAATGTACAAGATGACGTAATTACTTAAGTGGATTTGATTCACCATATAGTCACCAAAATAGATGGTCCAAGAGGCTTTTTCGATAATGGAATTACTTAAATAGATTTGATTACTGTATAGTCACCATGACAGATGGTCCAAGAAGCTTGTCCGTTGAAGTAATCACTATGTAGATTTGAGTTGTATGAAGAAATTTTCCACACATATTTTAAAATTAATTTCCAATTTTAATTCAGAAGGATATGATAACATGTTTATTTGCAAATTAAATTATTCAGAATTTTATGACGACATGTTTATTTGTAACGTGAGTTGACGACAGAAAGGAGGATACACAAAACTGGTTTTCTTGACTAAAGATCAATGAAGACGAGATCAATGGGATGAGGGGCGAGTAAGAAGTGCAAGCATTGTTTGTTTGAACTGTAGCTGTAGATCAACAGGCGAGTAAGAAGTGCAAGCATTGTTCTTGTTTGAACTGTAGCTGTAGATCAACAGGCAGCGTAGTCTTATGTAGAGTCCAATTCTTCTTTTGTGTCTTGCTTGTTTGGAACACTACTAATACACCTACCTTGTTAATCTGGCGATGTCTGCTGTAGTTTGGAACTGACTTTACTCTCGTGAATGGGGTGGGAGGTTTGATTTGAAAGGAAACGCCTTTCCTCGTCCTTGCCATGAACAGATGGGAGCTCAAATTGTACGTCTTGTTCTTTAACAGAAGCCCTAGTCTCTAGTCTAGGCTATTGAGATGACTGGACATCGTCATCATAGCTGCATGAACATCATCACTATTGTCGCCGCCGCCACCACCACCACCACCATCACTGATAAATTATCACTCCATCATCATCATAATAATCATCATCAACATCAACCCACCAACATCACTGATAAAATTTATCACTCTTTATTCCTCCTCATCATCAACACTAACCCATCATCATATATCATTATTACCCTATCATCATCATCAACACCATTCTACCATCATCATTGATATTATTATCATTCTATCATCGTCATCATCATCAATATTATTTTAGTCATTCCTTGTCAGTCTGTGAACAATGTGATTTTATGTTTTGTCATTTCTTTTCCGTCTAGGAGCAATGGTTGACAATCTAGGACTGCAAATCGCACAAATAATGATTACATTTTTAATAATTATTTTTTTCTAATTAACTACATCATAAAGGTTAATTTGCATAAGCTATTTATTTCTGACCCGCTTCGAAATAAACCTGTTAGAGTGTTGGACAAGTGTTTTCGACAGTTCTGCATTCTGAGCTATAATCGGTTATACAATCAACTTTATTTATGTGGTGGTCAGAAGTGAACTGTATAGGCACTTAAATGTAAATATGTCCCTAATTTGGAGGTGATCATAATTAAATATGACTACAGTTCACTCACAAACAGATTTTGTTCCAACCAGAACAATAAGAAATACACACACATATATTTATACCAGTGCCAAACCATTGCGGTTACTAGGTCTTGTGACATAGTCCCGTCTTGTGACGGTCATCAATGCAAAAATCAGGTATATGTGTGGAGCAGTTGAATTCTTTTGTACTTAGAAAATTCTTTAATTGCATTGTTGTACTTAGAAAATTTGTGGTTGGATTTGTCATATTCAGGAAAGCCCATTAATTGTATTTTATACACTTAGGAATTCCTTAATGGTATTTTCATAAGTAGACGATTCTTAATTGTATGTTTTGTTCGTACTTAGGAAAATTTATTGGTTGTATTTTTATATGTGGTTCAAAGAGTTTGAACCACATAAAAAATCTCAACATAATCATGTATCCCAGAGAAAAACAAAACGTAGTCATGTATCCCCGGGAGATGCATACTTTTGGATTGTTACATTAATTTTAAATCGGCAGACCTACCTCTCTTCTTTCTCGTACATATTTTATACCTCTTTTCTCTTCTTACTCGCACATATTTTATATCTCTTTTCTCTTCTTACTCGCACATATTTTATACCTCTTTTCTCTTCTTACTCGCACATATTTTATACCTCTTTTCTCTTTTTACTCGCGTATGTTTTATACCTCTTTTCTCTTTTTACTCGCGTATGTTTTATACCTCTTTTCTCTTCTTACTCGCGTATGTTTTATACCTCTTTTCTCTTTTTACTCGCGTATGTTTTATACCTCTTTTCTCTTTTTACTCGCGTATGTTTTATACCTCTTTTCTCTTTTTACTCGCGTATGTTTTATACCTCTTTTCTTTTCTTATTCGCATATAATGTATATCCCTTTCCTTACTTGCACGTTTTTTAATGTTTTTACTCGCATATATTCTATACCTCTGTTCTAACTTGCACATGTTTTATAATACTCGTCTTACTTGCACGTCTGAAGAAACTGTTCTTATTTGCATGATGTTCACATGTTTTCTTACTTTCAGTGCGGGTATTGATAAACATTCTGAAGAATGCATTCCGGGGAATAATCTTTTTCTTTTGAAACTAGTCTCACTTTACGTGTGGGTGAATGTTTGCACGAACTATACTCGACAGTCACATTCATGTATTTGTTATATTTTGTACAGCGACCCTTCATCCGTCCCGTGAGCTATACTCGACAGTCATATTCATGTATTTGTTATTTTGTAAAGCGACACTTCATCTGTCCCGTGAAAACGCATGGAAAGAGCATACCAAGTAATAACGTACCAAACAGAATTCCAAAAATGACGAATCACCTGGGAAATAAAATAATCTTAACCACTGTAGAAGAGTATAACTTAACCATTGTAGTAAATTACAGCTACAACCACTGTAGTACAGTACAATTTAACCATTGTAACCACTGTAGTAGAGTACAACTTAATCACTGTAACCACTGTAGTAGTGTACAACTTAACTACTGTAGAAGAGTGCAATTTTTAACGTCTAGAGTACAACTTAACCACTGTAAAAGTGTACAATTTAACCTCTATAGTAGTGTACAACATAATCACTGTAGAAGAGTGCAATTTAACCTCTATAGTAGAGTACAATGTAATCACTGTAGAAGAGTGCAATTTAACCTCTATAGTAGAGTACAACGTAATCACTGCAGTAGAGTACCCATATACCTCATAGCTGGCATAGACATCAAGTATTCTCTTCTGTTCAGTTTACACTTGTCTAATCCAGTGAGGAGAACTGATGACGTTATTACAGATTCACAGATCTCGCTTCTGGATAGATTGTTAGTATCGATCTGCTAGCCCTGAATAGTTTACCTCCACAGTTCTGTTTCTACTAGTTTAGTGTGAACTGGGTCTAGAACAGTGATATGCCGTATGAAAAATAATTGCGCGGCCTTGTCGTGAGAAATTTTGAGAAACACTGCTCCAGAATAATGAAATTGATATCCTTGAATGTTTAACAATCATATTCATACACACAGTACTACATTCATTTCAATGAACCCGGAAACACAACATGCTCAGATCTCATTGCATGGCAACACGTGAACTAGACCAAGAAATGACGCATATCCTTGGTCCCCAGTTTTCTTTCACAGCCAGTTTTGGTCGCGATCAGGAGAGAGCCGTATTATTACTCTCCAGTGATCATGTATCAAAGGTATTTATTTCCTTTCCTTCTTTCATTCTACTAATGATCTTTTCTTCAATGTTTCAGCTTAGGAATTCTACTAAATAAATAAATATTTGATTAAATAAGTATATATTTCATTATGTAAAGTAAATGTATTTTTTAAAAATAACAAACGTGTTTGCCTAATAAATATTGAACTTTAAATGTATTTTAAATTTTATAGGATATTTCTTTTAATACTCCAATAAAAAAATCCTATTTCAGCACCATCATGACACACACATACACACACACACACGCACGCACGCACGCACGCACGCACGCACACACACACACACACACACACACACACACACACACACACACACACACACACACACAGGATACCATAAGCTCTTGCAGTGAAAACAAGCGGTTCTTTTCGCTTTAATCACATAAAATGTATTAAACAGTGAAGGTTAATTTGGCATCGTTATGACGTCACTCACTCATTCAACAATCTCGAAGTCCATTTTATTTTATAAGGACACACTGGCCACGTATCTCTCTGTTTGTTTACGGCAATCTGGACGGAAACACCCTTTTTTATCTGTACAAAAAATTGGGCGTCACCTGTTTACTAAATTACATGTAGTAACACCTATCTTAACGTGAATTTTTATAAATTACTTATAAATACTATGTTAAAACTTCCTTTCCGTTTTTAGTGTTAAATTTTACAAAATTGTTGTAAATAAATCTTTATTCAGTCTACTTAATGTTGTTTTTGTTATTTTTAATCTTTGTGAATATTAGTCGCATGCACAGTGACTACTCCCTGTAAGTTGTTAAACCAAGTGTTAAAAGAGATTAAATAGTTTAATATTGTGAACACGGACCGTTGACCTACCTTAAAAATACTTTATTTAATAATAATGTAAAATGCCTGTTGTAATTAGACTAAAGTGCCAAGGAAAAGTAGCGTGCGAATACAGCACACTATTAGTCATCTCAGGTAGAAGCATACATTTGCCTTTGTGACCTGAGATATTGAATTAATATTTGGGTGTTTGTGAGAGTTGCCTCTCTTTGCTAGTGATCGGAAAATCGCAAGAAGAAAACTTTAATACAGGACAATCCTCAAATAATAAACAGTACTCTTGGTTATGGGCATTCTGTGCAGTAAACCATTTCGTAATTCTGTGAGTGCAGACAAAGCGTGTTCATTGTGTATGTGCGTGTGAATGCGTGGGTGCATGCGTGTATGCGTGTGCTTGTGTGTGTGTGTGTGTGTGTGTGTGTGTGTTTAAGTAGGAATATGGAATAAACTCTTACCTCAAACGAACTTAACTCAATCTAATTCACGTGGACAGTTGACATGCATTTAGCCATTTTGGCTGCCATAATGGAAAGTCCTAACGAACGAACTGGCTGATTTACTTACATCAGCGCGTCAGTGTGAGTGTATTTTTAAGAAATCAAGAAGTAGCACCAGCTTGTTACCAGGTAAAATTAATGTGCTTTCGTATGCTATAAATACTATTGCTTGTGAAAGTTTGGTATAAGAAGAGTAACATATATATTATATTACATGCCACAAAAATACAATCAATATTAATCGCTCACCAGCACAAGACGAAAAGAAAACAGTAACAATTTATCCGGTAACCTCGTCTTTCTCTTATCCGAATAAAAATTAGTGAATTAATTTAATTAAATATTCTTATATTATTTGAAGAAAAACTTCAATCATCATAATAAAAGAACCAAGCAGGAATGTTACATGCATAGTAAATAATCTTAAAGAAATTGATTTATTGAATGAGAACATGGCCATCGATTAATATATTAGAAATTTCTTACGTAAGCATAAAAATTTATCAAGGATGTTCTGAAAGCAATCACAATATTTGTCATGGAGATGTAAAACATTTCGTTAAAATTCAAAGCATGTTTCACTGATTAAACCATATACTTATTAATCAAAGTGCTCTGTATCTTTCATGATTTGCTTTATTTCTAAGTATGTGAACAGTATGTTGTTATTAATAAATAATATTGCATTATTTATTCATTTAGGTAGAGTTATGAAAGTATTATATTTTACTTGAAAGTATTTGCTTAAAAATAAGCTATATCATGAAATATGTACCCTTTATTTATTTGATAATGGCTAGACTAATTAAGTTAATTGGGATTTGTATTTCAAAATAATATTTATTTTTACGTAAGAACAACGTTTTTGTTAATTTTAAATAGAGAACTCTGAGACACGAAAGTTTTTTGTAGTACTTTTAAATGTAATTTTTCATAAAATTAATTATTTGATGTCTCTTTATAAACGTTTATATATTTAATTATTGCAATGTGCATATTCTTCCATACTGGAAGAAAACTCTTTCATTCATATATTTGTTCTAAGGTCAGATGCAATCTGACTGGATTGCAAAACTGTCAGCTTGATTGATCAGTACATTTTTAAAAGTATGAATGAAAGAAACAGAACAGAAGATTTAATAGTTTAGTCTGCAATAGGTCTTTGTTTTGGCCAAGGGTTAGTTGATATGTAAGACTGTTATGTTTAAGTTGATATGTAAGACTGTTAAGATTCATTTACAGCCAAGAAAAAGATCCCCTTGTTTAAAGTACATTGCAGTAAGCTAGCGTACCCCCCTCCCATTTTTTAAGAGCGAACTTCTAAAGAAAAGTAAGTATTTGCATTGATGCTGATCAAATGTACGTAGACACATACACACACTTTCGCAAGAAGCTTGGAAGAATGGATGGAAGGACGAGTGAATAATAGATGTGTTAGAATGTAAAGTCTTTTACCTCTTCTTATCTTTAAATCCATTTTTAACGTTAGCTATCACACTGTGGAATTTGTCAGTATATTTTTGTAGATCTTACTAAAAAAGAAAGAAATGATTTGCCCGCTTTTCTTTAAAGGGATATTATTGCTTCCATTTTTCCCCGTAAAATTAAAAAAATATATATTATTTCGATAAAACCTAGTCGTACTGTTATAAATAAACGATAAATGCACTACGTGAATTAAAATATATTTTTCGTTACGGACTTTGCCGAACACAAGGTTTAGGGAGTCTTCGGAAACTCATCAGCTTGTGACGTCAAGCGAGTGAAAACAAAGACAACGAGCAGCACGACAACTCGACAAGACGAAAGTTTAAGCGATAATGAATCACCGGAAATGTCTCGAATCTATTATAAAAATGGAGTAGCGTTACATTAATTGAAGTTTAGTGAAGCAGAAAATAAAACGATTCAGAATACATTCAAATACATTGACAACAAGGGTAGTAATCAGTTTAAATGGAAGAAGACGGCAGATTTACGTAGCCCGGCAACAAAAATGATTAATTTCTCTGATTAAATTATAATAAATTTGAATGCTTAGCAAACAGATTTATTACTTAGAATATAGATTTAGGTAGTTTAGCTTGCCGAATAACTGTTAACTTTCGCTATATAAACATCTAATTTTTTTAAAGCAATGTTTGCATTTTTAGTTTGGTCATATGACTTATGGTGTGTATACATATATATATATATATATATATTATTATCACTTTGATATAGTGCATTCATTAGCATTTTTTGTTGAGGTACAAATAAATATTAAATAACAGCTGTGTGTCATTTATTGCTAAAATGTTAGTACTCTTTAGAACAGCTGTGTGTCATTTATTGTTAAAATGGCAATTCTCTTTAGAACAGCTGTGTGTCATTTATTGCTAAAATGCCAATGCACTTTAGAACAGATGTGTGCTATTTATTAAAAGGTCAGCGTTTTTTGAACAGCTCTGTGTTATTTGTTGCTAAAAAGTCAGGGCTCTTTTGAACAACTGTGTGCTATTTATTGCTGAAAAGTCAGTGCTCTTTTGATGTTGATTCAAAATTACAAGGGCGATATTGTTTCCTGTGTTACAATGGAAAATATAATTAATTAACCTGTACTTTGATGTTGCGTAACAGGCAAATAACAAATTGTTTTTGCTTTGCAGTTTGTCTAGATACTTCGCTCTCATTTTCCTGGTTTTTGCAGTTTGTCTAGATACTTCGCTCTCATTTTCCTGGTTTTTGCACCCTGGGGGATCTGCTACCGAGACTTCGCAGCCCAGATTCCGAACGGATTCAACGTACCACACCCATGTAAGCCCAATGTACTCTGGAGAGGCGTGGGTCATTTCAACGTTGAAGGAGGAGGAAAGAGAAATCCTTTTGGACAAGACTTTCATGATGCAGGAACGGTAAAGTGATTCATTTGCAACCCAAACTGAAATTATTTCCTTTGCTCTGTACTTAATTCTTGTGACTTTAAACTTGTCAAGGCTTGTGTTGCGATTCCTTGTGACTTTAAACTTGTCAAGGCTTGTGTTGCAATTTCAATTTGTCAGGGACTGTGCTGTAATTTCTTGTGGCTTTAGACTTCTTAGATCGTGTGATGTTTATTGTATTTTTCCCCGTGTTTAACTTGTAGGGACGTGAGTTGTAAGTTCGTGCAAACTTTAGCTTGTCATGGCTTGTGATAAAATGTTATTTTTGGTTGTTTTAAACTTGTCATGGCTTGTGATAAAATGTTATTTTTGGTTGTTTTAAACTTGTCATGGCTTGTGATAAAATGTTATTTTTGGTTGTTTTAAACTTGTCATGGCTTGTGATAAAATGTTATTTTTGGTTGTTTTAAACTTGTCATGGCTTGTGATAAAATGTTATTTTTGGTTGTTTTAAACTTGTCATGGCTTGTGATAAAATGTTATTTTTGGTTGTTTTAAACTTGTCATGGCTTGTGATAAAATGTTATTTTTGGTTGTTTTAAACTTGTCAAAGCTTGTGAAGCAATTTCTTGTGACTTTAAACACGTCTGATGATTTATGCCAAACATTTAGCTTTACATATGAGACAACGAACGATTAATGAATATGCCGTGACTTTACACAAGTCACAACTAACAATTAATACGGATGCAGCGGCTTTACACTTGTCACAACTAACGATTAATGAGCATGCTTTGGCTTAATACATGTCACAACTAGCGATTAAAAATATGCTGTGGTTTTACACATGTCATATATAACGACTAATGTGGATGCAGTGGCATCACAGATGCCACATCCAAAGATTAATGAATATGCTGTAGCTTTACATATTTTACATCTAACCATTAATGCGGATTCTTTGATTTTAAACAAGACACAGTTAACGATGAACATGCTGTGGATTTACACATGTCACAACTAACGATAAATGAACATGCTGTGGATTTACACATGTCACAACCAACGATAAATGAACATGCTGTGGATTTACACCTGTCACAACTAACGATAAATGAACATGCTGTGGATTTACACCTGTCACAACTAACGATAAATGAACATGCTGTGGATTTACACATGTCACAACCAACGATAAATGAACATGCTGTGGATTTACACCTGTCACAACTAACGATAAATGAACATGCTGTGGATTTACACATGTCACAACTAACGATAAATGAACATGTTATGTATTTACACGTTATACATAACGATTAATGAACATTCTGTGGTTTCATATATGTCACAACTAACGATTATTGAAAGTACTGTTGTTGTATACATGTCACAGCTAAAGGTTAATGGGTTTGCTGTGGCTTTACTCATTTCACAACTAAAGATTACAGCGGATTCTGTGGCTTTACACAGGTCACACCTAATTATTAAGGAACATGCTGAGTCTTTACACATGCCACAACTATCGATCAATCGGATGCTGTGCCTTTACAAATGTCACAACTGAAGATTAATTAATCGGATGCTGATGCATCTACAAATGTCACACCTAATGATTAATGAACAAGCTATGGCTTTACACGTGTCACAACTAACGATTAATGAACAAGCTATGGCTTTACACGTGTCACAACTAACGATTTATGCGGATGCTGTGGCTTTTTACACATATCACACCCAACGATTAATGAACAATGCTGTGACCTTAGACACGTCACAACCAACGATTAATGAACATGCTGTGGCCTTAGACACGTCACAACTAAGGATTACTGCTGATGATGTGGCTTACAATGTGACACCTAACGATTACTGAACAAAATGTGGCTTTACACATTACAACTAACGAATAATGCGGAAGGTATAGATTTATATGTGTCGCATCGAACCTAACGATTGACTCAGATCTAGTAGCTTCATACAAAACTCAACTTATTTATATGTAGGATCTCAAAATACATAAGTAACACAACTCATTTATATGTAAGAATTCAAGGTACATAACTGAGTAATACTTTTATATTGGCGTTTTTTGCAGACTTGCAAAACTGGATTTAGTCATAATAAACAAAGAATAGTGAGGGGAGGGGGTACTCATGGACACAAAAGTAAAAGAAATAATGATTAATCTTTTGCCGTGAAAACATGGTCAACAGCAACTATGGTACAGTAACTACAAATGTTTATTTCTTACGTCATTGATAATATTGTTACATCATAATAATTGATTAATACAAAATTGTTTGTCTTTACAGACGTGGACAGAAGCGCCACATCATAAAGTAAAATAGTAAAAGTGTTTCTAACCACAGATACGCATAACAAGACAATACAAATGTTAAGTCCTATAAACAAAGAATAGAGTACGATATTATAAACAAAAAAATATTTTTTTAAAGACAGACAAAAATCGTTGTGACAAACTAATAATGTTCCCACATATATGGACAATACATATTCCTACCCATGAGGATAAAAACGCTGTGTCATTGTGACAATACTTATTCCTACAGACGTGGGCAAAAGCATTGTGCCCCAGTAACAATATTTATTCCTTCAGACGTGGGCAAAAGCGTTGTACGTGGGCAAAAGCATTGTGCCCCAGTAACAATATTTATTACTTCAGAGGTGGACAAAAGCGTTGTTTTATAATAACAATATTTATTCCTTCAGACGTGGACAAAAGCGTTGTGCCCCAGTAACAATATTTATTCCTTCAGAAGTGGACAAAAGCGTTGTTTCATAATAACAATATTTATTTCTTCAGACGTGGACAAAAGCGTTGTGCACCAGTAACAATACTTATTCCTTCAGACGTGGACAAAAGCGTTGTGCCCCAGTAACAATATTTATTCCTTCAGACGTGGACAAAAGCGTTGTTTCATAATAACAATATTTATTCCTTCAGACGTGGATAAAAGCGTTGTTTCATAATAACAATATTTATTTCTATAGATGTGGACAAAAGCGTTGTTTCATCATAACAATATTTATTTCTACAGATCTGGACAAAATCCTTGTGTCAGAAAGATTCCGATGGTGACGGAAAGACAAATGGCGAGGAACTTGGTGACCCAGATTGCACATGGAAGTTGAATGAGGTTCCAAAGAGGACTACCAACCTTTCACATCCGGGTCAGTGTGCAAATGAAAAACTAAACAAACTAGTTTATTATAATACCGAATCTTTTAAAATTAAAATTAATAATTGCAATAATGTTGTAGGTAAACATGAATTTTACAGCAGACATCTATTGGTATTGAATAGTATGTAGCGTTCGGAAAAGACATCAATTAAGCGAAATATTTTTATTCGGGTCAACGACGATTTGAAAACGAGCGTGCTTATCAAAACAAATACAGTCAGCAAACATTTTCGCCGTAGATACAGGTGTAAAGGTTGATGGATAAATCGATAGCTTTTCTTTAAAAAAACAACAGTCCTTGCTCTTTCCCGAAAGATATTTAGTCATCGTTCTATTTCTAAATTCGAGGCTGCACGTCACCATTTGCTTCCAAATGATACACAACTGACTGGGGAAATACTAGAGTGGTCCAGGTCTTGCCGCGTAACCACCACTGACTGGGGAAATACTAGAGTGGTCCAGGTCTTGCCGCGTAACCACCACTGACTGGGGAAATACTAGAGTGGTCCAGGTCTTGCCGCGTAAGCACAACTGACTGGGGAAATACTAGAGTGGTCCAGGTCTTGCCGCGTAAGCACAACTGGGACTATATCAAAGTGATGTAAAAGATCTTTATGTTGGATTAGGTCAAAGTGATGTAAAAGATCTTTATGTTGGATTAGGTCAAAGTGATGTAAAAGATCTTTTCTGTTGGATTAGGTCAAAGTGATGTAAAAGATCTTTTTGTTGGACTAGGTCAAAGTGATGTAAAAGATCTTTTCTGTTGGATTAGGTCAAAGTGATGTAAAAGATCTTTTTGTTGGACTAGGTCAAAGTGATGTAAAAGATCTTTCTGTTGGATTAGGTCAAAGTGAGGTAAAAGATCTTTCTGTTGGATTAGGTCAAAGTGATGTAAAAGATCTTTCTGTTGGATTAGGTCAAAGTGATGTAAAAGATCTTTCTGTTGGATTAGGTCAAAGTGACAGGAAACATTTTTCTGTATGACAAGAGAAAATAGAAATGTGACGTCGTTCTAAACCAAGGTTTCTCAACCGATGATCCTCGGAACCCTTAGGTTCCAGTGTAGTCGCTAGGGGTTCCCAGAGAGAGAGAGAGAGAGAGAGAGAGAGAGAGAGAGAGAGAGAGAGAGAGAGAGAGAGAGAGAGAGAGAGAGAGAGTGATTGAAAAAATAAACATTGTTATTTTAACTTCGTACGCCGCGCGATGCTAACGCTTCCAGTGACCGAGTACCTCGATATCTTTCTCACTAGAGGTCTTTCATTTGTTGACACCATTCTCATTGACCGAGTGCCTCATAGCTTTAGCGTTAGAGGTCTTTCATTTGTTGACACCATTCTCATTGACCGAGTGCCTCATAGCTTTAGCGTTAGAGGTCTTTCATTTGTTGACACCATTCTCATTGACCGAGTGCCTCATAGCTTTAGCGTTAGAGGTCTTTCATTTGTTGACACCATTCTCAGTTTCTGACGCGGGATAGGGGAGGCCGTTGATAAATAATTATTGGTGAGTGCTTTTTTTTCTTTCTTTTTCTTTTTACGGACGGAACAAGAATAGGTTGACGAAATCTGCACCCCCTTCCGAATGACCAGCACGTTTATATAATAATTAATTTTGTAACTGCTAGACCTCTATTTGAGCCTGATCATGTCAGTCTTGTCTAAAATTGTGCTTTAGGCTATATTTTATTATTCATTTTGCTTTGGGTTATAGTTTTTAGTAACTTTACTGTTCTACATTGTCAATAAATTTTCTTGTTGTAAATAGTTCTAAGGAAAATCAATCTACAACCTTTATTTAAATTATATCTTAGGTGACTGTTTCTGGAGTTACATAATACATATATGAGTAATAACAAAACTCGGGTTACTTCACCTAGTTTTGTTAGCGATTTTTAAAATGAAATAAAATATAATTTTTGTTCCTCCTTTCCTGTGACAGTAAAACTGAAGTTTTCTCTGCCTACATGATTCCGCTTTCTATTCGCCCCAAAGGAATTGCTGTAACAATACTGACTTGCTATAAATATGATATCTTTTGTGTGTGTGTGGCGGGGGAAGATCCAAAGACAAAGGGTTAATAAGTGGCCTAAACAAAAGATCCTCAGAAAAATAGTGTTCTCTATTTTCAAAAGAGCATTGATAAATACTAATGGATTATTTCTACAAATTATTGAGCATGCTAACCTACCATGAGACCTGAAAATTATTTCAAGGGTCTCCCCAGGTAAAATGGTTGGGAAAGGCTTTTGTAAAGGGTAAGGTTAAACTAACGTGTAACGTCGATCTAAACTACATCAAAGTCAAACTGAAATCGTTCTGTGGGACTGGGTCAGCGTAGATGTGTGACGTTTTGCGATACCGAACCAAGTAGTAGTATGACGTCATTGTCTGAGACTGGATCAAATTGAAAGTATGTGACATCGATCTGTGAGGTTACTTTGTCATTCTGTAGGACTGGGTCAAATTAGTAGTATATTAGGTCATTCTGTTAGGTCAAATGAATAGTTTATTTTCTCATTCTTGTGGGATTTAGTTAAAATTGGCGTGTTGTTTGGTAATACTAAGACAAAACATGAAGTCCTAAAAGTGTGTGACGTCATTCTGTACGACTGAGTCAAGGTAAACATGTGACTTTGTTCTGGTAACAGCTATGTTTAGATTTTAATTGATGCACAACTAAATTTAATGGACTGATGGGACCAAATAACCAAAGCCCAAACTTCAGAAATATCAAAGCAAGCTTTTCATCTGCCCTTGATTCCATCCTCCTTCAGTCGACAAAATTCCAGACAAAAATGGTACAAAGTAAACAAATAATAAATTCAAGATCTTGTAGAGAAAGCATATCATTCATTTTCGGCTTCCATGCTCCTTTAGTCGACAAAAAATATAAAAAGTAAACATAAAGACTTCTGTAAACTTATCTCACAACTGTGTGATTTTGAAAATTAAGGATTTGTTTCATCAATGACTGACATTTTCCTTGGACGTTCATTATTTTATTCCATAGTTCTGTATCCCCGCCCCCCTCCCCCGAATTTCTATTTGTTATTTTCATTCAAACGTTATTCCTATACAATCCCCTCTACACCATTTATGTTTTTTTCTTGTCTATAAACATAAACATTATTAGTATGTAATCTAAATTAAAAGTTCACTCGGCGCTAATTTATTCTCGAAATTAGTTCAAAACTACTGACACGCATCTTCCACATTCTATCAATAATAAATGCCAGGTGTCTGCGACCCTCTGGAGAGCCCAAAGTGCCAACAGAGCAATTTAACTGTGGCCATGTACAGGACTCAGGCGGAATGGATGGCGGTCTCGTGCAAAGAAGATGTATTTGTCTGTGAAGGGCTGAATGATACCCGTGAGTATTTACGCTACAATGGGAAATATTACAGAGTCCTGTACTTGTGTCAAGATTGAATTATAACCATGAATATTTGTGTCAAGACGGGAAATATTATAGAGTGTTCTAGTTGTACAGGATTGAATTATAACCATGGATATTTGTGTCAAGATGGCAAATACTACATTAATGCTTTATATATGTGGGGCTGAAAAAATGTATGCGAGTATTTGTGGTTTAGTGGGTTTAATAAATGTAGTGGTGTTAATAAACAAGAATGAAATAATATTGTCAAACATTTGTGATACAGCAGAGAAATATTACATAATGATGCAGAAGTACAGAACATAACACGTGAGAGAACTTGCAGCGAGTGAGGATTTATGTAATTCTGTAGATCAGTGAGTGAGGATTTATGTAATTCTGTAGATCAGTGAGTGCGTGATCTTTGATTGACATATCAGGCATAAAGAAACAGACACGTGATCTTTGATTGATATATCAGACATAAAGAAACAGACACGTGATCTTTGATTGACATATCAGGCATAAAGAAACAGACACGTGATCTTTGATTGATATATCAGACATAAAGAAACAGACACGTGATCTTTGATTGACATATCAGGCATAAAGAAACAGACACGTGATCTTTGATTGACATATCAGACATAAAGAAACAGACACGTGATCTTTGATTGACATATCAGGCATAAAGAAACAGACACGTGATCTTTGATTGACATATCAGGCATAAAGAAATAGACACGTGATCTTTGATTGACATATCAAACAAAGAGAAACGGACACTTGCATGCAAATTTCATTATTCTTAAAGATAGCCAGACACGTTATTACAAACACACCCAGGAAAATAACAAACAATCCATTTATGTTTTGTTCGTATCGTTCATTTCTCGAAGGATTAAAGAACTTTACCATAAGGATTCCGCCAACAAAGGTGCCAGCCCGAAGCACGACGTATATGTGTTACGTAGTCCAGTTTCCAGACAATGCCAGTGATTTCCACATGATTGCGTCCACGCCCAATATAGACAATCGCCACGTCATGCATCACATAATGATGTATGGATGTCCTGACGGTAAGAATGGTGCTGCTCTCTCATTGACGTGTGCCAAAGGTCACATGAGTATGCAAATACATTTTTACTATTTGAATAGCCATGGTATCCCTCACTGACTGAACACGAGTGTCCATCACTCATGTGAATGCTTTCTTGTCATATATTTGACTTTACATTAACAAGGGGGGAGAACTATTTCCTTGCCAGGAATGTCAGTTTTGTCTTTCTATCTTCCATTTCCATAAGGACGTGTTTTGAATGAGTTTCCCTCACACGACCCCCTCACCTTGCCATAAAACCAAAATCTAATCCTGTCTTTCCTGCTGTTCTTGAACCCCGTATTTCCACAAGAAGTAGTTTAGTGATTCTAGAAGATTTCAATGACCACTTTGACCGCCCCATTGACCCACATGTTTGAAAACTCCTAGACTCCTTTCACAACTTCATCGTAGTCTGTCCGCATGCCAGATAACACGGCCATATTGGATTGATACTGCACAGACCGGAAGACGGTGTTATGATTTCCACTACTTGTAAGAATTTCACATCAGAATACTTACATTTTACGTGTCACCTTTATCTATCTGGTTCTAACTCTGCGCTAGTTTTCATTTCATCAGCTTTATTAACAGACCCTAATTAGCCAACGTCATTAGTATACATCTGCTAGTTGAACAGACGGATTTGAAATGCACATATATTTATGTCGCGCTTGTTTGCTAATCATTTACGGAATATATTCTAATATTCACATTTGCCTTTTCACTATGCAGTTCCTGTTGTTATTTAAATTTTTTAATTTTAATTTAAAATACCATCTGACTAAGGCATCGAAATTATAGAACATTTTAAAATAAAGGGCAATGAGGAATCTAGATCTAAAAATTATCAGAAAGACTTATTAAGAAGTCAAAGACTAAATGGTGTTGGAAAAGATTTATTAAGGAATCAAAGATTAAACAGTGTTATCAAAGGTTTTTTTTAAAGGAATCAAAGTTTAAGTAGTGTTAGACAAGATTTGTTACGGAATCAAAGTTTAAGTAGTTCTCTAAAAGACTTATTAAGAAAATAGTGTTGGAAAAGATTTAATTATTAGGAATCACGATTTAAGTGCACGATGGGATATTACATTTTAAAGACAATTTCTGTTAAGGACAACTTTATTTTTCCATCCAGAAAACCATTTATGTGACTCGTTTTGGCATAGAGCAATATAAATTTGTATACAAGAAATTGAGCGTCTAGGAACACAGAAGGGTTATTCCATTTCTGTTTGTGTTTGACTTGGACTCCCCAGATCAAAAGTTGTCGAGTGAACCTTTCTGTTTGTGTTTGACTTGGGCTGCCCAGATCAAAAGTTGTCGAGTGAACCTTTCTGTTTGTGTTTGACGTGGACTCCCCAGATCAAAAGTTGACGAGTGTACCTTTCTGTTTGTGTTTGACGTGGACTTCCCAGATCAAGAGTTGTCGAGTGAACCTTTCGAGTGCGGGATGTTCAGTGGGACGAATTGCACCAGCGTCATTGGCGTTTGGACTCTAGGACAAAATGGCGGATGTCTCCACCCGAATGCAGGGGTGTTACTGGGTGTCAGAGGGCACAAACGTTTAGCAGTAGAGGTACGTGATACTTAATTAGAGGCAATTTACAAAAATGCATTATTAATTTTAGTATACTACAGATGCTTTTATTTCTTCAATTAATGAAGCTCGTTAATTACTTTGGCTAGTCATTTCCTTTTTACCTCTAGTCAGGGCGTATACCTGTCTATAAATAGAACGACAAACCATTATTGGATCTATTCTCGTCAATAGAGCCCCGCCATATGGCCTAAGTGAAATAACAAGGATTTGGGGCGAGACAATTTCTGTTCATATGTAATGAAACATATATGGCATTAATATTGTAAATTGCTGTTTTGCTTCATTATTATTAAGAAAGTACAAACTGCGCAAGAAAAGCAAATAATTCTTGCACTCAAAATCCCTAATAGGGCAAAGATAAAAGCTCCTAAACTGCGCAGTTAAAAGCCTAAGGAATCGATATATTTACAGATCTAATTAATAACTGTTTGTTAGCTAACTGGACTAATTAATAAGTGACTGTTGATCTAATTAATAAGTGTTTGTTAGCTAACTGGACTAATTAATAAGTGACTGTTGATAAATAACTGTTTGTTAGCTAACTGGACTAATTAATAAGTGACTGTTGATCTAATTAATGTGTTTGTTAGCTTACTGGACTAATTAATAAGTGACTGTTGATCTAATTAAAAAGTGTTTGTTAGCTTACTGGACTGATTAATAAGTGACTGCTGATCTAATTAAAAAGTGTTTGTTAGCTTACTGGACTGATTAATAAGTGACTGTTGATCTAATTAATAAGTGTTTGTTAGTGTGACACCTCTGGGCAATGATAAATGATAATTTATTTATTTATTAATTTATAACTTATAACTAATTACAAGTGATCGAGAATTTTAATTTATAGTTCACAAGACCTACATGTCTCTCACTTGGCGGATTATAAGGATGTCGTAAAACTGTACTCTGTAGACAATAATGGTCCAATATATCACTTCTGGGCACACTACACAACTGTTCCAGAATCTTTGATGCACTATCAAAGCACACTGTGGAGAATCACCCAGAATTTCACATGCACTAACAAAGCACACTGTGGAGAATCACCCAGAATTTCACATGCACTATCAAAGCACACTGTGGAGAATCACCCAGAATTTCACATGCACTATCAAAGCACACTGTGGAGAATCACCCAGAATTTCACATGCACTATCAAAGCACACTGTGGAGAATCACCCAGAACTTCGTATGCACTAACAAAGCACATCACGAGGAGTGTTCCAGAACTTTCGTGTGCTGTTATGGAGCACACCATGATGAATGTTGAATAAAAGTCTTCGTGAATTCTTGAGACCAAATTAGAACTTCAATTTCCGTTGTATCGGCTCTTGAATGGAATCAGCTTACAGCAACACGCTTACTGACAAGTTCGATGTCAATGCTGGATACACATCAACGTGATCCAGTAGAGTGGTCACCGTAGTCTAAAGTGGATACAAGGCTAGAAACAAACAAAAAAAGGTCTGCAAAAGTCAAATTAAGGCAACGCTAAATTTCAGACATATTTCATCTCTAACCTCCTTTCTTCCCAACATACATTCTCAACTTACAAATCTTGCAATAATATTTATTAGCCCGACACACAAATATAGCATTGATCGAAATTCTCAAATACAACGTAATCAAATTAGTGAACAGAGAAATAATGGTTCAATTACATAAGCATTCTCCAATTCAGCTGACGTCGGGTTATATATAACATTGTGCTAACATTAGATTAAGATTAAATTTTTAATTAAATGACTTCAACATTACTTATTGTAAAGCAATTGTCTTTGGAATGGGAGCTGCAAATGAAAGCTTTACATACTTAAAGTTTCTGGTCGTCAAACGATTAATTCTGGCGATCAATGACCTTTTACACGACACGTTATTCCGTTTGCAGTAGGTATTGAAAGGAAAATCCTCTACAACTTGTGCAATATGGAAATTCCTTAAAACTCTGGGATAATCAGATGAAATGGGAGTAAACCTGCCGTGCGTCATTAAATTTTTTATTTTCATTTCATCTTGAGAAATCTTCTCTTCGAAAACACTTTTAAAGATTCCTTTTATAGAACTTGGTCATTCTTGGTGGAATAATTATCCAACATTCTTTGTTTGAACAGTTGTGAGAACATTTTCATTTTCATTGCTAACTCCATGATACAATCAAACATAGCCACACCCTCTGCTAAAGAACATTTTCTTGACCCGAGAATCTCAACATAATTTGCCTATTTCATACACACTTACTAATATCTTATAATCATTTTCATATAGCCAATATTTAATACATATTAATGAACGCACACAATTTAGCTGTCTAAATGAGAGTGCTTTTTTCATTTGCTTGCAACAGTTCCACTGGAACAATCCATATCTTAGAGAAGACTTCATGGATTCCTCTGGAATGACAATATACTACACACCAAATGAACGTCCGAACAACGCCAGAATGTTGGCTATCGGAATAACTGGCTTCCAGATTCCCCCGAGACAAGACAATTACACCATCCAGTCGCGCTGCAATAGCGCCACCACTTCTTCCCTCTTGTTAAAACCATTTTACATCACTTCGGCATGGAACCATATGCATTACATGGGTTGGTAATGTTTTAGTCATGATGCTTCTCCTATGGAAATGTAAACATACTTAGACAGACACATGTAGACAGAGTGCACAGACACATAACATGCACCCCATTACCTGAGGGACACGTAGACAACAGATATCTCATACACATAAACATACAGTTTTACAGACAAGTATAGGGGCGCCTAGAGAGATATATAACATACAGTTTTACAGACAAGTATAGGCGCGCCTAGAGTGTCATATAACACACATACACACCGGCATCAGAGAGACAAATACAGACATATAACACACATGCACACCGGCATCAGAGAGACAAATACGGACATATAACACACATGCACACCGGCATCAGAGAGACAAATACGGACATATAACACCCACATTCATGCACACTTCTACCAGGCTTACAAACGTAGACATACTTAGACATACTTAAAATTCATAAACATTCACATAAACACCATTGCCAGACAGACTAGACATAAATAGATAGATGATAAAATACACTCTCACGCACAACACTGCCAGACTGACAAATGCAGACACACCTAGGCAAACATAAAACACAGACACAAAGTTAAATGCCTATAAATAGTAGATAATAATTAATTGGGTGTCCATCGGAAATGCATTGTTTGTGAATATTATTGCTGAACTATCCCCCTATTGTACAACCGTTCGGGGAATTTTACGAAAGATTGCACACTTTATTCAGGTAACGCTGATTTTCAGTGTTTTGTCACTTTAAAAATAATTAAATGTACAGTTTACAATATATTGCAAGTACAAGATAAATGCTCACAAATCTCATTTAAAAATATTTTATGCAAGAAAATCTCTTGAATGCAATATACTGCGAAGAAAAACTGTTTTCGTGTCTCGCTCTTCTTGACGGTGACCTTGTGTATTGTTTGTGTGTGCATGGAATATGTGTGCGTTTGTGTGCGCATGGAATATGTGTGTGTTTGTGTGCGCATGGAATATGTGTGCGTTTGTGTGCGCATGGAATATGTGTGTGTTTGTGTGCGCATGGAATACGTGTGCGTATGTGTGCGTATGGAATATGCGTGCGTTTGTGTGCGTATGGAATATGCGTGCGTTTGTGTGCGTATGGAATATATATTGACAGAAAATAAGTTATATCGTGATCTTATTATTTCTACTTGTAATATTACAAGAGATTACTATTGTAATTTTTTCAAAATGGGAGGTTTTGCCGCTCTTATATAATAGAATGTAATTTTTCGTCAGTGTGTCACCTTGATTTTGTATTTCAACAAAGTAAAAAATATTGACATTCATATTTCCCCTTTCATAGGTTACAGTCAAAAGGTGGAGCACTTCCGGAATGGCAGTCTGTTACACAACATAACATATGACGAATTCTACAGTTACGATAGCCCCAACATTTATAGGCAAGTTTTCTTTTTCTTTATTGACAAACATTTCTTCATATTCAAGCCTTACTGCGAAAGTAGGTTTGAATATTTTAGTGCTCACATTTCTTTGTGGTAAGAATTAATTGTGGGTTTGATCACCGTCGGGTCGCTCCCCTAAATTAATTAAAATCTAGGACAACGACAGCTATAAATGATGAACTGGTCCAGTGATTCGCATCGAGTCCCCAGGCGGAGTGACCACCAGCCAACATATAACAATAATAAAGACGATACATATATTACAAAATGATTTTTTTTACATGAAATAAAAATGATAAAGAATGACAGGAAAAGTGACAAGAAGAGAGAATGGAAAATTAATAAAAAGATTTATAAATCAAAGAATAACAAAAGTTTAATCAAAATACAATTTCAACAATGTGTCCGATATACTAATTAAATTATTCACTGCTCAACGGGAAACTTTCCCCTTTTCACTAAGGTCAAGTTTGAAAGGGCGTGTCCATCAGTATGAAAGTTCTGTGAAATATACTTCCCAATGCTAGCACACAGTGGACTTGTCTTGTGATTCACCACTATACTCAGAGTTGCCGTGCAATGATAAAGTGAATTCACTGGCATGCCATCATCACATGTCGTCTGCCTTTTCTTTCCACTGCACTTTACACATGTGAAGTAGCCAGTCAATGAAGCCTCTAACTGGGATCTCCATGACAACCCAAACTCATGAATGACTGGCCCAACTTGTTACCAGTTTAAAGGAAGGAAGAAATTAAAAGCCATGCAAACCAAGGGATGCAGAATTAAATATCTTGTAATTATTTAATTGCAAAAGTGTTCAGAGACTATGTCTCCGGTTACATGGTTTGCTACTCTGAAAAGAATTATATATCTGGTAATGATTATTTAATTGCGAATATGTTCAGAGTCTGGTAATGATTTTAATTGCGAATGTGTCCAGAGTCTGGTAATGATTATTTAATTGCGAATGTGTCCAGAGTCTAGTAATGATTATTTAATTGCGAATGTGTCTCAGAGGCTAATTCTCCCGATTACACATTTCACTACTCTGAAAAGAATTATGACTTAGAATAAATAATGTTCAGTAGCACAAATCACATTTTTTCAAAGTAAATTTAGCAACCGTCTGTTTCTGCAAAAATAAAGGGTTGAACAAAACCCCTCTGTTTCTTTATGACAATTACAAATTCCTTTGTAATTATTAACTCTTTTTTTCTCTTTAAGTCAGTGTGTCCTCGCACATAATTTTTTTCTAAGAGTTTTCGACCGACTAGCAATCAGATTTTTCTCTGCTGGACTTTACGTCTGGGATGGTGGTGGAACAAGTGTCCATCATTTTCTTTAGATTCACCTCCTCACCTTTCGTCACGTGACATGGACGTCATTCTCTTACGCCTTCCACATTAACGAGCGATTTGTCACACCCCTATTAATAGATGCAAGTATGCATGTGGGTTTCTTACCCCTAATATTGCCTACGGTTAAGTGACTTCTGACTCCCATTGACAAATTCTCCACGTGTTACTATCAAGATCTTATCCTCCTGTTCAGTCTGTTGATTTTTAATATTTCCATTCACACCTTCACTCGCACTGGGATGGATCATCCTGCTTGTGTATTTGCTTTCGAAAATAGTTAACTAAATTTTTATGTGAGTACGTTCTTTTAACTTTTATGACATTCCATCTTCCGCAAGATTATATATTTTAATATATTAATATTTATTTAATGCACCCAGGCTATATTATCAATATATCTCCGGGTGACTGACACGCACACACGCACTTGCCCATCACACCAGAAGTCTTACCCTAGGCAGGACCTGCACGCTATCTAGGGAAAAGATGCACATTTGTCATACCCCACGCAGAATTATGTGACTCATAGGAAAATGTTTTAACAAGTTTCAGAGTTTGAAAAATTATTTGTTTCATTTTCTTTTGTTTTGGGGTGTTGAGCGTCAAGCTGCAAGTAGAATATCTCAGTATAGACAGAGCTTGCATTCACTGGATGTTAGATAACATATCTACTTAACAACCGTAACGATGAACTCTAGCTCATCAGATAATGACAAAACTCAATACAGGTACTGGTTACATGTAAGATATACACTGTTACAATGTAATACCAAGCATTGATAAGATGTATGATACATTGTAACATCATGTACTGGTTAGATATAGGATACACTGTAAAATCAGACACTGGTTAGATGTAGGATACATTGTAACATCATCTACTGGTAAGATGTACGATACACAGTAACATCGGGCTAGGTGTACAATACTGTTACATTCTGTCCCAGTCTGTAAGTATCCAAGACGAAACTAAAAGTGTTTTTGTTTCCCATCACAGTTTTACGACGCCAATCGAAGTGTTGCCGGGAGACGAACTGCAAACCACGTGTCAATACAAATCAACCAATCGCTTGAAGACAACCGTCTATGGTGCATCAACGTTTGAAGAGATGTGTTTTGGAGTTCTAACAATGTACCCAGCTGATGCCTGGAAAGTCGAAAATGGCGGGTGTTTTTCATTTCGATCTTTCTTCTATTTCGACCCATCCACTCGCAACCGTTGCAGCAACATCGATGTGTTTCTCACCAACATCAGCTCGACCCAGCTGTACGCCAACATCACCGAGAACTGTGAATTCCTCGGCAATTGCCGCGTCGAGTGCAAGGAAGCCATCTTGGCAGCGAGGAAACAGGAACCTTGCCTGACTAGTGGCGACGCCTGGGAGTACGTAAAGGAAAATGGTCTGAAAACAAGCGAAAGAGGCCGGAACTTCTTGGGATGTATAGCGTCTTGCGAGCTCGAAGTGTATAAAGATGAGATGGCAGCGATGATGACCTCACGGCCAGTCATGACCTCACAAAGGGTCACTATCGCAGACACCTCTACTGGTGCGACTATGACAACCACATTTAGTTTGGCGCTTGTTTTCCCTATCTTTGTCGCAATGAGGATGTGATTGTAAATTAGTACTTGACTACAGAATCCATCAACAGATTGCTGAAGAAAATATACGGCTTTGATGTGTTTCCATTTTGACGTCACCAATGGACGAATAACTCATTCACATACACACTTTAGCATGCATAGAACACACACACATACACACTTTAGCATGCATAGAACACACACACATACACACTTTAGCACGCATAGAACACACAAACACATACACACGTTAGAATGGATAGAATAAAACACACATACACGCATCAGCATGCATAGAATACACACTAATGCTTGCACACCAATGAGCAACGTACGCACGCACACACAGCATATAGTATATACATACACACAAAACCATCACAAACATATACACAGATGCAAATACATCACACACACGAACGTATATGTACGCGAGAACATCACACGATACACAACTCTATATTTTTCTTCATTCTAACAGTTCCATTACAAGTTTTATTAATCCAAACGACTACAATTAAATTTTCTTTACACGCAAGTTAAGGACTAGGTTTTAAAATTGTTAAAATTACATTTTCCGTGCCACTGTTGTATGATAAATTTTATGATAGATTTCTCTAATCTAGCTATCTGTTAGTGTGACGTAAATCTATACTCTGTAATTCAGCACATATTAAAAGTAATGATTGTTTTAAAATTGATCTATCTGTTAGTGTGACGTAAATCTATACTCTGTAATTCAGCACATATTAAAAGTAATGATTGTTTTAAAATTGATCTATCTGTTAGAGTGACGTAAATCTATACTCTGTAATTCAGCACATTTTAAAAGTAATGATTGTTTTAAAATTGATCTATCTGTTAGTGTGACGTAAATCTATACTCTGTAATTCAATAGATATTAAAAGTAATGATTGTTTTAAAATTGATCTATCTGTTAGAGTGACGTAAATCTATACTCTGTAATTCAGCACATATTAAAAGTAATGATTGTTTTAAAATTGATCTATCTGTTAGTGTGACGTAAATCTATACTCTGTAATTCAGCACATATTAAAAGTAATGATTGTTTTAAAATTGATCTATCTGTTAGTGTGACGTAAATCTATACTCTGTAATTCAGCACATATTAAAAGTAATGATTGTTTTAAAATTGATCTATCTGTTAGTGTGACGTAAATCTATACTCTGTAATTCAGCACATATTAAAAGTAATGATTGTTTTAAAATTGATCTATCTGTTAGTGTGAGGTAAATCTATACTCTGTAATTCAGCACATATTAAAAGTAATGATTGTTTTAAAATTGATCTATCTGTCAGTGTGACGTAAATCTATACTCTGTAATTCAGCACATATTAAAAGTAATGATTGTTTTAAAATTGATCTATCTGTTAGTGTGACGTAAATCTATACTCTGTAATTCAGCACATATTAAAAGTAATTAATGATTGTTTTAAAATTGATCTATCTGTTAGTGTGACGTAAATCTGTACTCTGTAATTCAGCACATATTAAAAGTAATGATTGTTTTAAAATTGATCTATCTGTCAGTGTGACGTAAATCTATACTCTGTAATTCAGCACATATTAAAAGTAATGATTGTTTTAAAATTGATCTATCTGTTAGTCTGACGTAAATCTATACTCTGTAATTCAGCACATATTAAAAGTAATTAATGATTGTTTTAAAATTGATCTAGCTGTTAGTGTGACGTAAATCTATACTCGGTAATTCAATGCATATAAAAGTAATGATTGTTTTAAAACTGATCTATCTGTTAGTGTGACGTAAATCTATACTCTGTAATTAAAAGTAATGATTGTTTAAAAATTGATCTATCTGTCAGTGTGACGTAAATCTATACTCTGTATTTCAGCACATATTAAAAGTAATAATTGTTTTAAAATTGATTTATCTGTTAGTGTGACGTAAATCTTTACTCTGTAATTCAGCACATATTAAAAGTAATGATTGTTTTAAAATTGATCTAGCTGTCAGTGTGACGTAAATCTATACTCGGTAATTCAATGCATATAAAAGTAATGATTGTTTTAAAACTGATCTATCTGTTAGTGTGACGTAAATCTATACTCTGTAATTAAAAGTAATGATTGTTTTAAAATTGATCTATCTGTCAGTGTGACGTAAATCTATACTCTGTATTTCAGCACATATTAAAAGTAATAATTGTTTTAAAATTGATTTATCTGTTAGTGTGAGGTAAATCTATACTCTGTAATTCAGCACATATTAAAAGTAATTAATGATTGTTTTAAAATTGATCTATCTGTCAGTGTGACGTAAATCTATACTCTGTAATTCAATACATATTAAAAGTAATGATTGTTTTAAAATTGATCTATCTGTCAGTGTGACGTAAATCTATACTCTGTAATTCAGCACATATTAAAAGTAATGATTGTTTTAAAATTGATCTATCTTTTAGTGTGACGTAAATCTATACTCTGTAATTCAGCACATATTAAAAGTAATGATTGTTTTAAAATTGATCTAGCTGTCAGTGTGACGTAAATCAATACTCGGTAATTCAATACATTTAAAAGTAATGATTGTTTTAAAACTGAAACTTGTTAACCTAAAATACCATTTATCTAGACCTGTGATCCATTACCCAGTTATTCGCTGTATATAAGTGCATATTGTATATAAATGCAAAAAATATAGATAGCAGAATCATCATCATCAATAAATGCAAATCATAATTAATATAACGATTTCTTATATACATTAACTGTTCGTTTGGCGAAACACGTGAAAATTATTAACGGCGAGTGAGTGCACTACACAAGTAATTATAATTTTAAAAAATACATGAGTCCCGCCAGCAAGCAGTTTGACCAGACCTGCAACAACAATACTAGCTGAATCAGTGTATAATAAAAGGAAAGATTTTAGAAATAAATACACTCAACTAATTGGTCATTTGACAAGACCTGTAAGTACAGTCCCTACGGTAATTTATAGTGAAAAGATTATTTCTCAAAATACATTTACTATATAGACTTCGTGGCTGTGATTAGATGTGAAAAGAATATTTCTCAAAATTCATTTATATATAGACTTCGTGGCTGTGATTGGATGTGAAAACATTAACTATTGAAACGCTGCTCAATGAAAGTAAAAAAAAAAAACTTTTATAATAAATTCTCTTTTAAAAGTTATCATCTGATAAGACATAGAGAAACAGTATCACACGATTGTTTTGTGGATAAATGAAAATGATTTTGTAAAATATTTGCTAAGCTTTGTGGTCTTTTGCCTAAAACACGTTAAACTAGCCCTCGGTGATTTATTGTATAAAACAGAAAACGCACCAACGTATTGTGTCACGACAATTTGTGAAAAAGAATCAGTGTTCACTTATCACGTCACGACAATTTGTAAAAAAGAAGCAGTGTTCACTTATCGTGTCACGGCAATTTGTAATAACAAAAGTAGTATTAACTTTGTGTCACGACATTTTATAATAAAAGACGTAGTGCTAACTTTGTGTGTCACGACATTTTATAATAAATGAAGTAGTGCTAACTTTGTGTGTCACGACATTTTATAATAAATGAAGTAGTGCTAACTTTGTGTGTCACGACATTTTATAATAAATGAAGTAGTGCTAACTTTGTGTGTCACGACATTTTATAATAAATGAAGTAGTGCTAATTTTGTGTGTCACGACATTTTATAATAAAAGAAGTAGTGCTAACTTTGTGTGTCACGACTGTTTGTAAAACAAAGGACAGTAGTGCTAACTAGTTTGTGTGCATGTTTTCAGTTGTTTTAACTTCATCTTGAATCAAATCACAGTAAACAATGTGAAATGACGTCTGGAATTCACAACTGTGCCAGAAAAATTCAATAAACATGTACAGTTGTTTTAACTTCATCTTGAATCAAATCACAGTAAACAATGTGAAATGACGTCTGGAATTAACAACTGTGCCAGAAAAATTCAATAAACATGTACGAAAGAGATCAAGTTATTCGTTTCTCAAAACATTCACTGGTGAAACACTTTTCCAGTACATCATCTTTAAATCAACCTAACATGGTATCAAATTTTATTTTCCCGTTTAGAGTAAAGAAATCCAGTATATATACTTTCAATCAACTGAACATGATATAAACTGTTATTTTCCCCTTTAGAGTAAAGAAGTCCAGTAAAGAGGCATTTTGAAAACTAGAATGTAATTATGAATAATTAAACCACAGAGTAAAATGGTCCTTATTTCATTTGTAAAATGTTTTATACTTACAACTTAGGCTTACACACACTTACTAGCACACCACAGTCACAAAATCACTGAACAGAAAGGCAAAGTGGGCGGGAGAGGCCAGTATTTGTGTTTATTGCCGGTATTTGTTTTTAAAGGACACTAATTTAAAGAGTTGAATCATACAGTTCACATGCATTTCATTAGCAACAAGACTGAGTCTATGTTTGATATTAAACTATATATGCTTTTGTATTGGGAGTGAACCTAATGGTGTGTGATGATTTTGTCTTGAGAGTGAACCTAATGGTGTGTGATGATTTTGTCTTGAGAGTGAAACTAATGGTGTGTGATGATTTTGTCTTGAGAGTGAACCTAATGGTGTGTGATGATTTTGTCTTGGGAGTGAACCTAATGGTGTGCAGTGATCTGAATCCATGAGAGCAACGTCTTGCTTCATGTCGTTCAATTCTTGCTCCACGACTGTGATTTCTTACTCCACATCAATCATTTCTTGTTCCACTTCAGTGATTTCTTATTCCATAACAGTCATTTTATGTCTTCATGTCAGTTCTTGTACATATCACTGAAATTTTGCTCCATGTCAAACACTTTTTGCTCCACATCAGTCACTCAGTGCTCCATATTAGTCATTTATTACTCCAATTCAGTTCATGATGTCTTGGCATTGCCAGTGCACGTTGCATTCGTATTAAACGTCATTGACCTCAAGGGAGATAAATTGTTTGGAACTAAGAATATGGCAAAGGTGACCGTAATTGTAAGTATTGCATTTTAATAAACAAATATTTAAAAACAAACATAGGTCCATGCGTAAATTTAGAGAAAGGTTGAAAGTGTGTGATTTAAATATAAAATAGCCGATCAACAATACTTCAGAATTTCTCTCATGTTAGTGTTGGTTATTTCCCTTATTTTTAGCATTGAAGTTTTCCGAAGTCAGCACTTGAAATACTATTATATGATGAAGGAAAAGTAACACTTTTTCAAAACAGAACAATTATTCTGAATTGCAAATACTCCTTATCTTCCATGCTCATGTAAACTTTTGTCTTTCTTGAGACACAATTCCCCTAGGTCACTTAAGTGAATAATGGTAGCGATTTATTTAAGTTCCTTGTGTGACCTATGATCATTCTAAAACTAATTAATCCATTATTATTTTTATTGTAAACTGACCAGCTATCAAAACTATATAATTGCAAGATAAACTTATAGAGATGACTAACGAATAAACAAACAGAAAAAAAAACGAAAAAGCGATTGAAAAACAAGAAAAAATAAATAGAAAAGAAAAGAAAAAATAAGGAACCAACAAACAAAACCCACAAACCTAACAAACGATTCTTATTTATTTGGGAATTGTGTAAAGGGAGGTAAATGCTTTATGCATATTGAAAATGGTGTCTACCAATGATCAGTCAGTTTCTCGTTCGCTGATTTTTATGAATTTATTTTCTGTATTGCATAATTTTTATAATTTGTAAGTATATAACGTCTTTGCGTACTTTACCACCCTGGCAAATTTTACAGATTCAAAAGATATATTTATTACGTATAAGTGAAGATACACATATTTGATAGAATTTAAGTTGCCACTTAATACTTTGGGACTATTGTTACCATTAGACGACCGTGATTTTAGTGCTGAGGTTTAGAATTTTATTTTATAGTCAACAAAATGTTGGATTTGAGATATCAAATCCCAGTTATCATCCATATCTGACAGCTTCTGATTTTGCGGTTGGTATTTGGAATGAAAGTTACCTTCAAGAGCAGAGATCAGTGGTTTTACAGTTGGTATTTAGAATAAAATTTACCTTCAAAGGTAGATAACTGTGGTTTTACAGTTGGTATTTAGAATAAAATTTACCTTCAAAGGTAGATAACTGTGGTTTTACAGTTGGTATTTAGAATCAAATTTACCTTCAAGGGTAGATAACTGTGGTTTTACGCTTGGTATTTGAAGAGTTACATTCAAGAGAGGAGAAGGTTGGTTTTATAACTGGTTTTTGGAATCCTAGTTACCTTCAAGGGTAGAGAACTGTGGTTTTATAACTGGTATTTGGAATCCTAGTTACCTTCAAGAGGAGAGAACTGTGGTTTTACAATTGGTATTTGGAATCAAATTTACCTTCATTAGCTAAGAACTTTGGATTTACAATTGGTATTTGTAATCCTAGTTACCTTCAAGAGCAGGGAATTGTGGTTTTACAGTTGGTTTTTGGAATAGTAGTTCCATTCAAAGGTAGAGAACTGTGGTTTTAAAGTTCGTATTTGTTGTCCTAGATAACTTCAAGAGTAGAGAACTGCGTTTTTAAAGTTGGTATTGGAATCAAGGCTATCGTCATTTTACTGTTGGGATTAAGATGCAATGTATCCGTCATCAGCAATTAGCAGCGATTTTCCAGTTGGAGTTAGATGGATAAAGACTCGGTTTACGTGGATAGGAGTGGTAATTAGATGACTCGGTTTACGTGGATAGGAGTGGTAATTCGATGACTCGGTTTACGTGGATAGGAGTGGTAATTAGATGACTCGGTTTACGTGGATAGGAGTGGTAATTCGATGACTCGGTTTACTTGGATAGTGAATGGTAATTGGATGTTTCAGTTTCCTTGGACACAAAATGGTCAGTAGTTTTCATAGTAGAGTTTGCAAACTTTCATTTAAATATGCTTGAAGAAATTATATGATGATGTTCTGTTATCATTTCAGCCTTAACATTAGGTTGGCATTCCATTCAAGCAACCAAAGAAATATTTAATCAACCAATCAATCAACTAAACAAATTATCAAGCACACATCCAAGCAAATAAACAGTTTATCATACGAGCCACCAACCAAGCAGCCATTCTTTCACTCAATCTATTTTAATGACCTTGAGAAACTGGCTACAGGTCGTGTTAATGATTTGAATCTTGTAAGAAATGACGCAAAAAGTTGGGAATAAATTTGATGTATATAATTTATAATAATTTTGTATTTGAAATAAATTATTTTTCTTTAAAATTGTCTGGACACTTCTCGTACTATATCGGCACGCGCGTGCGTTTATGATATCCCGAAATAAACAAACAACACTCCGTTTTCTCAAATTGCTAAGTGTTTAATCTTCTAATAATATATGTATTTTGTAAGACAATTATATATGTTTAATAGTATGGCTTCATTTCATATGGGTGAAAATCGCACTTTGTTGTAAAAGAAAAAGCAAAATTTAACACATGAAATGTTTATAAGAACAAGTTAAAAATATTTGAAATAGATAAATATAAAGATATCAAATTCAACACAAGAATATATTCATTTAAAATTTTAACCATTCATAGACAAGTAATGTGTATGTAGTCATAATGAGAACCAATCTTAGACACGTAATCGTAATGTGTAATTAGTCATAATGTGTTCCAATCTTAGACACGTTATGTGTATAGTCATAATGTGCTTCCAATCTAATGACCACTCTTACTTTTTTAGCACTGTTCCTTTTATTACAAAATCTCGTGACACGCTGGTTGTCACTTTTATTTTATTACAAAATCTCGTGACACGCTGGTTGTCACTGTTATTTTATTACAAAATCTCGTGACACGCTGGTTGACAATGTTACTTTTATTACAAAATCTCGTGACACGCTGTTTGACAATGTTACTTTTATTACAAAATCTCGTGACACGCTGGTTGGCACTGTTACTTTTATTACAAATTGGTGTGACACACTGGTTGGCATTGCTACTTTTATTACAAAATCTCGTGACAAGCTGGTTGGCATTGTTACTTTTATTACAAATTGTCGTGACGCACTGGTTGGCAGTTAATTTTATTACAAATTTTCGTGACACACTGACGCGTTCACTGATATTGTACAATAAAATCACGGGGTACTGTTTTCACATGTCTAATCTCATGACGCAAAGCTTAACAAATTTATTACAAGAATAATATTTTTATTAAATAATAAATCACCGGGTGCTATGTTCACGTTAGTGTTAATGTGCAGTGAATCACCAGATGCTTATTTTCACGTTTAATCACAAGCTAGTGAGCTTAGCAAATTTATTTCCGTATCATAATTTTCACAGCATACGCCAATCACCTGATACTGCTTTCGAATAACGTACCAAACTACAAGTTTCATGTAAAAGATTTTTACTTTCATTTTGCAGCGTTTCACTAGTTAATGTTTTCAAGGTCAGGGAGTGTGTATAGTAAATGGATTTCCAGAAATAATAGAGTCGTTAGAAATGAACAACGGTATGTTGGTACATGTCTTGACAAATATCCAATTAGCTTAGTGTATTTATTTCTAAAATCTTTAATTTCATTATACACCGATTCGGCTAGTACTGGTGTTACATGTCTAGACAAACGTCTAGTTAGTTAGTGTATTTATTTCTAAAATCTTTAATTTCGTATTACACTGATTCGGCCAGTTACAGATCTAGAGAAATAGACAATTAGCTTACTTGTTTTTAAATCTTTATTTTACACCGATTCAACTATTATTGATATTACAGTTCAGGTCAAACGGTCAGCTATCTTAGCTCATGTATTCTTTTCACTTATTATTATTTATAAAGTATATGCAATTGCGGATAATAATTTTCACTTTTCGCCAAATATCAATTTATTGTGTTAACAAATTAATAATCTTTATTTATATTATAATATAGAAAAATTCGGTAATGTATAATGTCTATTTATATAATAAGTTAGGTGAGTATCTACAGTTTTAAAACAATCGTTACTTTTAATAGATATCGAATTATTGGGTACTGTTTATTTTTAGAACAATCATTACTTTTAAATTACATTGAGTACTATTTAATTGACACACTGACAGCTAGTTGAATTGGAGAAACCTGTCACAAAATTTCTAATACAGAGACAAGAAAAATGTTAAAACATCTAAGACCAAAGTACTGCGACAAAGATAGGGAAAATGAGCGCCAAACTAAATGTGGTTGTCATAGTCGCACCAGTAGAGGTGTCTGAGACGGTGACTCGCGGTGGGGACGCTGCCACCTCATCTTTATACATCTCGAGCTCGCAAGACGCCATACATCCCAAGAAGTTCCGGCCGCTTTCGCTTGTTTTCAGACCATTTTCCTTTACGTACTCCCAGGCGTCGCCACTAGTCAGGCAAGGTTCCTGTTTCCTCGCTTCCAATATGGCTTCCTTGCACTCGACGCGGCAATTGCCGAGGAATTCACAGTTCTCGGTGATGTTGGCGTACAGCTGGGTCGAGCTGATGTTGGTGAGAAACACATCGATGTTGCTGCAACGGTCGCGAGTAGATGGGTCGAAATAGAAGAAAGAACGAAATGAAAAACACCCGCCATTTTCGACTTTCCAGGCGTCAGCTGGGTAGATTGTTAGAACTCCAAAACACATCTCTTCAAACGTTGATACCCCATAGGTGGTTGTCTTCAAGCGATTGGTTGATTTGTATTGACACGTGGTTTGCAGTTCGTCTCCCGGCAATACTTCGATTGGCGTCGTAAAACTGTGATGGAAAACAAAACAACTTTAGTTTCGTCTTGGATACTTACCGACTGGGACAGAATGTAACAGTATATCGTACACCTAGCCAATGCCTGATGTTACAGTGTATCTAACCAGTGCCTGATTGTATCTTACATCTAACCAGTGTCTGATGTTACAGTGTATCATACATCTAACCATTGCCTGACGTTACAGTGTATATCGTAATGTATTGAGTTTTGTCAAAATCTGATGAGATAGAAAGCGTGTTCATCATTAAGGTTGTACGTAGATTGTTATCTAAGGTCCAGTGAGCGCTAACTCCATAGAAACTGGAATAGTCTCATTCCAGCTAGATGCTAAATAATAAAAGGAGAATAATCAAATAATGTCTCAAACTCTGAAACGTGTTCAAATATTTCATCTAAGAGTCACATAATTCCGTGTAGATTATCATAAATGTGCATCTTCTCCTGCCTAGGGTAAGACTTCTGGGATGGTGGGCAAGTGTGTGTGTGAGTGTCAATCATCCCAGAGATTTATTGATGTAATATTTCAGAAGATGGAATATTATAAATGTTAAAAGAACGTATGCACATAAAATTTAGTCAACCACTTTCGAAAGCAAAATCACGTGCAGGATGTTCCGCCATAGTGCGCGTGAAGGTGAAAACAGAAATATTAAAAATCAAAAGACTGAACAGGAGGATAAGACCTTGATAGTAACACGTGTAGAATCAAAGAATGAACAAGAGGATAAGACCTTGATAGTAACACGTGTAGAAACAAAGACTGAACAGGAGGATAAGACCTTGATAGTAACACGTGTAGAATCAAAGACTGAACAAGAGGATAAGACCTTGATAGTAACACGTGTAGAAACAAAGACTGAACAAGAGGATAAGACCTTGATAGTAACACGTGTAGAATCAAAGACTGAACAAGAGGTTAAGACCTTGATAGTAACACGTGGAGAAACAAAGACTGAACAGGAGGATAAGATCAGGGGTGCACAAACGTTTTAGGCCAGAGGGCCAAATTTCCAATTGATAGTGCGTGGAGGGCCGCCACATGGATGGTTCAGTATAAAAATCAACACAAATAATGAAATAATGTGCTTTACATTCGTAATAATGGTGACATCCAAAGGTCCTCCGGGGAGCCGCATAGAGCCCTGTCTCATGCAGCATGCGGCCCGCGGGCTGCGGTTTGTGCACCCCTGGGGTGGTATGCACGAACGCAGGGCAAGCGCTTACCTCCGTGGTTGCCGCGTGACCTAGAGGGTAGGGGCAGATTTTCGGATGCATGGACAGCGGGTTGGCTTCCCTTGGTGGTAAACAGGGTGGTAAAAGGGTCAGATTTTGCCCCCTGACCTAGATAGTAAGGTGTGGAGAATCAAAGACTGAACAAGAGGATAAGACCTTGATAGTAACACGTGGAGAATTTGTCAATGGGAGTCAGAAGTCACTTAGGGGTAAGAAACCCACACGCATACTTCCGTCTATTAATAGGGGTGTGACAAATCGCTCATTAATGCAGACGACAAAAGGCAGGGTATGATGTGTGTGTCACGTGGTGAGAGGTGAGAAGGTGAATCTAAGGAAAATGATGGACACTTGTTTTATCGCTATCCTAGACATAAAGTTAAGCAGATAAAAATCTGATTGCTAGTGTCGAAAAATCTTAGAAAAATTTATGTGCAAAGTCACACTGACTTAAGGAGAAAAAAGAGTTAATGATTAGAAATGAATTAAAAATAATCATGAAGATTAAGTTTTTTTTTCAACCCTTTATTATTGCAGAAACAAAATGTATGAATATTTGCTAAATTTACTGTGTGAAAGAGTGTGATTTATGATAGATCATTGTTTATTTTAATTATAATTTACTGTGTGAAAGAGTGTAATTTATGATAGATCATTGTTTATTTTAATTATAATTTACTGTGTGAAAGAGTGTAATTTATGATAGATCATTGTTTATTTTAATTATAATTTACTGTGTGAAAGAGTGTGATTTATGATAGATCATTGTTTATTCTAATTCTAATTCCTTTCAGAGTAGCAAATCATGTAACCGGAGACAGTCTCTGGAACACTTTTGCAATTAAATAATCATTACAAGTTATTTAATTCTGCTTTCATTGGTTTGCATAGTTTTTAATTTCTTCCTTCCTTTAAACTGGTGCCAAGTTGGGCCAGTCATTAATGAGTTTTGGTTGTCATGGAGATCCCAGTTAGAGGCTTCATTGACTGGCTACTTCACACGTGTAAAGTGCAGTGGAAGGAAAAGGCAGACGATATGTGATGATGGCATGCCAGTGAATTCACTTTATCATTGCACGGCAACTCTGAGTATAGTGGTGTATCACAAGACAAGTCCACTATGTGCTAACATTGTGAAGTATATTTCACAGAACTTTCATACTGATGAACACGCCCTTACAAAATTGACTTTATTGAAAAGGGAAGAGTTCCCCAATGAACAGTGAATAATTAAATTAGCAAATCAGACACAACATGGGGCAGACTAAATTCTTCCAGGATAGTTAGGATTAATTGTTGAAATTGTATTTTGATTAAAGTTTTATTTTTCTTTCTTTTGTAAAACTTTTCATTATTTTTCCATTCACTTTTCGTGTCAGTCTTTATCATTTTCAATTTATGTAAAATTTTATTTTGTAATTTACTTATCTTTATTATTGTTATATGTTGACTGTTGACCACTCGACTGGGGGGGGGGGGGGGGGCTCGATACGAGTCACTGGACCAGTGTATCATTCATAGTCGTCGTTGTCCTAGATTTTAATTAATGTAGGGGAGCGACCCGACGGTGATCAAACCCACAATTAATTCTTACTACAAAGAAATGTAAGCACGAAAATATTCTAACCTACTTTCACAGTTTGGCTTGAATATGAAGAAATGTTTGTCAGTATTACAACAACAAATACAAAAATACTTGCGTATTAATTTGGTGGCTGTCGTAACTGTAAAATTACAACAAATAAAAATAATACTTGCGTATTAATTTGGTGGCTGTCGTAACTGTAAAATTACAACAAATAAAAATAATACTTGCGTATTAATTTGGTGGCTGTCGTAACTGTAAAATTACAACAAATAAAAATAATACTTGCGTATTAATTTGGTGGCTGTCGTAACTGTAAAATTACAACAAATAAAAATAATACTTGCGTATTAATTTGGTGGCTGTCGTAACTGTAAAATTACAACAAATTAAAAAATACTTGCGCATTAATTTGGTGGCTGTCGTAACTGTAGAATTCGTCATATGCTATGGTGTGCAACAACGTGCCATTTCGGAAGTGCTCCACCTTTGAACTGTAACCTAGGAAAGGGGAAATAAGAATGTTAACATTTTTTACTTAAATGAAATGCAAAATCAAGGCGACACACTGACGAACAATGACATTTTATTGTATGACATCGGCAAGCCTCTCATTTGGAAAAAAAATAAAATTGTGACTTTATTGTAATATTACAAGTACAAACAATAAGAGAAAAATGACAGTTGTGACTTTTTTGCAATATTGCAAAGTAGAAACAATAACATTATGTTGTTACTTATTTTCTGTCCATACCTATCCATGCACACACAAACGCACACATATTGCATGTTCACACAAACGCACACATATTACATGCACACACATGTGCACACCTAATCCACTCACACAGAAATGCATGTATATTCCACACACACACACACACACACACACACACACACACACACACACACACACACACACACACACACACACACACACACACACACACGCACGCACATGTATTCCACGCACACACAAACGCACACATATTCCGTGCACACTCACACTATACACAAGGTCGCCGTCAAGAAGAAAGAGAAATGAAAGCAGTTTTTCTTCACAGTATATTGCATTCAAAAGATATGATTGCATTAAATGGATGGCGTTTTAATTTAAAAAAAAAAGATTTGTAAGCATTTATCTTGTACTTGTACTATATTGTAAACTGTATATTTTCTTTAAAGTGACAAAAACACTGAAAATCAGCGTTACGTCAATAAAGTGTGCAACCTTTCTTAACATTTTTCCGCAATGCTGTGCAATATGGGGATAGCTCGGCAATAATATTCTCAAAAATACATTTTCGATGGACACCCAATTAATAATTATCGACTATTCATAAGCATTTAATAATTTCGTAACTTTGTGTGTATTTTTGTCTGCCTAGGTGTTTGCAGTTGTCTGTCTGCAGTGGTGTACGTGAGTATAATTTTTCATGTCTATGTATGTCTGCATTTGTCTGTCTGGCAATGGTGTTCATGTAAATGTTTATGAGTTTTAAAGTATGTCTAAGTATGTATACGTTTGTATACTAAGTCTGGTAGTAGGTTCATGTACGTGTGTATGAGTTTAAATATGTCTAAGTATTATACGTTTGTAAGTCTGGTGGTAGGTTCATGTACGTGTGTATGAGTTTAAGTATGTCTAAGTATGTGTATTTTGTATGTCTGGTAGTAGTATGCATGTATATGAGTGTGCTTGTTATATGTCCGTATTTGTCTGTCTGATACTGGTATACATTAGTGTTATTTGTCTGTCTAGGCGCATCTACACTTGTCTGTGAGACCGTATGTTTGTATTTATGTGTATGAGATGTCTGTTGTCTAGGTGTCTCTGATAGTGGAGTGCATGTGTGTGTCTGTGCACTATATGTCTCTCTAGTTATGTCTACGTATGTCTACATGTGTATGTCTACTCATATCTACACGTGTATGTCTACTCATATCTACACGTGTCTGTCTAGGTATGTCTACATGTGTATGTCTACTTATGTCTGCATATGGCTGTCTAGGTATGTATACATTTCCATAGGAGAAGCATCATGACTAAAACATTACCAACCCAAGAGGTGCATATGGTTCCATGCCGAAGTGATGTAAAATGGTTTTAACAAGAGGGAAGAAGTGGTGGCGCTCGTGCAGCGCGACTGGATGGTGTATATTTTTTGTTTCGGAGGAATCTGAAAGCCAATTATTCCGATAGCCACCATTCTGGCGTTGTTCGGGCGTTCAGTTGGTGTGTAGTATATCGTCATTCCAGAGGAATCCATGAAGTCTTCTCTAAGATCTCGATTGGTCCAGTGTAACTGTGCGGACAAATACAAAATCACTTCCTCACTGATACAGATAATTTGTATATGTTAATTAAGATGTATTAAATATTGGCTATATGAAAATGATTAGATGATATTAGACGAAATGGGAAAATTATGTTGAGATTCTCGGGTCACGAAAATGTCCTTAAGCAAAGTGTTCAGCTATATTTGCTTGCATCACGGATTAGCGATGTAAACTGTATTAGTGAGACACTGAATAAACGTAACGTTAACATTAACAATTACATCACTTGTAAACTGTATTAGTGAGACACTGAATAAACGTAACGTTAACATTAACAATTACATCACTTGTAAACTGTATTAGTGAGACACTGAATAAACGTAACGTTAACATTAACAATTACATCACTTGTAAACTGTATTAGTGAGACACTGAATAAACGTAACGTTAACATAACAATTACATCACTTGTAAACTGTATTAGTGAGACACTGAATAAACGTAACGTTAACATAACAATTACATCACTTGTAAACTGTATTAGTGAGACACTGAATAAACGTAACGTTAACATAACAATTACATCACTTGTAAACTGTATTAGTGAGACACTGAATAAACGTAACGTTAACATAACAATTACATCACTTGTAAACTGTATTAGTGAGACACTGAATAAACGTAACGTTAACATAACAATTACATCACTTGTAAACTGTATTAGTGAGACACTGAATAAACGTAACGTTAACATAACAATTACATCACTTGTAAACTGTATTAGTGAGACACTGAATAAACGTAACGTTAACATAACAATTACATCACTTGTAAACTGTATTAGTGAGACACTGAATAAACGTAACGTTAACATAACAATTACATCACTTGTAAACTGTATTAGTGAGACACTGAATAAACGTAACGTTAACATTAACAATTACATCACTTGTAAACTGTATTAGTGAGACAGTACTTGAAACATTTGCCATGCACTACAAAGCCATCGTCTTTGATTCGCCATATGACAATTTATCACGCTTCATTGGCGAAATAACGACAGCAAAGTTTCTAATGGATGACGTCATGAAAAAGCAACATCAGCAGAGAAGAAATTGCTTTCGATTCTTGACAGGTACTAGGAGATCAAAAAGTACGGCGCGTTCAAAATGCTGATGAGCTTAAAAATATGGCGCGTTCAAAATGCTGAAGAGCTTAAAAATATGGTGCGTTCAAAATGCTGATGAGCTTAAAAATATGGTGCGTTCAAAATGCTGATGAGCTTAAAAATATGGTGCGTTCAAAATGCTGATGAGCTTAAAAATATGGTGTGTTCAAAATGCTGATGAGCTTAAAAATATGGTGTGTTCAAAATGCTGATGAGCTTAAAAATATGGTGTGTTCAAAATGCTGATGAGCTTAAAAATATGGTGCGTTCAAAATGCTGATGAGCTTAAAAATATGGTGTGTTCAAAATGCTGATGAGCTTAAAAATATGGTGCGTTCAAAATGCTGATGAGCTTAAAAATATGGTGCGTTCAAAATGCTGATGAGCTTAAAAATATGGTGCGTTCAAATGCTGATGAGCTTACTACAAATTATACGACGTTTCCTGTTTCACAACGTCTTGTGAGCGATCATTTTCGTGCTTGAAGTACTTAAAAAATTATTCGCGCAGCACCATGTTTCTCACTTTAATTTCCATAGAGCGAGATTTGCTAGGGATTGAGAGTCTCGACAGTGTTGTTGATAAATTCAAACACAGTAGTGAGCAGACATGGCGCATGCTGCTTTATGTTTATCGAGAACTAATTAAATTCACCTTCATCTTATGATTCATATCATCATATCTGTGGCGGAGTAAATTTGCTTATCCATTTATTTGAAATTAATTGTTATACAAATTGTTAAATCGTCGAAGTGACCTGACCTTGGGCACTCTACATGATGGTATTTTTGTGTCAGAGTTGGAGCAAAGTTGGAGTTGGAGTAAAGTTGGAGTAAAGTTGAGAATATGCTAGAAATTGCTGATGCTATGCAAATCAGTTCCAACTAGATGAATAGTTTTATTATCCAATGGTTAAGATTTACAAGAATGAGACCAACCAATGGGCCAAGATCAACAGTTTACATGCTGTAGAGAATTCTATTGTCTAATCACTTGAATTTGGTATGGTAAGAAGTCTAGTCATGAAAAGTGGCCATTAGCTTAATGGTGAGTTAACTTACTGATTGAGAGAGAATGGACTTAGAAATGTATCTTTGCTATTGATGTGTTATACTTGCGTTTTGCGTAAAAATGTATTATGTGAGTAGACTATTATTTCTATAAATTGTGAACTATGATGCGGGTGGGGAGATCGCTAAATATAGTTTAAAGACGAATTTATCTTAATAAGACGTTTTCTACCTAGGGAAATATTGTGTGACGGTAAATGTTTGTCTTTAATTAATATTTGTTATTTTAACTGGCTGCAGAATGATTACAATATGCGTATTGTTAAGTTTCTAATGGAACAATGATAATATTTTTTATCTGGTAGTACAATGTTGAATGCTATAGTCAGTGAATTATTAAAATTATAATAACATTAGAATAGTTGCTAACTTGCCACTTTCAATTTAATAAAAATTATGTCTACCAATTCCTACTTAAAATTATGATTAATGTTGAATTGGTCCGCTGCAAGGGTTCTATATTTACTCTAATTACGCCACTGGTTGGTGGTTCTATTTATAGAGAGGTACATGCCTTGACTAGAGGTTAAAAATGAAATTATTACTATAAATAAAGCAATTAACGAGCTCTGTTAATTGAAGAAATAAAAACTGCTATACTATACTCAATAATTAAAATTAATAATGAATTTCACTAAATTGACTGTAATTAAGTGCCACGTACCTCTATTGCTAAACGTTTGTGCCCCTTGACACCCAGTAACACCCCTGCATTCGGGTGGAGACATCCGCCATTTTGTCCTAGAGTCCAAACGCCGATGACGGTGGTACACTTCGTCCCAGTGAACATCCCGCACTCGAAAGGTTCACTCGACAACTCTTGATCTGGGAAGTCCACGTCAAACACAAAAGAAAGGTACACTCGTCAACTTTTGATCTGGGAAGTCCACGTCAAACACAAACAGAAAGGTACACTCGACAACTCTTGATCTGGGAAGTCCACGTCAAACACAAACAGAAAGGTACACTCGACAACTCTTGATCTGGGAAGTCCACGTCAAACACAAAAGAAAGGTACACTCGACAACTCTTGATCTGGGAAGTCCACGTCAAACACAAACAGAAAGGTTCACTCGACAACTCTTGATCTGGGGAGTCCACGTCAAACACAAACAGAAAGGGAATAACCCTTCAGTGTTCCTGGACGCCCAATTTATTGTATACAAATTTATATTGCTTATGCCAAAACGAGTCACATAATTGGTTTTCTGGATGGAAAAATAAAGTTGTCAGAAATTGTTTAAAATTGTAATGCCTCATCGTGCACTTAAATAGTGTATCCTTGGTAAATCTTTATCAACACTATTTTCTTAATAAGTCTGAAATAAAACAACTTAATCTTTGATTCCTTAATAAGTCTTTTACAAAACTATTTAATCTTTGATTTCTTAGAAGTCTTTTACAACATTGTTTATTCTTTGACTCCTTAATAGTTTCTTCCAAAACTAAGTCTTTTCTGATAATTTTTTGATTTAGATTCCTCCGTGACTTTTAATTTAAATTTTTTATAACTTTGATGCCTATGTCAGATGGTAAAATTAAATAAAATAATTAGTAACACCAGGAACTGCATAGTAACTAGTTGACTAAAAATCGCTGAAAAGATAGTGGTGATTATGTTTCTGGAGAGCTGCTAATAGAAACAGTTTAACTCTTTCCAGGACGGAATGAAAGAAATCAGAACCTGACGTTTGTTTATCAAGCCATTAAAATCAAGGGTTGCTTTTGTTTTCAAAAGGACTCTTGCATGACAAAAGCTGTTTTATAAAGAGATGTTTGACAAAAGGTGTTTTATAAAGAGATGTTTGACAATAGCTGTTCTATATAAAGGTGTTTGACATTAGCTATTTGTTTGACAATAGCTGTTGCATAAAGACATGTTTGATAATGGCTGTTTTATAAAGAGGTGATTGATAATAGCTGTTTTATAAAGAGATGATTGATAATAGCTGTTTTATAAAGAGATGGGGGAAATGCCAATTCAAAGAGAAGTATTATGTCCATCAGAGAAAATAGTTGAACATCTGAACAGTCAAACAACATTGACTTCGAAAGAGGGTCACGTTTCATGATTTCAAAGTGCACGTTTTCTGGAATGTTCCGACAAAGTCCGCAAATACTGACTGAAATGTCGCGAAAAGTACTTGAGGAATCTTTGTGTCATGGCTGCAAGGGAAACATTGTTGAAAGTCAGCCATTACTGAATAGAAGGTAGAACGTGCTGGCAAACGGATCTGCTAATCCTGTCTTGGAGAAAAAAAAAGGTCTGTAAATCCTGTCTTGGAGAAAAGAATTGGTCTGAAAAACCTGTCTTGGAGAAATAAAATTGGTCTAAAAGTCTTGTCGGAGAAAAAATTAGTTTGCAAATCCTGTCTAGGAGAAAATGAATTGCAGGAGGAAGGGAAAAATTAAGTTTTCGCCATTAATTTGTGTATGATCCAAAACAAACGTTTGCAGTTAGTAGTCAGTAATGTTTGTAGTATAATGTGGATTTCGCATTGCAACTCGACTAACGCCTATGGGAACTACTAGACAAGAAGATGGCGCAGTGAAAGTTGTTCAGCAGTGGGATTTTGTATGGTTGCTAGATGTTTTCTAATATCATTGGCTAAATGAGGTTTGTATGGTTGCTAGATGTTTTCTAATATCATTGGCTAAATGAGGTTTGTATGGTTGCTAGATGTTTTCTAATATCATTGGCTAACTAAGGTTTCTATAGTTGTTAGATGTGTCTAATGTCATTGGTTAACTAAGGTTTCCATAGTTGTTAGATGTGTCTAATGTCATTGGCTAACTAAGGTTTCCATAGTTGTTAGATGTGTCTAATGTCATTGGTTAGCATAATTCTATAGTTGTTAGATGTTTGCTTGATTGGCTAATTGATGTCTGTTAATTAAGATAATGCATATTCTTTGAAATGAAAACTAGTGCGAGGTCAGAAATAAAGGTGACACGTAAAATGTAAGTGATCTGATGTAAAATTCTTACAAGTAGTGGAAATCATAACACCGTCTTCCGGTCTGTGCAGTATCAATCCAATATGGCCGTGTTATCTGGCATGCGGACAGACTAATATGAAGTTGTGAAAGGAGTCTAGGAGTTTTCAAACATGTGGGTCAATGGGGCGGTCAAAGTGGTCATTGAAATCTTCTAGAATTACTAAACTGCTTCTGGTGGAAATACAGGATTCAAGAACAGCAGGAAAGACAGGATTAGATTTTGGTTTTATGACAAGGTGATGGGGTGGTGGTGGTGGTGTTGAGGCAAGCTAATTCAAAACACGTCTATTGTAAATGGAAAAGAGAAGTGAATGTGAAAGAAAGACAAAATGACATTCCTGGCAAGGAAATAGTTCTCCCCTTTTTCTAATGTAGTCAAGAAAGCATTCACCTGAGAGATGGGCACTCGTGTTCAGTCAGTGAGGGATACATGGCTATTCAAATAGTAAAGAATGTATTTGCATATTCATGTGACCTTTGGCACACGTCAATGAGAGAGCAGCACCATTCTTACCGTCAGGACATCCATACATCATTATGTGATGCATGACGTAGCGGTTGTCTATATTGGGCGTGGACGCAATCATGTGGACATCACTGGCATTGTCTGGAAACTGGACTACGTAACACATATACGTCGTGATCCGGGCTGGCACCTTTGTTGGCGGAATCCTTATGGTAAAGTTCTTTAATCCTTCGATAAATGAAAGAAACGAACAAAAGATAAATGGATTGTTTGTTATTTTCCTGGGTGTGTTTTTGTAATAACGTGTCTGGTTGTCTTCAAGAATAATGAAATTTGCATGCAAGTGTCCGTTTCTTTATGCCTGATATGTCAATCAAAGATCGCGCACTCACTGATCTACAGAATTACATAAATCCTCACTCGCTGATCTACAGAATTACATAAATCCTCACTCGCTGCAAGTTCTCTCACGTGTTATGTCCTGTACTCCTACAACATGATGTAATATTTCTCTGCTGTATCACAAATGTTTGACAATATTATTTCATTCTTGTTTATTAACACTACTAAGAGTTAAATCCCACTAACCCACAAATACTCACATATATTTTCTCCAGCCCCATATATATATATATATATAGAGCATTAATGTAGTATTTGCCATCTTGACACAAATATTCATGGTTATAATTAAGTCCCACACAACTACAACACACTGTAATACTTCCCATCTAGACACAAATATTCATAATTAATCTTGACACAACTACAACACTCTGTAATATTTCCCATTGCAGAGCAAATACTCACGGGTATCATTCAACCCTTCACAGACAAATTCCTCATCTTTGCACGAGACCGCCATCCATTCGTTCTGAGTGCTGTATGTGTCCACAGTTAATTTGGTCTTTTGGCACTTTGGGCTCTCCAGAGGGTCGCAGACGCCTGGCATTTATTATTGACAGAATGTGGAAGATGCGTGTCAGTAGTTTGAACTAATTTCGAGAATAAATTAGCGCCGAGTGAACTTTTAATTTAGATTACATACTAATAAAGAAAAAAAACATAAATGGTGTAGAGGGGGTTGTACAGGAATAACGTTTAAATGAAAATAACAAATAGAAAGTCGGGTAGGGGGGAATACAAAAGTACGGAATAAAATAATGAATGTCCAAGGAAAATGTCAGTCATTGATGAAACAAATCCTTAATTTTCAAAATCATACAGTTGTGAGATATGTTTACAGAAGTCTTCATGTTTACTTTTTATGTTTTTGTCGACTAAAGGAGCATGGAAGCAGAAAATGAATGACATGCTTTCTCTACAAGATCTGGAATTTATGAATTGTTCACTTTGTACCATTATCGTATGTAATTTTGTCGACTGAAGGAGGATGGAACCGAGGAAAAGATGAAAAGATTGCTGTGAAATTTCTGAAGTTTGGGCATTGGTTATTTGGTCCAACCAGTCTTTGAAATTCAGTTGTGCATAAATTAAAATCTAAACGCAGCTGTTACCAGAACAAGGCCACATGACCCAGTCCCACAAAGTGACGTAACACACTTGAAGGACATCACACTTTATTTTAGTATCACCAAACAACATGTCAACGTTATCTCAATCCCAGATAATGACATAATTTGACCCAGTCCCACTAAATGACGTAATATTCTACTAATTTGACCCAATCCCTCAGAATGACATAATAACTTCAAGACTGACGTCACACACTTTCAATTTGATCCAGTCTCAGACAATGACGTCACACTACTACTTTGGTTCGGTATCGCAAAACGTCACACATCTACGCTGACCCAGTCCCATAGAACGATTTCATTTCTATTTGATGTAGTCTCTTTAGATCGACGTTACACGTTAGTTTAACCTTACCCTTTACAAAAGCCTTTCCCAACCATTTTACCCTGGGGAGACTCTTGAAATAATTTTCAGTCTAATTGTAGGTTAGCATGCTCAGTAAGTTGTAGATATAATCCAATAGTATTTGCCAATGTTCTTTTGAGTGAAGAACAATATTTTTTCTGAGGATCGTTTGTTTAGGCCAACTTATTAACCTACTCTTTGTGCTTGGTTCTCCCCCACCACACACTCATACACAAAGGATATCATATACACAATAGATATCACATACACAATAGATATCACATACATACACAAGAGATATCAGATACACAAAGGATATCCTATATAAGCAAGGCTTTAGTTTAGGTAGAGGAAGCTTCAGTTTTACCATCTTCTCATTTCCAACTTGATTTCTTGACCTTATCCACGTAGGTCTAAATGATTTATCACACATTTCTACTCTGCAAGAATCTAATGAGGTTTGGTATGTGCAAGAATAGATTTTTTTCCCTGTTTAGAAATAAAAATGACCTTTTAGCCAAACCTTCTTGAAAAAAACCCAGTTAACTTAATTTCGTTCTTTTTCATAAATTTTGTGAAACATCACAAGGCAAACATGATAATTTTCTGATAGACAACTGGCTTAAGTCAAAGTGGGATTACATTTTTCTAAAGGTAGGCTCGGTTGATTTAATTTAAATAAAGGTTATTAATTGATTTTTATTAACATTACTTATAATATGAAACTTTATTGACAATGTATATCAGTATAGTTTTTAAAATCCATAGTCCAAAGCAAAATGAATAAAAATATAGCCTAAGACACAATTTTAGACAAGACTTTGAAAAACATTTTCTTGCTGATATGATCAGGCTCAAAATATTGACCAAGCAGTTACAAAAATTATTATACACAAATGTGCTGGTCATTTGGATGAGAGATTCTGACTTCATCAACATACTGTTGTTACGTCCGTATATATTTTTTTAATAGCAATCACCAATTAATTTTATCAACGGCCTCCCCTATCTCGCGTCAGAAGCAAAGAATGGTGTCAACCAAATGAAAGACCTCTGACGCTAAAGCTATCAGGCGCTCGGTCACTGACCACTTCAAGAGCTAGCATCGCGCGACGTACAAAGCTAATAAAGACACAATGTTTTTTGTTTTTTTCAATCACTCGGGGAATCCCTAGTGACCTCTCGTGGAATCCAACGACGTCACATTTCTATTTTGACCTTGTCATAAAATGTTTCATGTCACATAATCCTTGTCATACAAAACGCTGTTTCACGTCACCTTCGTCTAGTCAAACAGAAATATGCTTCACATCACTTTGGTCTAGTCAAACAGTAAGATGCTTCACATCACTTTAGTCTAGTCAAACAGAAATATGCTTCACATCAATTTGGTCTAGTCAAACAGAAATATGCTTCACATCAATTTGGTCTAGTCAAACAGAATTATGCGTCACATCAATTTGGTCTAATCAAACAGAAATATGCTTCACATCAATTTGGTCTAGTCAAACAGAAATATGCTTCACATCACTTTGGTCTAGAACGTATCACTTCCCTCTTGGACCAGTTATTTTACACACACACACACACACACACACACACACACACACACACACACACACACAGAGAGAGAGAGAGAGAGAGAGAGAGAGAGAGAGAGAGGAAAAAACACCATACAATTGTGGTTAAGTGGCAAGAACTGGACCACTCTAGTATTTCCCTAGTCAGTGGTGTATCATCTAGAAGGAAATGGTGATATGCAGCCTTGAATTTAGTAACCAGAACGATGACTAAATATCGTTTGGGAAAGAGCAAGGACTACTTAGAACAAAAACTAGGCAGCTATTTATCCAGCAGCCTATATACCTGTATCTATTGCGGAAATATTTGCTGACCGTATTTGTTTTGATAAACACACTCGTTTTGAAATAGTCGTTGACCCGAACTATAAAATATTTCGCTTAATTGATGTCTTTTCCGAACGCTACAAACTATTCAACATCAATAGACATCTGCTGAAATATTCATGTTTATTTACAACATTGTTTAAATTTTAAAAGATTTGGCGTTATAATAAAACAGTTTCTTTAATGTTTTCATTTGCTCACTGACCCGGATGTGAAAGGTTGGTAGTCCTCTGAGGAATCTCATTCAACTTCCACGTGCAATCTGGGTCACCAAGTTCCTCGCCATTTGTCATTCCGTCACCATCGGAATCTTTCTGACACAAAGCTTTTGTCCACGTCTGGAGGAATAAATATTGGTACTATGACACAACACTTTTATCTACATCTTTATAACTAAATATTGTTACTATGACAGGGCTTTTGTCCAAGTCTGTAGGAATAAATATTGTTAATATGACACAACACTTTTATCTACACCTGTCTGAATAAATATTGTTAGTGTGACATAATGCTTTTCTCCAAGCCTGTAGAAACAAATATTGTTAGCGTGACACAATGCTTTTCTCCACAATGTATTGTTAAATAGAATGCTGAACAATGCTTTTATATTTTTATTGATGATTGTTTGTATGAAGCTAATGGTATTCCTTTCAGAGGTATTGTGTGGCATTAGTGGTAGTTCATTTGTTGAAGCTAATGGTATTCCTGTAAGAGAGGTATTGTGTGGCATTAGCGGTAGTTTAACTGTATGTATAGGATGACAAAATTGTAATGAGCATGTGTTCAATGCACTACATACCCTTTTCCTTGTAAAACCATTTGAACTAAGTAGAACTAAATTATGGAGTGGTGTAATTGTTAAATATAAACCATTGGTTTGGGATGTTAATTATTGAGATCTATCATATTTCTAAATGATCTTTATTAATAGTAATTCTGTTGAATTTTAAGTTAGCAAGCAACTAGCATTTTGGATGACGTAATAATAGTAATTCTGTTGAATTTTAAGTTAGCAAGCAACTAGCATTTTGGATGACGTAATAATAGTAATTCTGTTGAATTGTAAGTTAGCAAGCAACTAGCATTTTGGATGACGTAATAATAGTAATTCTGTTGAATTGTAAGTTACCAAGCAACTAGCATTTTGGATGACGTAATAAATTGTAAGAGACATCCATCCACTGTCACCAGGATTACATTAATATAATATGGTAAATATTGCCAGATATAAAGGGAATATTATTACTATTTCAGCTGGATCCTTACTTTGATGTAGCTATGGTGTCTGACCTTGTATTTTACAGCAAAACATTTATCATTTAGTTACTTTGATATAACGACGGGTGTCCATGACTGTAAGACCCCCCTTATTACTGTTTATTTATTATGACTAAATCCTGTTTTGCACGTCTGAAAGAAACGCCATTATAAAAGTATTACTTAGTTTTGTACCTTGCGATCTTACACATAAATGAGTTGTGATAGTTATGTACCTTGAATTCCTATAAGTGAATTAGTTGTGATAGTTACGTACCTTGAATTCCTACACATAAATGAGTTGTGATAGTTATGTACCTTGAATTCCACACATAAATGAGTTGTGATAGTTATGTACTTGAATTCCTACAAATGAATGATTTGTGATAGTTATGTACCTTGAATTCCTACAAATGAATGATTTGTGATTATGTACCTTGAATTCATACAAATAAATGATTTGTGATAGTTATGTACCTTGAATTCCTACACATAAATGAGTTGTGATAGTTATGTACCTTGAATTCCTATAACTGAATGAGTTGTGATAGTTACGTACCTTGAATTCCTACAAATGAATGATTTGTGATTATGTACCTTGAATTCCTACAAATGAATGATTTGTGATAGTTATGTACCTTGAATTCCTACAAATGAATGATTTGTAATAGTTATGTGCCTTGAATTCCTACACATGAATGAGTTGAGTTTTGTATGAAGCTACAGGAACTGAATCAATCGGAGGTTCGACACGTGACACATATATATCTACAAAATACACATAAATCGTTAGTTGTGACGTGTAAAGCCACAGCATTTGCATTAATCGCCAGACGTATTTAAAGTCACAAGAAATTGCATCACAGGTCTTGACAAGTTTAAAGCCAAACCATAAATTACAACATTCAAAAAAATTTTGACAAGCCTAACTATACACGAAATTACAACCCACTTCCTCACCAGTTAAATACAACGAAAAATTACAATAAACATCACAATACCTAAGAAGTTTAAAGCGGCGAGAAATTACAACACAGTTCCTAACAAATTGAAAGTCACAAGGAATCGCAACACAAGCCTTGACAAGTTTAAAGTCACAAGATTTAAGTACAGAGCAAAGGAAATAATTTCAGTTTGGGTTGCAACTGAATCAATTTACCATTCCTGCATCATGAAAGTCTTGGCCAAAAGGATTTCTCTTTCCTCCACCTGTTACGTTGAAATGACCCACGCCTCTCCAGAGTGCATTGGGTTTACATGGGTGTGGTACGTTGACTCCGTTCGGAATCTGGGCTGCAAACTCTCGGTAGCACATCCCCCAGGGTGCAAAAACCAGGAAAATGACAGCAAAGCATCTAGACAAATTGCAAAACAAACAATGTGGTTATTCTCCTTTCACACAAAATTAAATTACTGGTTAATTAATTATATTTTCCTTTGTAACAAAGGAAAAAATATCACCCTGGTAATTTTGAATCAGCCTCAAAACAGCACTGACTTGTCAGCAATAAATTATTATGACTTATGCAGGCTATATGATGTAACATTACAAACTTTGGAAAATTAAAAAAAAATTCTTAGAAGGGGATCATTATTAAAGGTAGATAAACAAGAACGTTTATTTTATTTGATACATGTTATCACATGCTCCTAGATTCTTACATTTTTTTTAAACAGCTCCTAGCACATCCACATCTGTTTGCTTTTGTAATATTCACTTTTGTTGTTGTTTGGTAGGGTTTGGCAGTCGGATACAAGTGCATAGAAAGATGAAAGACCTGAGTGGAAAATCAACAATGTCTTATTCATGAGTACTGCTACCGATAACAGTCCCACTACATGGTTCTTCAGGGCTACTGCTACCGATAACAGTATGCTTTATGTAACTGAACCATTATTTCTATGTTCACTAATTTGATTATGTTGTACATTATACTTGTGAATTTTGATTGATGTTATATTTCTTTGTGAATTTTGATTGATGTTATATTTCTTATGTTTCAGGCTAATGAATATTGTTGCGGGTATAAGTTGAGAATGTATGTTTAAGAAAGAAAGGAGTTTAGAGATGAAATATGCCTGAAATTTAGCGCTGTCGTAATTTGACTTTTGCAGAGAGGAGCACGCCTTTCAACTTTTTCTTTGATGTTTTTGATCCACTTCAGATGAGTGATTACCGGACTCTACGGGATCACGTTCGTGTGTGAAATCCAGTCTTGTCGTCGAACTTATCAGTAAGTTGCTGTGAGTTGATTCCTGTGAATTCCGTTCGAGAGCAAATGCGGCGAAAATTGAGTGGTCTCGCGAATTCACGAAAGTTTCTATATATAAACATTAATGCATTACTGATGTCTATGCTAGGATAAATTAATGATTGTCTAGCGTAAATCAAACATTGTTGTGAAATGATGTAAACGTCAATGCTCTTATGATTATATTCATATGTTGTATATTTGATTTTTGTTTTAATAAATTTATTGTTAAATTATTAATCTTCTTGCACATATATTAAACCTTATGTTGGAGTAAAAGTGGGTGGAGGGGGGTGTCATTAAATATAAACAAAAGATGGATTTTTATTTCAGTGAGAGACATATTGGTCTTGTGGGAGAATTATTAATATCTATAAATTAAGATTCTCGATCACTTGAAATTACTTATGTGTTATTAATTAATACATAATAACCATAACGAGAGAAGGGTGCCTAGAGAGGTGTCACATAAATATAGTATATATGTTTGTGGCATACATATAGTATTTATGTTTGTGGATACATATAGTATATATTTTTGTGGCATACAAGTAGTATATATTTTTGTGGCATACAAATAGTATATATTTTTGTGGCATACAAGTAGTATATATTTTTGTGGCATACATATAGTATATATTATACTGTTCTTGTACTAGGATTTCAGAAGTAAAAGCAGTTATAGCTTTCGAAAATATTTATTAGTTTCAGCAGGTTGGTGTCATTTCTTTATTTTTTAAATAAGCTTAATCATTTATTTAACTTGTCATCACGCAAAAACACAGTGATACACTGATAAAAATTTGTCAGCCAGTTCGTTCAGAATGGTTATCCAATATGGCAGCCAATGGTAAAATTCATATAAACAATCATAATGAAGTCGGTGGAGTCAAGTTCATTTAGAGGTCAGAGCTTATTCCACACTCTCAAAGTGGGAAACTGTTTGTTACAGAGGTGTTACACGAAGTGTGGGAAGGCATTATATATCATAATCTACACACACGCGCATTCACTCTGTAACACAACGCACGCACACATACAAGTACATGTAAACGTTTTGTCTGCATTCACAACATACAATGAATGTGGTACTCCATAAACGTTTTGTCTGCATTCACAACATACAATGAATGTGGTACTCCATAAACGTTTTGTCTGCATTCACAACATACAATGAATGTGGTACTCCATAAACGTTTTGTCTGCATTCACAACATACAATGAATGTGGTACTCCATAAAATGCAGATTACCAACAGTTACATTTATTATTCTACTGTGTTTGAGTTCTCTTGTAGCAATTTTCAATATATCGTAAGAGGATCAACTCTAACGCGAATCATAAATCGATCGCTAATGCCACAAATACAAATGCAAACGATAAATTTTCAACTGTTACTTCTTCCGGAAATAACTAATAATGTACTGAACTTGTGCGTTAAAGAAAGAAAGAAAGAAAGAAAGAAAGAAAGAAAGAAAGAAATACCTATAATCCATGATCTTAGTAGAGCGACAATGAAACTGCATCCCTTTGATCGAGACTAAAGCCGGTTGTAAAAAAGAAAACGGGGCCACAGGTAGATTCTTTTCTTGGGTGAAGTCAGATTGCGCACTGGGCTGCGCCAAACACTTTCAGCAGTAATACTGTGTGTATTGATTCTAGGAAGATTAATGCATATTTTAAAGCACAACACACGCTCTTTTTATATTCTAGAGCAAGTCCACACGATACCATTAGCAACAAAGAAACGTGGAGATAACTCAACTCAGTAATGTAGTGTAATACTCACAACCTGGCGGACTGTAAGGTGTCTAAAAGGATATGGCGTTATCAGTTGTGTTCACTGGAATCGATAAATGTAAGCCGCACTAAGAGAGCCCTTATTACCCTTGCATTGTACGCCAAAATGTGAGGTACACCTGTACTCTACTACAGTGGCGAAGTCGTAATCTACTCAAGTGGCTAATGTGTACCATTCTCTAGTGCCTATGTTGTACTCTTCTCCACCGGCTAAGATGTACTCTACTCTTCTTGGCTAAGTTGCACTATACTACTATAGTGGCTAAGTTGTACTATACTACTATAGTGGCTAAGTTGCAACAGAAGACTGTTTATTCCTTACTGAGGATTCTATCTAGTACATATTTATTTCTTCGTGTGCTCTTTTCATGACAGTTTTATGGAGCGAGTGAAATATTTCTGTACAGGAGATAAGAAAATCAAGGAAGTGCAGTGTTCCAAATACATTTAGCCGCACTGACAAGTTTTCAGATATTTTCGGTTACTTCTGTTCTTTAAATAATAAACAGTAAGAAGAGCACTAAAATCATACATAATCATTAAGAAGAGCAGTCTAAAAACGTCAATAAACAGAAAGAAGAGCGGTCTAAAAACGTCAATAAACAGAAAGAAGAGCGGTCTAATCTGTGTTATTAAACAGCAAAAAGAGCAGTCTAAAATTCATAAATAAACAGTAAGATGAGCAGTATAAAACACTTCAATAAACAGTGAGATGAGTGGTCTAAAACACGTTCTAAATAGTAAATAGAGCACTCTAAAACACATAAGTAAACGGTAAGGGTGGACTAAAACTCATAAATAAGAAAAAGAAGAGCAGTCTAAAGTACTTCAATAAGCAGAAGGAATATTAGTCTAAAACACGTCAATAAACAGTAAGAAGAGCAGTCTAAAACACGTCAATAAACAGTAAGAAGAGCAGTCTAAAACACGTCAATAAACAGTAAAGAAGAGCGGTCTAAAACACGTCAATAAACAGTAAGAAGAGCAGTCTAAAACACGTCAATAAACAGTAAAGAAGAGCGGTCTAACGTTCATAAATGAACAGTAAGAAGATCAGTCGAAAACACGTCAATATACAATAAGAAGTGCAGTCAAAAATGCGACATTAAACACTAAGAAGAACTGTCTAAAATGAGATTGATAAACAGTAAGAAGAGCAGTATAATATTAACAAATAAACAATATGAAGTGCAGTACTAAACACGCCAACAAACAGTGTGACACCAAAACAACTTAGTTAACGAAAATCTTAACCATTGGATAATAAAAACTACTCATCCAGTTGGAACTGGTTTGCATTAAATCAACAATTTCTAGCATATTCTCAACTCTGATACATACACAAATACCATTATAAGGAGTGCCCAAGGTCGGGTTAATCTGGAAATTTAACCATTTATATAACAATTAAATTTTAAAATAGGAATAGGCATTTTCTTTCTGCCACATACCACCCCCTTCCTTTTGAGATGTTAACATCTACTTTATTAGGAGTAAATTCCAAACATTATCGGTGAAGAGTCCACCATAATACAGAACGAAGAACTATTTACAAGAATAAAATTCTTTGTCAGTTTTAAGACATACGCGTAAATATCCAAGACCAAAATGTCTATGTCGGTTTTATGACACATACATAGTTAATTCAACATGTTTGGAAACAAAGATAATATAGTTTTACATGCCTCAATAATCACTGAGCATTAAAATATCAGATATCATATTAATTTCTCTCATTATAAGGTGGGACATGGCCTGTTATTTCTCCAAACTTAAAGAGATATAACGACAATTTATCATGAAAAATCACCTTAATTTTTCTTGTTATAATTTAGAGACATGACCTGTTATATCTCTACACTTAAGGAATACAAACGCAAATCATATGCAAAATTCATTATTTCTTTTCTCCTTGTGAATGGAAAACACAACACACACTCATGTTAGCATCATATAAGTGAAATCTGGGTAAGATTATTCCATTCTCTCTACCCTAGAGAAGATACAAAATATTTATAGAAAGATTTCACACCATTTACTGAGACTTATGTACTGGACCTTTACACTTCCATTTCTACTGCTCTGGTCAAATAGACGGCCCCTAAATTGTCGGTGCCTTTGATGACTTCCACAGTATATCTAATGTAGAAAAAAAATTTGCTCCACTGAGCCGAACTAAATGGTGCACTGTAAAAATTTGCTCCACTGAGCCGAGCTAAATGGTGCACTGTTTCAGGCACTGGTTCAACTAAAAACAGTCAACTTGTTCAGCTGTCTGTAGTCCACACAAAATCAGTGTGACCCATCCTTTTTTTTCAACTAGAACAATAGGACTCCGTCTTCTCAATCGTATCTCAGGCTAACATAGAGTCGATTTCCTGTTTTACAGCACCCCGTTTAGCATAAAGTAATACATACGGTTTCATGTGGATTGGATTATGATCCCCTAGTGCGACTATACATGGACATAGACTTGTGTATCCGGGTTTATCTGTAAAACCGTCCCGATATTTTTTTTTTAATCATGCTCCATAGCTGTACATTCACACAGACTTGTGTATCCAGGTTTATCTGTAAAACCGTCCCGATATTTTTTTTGATCATGCTCCATAACTGTACATTCGCACAGACTTGTGTATCCAGGTTTATCTGTAAAACCGTCCCGATAATTTTTTTATCATGCTCCATAACAGTTGAGCACCAGAGCCTCAGAGTTCCAGATTTAAAATAACGTCATCAACAGTTTCAGTATATGTTAGTGTTGGTGTTGGTCGCCAGCAAATTAATAAATAATTTGAACAACACAACAAAATTGAGGTTAACAACTTCCGGTATCTCGTTCAAGCCCCAAGAGGAAGGAATTCCTCGCATTTAATTGGACAAAGACAATAGACAGGTACAATGACAATAGACAGGTACAAAGACAATAGACAGGTACAATGACAATAGACAGGTACACTGACAATAGACAGGTACAATGACAATAGACAGGTACAATGACTACAAATGATGAATTTTACACGAAGTACAATGACTACAAATGATGAATTTTACACGAAGTACAATGACTACAAATGATGAATTTTACACGAAGTACAATGACTACAAATGATGAATTTTACACGAAGTGAAGGTGATAAGAAATGATACAAGACGGGTGAAAAATTAACAAAATAGTTAAAATATAAAAAATAAACAATGAAGGAAGAAAACAGCAATAAAATTACAAATTCCACATTTACAGTTCCACAGTATCTATTAGTCTAATCATAGAAACTTTACCCTCCCTTAGAGTCCTCTCTGAACAAGGTCTAGCAAGTTCATAATTTCCATAGTTTCTTTTCTGTTTTCCATCTCTAAAGGCTTCCCCACAGTTTTTACACTCCTGTCCAATGTAATCTTATCGTACTTAACTTGTTCAAACTGGTGGAGTCTCTAGCGTTATCACCGCACACTTGTGTTTATGACGTATCGGTCACAGGTCGAGTCTAGCACATACTTTACTAAATGGAGGAAGTGAGAGAGAGGATAATGCTTTATGTTTATTACCTGGTTTGTCACTGTTGTATAGGCATCACTTGTTCATTAACTGCCCTGCATGGTTCCAAATTATGCCTAGCGGTCAGATTAGCACATGTCCCATATATTTCTTCATACCCGTCAGTTGCTATTAAGCAAAATTTGTCAAACTCTTTGGTTCTTTGTCTTTAATATAAGCTAAAAGTGCTGGTAGGCATGATGTGTGTAATTTGTCAACTAGAAAGTGATCCCTAACAGCTTTCCCATTGTCAATCTCTACTTCGTCCAGTTCTAACCAACATGCCAATACGTGCTGTAGCTTACTAGCTGCCTGTAAAAATGTATCAGTCTGCTCTCTCTTAAACTGGTGAAACCAACATAAGTCTCACTAGTCACCTTAAAGTATGCTAACTGTTTGGCCTTCTACGGCTTCCTCTGGGAGCCTGTCAAAGACCATACTATCCTAACCTTTCATATCTGCCACTAACTGGGAGTGCCATAAACTTTCTGGTAAGCTTAATCTTATGGCACACTGTTCAAAGCATAGTACATAATCCTCAGTACTTTCCTCTTTTTTGTTAAAAGAATGGAAACGAAATTTTGTACTGGCTTCCTGAACCTTATTCTCACTTATTTTAATTGGTTTATGTTAAGTGTTTCTCCTTTCTTTTGCATCTATCTTGGCAAGTGCCAGTTCTTGTTCAATCTTCAATCTTTTGTCATTTTCATTCACTTTTATTTCTATTTCCCTCAGCAAAAGGTGGTTCTGACAAGGACATCAAAGCCAGAATCAGGAAAGGTAGATATGCCTTTATTACCCCGAGACCACTCTGGAGGTCAACATCCAAATGGAAATGTTAAGTCTGTCCTCCTCTATGGCTCAGAGACCTGGAGAGTCACCTACACCCTTACCAACAAGTTCCAAGTATTTGTCAATGGCTGCTTTCGCAACATACTGAATATCAGGTGGACAGACAAACCAAGATCCCATTGACCAGCAGATTGCCAGGCAGAACTGGCAATGGAAAGAACACATCCTGCATAAACCCCCACAGAAATCACCTAGCAGGCTTTGCTGTGGAACCTCCAGGGAAAGAGATGAGTTGGTTGCCATAAGACCACTTGAAGATGATCCTGTGAAGATGAAATGAAGAGCTGAAATCTGTCATTGGGTGAATTGAAAGAGGCTGCCCAGAATCAAATGTGCTGGAGGACTGTTGTCAAGGCCCTTTGTTCCATGAGGAATCCAAGGAAATAAATCAATTTCTATTTGTTTCCTCATAATGATGAAACAGATTCGCCATTTGTCCTCTCAAAGTCTGGGCCTTTTTTTGCACCGTACCAGTTTGTTTCAAGCAGAACAGTAATTGTAGTAATATCTAGTACTTCCTTGTACTAGAAATTTTCTCAATGCAGTCAACATACTTTGCCACCATACATCAAAGGAGTATTGTGTATTCCTTTACACTTACCCACACTGCAGCAGATGATTCCTGTAACTCCCCAGTTATAGTGGTTTACAATCTCTGAAACACTAGATTCAAATAATGTGTGAAACAAGAAAGCAGAAAGGCTGCTTGTATCTGCAAAATATAATCAGAGAACAAATGCTAAGCTTCCAGTTTATCACTTAATAACTCCATTCTTTCTTACTTTCCAATCTCAGCGTACAGTTTCCTGCAACGATATTTATTAGGCCTATAGGCCTACATGCAAACATAATATTCATTAGGCCTATAGGCCTACATGCAAACATAATAAATATAGAATCTCAAAACAATTTCGAGTTTTAGCATTTTACTTCAAACATTTGTAGAAATTAGAGTCTACTCGCGTAATACATCTCTATATAAAATACAAGTATAACATATCAATAGCAAAAATGCATTAAATATTTCAAAGTCCATTCTCTCTCAACCAGTCAGTTAATTCATAATGAAGCTAACAGCTGCCCTTCAAGATCTTTGCCACTTCAAATTCAAGTGATTTCTTTACAGTAGGTAAACTTTTAGATCTCAGCTCATTGGATGGTCTCATTCTCATAAATCATAACCATTGGCTAATAAAACCTCTCACTGATTTGCTTTACATCAGTAATTCTAGCATGTTCTCAACTCAGGTGTTTACTTCAAACTCAGACACTTTCACAAATGCCATCATAAGGGGTGCCCAAGGTTGGGTTACTTTGACACTTTAACAATTTATATAACATTTAAAGTTTAAAATAGGGAGAGGCAAATCTATTCCGCCACAAACGCATTTACCATCCTTTAAACAATTCCAGAATAAATAAGAATAATTTGTTCAGTTTGTGTTTATTTGTTTGTTTGTTCTTTAATATTTTATTCTTTGTTGTTGTTGTTTTTTTCATTCGCTTTGTCGTTTTTTCTCTGTTTATTCGTTAGTCAACTCTGCAGGTTTATCTCGTGACTATAGTTTTGATGGCTGGTCAGTTTACAACAAAATTAATAATGGATTAATTACTGTTTTAGAAAGGTCAATATTTAAATAGCGAAATAATCCATTACCATTATTCACTGAAGTGTCTCCAAGCTAATCGCAGTCTCAAGAAATACACGAGAGCTTACAAGCGCATGGGAGATAAGCAGTATTTGCAATTTAGAATGTTTCTTCTGATTTGAAAATGAGTTACTTCCCCTGCAATCATACAAAAGTATATAATGCTGACTCGGAAAACTTCAAAGCTAAAAATAAGGGAAATAACACATACCAACATGGGTGAAATTCTGAAGTATTGCTGGTCGACTTTCAAACTTTTTAAAAAAATGTATGATTGGATCATTGTTTATATTAAATATTTATGCTTTCCTAAATGTATGCAAGGACCATTGTTTATTTTAAATATTTATGTTTATTAAAATGCGATACAAAAATTACCTTCACTTTTGCCATAAATATTTCCAAACCATTTATCTCCCTTGAGGACAATGCCAACACATCGTGAAGTGACTTGAAGCAATGAGTTACTGATGTGGAACAATAAGTGATTGATATAAAGCAGTACGTGACTAATATGGAGCAATACGTGACATATGGAACACTGAGTGTCTGATATTGAGCAATAAGTGAAGGATAAGGAGCAAAAATTGGTTGATAAGGAGCAAATATTAAGTGACACATACAAGAAGTGGCAAGAAGAAATAATTTCTGTTATGGACGTGGAGTAAGAAATTACAGACGTGGAGCAACAATAGACTGACATGGAGCAAGACGTTGCTCTTATTGATCATGATCTGTTTGTTCTAGCGTACTGACTGACTGATGTGGAAAAAAGAACTGATTGACATAAAGCAAAGAAATGACTGACGTGGAGCAAGAATTAACTGATATTGAGCCAGGAATGACTGACGTGGAGCTAGAAATGACTGACATAAAGCAAAGTAATGAGTGACGTGGATAAAAAAATTAATGACGTGGAGCATGAAATGAATGACGTGAAACAAGAAATGACTGACAAGGAGCACGGAATTATGATATTAAGTAGGAAATTACTGACGTGTGGAGCAAGATATTACTGACGTGGAGCAAGTAATGATTGAAATGTTGAAAGGAATGGACTGATATAGAGCAAAGAAATGACTGACATGGAGCAAGGAATGACTGACATGAAGCAAGAAATGAATGAGGTGGAGCAAGGAATAACTTATGTGGAGCAATAAACTACTTATGTGGAACAAGAAATGACTGACATTTAGCAAAGAATGATTGACATGAATCAATAAATGATTGACATGGAGCAAGAAATGACTGACTTAGAGCAAGGAGTGAATGTCTTGGAGCAAGAAATTACTGTTGTGGGGCAAGAAATGACCGACACGGACAAAAAAATGTGAACGACAAAAGCTTGTTAAATTATATCCGAGGCCTATTTCATTGTTTACTCCTACTTGACTTTGTCAAGTTACACGTTTAACTTTTTACCTTGTTTACTCCTATATGACTGTGAAGTTACACGTTTAACTTTTTACCTTGTTTACTCCTATATGACTGTCAAGTTACACTTTAACTTTTTACCTTGTTTACTCCTATATGACTGTCAAGTTACACTTTAACTTTTTACCTTGTTTACTCCTATATGACCGTCAAGTTACACGTGTAGCTTATGACACTGTTTACTCCTGCAAAACCAATTTGACAAAGCAAGTATCACGTACAGATGACTTAGAACATTTCTAGAAATATAGCAGGTCAAAAAGTATCCATGGCGGTTTTTGTCTCCTAAACATTTGGAGTAGTCAAACTGAAATGCGAGGAGAATATAGTACCGTTACAATACATGTGTTTGAGTGTGTATGTGAGATATCTATCTATCTAACTATCTACTTACCTACCTATCCATCCACCCACCCCACTCCAACTTTCTATCTGTCTGTCTATCTATCCATCTAGCACCCCACTCCACCTTTCTATCTATCTGTTTGTCTATCTATCTATCCATCCTCCCATCCCACTCCACCTATCTATCTATCTATCTATCTATCTATCTATCTATCCACCCACCCATCCCACTCCATCTTTCTATCTATCTGTCTATCTATCTATCTATCCACTCACCCCACTCCACATATTTGTCTATTTATACTAGGATTGAGGTCGCTATCATGTCGTCAATTTGACATTGTAGACCAAGTTTGACTTATAATTACAGTACGCCATATTTCAAGATTTACACGGTAGGCAAGCAGAATTGAGACATGCGAAACATGTCAGACAAATAGGGTCATGGGTCATGACCCTAGTAACGAGTCAGACAGTGTAAGGAAAACAAAATGAGTCAACTCCATCAAAGACACAAATAAAAGTGTGGACAGATAACTCAATACTCATCAGTGTTTCAAGAAATACATACATTTCTTACCAAAAACCCAAATAAAAACAAATAAACAAAGCAACATAAGCGGAACGTAGGACAGCATTAATTCCAAAATCTAGTTCAGCTGCGTTAGAAAGCTGTTCTGAGGATTAAAAAGGTTTCAAATTTGGGCCTCAGAGTTACGAAATGCAAACAGCAAGAGACGCATAAAGGGTTGGGCGGTACTGGAGACTATGCTCCGTCAAATGAAAAAAGTCAAGTCAGGTGGTGCTTTGTAAAAATAAAGTTGAGTAGGACGGTTGTTTGGAGTGTTTTTAATACAATGTACGGACGTCACACACAGGTAACGTGCAGAAAAGAAATACAGCAGGTTGGATCACATCAGTGCAAAAGCACTTGAATAACGTGTATTTGGCTCAGGTCAAATATGTTTTGTGGCAGTCACTAACCAGAATTTAGCAATACATTAACTCAGAAAAACGTATGCATGTAACTCATCAAATAAAACAAACAATGAAAGAAACAACTCTATCTTGATTAAAGGAATAAAAAAAAAACCCACTGGTTATTTTTAGTTATTTCGTCTTGAATTAAGGTTGTGAGACAATCTAATCTCAAAATAACAGCGACAATGTTGCTCGAATAAATAAAACAAATTTACAATTTCACATAGAGTTATGGAACCTAGCTAATCGCTTCTACTCGCCAATCGCTTTATACTCTCCACATCGCTTACTACTGACCAATCATTTTCTACTGGCCAATCACTTTCTACTGACCAATCCCTTTCTACTGACCAATCCCTTTCTACTGGCCAATCACTTTCTACTGGTCAATCACTTTCTACTGACCATTCGCTTTCTACTAACCAATCACTTTATACCGGTCAATAACTTTCTACTGACCAATCACTTTATACCAGCCAATCACCTTCTACTGGCCAATCACTTTCTTCTGGTCAAAGGATGCAATACTCACACTGTTTGACTGTTAAAAGATTGCATTTTTAAAAACGCAGAAATATCTCCCTAACAACCAAACAATCTGGTAGAGTTCTGATTAATAATTATTTATCTAGTTTTATGTTCATTCACTACATCTGCAATCATTATACAACATTAGTTTCACCAAGAACATCAATTATTATGCAACATTAGGTTTAGTAAGAACACCAATCATTATACAATATTAGGTTCACCAAGAACATCAAATATTATACATTATTAGGTTCACCAAGAACATCAGTCATTATATATTATTAATTTCACCAAGAACATCAATCATTATACAATATTAGGTTTACCCACCAAACCAAATCATCACACACCATTAGGCTCAATCCCCTGTTTGCCATTCAGTAGACGTTTCGAATTAAAGAAATTAAACGAAACAGAACTTCTTTAATTATTGTTTGAATGATTTTGAAAAACAAAACCAGTTGTGTTGTCTCCTTTACCGTTATTAACATATCTCGTGCACAAATACTATTTATAGCAAAATCGTTTATTTTAATAGGAACCCAACCCCTTCATGTGGCAATAGACTAACATTAATATATTCTGACACTCTACATTCATCTGCTCCACTGTGGAGAAAGGGAGGGTGGAAAGGAAAAAGTTCACGTCTACCCTTGGGATATAAAATCAACACTTAAAACGCAAAGTCACTGTGCCATAGAAAAAGTACATTTGACTCATTTGAAATGGCGTGTGACTATTCTATTAATAGAAAAGGCGCTCACGATCTGTATAATACGGCGTCTTACTTTTCATGTGTGTTCAGCTCAAAAGGCAATGCTCATGCCATTGAAAGATAGCTATTCAAAGCACTATCATTTTCAACTGAACACATTCAAGAAATCTATGTAGCTTCCTTCCGTTGTTTAAAATTAATAATAATACTAGTGTGTATAAATTATGTATTTTTTAAAAAGGTCGATGAATGCTGTTGGCAGGGAAATATTTCTTCAGGAGTCTTGTGTCCATGGTGTGTCCCGTAAACTTGTCAGAGAATATTTCGACATGTATTGAGTCCATGTAACATTGCTAGAAAATATCTCCACATGCTCCTGTGACGCTAACGCCACCTAGTTAATGGTTATTATTATTATTAATTAATTAACATTCTACAACGAATTACAAGTCATGGGAATCTCAATTTATGTTGTTAATAATTCCTCAGCAGACACCACTCATCTCTCTCACTTGGCGGATATGCGGGCGCTGTAAACGTTTTCTCTCTTCCACAACATTAAAGACAAACATTTACCGTCATACAATATTTCCGTAGGTGAAAACCTTACTGAAGAAGAAGACTAATCCACCTTTAATCTATATTTAGCACATGTAAACTTTTGATCTCAGCCCATTGGCTGGTCTTGTTATCATAAATCTTAACCATTGGATAATAAAAACTACTCATCCAGTTGGAAGTGATTTGCATTGCATCAGCAATTTATAGCATATTCTCAACTCGAGGTGTTTACTCCAACTCTGACAGTTACAAAAATACCATAATAAGGAGTGTCCAAGGTCGGGTCACTTCGACAATTTAACAATTTAACAATTTAACATAACAATTAAGTTTAGAAATAGGGATAGGCAAATTTACTCAACCACATGTCTATCTGCAAAAGAACATCTCAGCATGCCACACGTCCATTTGTCAGAGAACATCTCGACATGTCTAGCGTCCATTTGTCAGAAACATCTCGACATGTCTAGCGTCCATTTGTTAGAGAATATCTCGATGTGTCTAGCGTCCATTTATTAAGAGAATATCTCGACATGTCTCGTGTCTAAGTAATATTTCAACATTCCTCGTGTCTAAATAACATTGCCAGAGATCGTCTCGACAACGTAACAGAACTCGAACCAACGTTGTCTTACAGCGACCACACCCAATGTCAACATTTGACTAACGTTCAATGCGTTTGAGCATATTTGATTGATTGATTGTCTAATTGACAGTCTGACTAGCTCATTGAATGATTGATTGTCTGATTGACAGACTGACTACTTCCTTGACTATCTCATTGAACAACTAATTGAATGATCCTATACACCCTATCTATATTGTATACCCCGGGTCCGATCCCACCTAGCTATATTACATACAGTAGAACGTCGATTATCAGAACGTCAAGTATCCGAACCACCACCGCCCATTGATATTGATGCCTTCCCGTGACCTTGATGGGTCATTGTCTGTTGTGCCGTTGTTATTAAAAAACACAAACATTCTCAATATTCATTACAATCACATTTGTCTGCAATTACTTGCTGTTTAAGTATTTTTAAAGTGTGATTTAAAGTTTAAACCCTGTAAACAATTAAGTTCACAGTAAATATAACATACATTTTTACTTCAAAACATTTTTTTTATTATTTACAATCCATTTCTAAAATCAAAATGTTTAAATACTTCATATTTAAAAATACCTTGCATTCAACAATTTAAATGAAGTCTAATTAAACTCTGTATCTAAGTCAAGCTCATCTCTATAATATACCAGTCTGATATCGCCTATATCTACTACATGTATTATTTTGATATCACCTATCTAAACTGTATATACCAATACGAGCACACTTATTTTTACTACAAATACCAGTCCGATCTCACCTATGTGAATTTTATTTTTAACTGGACATTTCAACAAGTACAGCAACATTTCAACAACAGACAGGTGAAATTGTATTTGTTTACTATAAAACATGCTTTTATTTGTAGCATTGTTAAATAAATAGTACACAAATATGTTTGTTATAGCGTTTTTATATATAAATAGGATTTATACACTCTTCCTATTTAAATTAAACATTACTTTGATGCAAAAATCTTTAGTATAATATTTGTGTATAAATATGATACAATCACTTATAATGTAACATTTGCCAATAAATATAATGAAAGCATTTTAGTCTAACATTTGTCAATAAATATAATGAAAGCATTTTAGTCTAACATTTGTCAATAAATATAATGAAAGCACTTTAGTCTAACATTTGTCCATTGTCATATGAGCAAGTGCAACTCAGGGAGAATCTCGTTTGGCTGTTCCAGTGTATCTCCGGATATTTCGTTTGGCTGTTCCAGTGTATCTCCGGATATTTCGTTTGGCTGTTCCAGTGTATCTCCGGATATTTCGTTTGGCTGTTCCAGTGTATCTCCGGATATTTCGTTTGGCTGTTCCAGTGTATCTCCGGGAAGCTCGTGACCTGTTCCAGTAATACGTTGTCTTTAAGATGTTACATATACACAAGACTGACACCATTGATGTGCCAGTAATACGTTGTCTTTAAGATGTTACATATACACAAGACTGACACCATTGATGTGCCAGTAATACGTTGTCTTTAAGATGTTACATATACACAAGACTGACACCATTGATGTGCCAGTAATACGTCGTCTTTAAGATGTTACATATACACAAGACAGACACCATTGATGTTTGGGTGGGGCCCGATTTATTCCGTCATGCAAAGGAACGTTTTATTGGCTGTGTGTGTGAGTGTGTAAATTTGTTGATAGTGAATATTGAACAAACAGATGAACAGAACGAAACAATACAAATACGAACTCTTTTGCCCCTCTCAAAAACTGTGAATAACGAGTTTTTGAAAGTGAAAAATAGGTTTTATTAACGTAAATGGGGGTGTCTGTCATTAACTGTATGCAACTGATGTCGCATACATAAGCTGTCCTGAGGGCTGAAGTTTTCACTTTACCAGGATGTATTTAAACGTTGCCTCGTTGTTTTAATTCTTGGTGATCGACGGATGAAGAAATGGGTGGAAAGAGATATTTCCAACTCTCCTTAGTAAAATTTCCGTATACGAAATTTCACCACAAAATGAAGTAAATGTCTCCATGTAAATTCCCGTTTTCATCATGAAAATTCTTATCTCTCCCCTTCCCTTATATAGTCTTTCTAAGAGTCTAAGTAGGTTCTAGAACTTTTATATTTTGTGACTTTAATTCACTGATGCACGTACTTTATCAACGTGTAGCTAAGGCAAATATCAACTGTGCATCATGGTAGCTAAGGCAAATATCAACTGTGCATCATGGTAGCTTAGGCAAATATCAACTGTGCATCATGGTAGCTAAGGCAAATATCAACTGTGCATCATGGTAGCTAAGGCAAATATCAACTGTGCATCATGGTAGCTAAGGCAAATATCAACTGTGCATCATGGTAGCTAAGGCAAATATCAACTGTGCATCATGGTAGCTAAGGCAAATATCAACTGTGCATCATGGTAGCTAAGGCAAATATCAACTGTGCATCATGGTAGCTAAGGCAAATATCAACTGTGCACTAGGTATTTGGCTTGTAAACATGTGTCATTCATGCTCATGAATACTCTGCATTCACCCAATATATATACTTTACTACCTAAATATATGTATTTTGTGCATGAAATTATATACACACTGTGTTTACAAACGTCTGTCTAAAATAGGTGAAATGTGGTGAACAATTCTAAAAGTTTAGTCTAACGCGAATTTTGACAGGGAATTACTTCCCTTAGTCTGTTAGCGGTCTGTGCAGACCGTGAAATAAAATATAATTTTGGTTCCATGCTTTTCCCATAACATCCATAATTAGGATATGAACACTTTTGAAAGTACCATGTTTAAGATAAGAGAGCTTTTTGTTGTAACATTTGTCCATAAAACTCCATTGGTCAGTCTCTTGATTATTTATGAGTTATTTCTCTTATGGACGTGGGTAAAAATCTATATGAAGCTTTCATCATTTTGCCGATGTTTATCCATGAACTACTCAAGCAGTCTGTTTCAGGGTTTATATTTTATTGTTTATCCAAAACCAAGCCATTCACTTATTCAATCAATCAGCCATTCAGACAGTCAGTCAGTGTGAAGTTTACTCTTTTGTTGTCTATCCAAAACTAAGCCATTCACTTATTTAATCAATCAGCCATTCAGAAAGTCAGACAGTGTGAGGTTTACTATTTTGTTGTCTTTGCAAAACCAAGCCATTCATTCAAACAGTCAGTTAATATTAAGTTTTGTATTTTATTGTTTACTTATTGGATTGCAGTTGGTCATTCAATTAAAACACAGTCATTCTTTAGTGAATCAACCACTTAGTTAATCTCAGATAAAATGCATACTTTGGATGTATATTAGAGAAAGGTGACTTTACAATGGCAAGACTGAGATCAGCCTGTCACTCAGAGACACCAAACACAAGGACTGTCTCGATAAGACTTCTGATATGTACTCAATTCTTAGCAAGCCATGAGTGTACTCCAACAAAAAGACGTGTGCCCTATATTGTTTCATCCAGAACACCATTATTTATCCAAGGTGTTGAGCCCAGCTCTTAAAGCACCATTCAAACTTCTGCATATCAAATTGCAATACTTATCTTTATATTCTGCCCTGACTAACTTTGCCAGTATTCAAGAACGCTTCGAAATGCACTCAATTGTACAAATGCAGCTAGACATGTCAAATGCTGTCAAATGCAGCTAGACATGTCAAATGCTGTCAAATGCAGCTAGACATGTCAAATGCTGTCAAATGCAGCTAGACATGTAAAATATTGTCAAATGCAGCTAGACAGGTAAAATGCTGTCCCAGACTCGGACTTTATAACTAGATATTCCACAGACACCAGCTACACTGCCTCAAGTTACGGCAAGATGGTCAGGTAGTCTTAATTAACCTCTGTAAGAATGGCATATAATTTTCAAAATTTATTTTTGTTTTAAATGTCTTCTTATTTTATCCTCTTTTGAAAAATTATGACTGATGTTTGTGAAGTGTGTTAGACACACACACTGTCCATTCAATCTGAACTTTGAAAAGGGGAATATATTTCTTTCTAGAGATTCGGCACTCTATGCTGCAAATGAATGCTGCGAGGCTACGCTGCAACTATATGCATCAACCCTATTCCCCCCCTCCAGCACCATGACGATCTATTTCCTGCCAGTGGATGTGCACAGACCACTATCAACCACTCTCTACGAGGCCTCTCGACAGTCCTTCGACAAGGTCGCTCGACAGTCTTTCCATTCGGCAAGTCCGAAATAAAATATTCAATGACACACTTTTCTCACTGAAATATTCACAGACTACCACCACACTGCGTCCAAGGTGATTCAAAGACAAGAAACATTCGAGAAGCCTATTACGTATTTCTATTAGTGTTATTAAGTCCTGATTACTTTCTACAGAAGTTTACGCATTTCTATTAGTGTTATTAAGTCCTGATTACTTTCTACAGAAGTTTACGCATTTCTATTAGTGTTATTAACACTGATTACTTTCTACAGAAGTTTACGTATTTCTGTTAGTGTTATTATGTCCTGATTACTTTCTACAGAAGTTTACGTATTTCTGTTAGTGTTATTATGTCCTGATTACTTTCTACAGAAGTTTACGTATTTCTATTAGTGTTATTAAGTCCTGATTACTTTCTACAGAAGTTTACGTATTTCTGTTAGTGTTATTATGTCCTGATTACTTTCTACAGAAGTTTACGTATTTCTGTTAGTGTTATTATGTCCTGATTACTTTCTACAGAAGTTTACATATTTCTATTAGTGTTATTAAGTCCTGATTACTTTCTACAGAAGTTTACGTATTTCTATTAGTGTTATTAACACTGATTACTTTCTACAGAAGTTTACGTTTTGCTATTTTTCTAAATATATTGTCAGGGATAAAAGAGGGCTTCAGAAGTCAAACTACTACTTATTATCTATTGATTATTAGTGTGTACTCAGCACGTGACTAGAATGACCACAACGTGAATATAAGGTGAGACATAGGGACATCCATTTTTTAGATAATTAGTTAATAATTTTATTAATTATTAGTAGATATATTAGCATATAAATTCGAATCCAGATTTTAAAAAATTGTTATAATCAATTTGTTTGAACAATAAACTTTTATTTCTTAGAAGAATTTTAAAACGGTTATAGTAGTGCGGGGTGGGGGTGGAGCGAAAGTTGCATCAGAAGAATGTAGGTGACGGTGAATAATCACAAAATGTGAACAGGAATGAAAACGTGAAGTAGATGAGGAGGTACATGCATGACCAGAAGGGTGAGGGTATTCGAATAAGGTGAACATGTCCCACCCCCCACCCACACAACAAACTACTAAAAAATGACCGCCAGTATTTTCTTAGAAAAGAGAGATGCTGGGTTGATACAGATTTGGGGATGGCACCGGAAGACGGTCTCATAGAAAGGAACTTTCCTGTCTCTCTACATGTCAACTGATGCAACCTTAAGTGGATTATGTCTATTCTTGTCGTATTTTACGTTTATTCTCTTTCTTTAGCATATTTTAAATTAAGATACTCGACTTGTGACCTTTCTTGTACAATCGCTTTGAGAGGATACATGCCAAAACAATCCCTTCCGAGCTGTAACTATGACAACAATGACGTAGTGTAGATAGCACATTAATTGTTTTGTGTGAACTGTATTACAGGACTTTGAATGGTGTGTTCAAGTTGTTTATATTAGATTATGAAACAGTTGACATTGTGTGTACATATTTATTGTTATGAATAATTAACCTAGATTAGGTGATGTAGCTGATTGATAAAAATATTTATTATTTTACTACATTGTCATTTGTTGGAAAATTTGTCATAGTTTTCTGAGACAGGGGCATTATGCATTCATTTCAACAGCATTATGGAAAAAGTTACCCAGGAAGTAGTAGAGCTATTTGTTAGTCCCAGGAATATTACTGTGATACTGGAATTAATACGTGTAACATGTCCTGTACGCCAAACCCATTCCTCCGTAAATGTCACTAGGAAGATGACCGACATTAATAGACCATTAATTCAGGTAAGATATCCGGATGAGAATTACAAGTTACACCCCACTACCTCTCACCGGCAATGAAATAGAATAATGACTTCGGAGGACCCTGACTTAATGCCACGTTTTATCTAAACACGAAGTAACCATCACACTTAAACACACAGACACACAAACACACACGTGCTTGGATACACATAACGAGCATAAAACACACTCACATTTATTTGCACATATCAAAACGGACTCATAAAATACACTCAAAAACATTAAAAGACAGCCACACAAGCAATAAACACACCATACACACATTCACAAACGCATATGAACTGGCACACACACGAAACAACACAAGCAATAAAAGTAATACAATACACACATACAAACAGCCATACACAAAGCACGAATCACATTATCAGCGGTCACACACGCGCGACGTGCATTAATAATTGATAAAACTAAAATAAGTCGTTAACATTCACACACACACACACACACACACACACACACACACACACACACACACACACACACACACACACACACACACACACATACACATTCACGCACATCATATAAATGTGCGCGCACGCCATTTGCGTTTACAGTGGTGAAGGCAAGGATAACGTTTAGACAGACAGGCAGGCAGGCTGACAGACAGACAGACAGACAGACAGACAGATAGATAGATAGACAGACAGATAGATAGATAGATAGATTCTCTCGTCACAATTGTTAGTACAAAATAAGTCCTCAGAATTTATAGAGAAGTCTTTTAATTAAAAAGAAATACTACACACACACACACACACACACACACACACAGACACACACACACGCGCGTGCACACACACACACACACGCGCGTGCACACACACACACACACACACACACACACCGCAAAACACCGCTTGTGTGCTTAGGTATTAAAGCGAAATAATTCGTCCACAGCAAGATAAAAAGTACATGTATCTTAATACAAATCCAAACGCTTCTTTATCGCTTGACAATTTCCAACGTTCATTTCACTCTTGCGTGCAATAGTCATGGTCTTTTTGAAGAAGCCATCCTTGCATTCTATTGCACTAATTATGTACCTTTTAACGAACCTGTCCATAAAGACTTGAGCACTAATTATGTACCTTTTAACGAACCTGTCCATAAAGACTTGAGCATATATAAATAAAAAATATAAATAAAAAAAAAAATCCTCCTCCAGCGCTCTACAGCCAGCTACTACTCATCACAGCGACTGCTACAGGAGGCTACCAACATCACCCTCCTGCACCCGCCTCCCAACCACTACAGGCATGAAGACCAACACCACCTCTAAGCAGCCACCTCAACCCTCTCCAGAAACAAGTGAGGAGAGGAAGACCCTCCAGAGGACCACCAAAGCTGAAAATATCCCAGATAAAAGGCTTCCTGCATCCTCTGGAGGAAAGTCAGCGAAAAAAAAAGGACTTGAGCACTAATTATGTACCTTTTAACGAACCTGTCCATAAAGACTTGAGCACTAATTATGTACCTTTTAACGAACCTGTCCATAAAGACTTGAGCACTGATTATGTACCTTCCAAGAGACCTGTCCTTACAGACTTGAGCTTTAATTATGTACCTTTTAATAGACCTGTGTTTGCATTCTTGAGCACTAATTATGTACCTTTTAATAGACTTGTCCTTGCATTCTTGAGCACTAATTATGTACTTTTATTAATAGACCTGACCTTGAATTCTTGAGCACTAATTATGCACCTTTTAACGGACCTGTCCTTACAGACCTGAGCTCTAATTATGTTCCTTTTTAAAGGACCCTGTGACACCAATGCCACTTAGTTAATGATTATGATTATTATTAATCATCTATAACTAATTACAAGTGATGAGAATCCTATAAATAATTCTCCAGCAGACACCACTGGTCTCTCACACTTGGCAGATATGCAGGCACTGTAAAGGTTTTCTTTCTCCCACGGCTTTAATCTATATTTAGCGAGCCTCCCCCCATCCATCTACTTTCTTCTCCAACATAAGGTTATCAATATGTGTAAGAAGGTCAATAAATTTATTAAATCAACAATCAAATATACTTAGGACAAATACAATGAAAAAGATTACTTAACATCAATATTTCCTTGAAACCACATTCACATAATTTCTGCACTGCACGGTCTTATATCCTAAAATACAATTAAACAATTCTGTCAGTACAAATCACAGGGTAGTTCTTATCAGAGAACAGGAATGGAGTTATTAGAGATAAGCGATAATAGTTTTACAATACTAGAATTAATGGTGCATTTGTTCAACAATGTCACAAGTTTATTGTCCATGTCAACATGGGTCTCTCTCTGCCCACACATAAAACATTGACACTGTTATTCTCTCCAAGCCAAGCTGGGCGCCATCTTAGCTGTGTCAGTTTCTTCAAGCAGCACAACAATTGTAGCAATTTCTAGTAACTTCTCTGTACCAGAAATTGCCTCATATAATCATCATATTTTGCCATGATACATCCTTTACACTTACACACACTGCTTCCTGCCTCTAATATGTCAGCCACAGCAGTTTACAATCAGCGAACCAGGAGATTTAAAACACATGAGAAGATAAAGGCTGCTTTACCCTAAAAATATAATCAGGGAGCAAACCTAAGTGTCCAGTTTATCACATTTTAACTCCATTCAATCATACTTTCAAATCTCAACATACAGCAACTGAACTTATTAGCACGATACACATACATGCAGCATATCAGTTTTATCAATAAGTTCATTAGAAACAATGTCAAAAGACCAAAATCTATGTCAATTTTAAGACATATGCATACATATTTATAAGGCCAAAACATCTATGTCAGTTTTAAGACATACACATAGTTAATTCAACATATTTAGACACCAGAATAATATAATGTTACATGCCTCAATAGTAACTGAGCATTAAAATATCAAATATATTAGTTTCTCTCATCATAAGTTGGGACATAACCCATTATGCTTCTACACTTAAAGAGATATAAGGACAATTCATCATGAAAATCACCATAATTTTCCTTGTTATAAGTTAGAGACATGACCTGTTATGTCACTACATGTAGGGAATACAAATGCAAATCATATGCAAAAGTAATTATCATTATTTCTTTTTTCCCATTGTGATAGGAAAATACAACATACACAATATGTTAGCACCATATAAATGAACTCTGCATAAGATTATTCCTTACTCTTTACCCTAGAGAAGATACAAACTATTTATAGAAAGATTTCACAGTATTTACAGAGACTTATTTACTGGACCCTTACACTTCCATTTCTACTGCTCTGGACAAATAGTTGGCCTTTGATGACTTCCACAGTATATCTATATTGTTGTAGTAGTGATGACCAACTGGTCAAATGCCTGTTTGCCTTAGACGAGTGAGCTAAGTAAGCATGATGTTGGTGATCTGTCTGAATGACAAAATCTTTTGCCATATCGGTAGGCTTGGAATTTCTGGACTTCACAGAATTTCTAAGACATACTTTCTCTGAAGTTCAATAATTCTTTTCAGCCACTTTTAACGTACAACTAGAGTAGGCTACTGGATACAGAATATCTTTTGTCCTTAACATAAGCTAAAAATGCAATTGGGCATGACGTCTGTAACTTGTCAATCACAAAGTGATCCTAACGTCTTTCCCATTGTTAATCTCTACTTCATCTAGTTCTAACCATCTGCTCAATATGTGCTGTATCTTACTAGCTGCCTGTAATAAGGTATCAGTCTGTTCTCTCTTAGACTGGTGAAACCTACATCTGTATGTCTCACTCATCACTATGAAGTACACTAACACTTTGGCTTTATATGTCTCATACATAATGGCTTCCTCTGGGACCTATCAAAGACCATACAATCCTGACTTTTCATACCTGCCATAAACTTTCTGTTCTGGTCTTATGGTACACTGTTCAAAACTTAGTATATAATCCTCAATATTTTCTGGGTTTTGTTAAAAGATTGGAAACGAAATTTCCTACTGGCTTCCTGAAGCTTAGACACATTCTCACTTATTTGTAACTGGTTTAGATTAAGTTCTATGTATCTCCTTTCTTTTGTATCTATCTTGACAAATGCTAGTTCTCGTTCAATCTTCAATATTTTGTCACTTTCATCCTTTTTTATTTCTAGTTCATCTCGTTTTTCCACATAGCTTATAGCATGTTCTACAGCTTTGCTTCCCGAAGGTCACTAGCTTCTTCCTTTCCTCTTGAATACATCTCTCTCTAACTTCCATAGAATTTTTCTTTTTATTTCAAAAACCAAAAAACACTACCACGGTCCTTAAATACATCTCTTTCTTATTTCCATAGAATTTTTCTTTTTATTTCAAAAAACATAAAATACTACCACAGTCCTTGAATACATCTCTTTCTAACTTCCATAGAATTTTTCATTTTATTTCAAAAACCATAAAACACTACAACGGTCATGTGAATAGCTAACTGGTGAGTAATTTGACTGATTTTACAAAAGTATCTCCACACACACTCAAGTAACTGATAACATTTTTAATATAGTTGTTAAAAATGCACAATTAATGTAAACAATATAATCTCCACACACACTCAAGCAACTAGTAAACTTTAAATCTAGTTACTTTAAAATGCACAATCAGTGTAAACCAATATAATCTCTACATATCAATAATGGAATCTAATGTAATATATATATCAATGCAATATGCAATCAGTAATAAAAGTCAAAAGGCTAATAAAAATATTTCACAAGAGAAAAAGGATAGAAAAAGCAAGACAGTTCTAAATAGTGTTATAAAAATAATGAATGAGATAAGAGTGCTTTATAAGTGTCTTTTCCACTAGTCAAATGTATCTCTTTCTAGCTCAGTCTTAGTATAGGATTTCCTGTTAAGTTCTAAGCTCAACAAAGTTTTCAACAATTGTTTTCCACATTTACTAATTTCAACACAATGACAATTAGTTTAACAATTTTGAACAAATTTGTACTCATCCCCGGACAGAGCCTATCCAATATATGCGAGGCCAATGACACTTAGTTAATGATTAATTAATCGTCCATAATTATAACTAGTTATAAGTCATGAGAATCTTAATTTATGTTCTTAATAATTCTCGAGGGTTAGGCAAATTTACTTCACCACAGACCCATCCTTGTACTCTTGGGCACTAATAATACACCTTTAAAGGACCCATCCTTTAAAATATGATACCCTGCCATTGTTGAGTCGTGATTAGCAAGAGAAGACAACTGTGTTTAACAGATATGTTGAAATTTAAAACTGCGGCAGTAAAGTATGCACCCATCCCGACAGAGTTGGATCGAATTAGTGACTTCTTTGCACGAGGAGATCATTGATTAGCAAATGTTTTCGTGATTGAAGTTACTAAAATAGCTATAATGTAATCATCTAACCAATTCACAAAGTTTTTTCATGAACATGCTAAAGTTATTTTGCTATTTAAAATGAAAACCCCTTTTGAAGAAAAGACAAGATGGTCACAGGGGAAAGGCAATGGCTAAATTAATGGGTGTGCAAGCAAATAATATTCCAGATTATGTCCTAAACTATATTGAAAAAGAAATGAAAGACAATCGAGTTAAGGTTCAGGAAGTGAAAATAATATTTCATTTTCATTCCTCAACAGGAAAGAGGAAAATATTGAGGATTATATACTAAGCTTAGAACAGTGTGCCATACGATTATCCCTACCAGAAGGTTTATGGATCTCCCAGTTAGTGATAGGTATGAAGGGACAATACAGTAAGGTCTTTAACAGACTCCCAGAAGAACAAACTACATACAGGGCTTATAAGGCCAAACTGTTAGCATACTTTAAGGTGACTTAAACATACAGACTGAGTTCCACCAGTACAAACGAGTCGACCAACACGTTTTTATAGTCAGCCAGTAAATTACAACACATTTTGATGAGATGGTTAGAGCTAGACGAGGTGAAAATCGACAAGGCAAAAGACATTAGGGGTCACTTTATAATCAACAAACTGCAGGTCTTTCAGCAATTTTAGCATCTGTAAAGGACAAAAGACTGAAAAATGTGATGGCATTGTTGGAAGTAGCTGACAGATATGAAGAAATATTTGGGACATGTACTAATCTGACAGATAGGTATAACTTTGAACTGCGCAGACATGTTAATGAACAAGTGATGCCTAATTGATAGAGCGACAAACCAGATAATAAATCTCACTTGGGATCTTCTCTCACACCTACCCCATTTAGTAAAATGAAAGACAGGGTACCCACTCCTCACCACCATGGGTAAAACCAAATATGAGTAGCCACCCAGACAAAGTTATTAATTATGAATTGGTATGGTAGTGTGTTTCGATTGTGGCAAACTATGCCATATCAGATAGAAACTAGTAGTGTGCCTCATTTGGACGTGAATATTAATGCACACTGTGTCCCAGTCCTCTGTGACACTGGTTGCAGAGTGGGATTGGTAGTACACCCCAGCCTAGTGAAAAAAAGATGATTACACTAGGGAGTTTCAAACAATCACTCTAGCAGTAGTGTAAAAGATAAAGTACCCATTGTGATAGTAGACATAAACAGCAAATATGTATATGCAGACACATACCAGCAGTATGTCAAAAAATTGTGTCAAGAGTGCAATCATGCATTGCAAATGTACTCACTCATCCACTTGGAACTGGTTTGGATTACATCAGTAAGTTCTAGCATATTCTTTACCTGAGTTGTGGTTTTAACTCTGGTACTTATAAAAATATCCCCATGTGCAGTACCCGAAGGTCATATCACATTGACATTTAACAAATTACATAACAATTAGGTTTAGAAATAGGGACAGGCAAATTTACTCCTCCACAGTATCCTGTCAAGATACAACTGGTTCTTTCAGTACGAGCTCCCCCCCCCCTGTATATCGTGTGCTCTATGATATTAAATATATCAGTAGCAGGTCTAGATATAACTGGGTTCGTGCAAGTACGAGCTCTATTTCCTGTAATATCGTATTCCTTTCTTTTAAAGTAGATGTATCAGTATCATGTCTAGATATAACTGGGTTCGTGCAAGTACGAGCTCTATTTCCTGTAATATCGTATTCCTTTCTTCGTAGATTTCGTAGATATATCAGTATCATGTCTAGATATAACTGAGTTCGTGTTCATTTCTTTTAAAGTAGATTTATCAGTATGCCATTTAAATATTACCAGGCTCTTCACACACCGTGTGTTAACCTACATATTACACAGTACAACAAAATACAATTATAAAAAATGTACTTATTTATAAAAATAAATACTAATAAAGAAAATACATGCACGTATTATTCACTCTGTAATACAACCACATGAAATGAGCCATTTCCTCGAGAAATTCGCGTACTAAACAGGGAATTTGTTGTAAGCAGGGAATCAAATTCTTGTTCTAAGCAGGGAATCAAATTCGTGTACTAAGCAGGGAATCAAATTAGTGTACTAAGCAGGGAATCAAATGACACAAGAACTCTGTTCATGGCACAGACTATGTGTGTTCATAAAAGTAAGCTGAACAATAATATTCTTCATTCTTTTACAACTCAATTACTACTTATTTTATTTCACTTTTTTTACTTGACTTGTACGTTCTTGATGGGAAACACTTTTATCCCCAACTGGAAAGTGGGTAAGTATGAAGTCAAATGGGGGCAGTTCTGTACAACTGGAAAGTGGGTAAGTATGAAGTCAAATGGGGGCAGTTCTATACAACTGGAAAGTGGGTAAGTATGAAGTCAAATGGGGGCAGTTCTGTACAACTGGAAAGTGGGTAAGTATGAAGTCAAATGGGGGCAGTTCTGTACAATTGTTCATTGTAAACAGGATGACTCGCGCCAGATTAATGTATGCGTCTGTCACAATAACAAATTGTTCTCATTGCGGACGTACTGAGTAAGCGACAAACACAGCTTTTGAACGTCACAGATCACGTGGCGGCTATACAGCTGACTTAAGTATTTTGTTTGTCGTGTTTCTTATCAATTAATATGATCAATGTTGTTGTTAATCAGTCTTAGACAATACTGTTGACTCGAAATGTGTTCTTTGTTTGTTATACGATGGTGGTTAATCAGTGTCTTAAAAAATATACTTGTAAAATGTATATTTTGTTATGTTATATGATGTGATAAATAATGTTGTGATTAATTAGTGTCTTAAAAAATACAATTCACTGGAGACGTATTCAAAGTTATGTTATATGACATGATGAATAATGTGATGGTTAATCAGTGTCTTTAAAAATACAGTTGACTCAAGATGTGTACTGTGTTAAATTATTACTCACGCCTAATAGCTGGCAGCGTTGTTATTCATTACCAATGGCTGACAGCCTACATTACTCATGACCTATAGCTGACTGCCTACTTTACTCGCACCCATAAGCCATGACTATTCATCACTGTGCTAACTTTGACGAAAGTTTGACAGAATTTATAGCTCTACGCAGGAATAAGGATATTGTATCACTATTTTGCTTTTAAAACTATCAGTTACAACGATTCAATTAAAGTGTGAAGTTTTTCTTCATTTGTATCTGCTTAAGATGAAAGTAAAACTTCACAAATGCATTTGTGGGTATGTCATGGTCAAAACACTATAATTAACTGAGAAATAACTTTATTTTCTAAATTTATGCCGCTTTATAATTCATTGAGAATAACTCTACATTCTGCATTCACACTTCTTTATATTTCTCTTTAGAAATCTGTACGCTTTAAATTTATGTCACTCTATCACTTCATGTACAAAAAGTTAGTTCTAAGTTTCCGTTCTTATGAATTCCCTTAAAAACTATATTACAACTATATTTCTACCTGTTAAAAAAAAAAAACTTGTTCTAAATTCCTGTCTCTTTATGAGCCCCTTAATAACCCTGTACCAACTAAATTCCCACCACTTTAAATCCCTTGCACAAACTCTACCCCTTCACGCTCTGTTGTAACATTAGCTGAAGTCGAACCGCATACCCTCAAAACTTGAGGTCAGTGTATTTAAAGCGTTTAAATATTAGTACTGAATGGGTGGGGGATAATACCACACACGCGCGCGCACACACAAACACAAGCAAATCCTTGATACAACTGACCCGTTGCTGTTCTTATGGTGATTGTTTTATTATGGGCAAGCCATGTCACATTTTATTATCTTTTCTTGCCTTATTCCCTTTTTTAAAGTAACTATGAGCTGGTCACGTGCTCGAATGGTTTAAGTACTGTACGTATAGAACTGGAACTGTATGCCTGTCGATATGACACCTTGAGTCCAGCTATTGCTCTGGTAGGCTATCTCTCTAGATCTCAATTAGTAAATTGGTAGGCTATCTCTCTAGATCTCAATTAGTGAATTGGTAGGCTATCTCTCTAGATCTCAATTAGTAAATTGGTAGGCTATCTCTCTAGATCTCAATTAGTGAATTGGTAGGCTATCTCTCTAGATCTCAATTAGTAAATTGGTAGGCTATCTCTCTAGATCTCATTTAGTGAATTGGTAGGCTATCTCTCTAGATCTCAGTAAATTGGTAGGGTATCTCTCTAGATCTCATTTAGTGAATTGGTAGGCTATCTCTCTAGATCTCAATTAATAAATTGGTAGGCTATCTCTCTAGATCTCAAGAGGTAAATTGGTAGGGTATCTCTCTAGATCTCAAGAAGTAAATTGGTAGGCTATCTCTCTAGATATCAAGTAGTAAACTGGTAGGCTATATCTTTAGATCTTAAGTAGTAAACTGGTAGGCTTTCTCTCTAGATCTTAAGTAGTAAACTGGTAGGCTATCTCTCTAGATCTTAAGTAGTAAACTAGTAGGCTATCTCTCTAGATCTTAAGTAGTAAACTAGTAGGCTTTCTCTCTAGATCTTACTTAAGTAGATGGCTAGCTTCTTCGCACGTCACAGCCACTAGTAGCCCGGTTCCCGGATGTGTGAAGAGAGTCGGCCGATTCGTCATTGGTGCGATTGCACTCAGTTAAATGACGCAAGACAGTTTGTATTTAAAGCAGAGTTCTCCCCTCCTCGGTACTCGTTTTCTGCCTAGCGTACTTTGTGGTTATCTTCAAATTAATTACTGGCAGCACATACCCGCACGAGTTTCGTCATGAATTACAGGTAATGACTCTTTTGAGTCCTTGTTTTGTTTTTGTTTTTTTTTTAGAAACTACCTTAAACCATCTTCAATCTGTCGACAGAATTTGTTATTTAGAATAAAAAACAATAGTCCAAAATTTAATCCATTTATATTTTTGATTGTTTGTTCGGTTATATTTGTGTTTGTTGGCTTTCGTTAGGTCTCACTTAGATTTCGTTAGGTCTCACTTAGATTTCGTTTGGAATTTTTTATTTTCTATTGTGTTGCTGTTGTTATTATTGGTGTTTTATTTTTGCTCTTCAAAGTTTAGATTTCATGTAACTTTTTCACACTTGTCTTTAAATTTTACTTTTAATTTACTTACTAATTTTAAAAATCTTCGACTACTAACTTTTTTCTTGAGTAATTGGTAGTGATGGAGAATGCGGTCAAAATTCAAGATTGCGACGAATTTTAGTATTTTTAAAAACTGTACAACTCATGAGTTCAGAGAGGCATGCGATTTGGACAGACAGACATATATGCTGTTTTTATTTTGAAACGATTTTCTTATTGACAACAAAGCTGTACGACTATTTTCTTATTGACAACAAAGCTGTACGACTGTTTTCTTATCGACAACAAAGATGTACGACTGTTTTCTTATCGACAACAAAGCTGTACGACTGTTTTCTTATCGACAACAAAGCTGTACGACTGTTTTCTTATCGACAACAAAGCTGTACGACTGTTTTCTTATTGACAACAAAGCTGTACGACTGTTTTCTTATTGACAACAAAGCTGTACGACTGTTTTCTTATTGACAACAAAGCTGTACGACTGTTTTCTTATTGACAACAAAGGTGTACGACTATTTTCTTATTGACAACAAAGCTGTACGACTGTTTTCTTATTGACAACAAAGCTGTACGACTGTTTTCTTATTGACAACAAAGCTGTACGACTGTTTTCTTATTTTTATTTACGCACTATTCGTTGTTTCCTTGTACTGTGGGGAATTATTTTAAAGTTCAATGTAGGTCATTCTTTTCTGTCACACGTGTCATTTATTGTAAGTCTATCCTTTATATCGAACGGGTTCAGCGAGTTCGTCTTTGTTTCAAACCTCTATTTTACTTCTGATTTCTTTGTGGTGATGTTTTTAGTTTGTTAACAAATCTTTTTCGTTTCAAATATCTGTCATATTTTGACGTCTGTCTTTATCTTATAGATATGTCTTATTTGCTTTACAAGTCTGTCATTTCTTTTTCTTAAATATGTCATTTTATATCTTTATGGTGTTATGGTAACCATGTCAAGGAGCGTACAATTTAAAAAATAAAATCTTATGAATTAAATGGAAAGGAGATGGATATTTTAAGAAATCCAACATTTATATTTGTGGTTTGTCCATTTTTCTTTATTTAAGACAGACAACCCCCGAGTAAATGTTCAGTCAAACTACAAAACTACCTACATAAAGGAATTACACGAAACTTTTAAAAACCTAGACTTTTATTAAACGCTTGTAGTTTAAAATCACCAAACAGGTATAGTAATGGTTCCAGCTCTATACAACTTTGTATAGGACAACACTGTCCTTAAGCTAAAAACAAGTATAGTAATGATTCTACATAAATTTGTATAGGACAACAAACACTGTCCTTCCTTCCGCTAAAAACAAGTATAGTAATGGTTCCAGTTCTACACAAAATTGTACTGGACAACACTGACCTTACTTAAGCTAAAAACAAATATAGTAATGGACCTATACGAAAATTGTATAGGACAACACTGTCCTTCCTTGAATTAAAACAAGTATATTAATGGTTCCAGTTCTACACAAAATTGTATAGGACAGCATTGACCTTCCTTGAACTAAAAACAAGTATATTAATGGTTCCAGTTCTACACAAAATAGTATACGACAACACTGACCTTCCTTCAAGCAAAAGTTACTGATACTATTGGAGACTGCACTCTCTACATTTATCATCAACTATTTACGTAAGAAGATTTCAGGAGACGCACTGGTTGACGCTGTGGTCGCGGTCGCCCACACTTCCCTGCATACACACGGTTGTTGAAAGAATCACGTCTCTATCTATACAAGAGTAGGCTCAGTCACGTGGACAGCTGTCAGTTTTATTTACTTGAAAAAACAAAATCCTGTTTTGATTTAGACATACAATAGACAAACAAAGAGATATCTATATTGTCGTGACTACGTTCCGTTATATTTAAATTTTTTAAAATATAAGTACCATCACATAATTTACGCACTGCACTCCCTTCCTATATGTATTCGCATCACACATTGTGTCACGGGTTTTACCTCGACGACGAAACCCGGAATGACTGTGCCGTTTTCTGTGAAAGGAGGATTGCAAATGCGTTCATTGACCTCCGTCACTTCAACTGACGAAATCTATTTTTAAAAATCATTTCTTAATTCAAGCTAGATACAAACACTTCTTACTCATTATTTATTTTATTTTAATATAAACACGTGTTTGTGAGTGGTCGTGATCCGGATGACTGAGAAAGGTTCCTGTTTCCGACCTCCAAGTGGTTTGAAATAAAACCGAGTGCTTCGTTAAGCCAGGCCTGTTCGGATTCGTGACATATCCTCAGCGAAATCGTGACCAAAAGAGACAATGAATGTCTTTATATCAATTGTTACAACATCAAAATTACCAGCAATAAATACATCTTAGCGACAAACAAATAATTTTATTACTATTATAATAAAGAGAATTCTTTAAAGGCGTTTAATCTTAATAAAAGTTCTCTCATTAATTACATATGCAATGCACAAAGAGGTTTTTACAAACATCTTAAAATCTCACAAACGCACAACACAATCATACACAAACATCACACACACACACACACACACACACACACACACACACACACACACACACACACACACACACACTTGACTAATGAAACCCAGTTATCCCCCACTTGACTAATGAAACCCAGTTACACACACTTGACTACTCTGTCATGTCTAATTTTATCTTCTATTGCATTATGTCAAAGTCACGTGTTATGACTCATCAACACTGTCAGTCAGCGTCGAGTATTGGGGTGGGTGGGTGGGCTATTCTTGAGGTCAGTCGACGTGTACCTCCTTTTTGGAACAAAAAGTGTCACATGCTGGCAGACTGCCCCACCCCGCCACATTGACACTAAATGAAAACAAAGAAAGTACCTTTCAATTTCCCGCGCGCGCGCGTGTGTATGCATGTGTGTTGGATTTCAAGTAAACACTTGGTAAAGTTCAGGTCACGACCAAAATAAGTGAAAGTTGTTTTGGGGTATTTAATAAAAGTGGCACATTTAATGGAAAATATAGTACATGACCGATATAAGTGAAGGTGTTTTGAGTATTTAATAATAAATACCACATTTGTACAAATATGGCCGAATGTGTTTACGAACTTTACGGGTTTCAATAAAATCTGACGTACATACACAAATTAAACACGTACAACCCGCAGGCACTGACTTGTAATGTTTCAGAAAATATCTTCGGACTGTGAGAGTGTAGTGCTACATTAGAGCTACAAATGATAGTGCTCATACTGTGGATTTTCAGCGCCTTATACAAATGATACAGATGTATGCTACAGTATCATTTTCTTTCAACTGATTACAATACAAATATAGACTAATAGAACCTTTTTGATAACTTTTTGTCCTAAATAAAAACTTTAAAGATAATGAACTGTTGTATCTTTAATACCATTTAATGCCACTCGTAAACAAGTAAGAATGCACGCTCCTTGCTATTCGTCATGTCTCCTGTCCACGCTTTACTTTGCCCGGTAAACCCACCCCCACCCCATATGATGTCACGGACGATAATGGCGGTCACACAAAGCAGACGAAAGGATGATGCAAGTCGTGATTAACTCGTGACACCCACCCACCCACCCCGCACACACACACACACACACACACACGGTTTACCAAATGACTATTAACAGAACTTAGATATAAGTTGTGATTAACTCGTGACCCCCCACCCCACACACGGTTTACCAAATGACTATTAACAGAACAAAGACGTTACAAACATTACAAGATGAATTTACAATGAAATTATAAGAATTTAACAAAGAGATTAATTAAAATTAATAAAGAGTCTATATTAACAACAATATATATAATTTTAAAAAAAATAACACTACACACGAATATTAGTCTTCTCCTTTTTTACCAAATACTATAGTTCATACATAGATTATATACTGTAGTTCATACATAGTTCATACATAGACTATATATATATATAGTTCATACATAGACTATATACTGTAGTTCATACATAGTTCATACATAGACTATATACTGTAGTTCATACATAGACTATATACTATAATTCATACATAGACTATATAGTATAGTTCATAGACCATATACTATAGTTCATACATAGACTATATACTATAGTTCATACATAGGCTAGACTATATACTGTAGTTCATATATAGACTGCTGTAGTTCATACATAGATTATATACTATAGTTCATACATATACATAGACTACTGTAGTTCATACATAGATTATATACTAGTTCATACATAGACTATATACTATAGTTCATACATAGACTAAACACATAGACTATATTCAGCAATAGTTAGTGACAGCTCGTGTGATTGCACACATACACAGTTCAATACTTTTCACATTGACGTAACACCTTCTCTTAGGAATACTGTGTAATTGTATATTGTTTGACAGATTAAGTTTTTCTAAAACTTACAACGTCTCAGGAAGAAAAGTCACCAGAGCCTCAAAATAATTAAATCAAACAACACCGTGTCCCGTGAAAAATCTGTAATTCACAAATAAATGAATCTATTCTCGATGTGAATTAAATCTTAAACAGAATCACAGTTTCAAGGGATCATAATTTGTTGTAAATAAATGTAAATAATTTGTTGTAAATAAATGCACTACTACACAAATATCAGCTCTAAAACAGATCCAAGATCTAAGTAATTCTCAGCTCTATGTAGATCCCTGTTCTAAAACGTTCATACAGTTGTTTGACCTAGCTCAAAGTGCTGATGTCATGCTGTTACACACTGGGTCATCTATTTTTCCATTTCGGACACAGGCATCTTAGTGTCTTTAATAAAATTATGTATCACTTGCAAACAATAAATATATACTTCTTGAAATGTCAAATATCATTCAGGGCCAGTTAATAATAATTAATACACATGTTCCTTGAATTTTCAAAAACATTGAGATCGTGATAACAGTCAATATAATTCTGTTTGAGGTTTAAAAGATATTGATATAAATGAATAAAGCAGTCAATATAATTCTGTTTGATGTTTAAAGAATACTGTGATCTATTTCCAGGTGTCTTGCAGTTATTTTACTGCATTTCCTTCAATCAGTCTATAGTTACCGCTACTTTGCCCAAAGGATTCCTAATGGAGAGAATGTACCACACCCTTGTAAGCCCAATGAACTCTGGGAAGGCGTGGGTCACTTTAATGTTGATGGTGGCGGGAACAGAAATCCTTTTGGCCAAGACTTTGATGCTGCAGGAGAGGTAAGATACAGCTGAACAAAGTGGAATATGTTTTCCCTTTTTATATTAAAATTTTATTTTTTTTAAATTAAAAGAATGGAACTATTACATGTTGAAGTTTTTTTGCCAAAAGTCATTTGTGTTGCTTGATCTTTTATTTCTCTAGTTCATTCATACACAAACACACACACACAAACACACACACACACATATACACAAACACACTCAGAAACATGCTGTGAATGGGTGGGTTTAAACGATTAGCTCCTTAATCCGTAATCTATCTATCTCCACCCGTGACGAGTCTTTGTCATTTGCAGTCGGAGAAACTAGGTCAAATGTCAGGAACAATACTCATTAAATACTCTATTCACTCCATTCCCAAGTGTTACTTTACACTCCTTGTAAGTACGAACACTTCTTAAGAATTATAAGTTTCTGGCCCTCACAGATCTCTTAACTCAGGGGGAACACTTCCCAAGATATGTTATGACTGATTTAATATAATCTAAATTCTAGCCCCCACCCCCTAAGCTACACATCTCCTTCCTAAATTAAAACAGGGAAGTATTAACAAATAACAACAAATGTATTCAACGCAATGAATAAAATTAACCAGTGTAAACAAAACAAAATAATAATTAATCAAAAAGCAGTAATACAAGAAAACAAGTTTTCAATCTAAATTAGATTCTATTAGATTTGTTCACAATTTTGACCAAGTGTATATACAGGTGCGCAAGAAAATCAGCTTGACGAATTGACATAAGAATCTCGAGGCATGTTCTATTTTTGGATACGTAAGTCGGGAGATCTCTTGTTCACCGTAAACGGATAAATCTTTCATGTTAGCCGTCTTAGGACATCTCAAAACAAGGTCAGTTGGCACTGGCCTATGATCCAAATGTAGGTTAGCTCTGTAAGATTTTAATTTCTATTTATGAAACTGCATGAATACGACTCCTGACGATTTTCGATGCCGGCGCATGACTAAGACGCTCGCACGCGGCCTTTTAACCAGCACGATTATGTAATAGTTGTACGCGACCTTCTAACCAAGCGTGATTATGTAATAGTTAGTTGTACGCGACCTTCTAACCAAGCGTGATTATGTAATAGTTAGTTGTACGCGACCTTATAACCCAGCGTGATTATGTAATAGTTAATTGTACGCGACCTTATAACCAGCACGATTATGTAATAGTTGTACGCGACTTTCTAACCAGCACGATTATGTACTAGTTGTACGCGACCTTCTAACCAGCACGATTATGTAATAGTTGTACGCGACCTTCTAACCAGCACGATTATGTAATAGTTGTACGCGACCTTCTAACCAGCACGATTATGTAATAGTTGTACGCGACCTTCTAACCAGCACGATTATGTAATAATTAGTTGTACGCGACCTTCTAACCAGCACGATTATGTAATAATTAGTTGTACGCGACCTTCTAACCAGCACGATTACGTAATAGTTAGTTGTACGCGACCTTCTAACCAGCACGATTATGCAATTTTTAGTTTCCGTCAGACTGGACGATCTTGTCTTTTGATCCACGCTTACATATTTTATTTTTTCCATCGCAAGGGAAAAAAATCGCTCAGTAAAAGTAGCAAACATTTAATAAAAGTAAAAAAAAAAAAAATTAAATTTCAAGAAAAGTATAATAATTAATTTTCACTCTGTTATTTGCTTGTAGGGTGTTACACATACTATTTTATAGCACACACAAACACACTCAAAAACATGCTATTTTATTAACACACACAAACACAAATACAATTTCACCCACACATAAACATAAACGGTATTTTGCTCACATACACATAAACACACAGAAATAAACACAAACACACACACAAACATAAACAAGTAAATACAAACATGTGCAAAATGAACACACTCATAACGCAGGCAGGTGCAAACACACAAGCAAGCACACATGCATAGGTTCCATTCTTACAGAATAATTATTAATTAATAATAATAATTAATTGTTGTCTAATGATAAATCTCAAGCATGCTATCTAGTTAGACTTAGTGACAACAATCAAATGTACATTTGCTCCGAATGATTGTTAATTTTATTTTCATCGTTTGCCAAATTTTATTATTGCATAGGTTAGTTACGTTAGGACTAACCGACATTCTCGGCATAAATTCGAGACAGGGTTGCTGTCCTTGGAACAGTTACGGCTCTCATCAGGTGTGAGCTTAGAAAAGCATTTCGCACTATGTCAAAATCATCAAATAATATATTTATATATATTTATTTATTTCTACAGACGTGTACAAGTACTGTCACATTCATTAAATAATAATCATATTTATATCTACAGATGTGTACAAGTATTATGTCACATGAGTTAAATAAATAGTTTGGGGGGTTTCTACGCACGCGGACAAAAGCTCTGTGAGAGATAACGTATAGCTGAGAAAAACGCTAAACACGAGTGTTCCTATATAGACGGTGACCTGAAGAGTCACAGTAGCAAAATATTAAAACTGCTTGTTCTTTTAATTAAATAGTCAAAAACAGCATAATGTCACAATAACTAAACAATAACAATATTTATTCCTACAGACATGGACAAAAGCCTTATGTCAGAAAGATTCCGATGGTGACGGAAAGACAAATGGCGAGGAACTTGGTGACCCTGACTGCACGTGGACAATGAACGCGCAACCAAAGCGTACTACAGACCTTTCGCATCCGGGTTAGTGATTACATAAAATATAGATATTTAATATACTTACATTGATAAAATGTTTTAAGATTAAAAACAATAATCAATAATTAACACTGACGCACATGCATCATTACTAAAGCATATAACTTTTCGTATCTTTGAAGAACTCATTAAATCGCCATTTATTGTTCATGCAATGGAAAACAACGGGATGCTTTCCTGAATGATCCGTTAACTGATTATTACTGTTGTAGTCCTACACATTTCCTGAATGATCCGATAACTGATTATTACTGTTGTAGTCCTACACATTTCCTGAATGATCCGTTAACTGATTATTACTGTTGTAGTCCTACACATTTCCTGAATGATCCGTTAACTGATTATTACTGTTGTAGTTCTACAAATTTCTGTGCACGCGCAAGAGTGACCGAACAAGCCATGCGGACAAAATACATTTGAACTTATTTCAATCCAATCTCCAGGTGTCTGTGAGCCCCTGGACAGTCCGAAATGCCAGCAGACGACGTACGACATTGGTTTATACCGGTCTCAGAGGGAATGGATGGCAGACGCCTGCAAGAGCGGACAATTTGTCTGCGCTGGACTGAATGACACGCGTGAGTGATTGTGGTATTTATAGTTTAGTGGGGATAGATAGACAGATAGATAGATAGATAGATAGATAGATAGATAGATAGATAGACAGACAGATAGACAGACAGACAGACAGACAGACAGATAGATAGATAGATAGATAGATAGATAGATATATAGATAGATAGATATGGCATTAATAAACAGTCTATGGTTTTCGTTCTCTTTTTTGAAGAACTGAAGAACTTTACTCTGAGGATTCCACCAACACCGGTTCCACCCACAGAGACCACATACTTGTGTGCCATTTTCCAGTTCCCAGATAACGCTAGTGACGTACATATGGTTGCGACCACACCCATTCTCGACAATCGTTATGTCATGCATCATATGGTGCTCTTCGGGTGTCAAGACGGTAAGAATAGACAACTGCCATTAATAAAATACAGGCCTCTCTCCCATTAATGAAATACAGACCTCTCTCTCATTAATGAAATAAGACATCTCTTCCATCAGTGAAATCAAATCTCTCTCTCCCATTAATGAAATATAAATCTCTCTCCCATTAATGGGATACAGATCTCTCTCCCAGTTTACTGAAATACAGACCCTTCTCTCATTAATAAAACAGACCTCTTTCCCATTAATGAAATTCAAACTTCTCTAATGGAATACAGACCTCTCTATTATTAATGAAGTATAGATCTCTCTTCCAATAATGAAATACATGTATCTAAGTACTTTAATAATTAATGACATGTTTCTCTACTATTAGCGTATCTGAAAATTCACACCAATTCACATTTAGCTCCATCGTACCCGATAATAGTTTTCTCGTATGTGTATACCTCTCTCACTTGTAGCAGTAGCATCATTAATAGCAGTAGTAGTATTAGTAGCATTAGTAGTCGTAGTAGCAGTAGTAGTAGAAGCAGTAATAGTAGTAGCAGCATTAGTAGAAGCATTAGTAGTCGTAGCAGAGGTAGTAGTAGCAGCAGTAGTTGTAGTAGTAGTCGTAGTAGCAGTAGTAGTAATAGCAGTAGTAGTCGTAGTAGCAGTAGTAATAGCAGTAGTAGTAGTAGCAGTAGTTGCAGTAGTAGTAGTAGCAGTAGTAGTAGAAGCATTAGTAGTCGTAATAGCAGTAGTAGTAGTAGTAGCAGTAGTAGTAGAAGCATTAGTAGTCGTAATAGCAGTAGTAGTAGTAGTAGCAAAATTGTTAGATTTATTAGGAGGAGCATTACTACAGTAGCAGCCTTGGTAATAGTAGTATCGGCGGCGGTGGTGGTAGTGGTAGTAGTGGTTTCAATAATTATAATTTTAAATAATAATATTGCTGACTAAGCGCTTAATCTTTAGTTGTGAAGCACTGGAAATGCTTTAAATAACCAAACAAACAAACCATAAACACTGGAAATGCTTTAAATAACTATACAAAGAAAATAAACACTAGAAATGATTGGGATAACTAAATAAACAAACAATAAACACTGGAAAAACGCTTTAGATAACTAAATAAACAAACAATAAACACTGGAAAAACGCTTTAGATAACTAAACAAACAAACAATAAACACTGGAAAAACGCTTTAGATAACTCAGTAAACAAACAATAAACACTGGAAACACTTTAGATAACTCAGTAAACAAACAATAAACACTGGAAAAACGCTTTAGATAACTAAACAAACAAACAATAAACACTGGAAAAACGCTTTAGATAACTCAGTAAACAAACAATAAACACTGGAAACACTTTAGATAACTCAGTAAACAAACAATAAACACTGGAAAAATGCTTTAGATAACTAAACAAACAAACAATAAACACTGGAAAAACGCTTTAGATAACTAAACAAACAAACAATAAACACTGGAAAAACGCTTTAGATAACTCAGTAAACAAACAATAAACACTGGAAACACTTTAGATAACTCAGTAAACAAACAATAAACACGAATTGAATATATCTATCTTGCGCAGTAACACAAACAATTAAGAACATACAAGAAGTCATAATACAAATATATATACATAAAAAAAAACCAAGGCGAATTTTTTGCAAATGTAACGCAACATGGAAATGTACCAGATGAAGAAGAAAAAAGAAAAAAATTAAAGATGATGAAAGTAAAGTCTGGTGCTAAAGGTGACAAATACGTTTTTAAATTTAATTTTTGTAAATATATCGATGTAACGTTTATAACGTTGTGATTATAGCCCTCAACGCTTTACACTCATTACACGTTATTTACATTCTTATAAGGATATCCAGTGTCTATTGTTTGTATCAACCAGTTCCAAGTAGATAGTGGTTTTTATTATTTAATGGTTAAGATTTCCGAGAATGCGACCAGCCAATGGGCTGAGATCAAAGGTATAAATTTGCTGTAGAGAATTCTATTGTCTAATCACTTGAATTTGTTGTGTGAAGAAGCCCAGTCTTGAAAGGGGCCATTGTCTTGATGGTGAGATTACTGACTAATTGAGAGAGAATGGGCTTAGAAATATTTCATGCATTTTTATATTGATGTGTTATACTTGTATTTTACATGGAGATGTGTTATGTGAGAAGACTATTATTTCTACAAATGTTTAAACTATGATGTTTATATGTAGTGAGCTAACACTTGACATTGTTCTAGTGAAACCACTCATTAAACTATAATGCTGTATTTATTATACTGTATGCAAATATCAAGCTAATAAATACTGTACTGGGAAACTGTAACTTGACAATTAAATGTAAGAATGAATGGCATTAAAATGCAATAAATTGGAAACTTAGCGTTTGCTCCCTGGTTATATTTTCATGGACAAACCAGATTTTCCATATATTATAATTATTAGTCTCATGGTTTATCGATTATAAACCATTACGACCGTGGTAGATGTGGGAAGTCTCTCTGCAGTGTGTAAGAGTAAGAAACCACTACACTCCACTGATGTAATGTTGGCAAGGTATGCCACCTACATCAAGTGATTTCTGGTACAGGGAATTGACTAGAATTGCTACAATTGTTGTTCTGCTTGAAGGAACTGACACGGCAACAAAAAATATCACTCAGGTTAGCTTCACGAGAATAGCAGTGTATCAGTTTTCAATGTGAGGAGAGAGACACCTGGAGGTGGCGTGGACAGTAACTTGTGACAATGTTGCAAAACCACAGAAAGACTATTGAGACAGAACTTGAACTAGGTTATGTAGAATGTATTATCACTTATCTCTAATAACTCCATTTCTGTTCTCTGATAAGAACTATTATCACTTATCTCTAATAACTCCATTTCTGTTCTCTGATAAGAACTATTATCACTTATCTCTAATAACTCCATTTCTGTTCTCTGATAAGAACTATTATCACTTATCTCTAATAACTCCATTTCTGTTCTCTGATAAGAACTATTATCACTTATCTCTAATAACTCCATTTCTGTTCTCTGATAAGAACTATTATCACTTATCTCTAATAACTCCATTTCTGTTCTCTGATAAGAACTATTATCACTTATCTCTAATAACTCCACTTCTGTTCTCTGATAAGAACTATATTGTGATTTGTATTGACAGTAAATTGTTGAATTGTATTTTAGGATATAAGACTGTAAATATAAAATTTATTCGAATGTGGTTTCGTTGAAATAATGATGTCATGTAATCCTTTTTTTTTTATTGTATTTGTTATATGTATGATTGTTGATTTAATACATTTATTGACTTTCTTACACATATTGATAACTTTATGTTGGAGAAGAAAGCAGGTGGATGGGGGCTCACTAAATATATATTAGACGGATTTGCCTTCGCCTTTATTAAGACGCTTTCCACCTACGGAAGTATTGAGTGACGGAAAATGTTTGTCTTTAATGTTGTGTGGGAGAGAAAACGTTTACAGGGCCCGCAGTTCTGCCAAGTGGCCAAGTGAGAGAGTAAATAAGTAAATACTCTGACCCAGATTTCCATTGTCTATATTGGTACACGGTTCATCATCTCTTCTTAAAAGTTAGAATAAATAAAATAAACATTAGAGGGGCTAACTTTCTCACATTTATTTCTAAAGTCTGACTTTCACCAGTTGTTATTTTATGATTGGATTTCTTTTCCAGTCATCTTTCTAATATTTTATTCTAAAGTTTGTAATATCTGGCTTTCAACTTGTGGAAGGGTAGATGTACGTGTGTACAAGAGCTGTGTGTGCGTAACGCTTGTTTTGCCTGGCAACAAAGTAGGTCATCGGCCGCTAGTTTGAATCGCGCGGCGCGGTCTGCTATATAGTAATGTGTATGGCTGTGCCACTGTGTACGTGTTTAACCGCCACTTATCATATTATATATTTATTTAATAAAGTTAATGTTTATGTATTCTAATAGTTAGTGGGATGTAGTTTATATTTATATAATTTTGTAAGTTAGTTTATATGTTTATATTGTTTTCTTAGTGTAATCTATGAGTTATGTATGTGTACATGGTTTTCTCCTGTCAGAGGAAAATAGTTATTTATTTTATTTGATAATTTATGTTGTAAATTATATTGTAAGAAAGCATTGTATTTATTTATTGTAGTATTTTTTATAGTTAAAGTGTTATATAATTCTAGGTAGTTTAGAAGGAATGTATGTTAGAACAAAAGTATGTTAGCACAGAAGAATCAGTTTAGCAGACGTTTTAGTCTCAGTGCCAGAATTGTCTAGTGGAGTCCTCTTTGCGGCTCGGACTTTTAAGTTATAGTGTAGGTTACTGTGTGTGAGTGGGAGCGATGAAGAGTGTTCTTGGAAGAGTGGTCAGGAGATGAAGAAAAGGCTTGTTTTGATGCAAACATATAGCAAGAGAGTTGTCTAGGAAAGGCTGGTTCTGATGCCACTATGTATGCAGAGAGAAAGAAGACAGTATTTGGCGGTGTCGCTGGAATAAAGAGTACATAGAAATGTAAACACGTGTTGCGTGTTTTGCCACTTCTGCTGTGGTTACCGTAGCCGTATTGTCTCATCGTATCATCGTTTCATCTCCTCGCATCCTGGGGTGACCCATAATAATAACAACATAACACCACAACCCATCACAAACTGTTGTTATTTAATGATGGCTTTCTTTCTCAGATGCTCCGCTTCGTGACAAACCGTTCGTGTGTGGCATGTTCACCGACAAGTGCAACAACTTTCTCAGCATTTGGACTCTGGGTCAGAGTGGCGAGTGTTTTCATCCAAACGCGGGTATCTTATTGGGTGCTCAAGGGTACAAACGGTTTGCACTTCAGGTAGGCAATTGTCGTTATCATGCTGTTGTTAATGAATTAAACATTACTTGTAATTGTTACAAGGACGAACTGTAGTATTTATTTTTTGAAATATTTCTCCATTATTGACTACTTTTAGACGTAAATACTATGTTAATTATTTCTCCATTATTGACTACGTTTAGAGGTAAATACTATGTTAATTATTTCTCCATTATTGACTACGTTTAGAGGTAAATACTATGTTAATTATTTCTCCATTATTGACTACGTTTAGAGGTAAATACTATGTTAATTATTTCTCCATTATTGACTACGTTTAGAGGTAAATACTATGTTAATTATTTCTCCATTATTGACTACGTTTAGAGGTAAATACTATGTTAATTATTTCTCCATTATTGACTACGTTTAGAGGTAAATACTATGTTAATTATTTCTCCATTATTGACTACGTTTAGAGGTAAATACTATGTTAATTATTTCTCCATTATTGACTACGTTTAGAGGTAAATACTATGTTAATTATTTCTCCATTATTGACTACGCTTAGAGTTAAGTACTGTCTAAGTAGATTTGACCCTCTTATCATGTAAACTTTGGTGAGTGTGACTCAGAGACCCTCTCATAAGGTTCATACCACTTCCACTTTTTGAGGCTCCCAGTTGTGTGTCTATTAATAAATGTCCCAAATCACAAATACACCATTTCGTCAAATCACAAATACACCATTTCGTCAAATCACAAATACACCATTTCGTCAAATCACAATTCACCATTTCGTCAAATCACAAATACACCATTTCGTCAAATCACAAATACACCATTTCGTCAAATCACAATACACCATTTCGTCAACTTATATTTTAATAAAACATTTCCTCAAATCACACTTGTAATTCGTTTTCATTTCAGTTTTGTATTTTAATTTTAGTGTAACGTTTTGTTTTATTGTATAGGTTTGCATGATTTTAATTACCAGGCATATTTACTTATGATTAGAATTAGTGTTACAATAATATATAATTTAATATATTTATTAGTACCCTTACAATATAATCATTTGTACTTTCTTCAGAAAGGCAATCTTTTTCTTTGTGTTAAATCATTTATTATTATTATTATTATTATTATTATTATTTGCACTTACTGACAAATTTACTTGGAGTATTTTTAAATTAATTAATAATAATATTTTTATTTTATACTCTTTTGCTTTGTAAATGTTTGACCACATATAGTGATATCTTTAGATATCATGCTTACACTAATACAACATTCAACACTTGAAATAATCTCTTCGTTTTTTACAGTACCACTGGAACAATCTTTAGATATCACACACTACTACAATATTCAACTCATGAAATAATCTCTTCGTTTTTTACAGTACCACTGGAACAATCCGGGAAAGGTGACAAACTACACGGATTCATCCGGCATGACACTGTACTACACGACAAAGAAACGGCCAAACAATGCCGAAATTCTCATGATAGGTGCAGTCGACTTCCAGATTCCCCCCAGACAGGAAACGTTCACAGTAGAGTCCCGCTGTACGAGCGGGACAACACGCGCGTTGATGAAAAAGCCCATGTACGTCACTTCCGCTTGGAACCACATGCACTATTTAGGTGGGTAGTGAGAGTGCTCGCGACGCAGTCAGCGTGCAAACGGTCGTAATGAAGACAGGCAGACTAAATAACTAGATTAATCAGAATTGAGATAGATAGATAGACAGACACAGACAGACAGACAGACAGACAGATAGATTCGCATCATAGCCTTTGAGTGATTTTATTCTGTAATGCATATCTTGGTGGAGGAGTGTTGTTTGTTTTACTGTTAGCTTTGAAAAACCCCTTGACTGTTTACAGATATTTAGATCCAAATGGTGTCTTCTCATTGCGTCTGATAAACTTGATATTTACTTTTTATAAATAAAAACGAGGCGTTGTGATTCTTTTAAATTCCAGGTTACAGCCAAAAGATAGAACACTTCCGGAATGGTTCACTGCTCCGAAATATTACTTTTGACGAAGTATACAGCTATGACAGCCCCAAAACTGTGTTGTAAGTAAAGTTTTAATTTTTTAAAATGTATGGGTTACAGCCCCAAAACTGTGTTGTAAGTAAGGTTTTAATTTTTAAAATGTATGGGTTACAGCCCCAAAACTGTGTTGTAAGTAAGGTTTTAATTTTTTAAAATGTATGGGTTACAGCCCCAAAACTGTGTTGTAAGTAGTGTTTTAATTTTTAAAATGTATGGGTTACAGCCCCAAAACTGTGTTGTAAGTAAGGTTTTAATTTTAAAAAATGTATGGGTTACAGCCCCAAAACTGTGTTGTAAGTAGTGTTTTAATTTTTAAAATGTATGGGTTACAGCCCCAAAACTGTGTTGTAAGTAGTGTTTTAATTTTTAAAATGTATGGGTTACAGCCCCAAAACTGTGTTGTAAGTAGTGTTTTAATTTTTAAAATGTATGGGTTACAGCCCCAAAACTGTGTTGTAAGTAAGGTTTTAATTTTTAAAATGTATGGGTTACAGCCCCAAAACTGTGTTGTAAGTAAGGTTTTAATTTTTTAAAATGTATGGGCTATAGCCACAATACGTATTGTAAGTATTATTTTAATTTTAAAATGTATAGGCTATACAGCCCAGAACTGTATTTTAAGTATTGTTTTAATTTTAAATAAGTATGAGTTATAGCCCAAAACTGTATTTAAAAAAAAATGGTTATTGCTTCCAAATTGTATTGTAAGTATTGTTTTAATTTCTAAAAAAAAATGTGGTTTTCGCCCTCAAACTATTGTTAAGTATTGTTTTAATTAAAAAAAATATATATGGTTATAGCCACGAAATCTGCATTATAAGCATTGTTTTAATTTTTAATAATATATGGTTATAGCCCCCCCGAAACGTATTGTAAGTATTGTTTTAATTTTAAAAATGTATGGTTATAGCCCCAAACTGTATTGTACGTAATGTTTAAATATATATATAATTATAGCCCCAAAACTGTATTGCACGTAATGTTTAAATATATATAATTATAACCTCCAAACTGTATTGTACGTAATGTTTAAATATATAATTATAGCCCCAAAACTGTATTGTACGTAATGTTTAAATAAGTAAATATATATATATATATAAATATATATAATTATAACCCCCAAACTGTATTGTACATAATGTTTAAATATATTTATAATTATAGCCCCCAAACTGTATTGTACATAATGTTTAAATATATTTATAATTATAGCCCCCAAACTGTATTGTACGTAATGTTTAAATATATTTATAATTATAGCCCACAAAACTGTATTGTACGTAATGTTTAAATATATTTATAATTATAGCCCACAAAACTGTATTGTACGTAATGTTTAACTATATTTATAATTATAGCCCACAAAACTGTATTGTACGTAATGTTTAAATATATTTATAATTATAGCCCATAAAACTGTATTGTCAGTAACACGCTCACGACCCTAAATCTTGCAACTAATCCAAACTAAATCCGTGTTTTGTGTTTCCTATCTCAGCTACGACACGCCAGTCGAAGTGTTGCCGGGAGACGAACTGAAAACCACATGTCACTATAAATCAACCAACCGCTTGAAGACAACCGTTTGGGGGGAGGCAACTTCGCAGGAGATGTGCTTCGGGTTTCTGACGATGTACCCAGCTGATGCTTGGGTACAAACACAGTGCACAACGGTCCGTTCCTTCTCCTACTGGGACCCATCCACTTATAATGGCTGCCTAAACTTCGGTATGTTTTTTGAAAATTTCAACGCGACCCAACTCTACGCCAATATCACCCAGAACTGTGAATTCCTAGGTAATTGCCGAGTGGAATGCAAGGACGCCATTTTGGAAGCAAGGAAATGGGAACCCTGTCTTACCAGTGGCGACACCTGGGAGTTCATAAAGACGTGGGGTCTGAGAAACAACAACATCGGCATAAAATTTTTGGGATCCATGTCGTCGTGCGAGCTCGAGATGTCTAAAGACCAGATGGCAGCGACGACAACCTTGCGACCTGTTATCGTAACCGACCCTACTGGATCGGCAACGACAACCGCATATAGCATAATTCTAATTGCTGCCAGCTTCGCCATGTTGGGGTTGTGAATGTCCACCTTCATCCCAATTTTTTAAATCCAGGGTAGTGGTCTGTGACTTAGGCACGCCCTCTTTTTCAATCCAGGTAGTAGTCTGTGATTTAGGCACGCCCTCTTTTTCAATCCAGGTAGTAGTCTGTGATTTAGGTAAGCCCTAGTTTCAGAGACTAGCATATCTAATTCCAAAATGATTTAAATGTAAAACTAAATAGGAATTTACCGGTGATCAGTCTGCATGTTAAAATTAAAATTTCTATGGCATTGTACAACAGTTTAAAAATATTGTTGTTAAATTTCTATGACATCTTTACAGCAGTTTAAGAATGTGTTTAAATTCTGATGACATCTTTATAGCAGTTTAAGAATGTGTTTGAATTCTGATGACATCTTTATAGCAGTTTAAGAATGTGTTTGAATTCTGATGACATCTTTATAGCAGTTTAAGAATGTTGTATCTATTATGTGTGATGGGACTGAGATCAGTGGTTTACAAATTCACTGCCCGATGAGAGGAACGAAAAATGAACACGTATCCTGCGCGACATTTTGTCAAACTTTGCAGAGCGTGTGACAATGTCAACTCTGAAAGTTACAATGGTAGGAATCACTAACCTGTGTACTGTAGGTAAGATGTCAACTCTGACAGTTACAATGGTAGGGATCATTGATCAGTTAATCAATAGATGAACAATTTCCTTTCCATCAGTATAAATATACTATGTAGGTTACATTTAAAGCAAAATACCATGTAGGTTACATTTTAAACAATGTCCTGTGATGAGAATAACACAATATGCTGATCTGAGCATCAAACATGATTGCAAAAGTCGCACACACTCATATTTGTATTTTTTGCTTGCATTGCTTAAATATTGCTAGTGCTTTTAGTAAAAATGTAAAGAAAAAAATATACATACGCACTTTTTCGACATTTGGTAAATTAACATAGAGTTATATTTCCTTGTCGTAGAGTAAAGGGAAATAATATTGGCAGAGTTTATTACATTCTTACAATTATCGTCTTCAGCACTTTAGACATTTTACAGAAATTATACGAAACTCGCCTTCCACTTAGGATGGACACACAGGAACGCTATTTTATCTTTCATAAGCCTGCTGATAAGGATATTAAGCACGACACAGCTAAAGTCATATCTTTCATAAGCCTGCTGATAAGGATATTAAGCACGACACAGCTAAAGTCATATCTTTCATAAGCCTGCTGATAAGGATATTAAGCACGACACAGCTAAAGTCATATCTTTCATAAGCCTGCTGATAAGGATATTAAGCACGACACAGCTAAAGTCATATCTTTCATAAGCCTGCTGATAAGGATATTAAGCACGACACAGCTAAAGTCATATCTTTCATAAGCCTGCTGATAAGGATATTAAGCACGACACAGCTAAAGTCATATCTTTCATAAGCCTGCTGATAAGGATATTAAGCACGACACAGCTAAAGTCATATCTTTCATAAGCCTGCTGATAAGGATATTAAGCACGACACAGCTAAAGTCATATCTTTCATAAGCCTGCTGATAAGGATATTAAGCACGACACAGCTAAAGTCATAAATCTAGTCAGGGACAGTAACACTACGCGTAATATTTTCACGATCAAACTATTGTTTCACCTATGTAGGTAAAGTCGGTCACTCATCGCAACCTTTTGTACCAGTCTTGTTTCTAGTAATCATGGGACCTTTCTGTCAAACGTTTTTCAGGGGAAAATATCTTACAGTCATCATCAGTGTTGAGCAAATCCATTCTCTACAGTGTCTTTCGTCATTCTTTACTGCCAGGATTTCTTGGTCAAAACGAGCAGAGAGTTCTTCTACTTGTGTAGAGTACCTTAATGTAGGTCAAGTTATTAATCTTATCCGGCATCTCATTATATTATTGTCTGTTAATTATTGGCCTTAGCTAGCACGTACTTGTTTTAGTGCACGGTTTTACAAATGACGTCACCCGTCTCATTTCCGAGTTTCCCAATCACCGTCGCAATCGGCGTCATAGTGTCCAATCTAAAAATATCTTTAGTATGACACTGTGCATTCTCTCCACACCCTATGACAGTGGTTCTCAAGCTTTCTCGGTTCACGGCGCGTTTAGAATATCAAGATTTTTTCCCACGGCGCACAAAGTCAGAAAACCCCAACCTTTTATGTTTATTTTAGTGCGGTTAGGTTAGGTTAAAAAATAATCCCTCTGCGTTCCCATTTGAAAACCTGCGAATGAAACCAATTAGTTATGAGTACTCTGTATTACCCTACACTAGGTAACTCGAACAAACATAATATACTGAAAACCTGATGTTATTTCGATTAGGACGTTAAAAAGGTCCTATTGACCTCCTAAGGGAATCAGATATCGTTAAGCCAGGTCTAACCTACACAGTGTGAGAACTCATCATTACAGAATGGTTGGGCGCGCACAGACAGATCCTGTGTCAGTGTCCGACCTCGTTGTCCAAAGTTGGTCCTACCTTACCCTTCAGTTTACATTTGCACACTCAAGTGATAATAGTAGCGAGTTCTATAGGGAATGCTTGAACCTTTGGAACACCATATATATATATATATACAATGCAAGAAAATCTAGTTTGGTGCTGGACATTGGCTAGTTTTATGGCATGTATTGTGTACAACGTCCTTGTAAATTCCTTATTCCTTATTACATGATGTGTCAATGAGTGAAGTTTGGTCAGTGAGTAATTTTATGGTCAGTTAGTCAATAGCGCACAGTCCTACAAGTGCGATTAAAATAGTGCAAAGGAAACAGTACACTATAAGAGAGCTTAACTGAAAGTTTCCCTCAAACTTGCCAATACTTTTCGGATTTGTACTGCCTTCCTGTACTTCCTTAACTTAACTTCCAACCTAAAATTTGATGCTTAGCTGCTGATTTCTCTCTTTAATAGTCATGGTTTGGGCATGTCTATTTTGGCATGTGATCCATTGATATATATAATATACACTCATACAATCTCTGGGTTGTGAGCTCTGTGATTTTGTTTTGTTAGTACTGTCCGTTCTTAACTTCATTGCATGTATATAATCACATTAGATTTCGAATGGTCGTAAGAATATCATTTATAAATTTTTACATGTATTGTTTTGTTAAAACACTTTTAAAAATTAAACAAAAATCTTTCAACAAATATGCACATAAAGATCTAAATATAAGACCATTAAGATAATGAGAAATTGTTTGGTTTGTTTGACATAAAAAATAAAATTATTGTTATATTTTAATGTGTTACCTGTTTTTTCGAAAGTAGTATTTACCTGTATCTTACTAAGCTACAGGACTCAGCAAATACTGGGAGGGTGGGGAAAAAGTAAGCGCGAGGTGTACTTGCTTTTCTCTCTCTACAGAAAAAATAAATGGCAATGTAAAAATTAATTTCTGAACTTGCAAGCATTTCTACATTCCGTTCCAAGAACTGCTTCTTTATAAACCAATAAATGTGCCTGCTCTAAATTAGGAAAATAACAACTGAATGCAACGATAATCATGACGTTAGATACAGTTATCAGACTTGAAAACGACCTTTACCTGTCATCCCACATCTAATTATGTGACAGGCTTTGCTATATAGAATGGTAAATGTTTACATTAAGAGTTAAGTAGGTCAGTGTTTGTAAAATGAAAAGGGTAACTGTTTACGAAACTATTAACATTAAAAGTTAAGTAGGTCAGTGTGTGTATAAAGAAAATAATTGGGTGGAGGGTGAAGGAGAACAGAAGTAGAAGGCCAGCCTCTTTTCGGTTAACTGAAAGTTGACAGTAAGGAGACAGTTGACCATTACTACGATACCCACCCTCTTCTTTACCACCACCACACCCCAGTGAGAGTATAAATAAATAAGACAAAATTATACTAGTGTAGGTTCAAAAGGCAAACAGGAAATTAGCGTACAGATCCTAATACAAAGTGCCGCGGGATACAAAAAGAAAGGACGACATTGAGAGAGGCAACTAGAGGACAGAGCAAGACAGCTGAAATGTACCATGAGCGAGACAGGTGAAGGACACTGAGAGATAATTGGAGGGCACAGAGAGAGAGACAGCTGGAGGACACTGAGAGATAATTGAGGGCACAGAGAGAGAGAGAGAAAAAGAGAGAGAGAGAGACAGCTGGAGGTTAGTGAGTTATTGTCATTTCTTTATCACATCTACAATCTGAGTAAAGAGAAAATATACAAATTTCTACATAAAGTAGATTTGCAGAATTATATCAACCAAAGAGGGACAATGCATGACAGTTTCAAAAGTTTTAAGTTGTCATCCTCAAGTTAGGTGTGCTTAATAGTGTTGTGCACAAAGTGTTCTATCTGTGTCCAAATAAATTTGCTCTCCCTATTTTAAAATTCAATTATTTTATAAATTGTTAAATTGTCAGAGTAACCCTACCTTGAGCACTCCATAAGACGGTATTTTTGAAAGTTTCTGAGCTTGAAGTAAACGCTCGAGGCAAGAATATTCTTGATTGCTGACATAATGCAAACTGGGTGAGTAGATTTTTAAAATTTTCCAATGATTATTATTTTCGAGAATGAGACCAGTCATTAGGCTGAGATTAAAACGTTACTTGCTGTAGAAAATTTTATTCTCTAATCACTTTGAATTTCAAGTGGCAAGTAGAAAATCTGGTTTTGAAAGGCGGCCATTAGCTAGGTGGTGAGTTAAACTGACCGAGAGAGAATGGATTAGAAATATTTCATGTAATTTTGCTATTGCTATGTTATACTTGTGATGGAGATATACTATGTGAGTTGACTTTTATTCCTACAAGTGTTGAACTCGGCTGTTCATTTGTAGTTTGCTAAAAATGTAACATTGGTTTATATGCTGTATTTATTTTGCCATTTGCGTGTATTTGACTAATAAATACTTTAGCAGGAAATTGTAAGTTGAGAATAGAATATAAGATAGAATGGTGTTATATTGTGATAAAATGGAAACTTAGGTTTGTTCCTTAATTATATTTTGCTGTGAACAAGTAGCCTTTCAAGGTTCCAGTTTCCAGTTACTCGTTATAGACCTGAACGACTGGGAAGACGAGGGAAACGTCTACTGCAGTATGTATAAGGGAATACTCTATACACATTTGATGTACTGTGGCAAGTGTGTATAAGGGAATACTCTATACACTTTTGATGTACTGTGGCAAGTATGTATAAGCAAAGGGAATACTCTATACACTTTTGATGTACGGTGGCAAGTATGCAGAGTAAATCAGAAAAATCTAATACATTGAAGTTACCAGAATTAATGTAATCATGTTTTGTTTGAAGGAAATGACACGGAGAAGAGAACGCTCAAGTCAATTTGAGAGGAAAATAATGCATCCGAGATTTTCACGTATTTTTTTTAGAGAGACACATGTTGACGTGGATATAGTGACATTGTTGCAAAAGCAAGTGAAAGACTGTTGAAACAGTGATTATCCAGGTGATGTGAACAGGCTATAATCACCTATCTCTAATTATTTCTATTCTCTGATAAAACTAGCCTGCAATTTGTATTGACTCTATTGTTGAATTGTATTTATGACAGACTATGTCATTATAAAATTAACCAAGCATAGGTTTGTAGAAGTACTGATGTCAAGTAATCTAGTTCATTGTAATTGTCATATGTATATTTGATTTTTCATTTAATAAATTTATTGTTAAATTTATTGACCTTCTTTCACATATTGATAAACATATGTCGGAGAAGAAAGTGGGTGGATGGGGGCTCGCCATATGTACATTAAAGACGGTCTTGTCTTCTCCTTTAGTAAGCAGTTTTCCACTCACAGAAATATTATGTGACCATAAATGTTGTTATATGTTGTGGAATAGAGAAAACGTTTACAGCGCCAAAATATCTACCAAGTAAAATAGATGAGTGGTGTCTGCTGGAGGATCATTAATAAAATAATGATTCTCATCACTTGTAATTAGTTATGAAAAATTAATTAATAATATTAATTTTTATTAACTAAGTGGCGTTTTCGTCACATTATCATACTCCATTCGTGACGTGCTTCAGAGCGTTGTGCACAAAGTGTTCTATCATACACCATTCATGACATGCGTCATAGCGTTGTGCACAAAGTGTTCTGTCATACACCATTCATGACGTGCGTCATAGCGTTGTGCACAAAGTGTTCTGTCATACACCATTCATGACGTGCGTCATAGCGTTGTGCACAAAGTGTTCTATCATACACCATTCATGACGTGCGTCATAGCGTTGTGCACAAAGTGTTCTATCATACACCAGTCATAGCGATGTGCACAAAATAGGCTATAATACCTCAAGTATGACGTGCTTCACAAAACTGTGCACAACATGTTCTATCTACCTCAAGTCAGGCGTGTTTCAGTGGGTTGTGCACAAAGAGTTCTATAATACCTTACGTGTGGCGTGTATTTATAGTGTTTTATATGTGTTCTGTCAAACCTCAAGTCTGTCGTGCTTCATAGGGTTAAACACCATGTATTTTATAATACCTGAGGTCGGGCGTTCTTGATGGTCTTGTACACAAAGTGTTCCATCATACCTCATGTCTGGTGTTGATAGTGTTTTAGAAAAAATGTTCTATTCTATCCCATATGCATTTTGCAATTAGTAATACAAACACACTCGTCTTGTACAATCTGTACAAGATGAAACGTATATAGTATTGTGAATATTACAAGAGAAGTTAACAAGTGAAAACTTCAATATATTTTGTATGATTGAGGCGTATGATCTCTTGTCAGGAAGTATTTTAAAGTTTTTTTCTAAATATTTTATTTGAGAGTACTAACATTTCTTTCAAATCCTTAGTGATTTTTCACAAAATATCTCCAAATTCAAATAGTTTGGATGGTCAATTATGCACTCTGCATAAATTCAATGCAAGAAAAGTAACAGTGCACTGAAAATATATTGCATGTGCAAGTATTTATTTGTATTCAATTGCATATTGGATATCCTGAGTTAAACTTGTACCTTGCCAACCTGGATTAATCTTGTACTGTTTGAGAAAAGGTAGTTTCTTTTAGTGAGAACAGACGAGGTACATAGCTTAAATGAAAACTAACAAATGAACGTTTATATAGTATTTAGTTTCATTGAATAAACATTGGAAAATCTACGGAGATGAAATTCAGGTGTATTTAGGAGTTTTGCGTTTTAATGTATTGCAATTGCATTAGAATTGTTGAGTATTAGTGTGATCGCATATATATGAACACACACATTAAAGGGAGATCACTTTAATGGGAATTATTCTTGATTAATACACAACTTAAAGATGAGTGAGCATGAATTATTATTGATTAATACAAATCATAAATTATTTTGAAAATCACAGAATCCACTTGCACATTTTAAATCCAAGAAAAGCATTTTAACATAACTTTTTATTTCACATTTGAAACCATCTATAGAATAATTAAGTGTCGGACAATAAATACTAGAACTGACAATAATTAAACAGCAAAATAAACAATAAACAGCAAAACTATTTGTAAAATGGCGTATTTTATACCTTCTATGCTTTTTTGATCAAATAATCAGAAAATACACATAGTGAATAAAGAGTGATAGAGAAGTGGAGTTGGTGTGTGGGTTGGGGTAAGAAAGTGAGAGACAGACAGAAACAGAGGGAGAGATAGATAAGAGAGAAAGAGACAAAGAGGGAGAGACAGGAAGGAATGGAACAATTCCCTGTACATACATCAAACACAAAAGTAAGATGTTTGAGCAGACTGTTACGATATATATAAAATAAATTTACAAATGCTGAACAAGAACATGTAATTATCAATTTCATTAACTATAAAAAAAGATGTATTATTGGAAAACTTTATAAATCAAACACTTTTTTGTATTAAAGATGAGATTCTGCCAAATAGTGCAGACTAAAACACAAGAATAAGTCAGAGTGTAGCTATACGTACGAGTGTAGGATTGATCTGTATACTCAGCGTTAAGCAGTGTGTGAAGAACACTCGAGTATGACAGACACTTAGTGTTAAACAGTGAGTGGAGAACACTCGAGTATGACAGACACTTAGTGTTAAACAGTGAGTGGAGAGCACTCGCGCATGACAGGCGGATATTGAATGTGGAAGCAAACATTGACAAGTGAAATATTATAGTTAATGTTATCTATATATCTATCTTTCTAATAATAATTACATCCTATCCTTAGTGTCAATGAATTACAATTTGCGTAAATCATTCTTATTTTTTGTTACTAAAACAATCTTTGTAGTAGTATCACTTAGTATTTTCGGATAGCATCGCGTATGGTATAACAATGATCCGATTTCTTATACTTCCACTCACATGTCATGTCATAAATAAAATATTTTCAAAATTATTTCAACAGTTGTGTATATATAAAATAATTTAGTTACTCTTAATTATTTGACTTCTTGCTCTATTTGAAAACTTTACCACAACCTTCTTATACTGTTTGGACCGTCACTTTAACCATTCATCATTTTTCTAGGTTGCATCCGAAACAACTTGTTCTTCTACTTGCTCGGATTGTTCGCTTCACTCCTCTTGATCATTTACATTATGTAACAAAAGTTAACAAAACATAGCATGAAGGAATATTGAACAAATGAATTAAAAAGTACATTATGTAACAAAAGTTAACAAAACTTATTATGAAGGAATATTGAACAATTGAATTAAAAAGTACATTATGTAACAAAAGTTAACTAAACATAGCATGAAGGAATATTGAACAAATGAATTAAAAAGTACATTATGTAACAAAAGTTAACATAGCATGAAGGAATATTGAACAAATGAATTAAAAAGTACATCATATAATAAAAGTTAACAAAACATAGCATGAAGGAATATTGAACAAATGAATTAAAAAGTACATTATGTAATAACAGTATTCAAAACATAACATGAAGGAATATTGAATTATAAAGTACATTATGTAATAAAAGTTAACAAAACATAGAATGAAGGAATATTCAAAAAATTAATTTAAAAGTATATGTATAAATCCAAACATTTTATGTTTTAAAAATAAAAGTGTTTATTTGATATTAGTAAGTATATGAAATTATTAAATTATGAATAATAAAAGTATTAAATAAACTTACGTATATTAATATTTCTATTTGTCTACAATCTCCACACCCACCTACCAATCTGCCTCCTTACTTCGGAAGCTAGAAAATGAAGTTCGTGAGTAAAGACACTTAAGAGATTTTCCTAAAGTTTAAATAGGTCATACAAGGTTAACGTAAATCTAGACAGTAAGGCTTTCGTCTAATTGTATAATTCATTTTCACCTGGATTAGTCTCTGATAAATGTGTGATACGATAAAGTAATTTTCATTAGTAGAGAAAGTAAATAATTTATTTTTTCTTCTTTTTTTTAGTTGAGGGCAATATTTAATATTTGGGCACACTCATTGCATTTATCACGTTTGCTTACGTTCTCACTGGGAGATAACCAAAGTGGTTTACTCGGCGTAAAAATACAATCAAACATATGAAAGCCCACAGATTCCGTTTGCAAATGAGCACTTTTAATTGGCACTTTTACTTTCTAGTGCTTATAGAACAAACACACTAGTCAAGACAGTAAAGGACATATAATTAACATTAAAGACTAGTGAAGATTGTTAAAGAAATAATTAACTCTATAGTTATTTTGAATCTGCAGAATAAACACACTAGTGGAGATTGTAAGAAACGCATGATTAACACTATTTACTCTCTAGTGTTTTAGAATAAAGACTCTAATGGAGATTATAAGAAGTACGTAATATATAGTTGTAGATATTGTAAGAGGTATAATTAATATTTTTGGTTTCTAGTGTTTACAGAACAATCACACTAGTGTGTGGTTATTGTAAGTGACACATAATTATTTCTTTTGCTGTCTAATGTGTGTAGGGTTTATTGTAAGTGACACATAATTATTTCTTTTGTTGTCTAGTGTGTGGGGTTATTGTAAGTGACACATATTTATTTTGCTGTCGTTTGTATGTGTGTGTGTGTGTGTGTGTGTGTGTGTGTGTGAGAGTTATTGTAAGATACATAATTATTTCTTTCGCTATTGTATGGAGTTATGAAATTATAAGAGATACATAATTAACTCTATTTCTTTTTCTTGATTTACAGTAAACACACTATTGGAGTCTGCAAGATACACACAATTAACAACATTACCTACTAGCATTTATAGAAGAAATGCACCAGTAGTGGTAGTTGTAAAATACACACTTAACAACATTACCTACTAGCATTTATAGAAGAAATACACCAGTAGTGGTAGTTGTAAAAGACACAATTAACAACATTACCTACTAGCATTTATAGAAGAAATACACTAGTAGTGGTAGTTGTAAAAGACACAATTAAATGCATTGTCGTTTGGCATTTATAAATAAATGCACAAAGAGATATTGTAATAAAAAAATAAACAGCACTATTTCTTTCTAATGGTGTAAAGGACAACCACAGTATTTGAGTTTGTAAGGAATGCAAACTTAGGACTACTTCTTTCTACTGGGATTGAGAACAACCACAGTATTTGTGATTGTAAGGAATGCAAACTTAGGACTACTTCTTTCTACTAGGATTAAGAACAACCAGTATTTGAGATTGTATGAAGAGACATATATCTGCAGAGCTAGAAAAGTCAATTTCTATGTTTTATACATTACATTATTTTACAAGCCATATTGCTTATCATTTTGGCTGCCACATTGTTTTGTTTAAAACAAAACTACGCAACACTAGTTATTGATTATGATTATTATAATAATTTATTAATCCATGACTAATAACAAGTGATGAGAATATTAATTTATGTTATTAATGATTCTCCAGCATACACTACTCGACTCTCTTACATGGCGGATATGCAGGTACTGTAAACGTTTTCTCTCTTCCACATTAAACACGGCCATGTACCATCAATATTTCCGTAGTTTAAAACGTCTTACCAATGGAGAAAATAAATCCGTTTCTAATTATATACTCAGCAATCACCATTTACCCATTATCTTTTCCAACATATGGTTATCAATATTTGTAAGATCAATAAATTTATTAAATCAACAATCAGGTATACATATAGCAAATACAATGACTTGATTACTTGACATCAATGTTTCCACAAACCACGTTAAAGTAATTTAAATACCTATCAGACTTATAAAATAACACAATTCAGCAGATTAGTGTCAATATAAATGACAGTGTATTTCTTATCAGAGAACAGAAATAGAGTTACATAGATTATAGCGATAATAGTTTGTACAATACGTTGTCTAGGCGATTGCGCAATAGTCTTTCACATGCCGTAAGAAAGTCACAAGTTCATTGTCACAATACAATTGTCAGTTCTCCACATGTTTCTCTTGCATATTGTAGAACACTGATGAGCTACTATTTTATCAAGGCTAATCTGGCACTCCTTCACCGTAATAGTTCCCTCAAGCAAAACACCAATACTGCAATTTCCAGGCTTCCTTGTACCAGAAATTCTACGATGTAGTCGAGCATACTTTACCTCAATACATCAACAGAATGAAGTGTATTTTTACACTTACATACTGGGGGTAGATACTTCTCGTGTCTACAGACCATATTGTTATTGATGCAGTAATCTCGGTTTGGTAATGTCAAATGATATTTTCATTGTATTTGTCATATGTATATTTGATTGTGGATTAAATAAATTTATTGTTAAATTTATTTATCTTTTTGCACATATTATTAAAATATATCCTGGAGTGATAGTGGGTGGGTGGTGGCTCATTAAGTATAATTAAAGACGGATTTGTTACTCCTTTAGTAACAGGTTTCCACCTGCGAAAATATTGTGTGACAGTAAAACGTCTGTCTTATTTGTGTGGAAGAGAGAAGACTTTTGCTACACCATTATAATCTGCCATATGAGTCGAGTGGTGTCCCCTGGGAACATTATTAATAATCATAAATTAAGATTTCTCCATCGCTTGTAATTAGTTATCGATGATTAATAATAATAATCATAACCACCAAAAAAGGGGTGCATGTCACACTGTCTATCCATTTATCTATCTATCTATCTATCTATCTATCTATCTATCTATCTATCTATCTATCTATCTATCTATCTATCTATCTATCTATCTATCTATCTATCTATCTATCTATCTATCTATCTATCTATCTATCTATCTATCTATCTATCTATCTATCTATCTATCTATCTATATATCTATCTATCTATCTATCTATCTATCTATCTATCTATCTATCTATCTATCTATCTATCTATCTATCTATTTATCTATCTATCTATATACATATCTATGGTAGATCATTGTGTATCATTATGGATAAGTAATTTTTCTTCCTTTATAATGCTTTCAATTTAATGAAAACGATTTTAATGTGTGAAAATGTGAAATTTTGTTCTATAGAATTTAGAGATTTACCAGAACTTCCTTTACCTTTTGTTTCTGATTCTGGAGGTGGATTGGTGGTTTCTTGAGCGTCCGCCTCATCATTTTCAGGAGCAGCTGGTGTCTCAGTTTCTAAGGTTAACAAACAACAATCCCCAATCATGGCACAAAAAAATCACAACGAAACTCATGATATTTAACACGGACCTTATTGTATAAAACACATGGTCATCATTGTAATTGACATATAAAATATCTGACTAGTCAGTGTATGTATCTGTTGAAATGTTGTGCTTTCCACCTCACTGATGTCCATCTCCACTGCTCTCACGTTATCTAATTCCAACGAATACCCGAAGAGCTACAGAGTTACATTGGTTGTTGTACCAGATGGAGATGGTTGCCCTTTCATATTTTCCCATGTGAATGTATCAGTACTGCACTCAGATATCGTAATACACGTCAGACATATCCATATACAAATATACATAAATACATACAGAGACAGATGCATACAAACATACACACACCTACGGACGCAAACAGCCAAATAATATTCACACATTGTTCTTCAAGCAAAACCCCAGCTTTACAGTACACAAATCACTGAAAGTATTTAATGTAGATTTGTGTCCAGCATCACTGATGAAGTAAGGACGAAAATAAATATGGTGTTCCTCACTACAATGTCTACAGAAATCCTCCAAGAGGAAGTGGCAATTTTTCCATGATAAAATGAAAACAATTAAAGATCAGTGTTACAGCCTCCTGATACCTGACTTGGCATGTCTTTTCAGCCATGATGATGTAACGTTTTAACAATGTTCTTTCACAACATTTGAGGGAAATTGTGAATATATTTGCTAACAGTTTTGAGGAAATGTGTCTCAAATTACCTAAATTTGACCCTATCCAGACATCATTAATGTTTGTGTAGCTCAGATGCCGTTTGACAAATTAAATACGTCTCTTTTAAGTGGTATTTTCACATCAACTGCAAAATAACTACTACAAGGTCCTCTTGGGAGAAAAATCATTTGACTCTAATGGTCAGAAATACCTATTATTCAGACTCTAATTATTATTTGCTGGCCAATTATAGTTCATGCTATATCACAATTCACGATTCAGCTTGCAGAAAACTACTTCGCGACATGAATAACGTCAAGTTCTAATAAACTCAACTTCACTAATAAGCGTCAATCGCAATACACTATCTCCTGGAAATAAACTCAACTTCACATCATCCGTCTATTTTTAATATAAAAAGTGTGTTCTCTTACACTGAAAGATTCTTCAGGAAACATCTTAGTGTAATGCTCCGATATTGTTCCATGAAGGGTCAGGATACACACACACAAATATATATAACTTCTGATCCGGACTAACATGGTGCTAATATCAGAAGTAAGCCATTCTGTAACTAGCAGCACTCCTGCTCATTTTCACAATGGTAGCCAGTGCCCAGTCCACTCTATCCCTTTCATTTAAAGTGGTAGCCAGTGTCCAGTCCACTCTATCCCTTTCATTTAAAGTGGTAGCCAGTGTCCAGTCCACTCTATCCCTTCCATTTACACTA